>NC_069400.1:78621227-78776227 GCF_026875155.1 Cherax quadricarinatus | reverse complement strand
TCCATAAATGCCACAAAAACCTCTTTAGCCTTATCTAAATACTGTTCACTTATTGTTTCCTGAAACACCTGGTCCACACCCCCTACCTTTCCTAAAGCCTCCTTGTTCATCTGCTATCCTATTCTCCGTCTTACTCTTAATTCTTTCAATAATAACCCCTACCATACACTTTGCCGGGTATACTCAACAGACTTATCCCCTATAATTTTTGCACTCTCTTTTGCCCCCTTTGCCTTTATAAAAAGGGAACTATGCATGCTCTCTGCCAATCCCTAGGTACCTTTCCATTTTTCCATACGTTTATTAAATAATTGCACCAACCACCTTCCAAAATATATCCCCCCCTGCTTTTAACATTTCTATCTTTATCCCATCATCCCAGCTGCCTTACTCCTTTCATTTTACCTACTGCCTCACGAACTTCCCCCACACTCACAAACTGACTCTTCCTCACTCCTACAAGTGTTATTCCTCCTTTCCCTATACACGAAATCACAGCTTCCCTATCTTCATCAACATTCAACAATTCCTCAAAATATTCCCTCCGTCTTCCCAATTCCTCCCCTCCATTTAATAACTCTCCTCTCCTATTTTTAACTGACAAATCCATTTGTTCTCTAGGGCGTCCTTAAACCCTTGTTAATCTCACTCCAAAACTTTTTCTTATTTTTCAACAAAATTTGTTGATAACATCTCACCCACCTCTCATTTGCTCTCTTTTTACATTGCTTTCACCACTCTCTTAACCTCCCCTCTTTTTTCCATATATTTCTTCCCTCCTTGAAATCACTTCTACTTTGTAAAAACTCCTCTCATATGCTAGTTTTTTTCTCCCTTACTACCTCTTTACATCTTTCATTCCACCAATCGCTCCTCTTCCCTCCCACACCCACTTTCCTGTAACCACAAACTTCTGCTGAACACTCTAACACTACATTTTTAAACCTACCCCATACCTCTCGCCCCATTGCATATGCTCTCATTAGCCCATCTATCCTCCAATAGTTGTTTATATCTTACCCTAAACTGCCTCCTCTTTTAGTTTATAAACCTTCACCTCTCTCTTCCCTGATGCTTCTATTCTCCTTTTTATCCCATCTACCTTTTACTCTCAGTGTAGCTACAACTAGAAAGTGATCTGATATATCTGTGGCCCCTCAAATAAACAGTACATCCTGAAGTCAACTCACAGTCTTTTATCTCCCAATATATATATTTTATATATATATATAAAATATATATATATTTATATATATATATATATTAAAAAATATATATATATAACTATGCAGTATTTCTGTGAACCTGAGACATACTTATCCTTTGGTAAATAATTTTAAGTTAATTAAACACTGAGAAAATAAGGAGAGTGAAACATAATAATGTACACAGACATCAGCGACCCTGTATCACAGACTGTGTTCAAAGTTCAAATTTACTGCGTCCATATCTTTATAAGATCCTCACGAAGTATGAAGCCATCAACATCATGGACGTACCAGTATTGAGTCGAAATTTTCATGAATAACAGAGAAGGGAAGAGGAGAGAGAAGTGTGTGAAGAGATGTTGGTAGGAAGAGGCTCAGGTGCTCTGCTAGCCTCCACTAGCCGCATTCACTAGCAGCCTCCACTAGCCGCCTTTACTAGCCGCCTTCACTAGCCGCCTTCACTAACAGCCTCCACTAGCAGCCTTCACTAGCAGCCTTCACTAGCAGCCTCCACTAGCAGCCTTCACTAGCCGCCTTCACTAGCAGCCTCCACTAGCCGCCTTCACTAGCAGCCTCCACTAGCAGCCTCCACTAGCCGCCTTCACTAGCAGCCTTCACTAGTAGCCTACACTAGTAGCCTCCGCTAGCAGCCTTCACTAACAGCCTCCGCCAGCAGCCTTCACTAACAGCCTCCGCTAGCAGCCTTCACTAGCAGCCTCCGCTAGCAGCCTTCACTAGCAGCCTCCACTAGCAGCCTCCACTAGCAGCCTCCACTAGCCGCCTTCGCTAGCAGCCTCCACTAGCAGCCTCCACTAGCCGCTTTCACTAGCAGCCTCTGCTAGCTGCCTCCACTAGCCGCCTTCACTAACCGCATTCACTAGCAGCCTCCACTAGCCGCCTTCACTAGCAGCCTCCACTAGCAGCCTCCACTAGCCGCATTCACTAGCAGCTTCCACTAGCAGCCTTCACTAGCCGCATTCACTAGCAGCATTCACTAGCAGCCTCCACTAGCCGCATTCACTAGCAGCCTCCACTAGCCGCCTTCACTAGCAGCCTCCACTAGCCGCCTTCACTAACAGCCTCCACTAGCAGCCTTCACTAGCCGCCTTCACTAGCAGCCTCCACTAGCCGCCTTCACTAGCAGCCTTCACTAGCAGCCTACACTAGTAGCCTCCGCTAGCAGCCTTCACTAACAGCCTCCGCCAGCAGCCTTCACTAACAGCCTCCGCTAGCAGCCTTCACTAGCAGCCTCCGCTAGCAGCCTCCACTAGCAGCCTCCACTAGCAGCCTCCACTAGCAGCCTCCACTAGCCGCCTTCGCTAGCAGCCTCCGCTAGCAGCCTCCGCTAGCCGCTTTCACTGGCAGCCTCTGCTAGCAGCCTCCACTAGCCGCCTTCACTAGCAGCCTTCAGTAGCAGCCTCCGCTAGCAACCTCCACTAGCAGTCTCCAATAGCCGCCTTCACTAGCAGCCTCCGCTAGCAGCCTCCACTAGCCACCTTCACAAGGAGCCTCCACTAGCCGCTTCCACTAGCAGCCTCCACTAGGAGCCTTCACTAGCAGCCTCCACTAGCAGTCTCCAGTAGCAGCCTCCGCTAGCAGCCTCCACTAGCAGCCTCCACTAGCAGCCTCCACTAGCAGCCTCCGCTAGCAGCCTCCACTAACAGCCTCCGCTAGCAGCCTTCACTGGCAGCCTTCACTGGTAGCCTCCACTAGCAGCCTCTGCTAGCAGGCTCCGTAGCAGCCTCCACTAGTAGCGTCCACTAGCAGCCTCCAGGAGCAGCTTCCGCTAGCAGCCGCTACTAACAGCCTCCGCTAGCAGCCTCCGCTAGCAGCCTCCACCAGCAGCCTCCACCAGCAGCCTCCACCAGCAGCCTCCACTAGCAGCCTCCACTAGCAGCCTCCACTTTCAGCCTCCACCTTCAGCCTCCACTAGCAGCCTCCACTAGCCGCCTTCGCTAGCCGCCTTCGCTAGCAGCCTCCGCTAGCAGCCTCCACTAGCCGCTTTCACTGGCAGCCTCTGCTAGCAGCCTCCACTAGCCGCCTTCACTAGCAGCCTTCAGTAGCAGCCTCCACTAGCAGTCTCCAATAGCCGCCTTCACTAGCAGCCTCCGCTAGCAGCCTCCACTAGCCACCTTCACAAGGAGCCTCCACTAGCAGCCTTCACTAGCAGCCTTCACTAGCAGCCTCCACTAGGAGCCTTCACTAGCAGCCTCCACTAGCAGTCTCCAGTAGCAGCCTCCGCTAGCAGCCTCCACTAGCAGCCTCCACTAGCAGCCTCCGCTAGCAGCCTCCACTAACAGCCTCCGCTAGCAGCCTTCACTGGCAGCCTTCACTGGTAGCCTCCACTAGCAGCCTCTGCTAGCAGGCTCCGTAGCAGCCTCCACTAGTAGCGTCCACTAGCAGCCTCCAGGAGCAGCTTCCGCTAGCAGCCGCTACTAACAGCCTCCGCTAGCAGCCTCCGCTAGCAGCCTCCACCAGCAGCCTCCACTAGCAGCCTCCACCAGCAGCCTCCACTAGCAGCCTCCACTTTCAGCCTCCACCTTCAGCCTCCACTAGCAGCCTCCACTAGCAGCCTCCGCTAGTAGCCTCCACTAGCAGCCTCCACTAGCAGCCTCCACTTTCAGCCTCCACCTTCAGCCTCCACTAGCAGCCTCCACTAGCAGCCTCCACTAGCAGCCTCCGCTAGTAGCCTCCACTAGCAGCCTCCACTAGCAGCCTCCACTTTCAGCCTCCACCTTCAGCCTCCACTAGCAGCCTCCACTAGCAGCCTCCACTAGCAGCCTCCGCTAGTAGCCTCCACTAGGAGCCTCCACTCTAAATGTGCGTTTTTGATCATACAGAGAACGCGTTAAAAGGAACTTGAAATTTAAAGCCCACAATTGATTTTCCCAAGATTTTTGGCAGAGTAATTTTATTTTCTGTGTTAGAATCCTGGGTTTATCTATAACCCACTGCAACATGATCGTAGATAAGGACGTTTATGGAGCAACTTGCAATGTGAACAGACTGACTGATGTTACAGTAGCCAGGCTTAGACTGACACAAGTACTTTTGACAGTTTAGTAGACAAACGTATGATGATCAAACCAAATGCACATACCTCAACTGACCCTCTTACCAATACTAACAAATTGCCTTTGCAATCTGGCAGATATCCTCGTACTGGCCTGTCAGTTGACTTGCAGTTCTCAAGAAACTCTCACTCCAGCAGCAGAGGTTCGATAAGGAGACATACTCCGGATTTTGTTTGTATTTTCATTGACCACTCACCAATAAGCCGTCAAACATAACTCAAAAGTAGGAGACCCACACTCCAACAATTTACCACGTCAGGATACTGTAACCCTCCAGACGCCACTCAACACCAACTTAAAGAATTGAGACACTTATGCAACACATGGGAATCTTTATTGAAGAAACGTTTCGCCACACAATGACTTCATCAGTCTAATACAAAGTAAAGATTCCCACATATGTTGCATAAGTGTCTCAGTTCCTCAACTTGTCGGTTTTCAAAACCATTCATCCCAAACATCAACTGCATCCCCGCCTCCTACTGGTGTCTACAAAAGTGAATAGATTCCTCTCACTGAGGTACCAGTGCTGGTGTCCTCCCACTGAGGTACCAGTGCTGGTGTCCTCCCACTGAGGTACCAGTGCTGGTGTCCTCCCACTGAGGTACCAGTGCTGGTGTCCTCCCACTGAGGTACCAGTGCTGGTGTCCCCCCGAGGTACCAGTGTGGTGTCCCCCCATGGGTACCGTGCTGGTGTCCTCCCACTGGTACCGGGGTGGTGTCCCCCCACTGGGTACCAGTGCGGGTTCCTCCCTGGGTACAGGCTGGGGGCCTCCCATGGGGGTACCAGTGTGGGTCCCCCATGGGGTCCCAAAGGTTGGTTCCTCCCATGGGGTACCAGTGCTGGTGCTCCCACTGGGGGGTCCTCAGGTTTTTCCTCCCACGGGGGGTCCCGTGTGGTGTCCTCCCACTGGGGGTACCAGTTGGTGTCCCCCCACTGGGTTTCCCAGGCTGGGTCCCCCCACGGGGGGTACCGTCGGGTGTCCCCCCCTGGGTCCGTGCTTTTGTCCCCCCACTGAACCAGTGCGGTTTTGCCTCCCACTGGCGGGGGGGGGGGGGGGGTACCGTGCGGTGTCCCCCATGGGGTCCCATGCTGGTGCCCTCCCATGAGGTACCATGCGGTGTCCCCAAAGGGAAGGGCAAAATAAAATATCACAAGTTGGGGAAAAAAAACCCCCCACCAGAAGCCTGCCTCTGTGGTGCATGTTACACCAACCCCCATCGTCTTCGTAAATACTGTCGGGGAAACCAGGGGGAAAAATTTGGTGCCTTTACCCCACAAAAGAGAAATAATAAGCGGGAACGAAGTAGGCCCAGAAAAACAGATAAATTATGTCCAAAAAATAAAACAAAAAAACTTTTAAATTCCCACATCTCAGTAACCCCTACCAATGCATAAGCAGAATGACTCAGAGGAATTTCCTTCTACATTACCTGAAATGTAGAAGGATCATTTTCCCCAAAATTAAGAAAACAGTTTAAAACTATTTTAAAACAACAAAACCAAAAGTGCTAGATACTTTGGCTTTTAAATGGAGGGGTGAACCCAGAAAAAAACGTAGGGTTATACCCATTCGTGTTCGCAGGAAACCCCCATTTAACACGGGGAAAAGCATCACAGTCGTCCAGGTTTTTTTAGAAAAAATTTTGAGACACTTATGCAACATATGGGGAACTTTACTAAAAAAAACGTTTCCCCACATAGGGGGCTACAGAAAATTCAAATTGAAATGGGAAGGAAGGGGGATTTTTGGGGTAATCAGTCCCTCAGCCGGGAATCGATGTGTTCTCCTCACTTTGGGCAGGAAGTACGCATAGGGCAAGAGGTGATTTATACTGCAGTCGAGAGTCGAAGCAGGGGGAGGGGGGATCACGGGGTGAGACCTTCCCTGAAGAGGTTTGGTCCAAAGGTTGGAAAGTGTTGAAGAATTTTTGTACCAAGATCCCTTACCCATTTCTCCTTTTTTTGGACCGTGAAGCACTGTCCCCTGAACATAGGGGATTTTGGGCACAAAGAATTTTTTAAACGTTTGCCCAACCTTGGAGGAAGACCTTTTTTACACTATGGATGGTCCCACTGTGATCCCGCCCCTCCCAAAAGAAAACTTTTGCCTTTTAAAGGGCCCAAATGAAGCTGATGCCCTTTAATTGTTATTGCGTTTTGCTGCTGAACAGGGTTTTTAGTGCCGATAAAGGTAGCAGGTAGCAATGATCTGCCGTGATTAGTTTGGCTTTAATTTGGGGAGGAGTGGTAACAACGGGCAGTTTTTGGGGGGTGACACAAGCCCGTCCGTGGGGGGGGAGCACTTGTGTCTATCAAAACGGGGGGCCTAGGAGTGAGGGGGGGGGCCAGCCCCCCACTGACCTGAGGAGCCTACAGAGGGCAGCACCCAAATGCCCCGAAAAGGAAAATGTCAGAGCGACGCTAGGCTGTGTGTTCTGACAGTAAAGGTGTTACAAGATAGCCCAGGGCCACCATTGTTTAAAGGGGGTTTGGGGTGGATGTCAAGTACCGTTAAGGAACTTACGATACCACCATATCAAGAATAAAGCGAAAGGGCGAGACAACTGGCTTTGGAAAACACTGAAACACCAAACTGTACGGTTTAGATTTAAAAAGATTAGTATTTAAAATCATGAAGCTTGCAGCGTTAATTTTTTAACTGAACAAAAAATATCCCATGCTGTACAGTAGTCTGGGGAAATTTTGCGGTTAAAAGCTGTCACCAACACTGACAGCAAGGCAGCGAACAGCCCACTATAACAAGCCCCCCCCCGAAGAAAAACGCCCAAAAGCAAAGCTCAACAAAAGAAGTAAGCAAAAAAATGAAAAAGGGAAACAGCGAAAAAAGCAGATTAAAAAATTGGGTTTAGGCCCGACACGCTATTCCCCACCAGGAGTAATTCAGGGGTTGTTGCACCTGGCCGTAACCAAATTAACAAATTTTGGGCACCGGATGAGCGAGGCAAACACAGAAGGGGTATTTTTTTTTTTGCATTATATTCCCGCATCATGTTTCAATATTTACACACTAACTAATTTAATTAGCAAAAAAATAGGAAGAGCAGACACTCAGAGCAAGAGGAGTGGATTTAACCAGAGTGGTGGTGCCCCCCAGCCAGCCATGGGGAATCACCTTGGTTGGGGGGGCCAGCTCTCACCTTTATTGGTGGTTAAACGGTAAAAAATACACAAAGGGGCCCCAGAATTTATATATCGCTGGCAAGAGGGCACGCCCGTGGGTGTTGACGAAAGTCGAATAAAGTAAAAAAAAATTTCGTGGAAAAGCACAGTATTCAAAATCATATAAAGGTTTGAATTCGAAGACGGAGCAACTTGCTCTAAACCCCTCCTGCCTGGGTTGTGAAATTTTTGGGGTTATGTGATTAAAAACTTTTTCTTTAAATTCTCTCAAAGATTTTTTTAATGTGGGACGTCGCGTTCGATTCTAGTTTTTTTTTTTTCCGGGTTTCTTACTGCTTCCCTTTTCTTTGGTTTTCAGATTAACCCTTTGGGGTCAATAATCCAAATAAATTCTCCAATCCATAAATCCTTTGTAACAACAAAGGAGATGTTTTCTATGCTGTGCGTGTTATGTGCTTTCCTTACCTTGACCGTGTCAACCGGTTTTTCATTTTCCCTTTTCTTTTTAAAGTGCCCCCCCACCCCCCACACCCTCAACTTGACGATTTCCTTGCTGACCCCATTTTAAAACTTTTTGCTAAAACCCCTTACTCCTGTACCCCCTTGGTTATAGGTTAAAAAGTTTCTCCAACCAACTTTGGACTTTATGGAGCCCAAATTTACACCACAGGATCCCCAAAAAAAACCCCCCATCTTTCCCCTTTTAAGAAAAGGGGCTGATGGAATTTTCCCTTAAAAACAGGAAAAGATCCCTGCAAAAGTATGGGAACCAAAATGTCCCTTTTGGTACTTTTTTTGAAGAATGAGATTTTGTGCAACATTTGGGGGGAATCTTTGAGGACACTTTTCGACACACAGTACCTTCATCAGTCCAATATAAAGAACGTTAGAAAAAGGGGAGTTTGAGATAATCAGTCCCTCAGTCGGGAGTCGATGTGTTCAGTCCATCAAGACTGATGACCCGAACATGTCGACTTCTTTGTATTGAACTGATATAGCCACTGAGTGGCGAAACGTTTCATCAATAAACATTCCCAAATGTTTTATAAGTGTCTCGCTCTTCAACTTGTCGATATTATAACTCACAGTCCACTTCCTGCACCCCAACATTCCCTCACCTCTCTACTGCACCGTCTGCACTTAAGGGTCAACTCCTCCATTTCTCCCAAACTAGAATACATCTTCCTCGCTCGCGATCTGAAGAATATTCCTCCAGACTTTAATTATTTCTGCAGGAAATCAATTAAAAAACTATATAAAAAAAACGTTGCTTATCAGAGACCCGCAAGTTAAACATTCAAACAAAACAGAGCGTCCTCCTCTTTCCCATCATACACACACCACACACACACAACACACACACACACACCACACACACACACCAAAACATACACACACATACACACATACATACACACACTACTACACACACACATACACACATACACACACACACATACACACACACAACAACACACACACACACACACACACACACACACACATACACACACACACACACACACACACACCCTTAACACACCCAAAAATTGAGAGGCTGTTTACACCTGACCTATCAGACAAGGGATAGCGGGATAGCACCGAGGACCTGAACCCTTGTGTTGGCTCTGAAACCATGACCTTTGAACTCCACACCCAGGGTCAATAACCAACACCCTTAACACTACCCCACATGGAACACCAGCGAATAAAATCTAATTAAGCGACAACGGAAATCTCAAGTGGTTTGAGTCAATGTGGGAGGCTGGGGTCAGTGTGGGATGCTGGGGTCAGTGTGGGATGCTGGGGTCAGTGTGGGATGCTGGGGTCAGTGTGGGACGCTGGGGTCAGAAGGCAGGTTGGGGGGGTTCAGTGTGGCAGGCGGAGGAAGTCAGTGTTGCAGGCTATGGGGAGTCAGTGCGGCAGGCTAGGGAGAGTCAGTGTGGCAGGCTAGGGGAGCCAGTGTGGCAGGCTAGGGGGAGTCAGTGTTGCAGGCTATGGGGAGTCAGTGTGGCAGGCTAGCGGGAGTCAGTGTGGCAGGATAGGGGGAGTCAGTGTTGCAGGCTATGGGGAGTCAGTGTGGCAGGCTAGGGGGAGTCAGTGTGGCAGGCGGAGGAAGTCAGTGCGGCAGGCTAGGGAGAGTCATTGTGGCAGGCTAGGGGGAGTCAGTGTGGCAGGCTAGGGGGAGTCAGTGTGGCAGGCGGAGGAAGTCAGTGTGGCAGGCTAGGGGAGTCAGTGTTGCAGGCTATGGGGAGTCATGTGGCAGGCTAGGGGGAGCCAGTGTTTGGCAGGCTAGGGGGAGTCAGTGTGGCAGGCTAGGGGGAGTCAGTGAGGCAGGCTAGGGAGTCAGTGTGGCAGGCTAGGGGGAGTCAGTGTGGCAGGCTAGGGAGGAGTCAGTGTGGCAGGGAAGGCGGAGTCAGTGTGGCAGGCTAGGGAGAATAAGTGTGGCAGGATAGGGAGAGCCAGTGTGGCAGGCTAGGGGGGGTCAGTGTGGCAGGCTAGGGGGGTCAGTGTGGCAGGCTAGGGGGAGTCAGTGTGGCAGGCTAGGGGGTCAGTGTGGCAGGCTAGGGGAGTCAGTGAGGCAGGCTAGAGGGAGTCAGTGTGGCAGGCTAGAGGGAGTCAGTTGTGGCAGGCTAGGGGGAGTCAGTGTGGCAGGCTATGGGGAGTCAGGTGGCAGGGAAGGCGGAGTCAGTGTGGCAGGCTAGGGAGAGTCAGTGTGGCAGGATAGGGAGAGTCAGTGGCAGGCTAGGGGGGGTCAGTGTGGCAGGCTAGGGGGGTCAGTGTGGCAGGCTAGGGGTCGATGTGGCAGGCTAGAGGGAGTCAGTGTGGCAGGCTAGGGGTCGATGTGGCAGGCTAGAGGGAGTCAGTGTGGCAGGCTAGGGGGAGTCAGTGTGGCAGGCTAGGGGGAGTCAGTGTGGCAGGCTAGGGAGAGTCAGTGTGGCAGGCTAGGGAGAGTCAGTGTGGCAGGCTAGGGAGAGTCAGTGTGGCAGGCTAGGGAGAGTCAGTGTGGCAGGCTGGGGGAAGTCAGTGTGGCAGGCTGGGGGAAGTCAGTGTGGCAGGCTGGGGGAGTCAGTGTGGCAGGCTGGGGGGAGTCAGTTGGCAGGCTGGGGGGAGTCAGTGTGGCAGGCTGGGGGGAGTCAGTGTGGCAGGCTGGGGGAGTCAGTGCGGCAGGCTGGGGGGAGTCAGTGCGGCAGGCTGGGTGGAGTCAGTGCGGCAGGCTGGGGGAGTCAGTGCGGCAGGCTGGGGGGAGTCAGTGCGGCAGGCTGGGGGAGTCAGTGCGGCAGGCTGGGGGAGTCAGTGCGGCAGGCTGGGGGGAGTCAGTGCGGCAGGCTGGGGGGAGTCAGTGCGGCAGGCTGGGGGGAGTCAGTGCGGCAGGCTGGGGGGAGTCAGTGCGGCAAAGGGTGGGGGGAGTCAGTGCGGCAGGCTGGGGGGAGTCAGTGCGGCAGGCTAGGGAAGTCATGCGGCAGGCTGGGGGAGTCAGTCCGGCAGGCTGTGGAGAGTCAGTGCGGCAGGCTGGGGAGAGTCAGTGCGGCAGGCTAGTGAGTCAGTGTGGCAGGCTGGGGAGAGTCAGTGTGGCAGGCTGGGGGAGAGTCAGTGTGGCAGGCTAGTGAGTCAGTGTGGCAGGCTGGGGAGAGTCAGTGTGGCAGGCTGGGGAGAGTCAGTGTGGCAGGCTAGTGAGTCAGTGTGGCAGGCTGGGGAGAGTCAGTGTGGCAGGCTGGGGAGAGTCAGTGTGGCAGGCTGGGGAGAGTCAGTGTGGCAGGCTGGGGAGAGTCAGCGTGGCAGGCTGGGGAGAGTCAGTGTGGCAGGCTAGTGAGTCAGTGTGCAGGCTAGGGAGAGTCAGTGCGGTAGGCTGGGGAGAGAGTCAGTGTGGCAGGCTAGTGAGTCAGTGTGGCAGGCTGGGGGAGTCAGTGTGGCAGGCTTTGGGGGGAGTCAGTGTGGCAGGCTAGTGAGTCAGTGTGGCAGGCTAGGGAGAGTCAGTGCGGCAGGCTGGGGAGAGTCAGTGTGGCAGGCTGGGGAGAGTCAGTGTGGCAGGCTGGGGAGAGTCAGTGTGGCAGGCTGGGGAGAGTCAGTGTGGCAGGCTGGGGAGAGTCAGTGTGGCAGGCTGGGGGAGTCAGTGCGGCAGGCTAGGGAGAGTCAGTGCGGCAGGCTGGGGGGAGTCAGTGCGGCAGGCTGGGGGGAGTCAGTGTGGCAGGCTAGGGAGGTCAGTGCGGCAGGCTGGGTAGAGTCAGTGCGGCAGGCTGGGGAGAGTCAGTGTGGCAGGCTGGGGGGGAGTCAGTGCGGCAGGCTGGGGGAGTCAGTGTGGCAGGCTAGGGAGAGTCAGTGCGGCAGGCTGGGGAGAGTCAGTGTGGCAGGCTGGGGGGAGTCAGTGTGGCAGGCTGGGGAGAGTCAGTGTGGCAGGCTAGTGAGTCAGTGTGGCAGGCTGGGGAGAGTCAGTGTGGCAGGCTGGGGAGAGTCAGTGTGGCAGGCTGGGGAGAGTCAGTGTGGCAGGCTAGCGAGTCAGTGTGGCAGCTGGGAGAGTCAGTGTGGCAGGCTGGGGAGAGTCAGTGTGGCAGGCCTGGGAGAGAGTCAGTGTGGCAGGCTAGTGAGTCAGTGTGGCAGGCTGGGGAGAGTCAGTGTGGCAGGCTGGGGAGAGTCAGTGTGGCAGGCTAGTGAGTCAGTGTGCCAGGCTAGGGAGGGTCAGTGCGGTAGGCTGGGGAGAGTCAGTGTGGCAGGCTAGTGAGTCAGTGTGGCAGGCTGGGGAGAGTCAGTGTGGCAGGCTGGGGAGAGTCAGTGTGGCAGGCTAGTGAGTCAGTGTGGCAGGCTAGGAGAGTCAGTGCGGCAGGCTGGGGGAGTCAGTGTGGCAGGCTGGGGAGAGTCAGTGTGGCAGGCTGGGGAGAGTCAGTGTGGGCAGGCTGGGGAGAGTCAGTGTGGCAGGCTGGGGAGAGTCAGTGTGGCAGGCTAGTGAAATCAGTGTGGCAGGCTGGGGAGAGTCAGTGTGGCAGGCTGGGGAGAGTCAGTGTGGCAGGCTAGTGAGTCAGTGTGGCAGGCTGGGGAGAGTCAGTGTGGCAGGCTAGTGAGTCAGTGTGCAGGCTGGGAGAGTCATGTGGCAGGCTGGGGAGAGTCAGTGTGGCAGGCTGGGGAGAGTCAGTGTGGCAGGCTGTGAGTCAGTGTGGCAGGCTGGGGAGAGTCAGTGTTTGGGAGGCTGTGGGAGAGTCAGTGTGGCAGGCTGGGGAGAGTCAGTGTGGCAGGCTGGGAGAGTGTCAGTGTAGGCAGGCTGGGGAGAGTCAGTGTGGCAGGCTGTGAGTCAGTGTGGCAGGCTGGGATGGGGAGTGGGGAGTCAGTGTGGCAGGCTAGTGAGAGTCAGTGTGGCAGGCTGGGGAGAGTCAGTGTGGCAGGCTGGGGAGAGTCAGTGTGGCAGGCTGGGGAGAGTCAGTGAGGCAGGCTGGGGAGAGTCAGTGTGGCAGGCTGGGGAGTCAGTGAGGCAGGCTGGGGAGAGTCAGTGAGGCAGGCTGGGGAGAGTCAGTGTGGCAGGCTGGGGAGAGTTCAGTGTGGCAGGCTGGGGAGAGTCAGTGGGCAGGCTGGGGAGAGTCAGTTGGCAGGCTGGGAGAGTCAGTGAGGCAGGCTGGGGAGAGTCAGTGTGGCAGGCTGGGAGAGTCAGTGTGGCAGGCTGGGAGAGTCAGTGTGGCAGGCTGGGAGAGTCAGTGTGGCAGGCTGGGAGAGTCAGTGTGGCAGGCTGGGGACCAAGGCTAGCAGGACCTAAATCACCAACTTTTCGTACATCAGTGTTATACAATTACCACAATGTGATGATTTAGACCAGTACAACACCTACTCCTAGGCGCAGGGACTGATTACCTAATATTCCACAGTCTTCTGTATACGTTGCACAGTTGTCAGTTATGTCCATTATGTGTACTGAAAAGCCACTGGTGGCGAAACGTAACTGAGTATTGAAAGTTGTATAAAATACGAACAAGTTGATGATTAAGACATGTGCAGCAGTTGAGTATCTTTATTGATGAAATATTTCGCCTACACAGTAGGCTTCTTCCATCAAACACAGAGGCAGCAGATATAGTAGTGAAATGATGATGCAATCAGTTCATTAATCTTGGAGATGTGAGGTGGTCAGTCCCTCAGCCTGGAGAAAAGTCCAGCACCGTGGTCTGGAAGGGTATGAAGCTGAAGAGTGAGAATGGAGTCTTAAATACTGTCGAAGGTGACTGGGCGAAACGTTTCCAGAATAAAGATACTCAAATGTTGCACAAGTGTCTCTCATCCTTCAACTTGTCTATTTTTTAAACCACTTACTCACAACTAGTGACCATGCATGATCTCCATGATCTGTTCGGAGCTTCACAGGAAGCAATGTGTGCAAAAAGTATTTCCTGTCTTCTCTTTCTCCCGTTAAAAGGTGTCTGTATTATCGTTCTCTAGAGCCCACCTAGCAAGTGCATCCCTCTGTCCACACTCGCACCACCCCAGGTGCGTATCAGTAATAATAAGCACATCTAACTCTGTTCTACACCTGAAGACTTCACCTCAACCTTGTGCATGCCTCACTCCAACTGTCCATAACGAATCTCTGTTCTTACTCACCCGGCACAAACATGCTTTCCTTCTCACTAGGTCATAAAAATCCTAATTGGAATATCTGCGTGTAAACACAGTTGTACGAGCGTGCACGGAATCCCTTCTATTGCAAGGCACCATTGCAAAAACTAGTACGGGAAAAAAGGGGAACATGTGACGTTTTAATGGCATATTTTCTCTTGAAGTTACACACACACAGTGAGAAGGCTGATAATGGGGTAAGCCGCTGGAATGGATAACATTATGTCTGAAATTAGTTAGGTACAGAGAAAGAATTTCAAGGAAATAAGGCTGTTGAATAAATCTGGTAAATCGTATGGCAAAACTGCTATAGAAAGTATGACTGTAGAAAAACAAGATGGATTTAAAAAGGGATTTAAGTGTGGATCAAGAATGTGTGTTGAAGCGCACAAGCGAGCTGTAAGGGGGAAAAAATAACCGCTTATTGATTTTAGAAACTTGGATAAAGCAAACAGCAGGGTGAATAGTAATTTGGATGGGCTGCATATATGCGAAGAACTAATAAGTTGTTGAAAGTTGACGACTGAGAGACGGTTGCGCAACACTTGGGTATCTTTATTGTGGAAACGTTTCGCCAACCAGTGGCTTCCTCAGACCAATGCGAAGAATAATAATCCACTATTCTTCTCTGTATTGGACTGAGGAAGCCACTGGTTGGCGAAACGTTTTCACTATAAAGACACCCAAGTGCGGCACAAGTGTCTCAATCATCAACTTGTCGGGTCTTTGAACCATTTATCTTCGGTTGTTGAAAGTTGTCTATTTTTATGAGAGAGGTGAAGCGTAGGTTTAAGTATGTTGAAGAGCAGAGGACTATTTCCCTGCGTAAGGGGGTACCTTAGGGATAATGCTTGATGTGTAAGCGTAATGCGTAAACGGGGTTGTAAAAGAATTGATGTGTTAGGGAAAGGCGTCATTTTATAAGATAATTAATCTGCTACGATTGCTGTTTGCAGATAGCGCACTGCTTTTGAGAGTTTCAGAAGAGAAGCTGTATAAGCTGGTGCATAAAACTGGAAAGGTATGTTAAAAGGTGTTGAAAATAGAAAGGAGCAAAATGACGAGGGGTTATTAGTGTAGGGAATGGAAGCTTCAATGGAATATGAAGTGAATGTAGGTGGATTCTTGGAACAAATGAGTCAGCATATACAACTATAAAAGATAAAAAATAATCACAACAGACGAGATGAATTGAATCACTGAAGAGATGAGGCGAATCACATAGTAGTTGAGTTCAATTATATTATACATTGTAAATCCCACAACAGATGAGGAGAGTCAAACGACAAAGATGAATTAGTTACAGAACATATAAAGTTTTGAGTATTGAGAAATATCTGTAAACAGAGGCAATGGATGGAAAAGGAAAAAGGTATCAGGGTAGAGCGTCAGACATTTGGAATGTGAGGTTTGGTCTTCAAATATTCCAGCGAGGAAGAGGAGGAGGCTGAAGGCCATCATAGAAATGTAGGATCCGACAGCTGAGATTATTTAGTCTTTAGCTGGTGTGTGGATATTTGACCTGCGGGATTATTTTGACCTGTGATTATTCCGTGCTCTTAGCAACACTAAATAAATACAACACACACAAAATTATCCAAGGTAAGATTAGCCAACACAAAACCACTAGTATCAATAAAAACAAAAGACAAATAAATACTATCACACTAAGCTTAAATACTTAGAATCAGTTAAAAATCCCATTAATTTTTTAAAAACAAAAGCCTCCCCTAAAAAAAATCCCTGAAATTATTAAAACAATGATGAAAGCGACGAGGCTTATGTGAGCAGTTAAAAAATATCCCACATCAACTGTGCGCCACAAACCACACATAGGAAAAACACCATGACCGAGGCCTTACGCTGGAAGACCTCGTTCAGATGACCAACAGTGGCGGGTCATCACATCACTAAGATCCGCATCAGAAAACACCTGTCATGTTTTCTGACAAATCTTACCTAAGAGGAATACATAAGCACCTACAAGATCATGAATGGTCACAGTTCTTCACCCAGTAAACACCACCAAACACAAAACATCAAAGCAATTCCACAAAGGCAACAGGTAATGCAGATTGAGATTATGAGAGTTACAAGACGTCTTGATAACCCGTCCCTCAACTCTCTCCCCACCTGCAAGGCACAAACAAGTTTAGTAGATTTTCAAAGCAGCAAATGTTTTATTAAAAATCCCTGACATTAAGTTAACATTTGTTTATTTAACGACGTTGACCTAACCTGCACGCGTAGCTTTTCCTGTATGTGCACGTATACTGGTACATGTATAAAGTGCACCTACACTGGTACAAATATAAGGTGCACCTATACTGGTACATATATAAGGTGCACCTATACTGGTACATAAGGTACACTTATACTGGTACATAAGGTACAGTTATACTGGTACATAAGGTGCAGTTATACTGGTACATAAGGTGCAGTTATACTGGTACATAATGTGCACTTATACTGGTACATAAGGTGCACTTATACTGGTACATAAGGTGCACTTATACTGGTACATAAGGTGCACTTATACTGGTACATAAGGTGCACTTATACTGGTACATAAGGTACACTTATACTGGTACATAAGGTGCACTTATACTGGTACATAAGGTACACTTATACTGGTACATAAGGTGCAGTTATACTGGTACATAAGGTGCAGTTATACTGGTACATAAGGTACACTTATACTGGTACATAAGGTGCAGTTATACTGGTACATAAGGTGCAGTTATACTGGTACACAAGGTGCACTTATACTGGTACATAAGGTGCACTTATACTGGTACATAAGGTTCAGTTATACCGGTACATAAGGTACTTATACCGGTACATAAGGTACGCTTATACCGGTACATAAGGTACACTTATACCGGTACATAAGGTACACTTATACCGGTACATAAGGTACACTTATACTGTTACATAAGGTGCAGTTATACCGGTACATAAGGTACACTTATACCGGTACATAAGGTACACTTATACCGGTACATAAGGTACACTTATACCGGTACATAAGGTACACTTATACCGGTACATAAGGTACACTTATACCGGTACATAAGGTACACTTATACCGGTACATAAGGTACACTTATACCGGTACATAAGGTACACTTATACCGGTACATAAGGTACACTTATACCGGTACATAAGGTACACTTATACCAGTAAATAAGGTACACTTATACCGGTACATAAGGTACACTTATACTGGTACATAAGGTACACTTATACCGGTACATAAGGTACACTTATACCGGTACATAAAGTACACTTATACAGGTACATAAGTTACACTTATACCGGTACATAAGGTACACTTATACCGGTACATAAGGTACACTTATACCGGTACATAAGGTACACTTATACCGGTACATAAGGTACACTTATACCGGTACATAAGGTACACTTATGCCGGTACATAAGGTACACTTATACCGGTACATGTATTCTTAGGACTGAGGAAGTCAAACTTCAAGATAAATAAACAAGACAAACAACACACTCACATTTGATATTTTTTCGTTATATATAATAATATTCGTAAGATTGGCATTGTATCACCAACATCTGTCAAATACAGCGACACTTGTATCTAAATACATTATGTTTACATTTTATTAATTCTCTGTAAACAAGACAAGTATAAACATATTAAAGGCAAACTTACCACACCTCCCCCACTTGCTGGTTTTATATAAATATTGTTAAGAAATTTGATGGAAAACTGACGGAACTGCTACTTGATATTCATTATATATGAGAGGTGTGAACATTATCAAGTCACAGAGTGAAGATCCTTGTTAAATATATCGTATTTATTAACTAGCTCAAAACTAGTGGGACAGTCGCTCTTTTATCTGGAAAATGAAGGATCTGCCAGAACGTGAGGTACGAAAAATAGCTGCTGAGTCAACAAGAGAAACCCGAATGTTGGGAATGACTGATATCTGAAGGATGTTTCTGGAGGACAACCCCCCCTCCCCGCAGCCCGGTCCCAGTCCTGGCCTCCTGGTGGATCATGGCCTGATCAACCAGGCTGTTACTGCTGGCCGCACGCAATTCAGTGTATGAACTTGTCCACTTTCATCAAGACCTCCCGAGGTTTTTTCGTAATTCCCTATATGGTCAGCGGGAGGGTGTTGAAGAGTCGGGGACCTCTGACACTCCCCTAATTTTCTCCTAGTGTCCTCGTCACCCCCTTGCTTTTTAATGGAGGTATTTTGCACTGTCTACCAAGTATACACTTGTTCCATGAATAACATCCATAGCACAAGTGACAAGGAGAGGAAGCACCTGCAAGTGGATATATTGAAGACTGAGACACTTATGCAACATCTGAGAATCTTACACCGGTGTTCTGTACACTAGACTCAGCAACCACTGACTGGCCAAACGTTTCCGCAATAAAGATTCACAAGTGTCTCATTCTTCAAATTGTCGGTTTTCTAAACTATCTACATCATATGTGGATACAGGGTCAGGTGCGTGTAGCTGACTTCAATCTACACAGAATTATAGAGAGTGAAAATTCATACTGAAACAGCAGGGTGAGACACGTACTTACGAACCATCAATAACATGATGTTCATTTCTTGTCCCCACCAGGCCCTTTACCCCCCAAGAATGTAATATACATAACTCATGAAGTCACTGCGAAGCAGAAGTCTCCTGTAGAACACCTCGATATCGCCGTCATCATCATTGAACATCAACATTACTGTTAGACGATGTTCGTCGCACGAGAGGAAGAATCTTGAACTTGCCAATAAAAGAAAAAAAAATCTGAATGACTCTACTCAAAGTACAGTGGAACAATATATTATTGTCGTCAAAAAAAAATGATAAATTTAACTGTTTAGGCAGTAAACCAAAGATGATTCTTCAACACTAAACACGAGACATCCGTCCTCCCAGTGACATGTTACCTGGAGGTTACCTGGAGGTTATTCCGGGGATCAACGCCCCCGCGGCCCGGTCCATGACCAGGCCTCCCGATGGATCAGGACCTGATCAACTAGGCTGTTACTGCTGGCCGCACGCAGTCCGACGTACGAGCCACAGCCCGGCTGATCCGGCACTGACTTTAGGTATCTGTCCAGCTCTCTCTTGAAGGCAGCCAGGGGTTTATTGGCAATTCCCCTAATGCTTGATGGGAGGCTGTTGAACAGTTTTGGGCCCCGGACACTTATGGTGTTTTCTCTTAGTGTACCAATGTTCATTAAGAAACCAGGTTCATTTGCTTCGTTGTAAATGAACTTGACAGCATAATGAAGACGCGAAATTCTCATCCAAATCTACAAAAAATACGGTCAGTATTTATTATATAAAAGAAAAACTATTACACAGACAGGAAGCACAAGACCTGGAGAGGTTTTATGCGGAGTTCTTGATAAATATTATATTTGTAAAAATCATTGAACCCGCTGAGAGTCACTCAAGCGCTGCCTGGTAGAGGGCGGAGTGAGGGACCAACACACAAGCAAATTTACTGCGTCGTAATAAAATTTATGTCAGCCCAGAGAGATGCAAGATGAAATTACAAAGTCTAAGTTAGTGCAGTAGATCATCTGCAAATAAAATGCCGTAACTCGGACAAGTCTTCAAGAGGTAACTTGGTGAGGAGATATACCTTTGATGAGTTTCAAGAGTCTTTCTACTAACGGAGCCCGGCCATGGGCCAAGCTTGTCTGGTGCTAGCCTGGTTAACCAGGCTGTTGCTGCTGGAGGCGCACTGCCCCACATCCATCACAGTCTGGTTGATCTGGCGCCTAGTGAGTTTAATTTTCTTTCCCCGTTCATCAGGGCTATGGTGCATAAGTTGGGTTGTATACGGGCTATCAACCAGGAGGCCTGGTCTGGGACCTGGTCGTGGGGGCGGTGACCCCCAGAACGTTCAATTTAACATATAGGCAAGAAGGAATTTTTTATGGAAAATGACGGACTGTAAGCATGATTAGGCAATGTATACTGAGTAGCGCACGCCGCCCTACCATGAGGTTTCCATGGGTGAGTTTAATATGGCCAATGCTTAGTCATGAGTAATCTCCCACAACCGATAACGAAGTGAGAATTACCAGAAACCAAATGAAATCTGACCGAAGACAATTAACGTAACACAACACCCGCCTTGTTCAGCACTCCAGAATTTACTACAAGTACATGGTATACAGCCCTAGCTGACAACAATGACATACTACCATATAGAAAGTCCCTTGTTATGCTCCGCATTTCGGGCAAATTAGGTCAGTGTCCCAGGATGCGACCCACACCAGTCGACTAACACCCAAGTACCCATTTTACTGATGGGGAACATAGACAACAGGTGGAAAGAAACGTCCAATGTTTCTACTCTGGCTGGGAATCGAACCCAGGCCCTCGCCGTGTGAAGCAAGAGCGTTAACCACCAGGCCACCAGAGCCCTGGTGGCCTGGTGTTAGTCAGTAACAAACTGTGGATAACCACAGCGAAGTGCGTAAACTTCAGCAGTGGATACTTTAGCTGACTGCGGAAGAAATATTACGAAAATAAGATCAGGAAAACATCAGTTTATTCCCAACTGTTAGAACGTTAAGCTTGTTTAACTGAAAATAAGAAGCCATATTGGTTTAATGTAGAGAAGAGAATGTTTGTTAGTCCATAACTGTGCTTGGTCACTGTGTAAAAATATCTCAAGGGCAGCATAATCTATTGCTCACCTTTGTTTTTTGATCAGTTTGATTGCGGGTGAAAACATATACAGCATTATTTATGTTCTACAAGTGAGGTTTATCGACTGCTGTTATATTGTGGGTGATGACGGGACCGTCCCTGACCACCGCCGGGTAGAACACTGCATGGAAAGTTTAAACCTTATTTTTGGTGGAGTTCTGAATCATCTGTGCGTTTTATTCTGTTCTATAACATGACAAAAAGGTGGAAGAAATCCAGAGGGAGCCCAGAAATGTTGTTTCTGAGCCCTTTAAAAATTACTTAACCATACTCAAAGACCAGCATACAGATTTAGGCAGGTACATTGAATACAAAAAAAAATGGGTGAGACCCAGTAGTAGGACCTACTTCCAAGTGAGGCAAGATAGAATTGATCACAGACTGGGCCGCGGGGGCGTTGAATCCAGAAAATCTCTCCAGGTATACTCCAGGAATACCATGGCAGACACGTAGTCAGCTCTTAAGTGTTACCAGCCATGCCTTACCCACTGCTTCCTTCCTTCCTCTCGTTCATGGAAGATCGTTGGTATTACAGCACACCTCACAGCGTCGTCGGAAACACTGGATTTCCTGACAGATAAAGCACCACCATCGCCCATTCCTCTTTACCCACTATATACTAATGAAAAGTAACTGGCCAGAGAGCGGTTCAATTGTACCGCTAGGAAAATTAATGCACCTCTTGAAAGACTAAAGTAATATTCTCCTGAAACAATTAATGGCTACAATAAACTTTATCGTTGTAAAATAAGACCAATTAATCATTATACAGTGAAATAATTCCAAATCTTTGGAACAAAACCTTCCCAACAGTGTTAATTACGGGTTACGAGAAAACCACTTATGACAACAAAAGTCGTTTACAAAACAATTTCTCGCTGACACAAGAGTTAGTTCAAGAGTTATGAGAGTTGGCCAGAAGAGTTATGCCCTGTGAACAGAAAAAGGAGCGCCCACTGAGAGCAGTAGACATATGCCAGATTATCACTGTTAAAGCCACCTTCTTCAGTCACCCATTTGACTGTCTTTACAACAGTGAAATGATGCTTGTGATTTAAAGGACGGGCTGAGACCTGGCTTTAAAATAAACATGTCTTCCCACGTACTCTGCTAGCATAGCCAGTAGCATCTATGGGTTATATACGTAGTTTAGACTATCAATGATGTGTATCTTAATCACAAGCGCCATTAGCGCTACAGAGACGGGATAATAGACTTCTCAAGAAATAAACGAAGGAATTATAGGTATGATCAAGTTTTAATTATGTAAAATATAAAAAAATCCTGGGCAAGTGTGTGGGCGCGAGCACCTGGAGGCAAGTGTGTGGGCGCGAGCACCTGGAGGCAAGTGTGTGGGCGCGGGCACCTGGAGGCAAGTGTGTGGGCGCGAGCACCTGGAGGCAAGTGTGTGGGCGCGAGCACCTGGAGGCAAGTGTGTGGGCGCGGGCACCTGGAGGCAAGTGTGTGGGCGCGAGCACCTGGAGGCAAGTGTGTGGGCGCGAGCACCTGGAGGCAAGTGTGTGGGCGCGGGCACCTGGAGGCAAGTGTGTGGGCGCGGGCACCTGGAGGCAAGTGTGTGGGCGCGGGCACCTTGAGGCAAGTGTGTGGGCGCGGGCACCTGGAGGCAATGTGTGTGGGCGCGGGCACCTGGAGGCAAGTGTGTGGGCGCGAGCACCTGGAGGCAAGTGTGTGGGCGCGAGCACCTGGAGGCAAGTGTGTGGGCGCGGGCACCTGGAGGCAAGTGTGTGGGCGCGGGCACCTGGAGGCAAGTGTGTGGGCGCGGGCACCTGGAGGCAAGTGTGTGGGCGCGGGCACCTGGAGGCAAGTGTGTGGGCGCGGGCACCTGGAGGCAAGTGTGTGGGCGCGGGCACCTGGAGGCAAGTGTGTGGGCGCGGGCACCTGGAGGCAAGTGTGTGGGCGCGAGCACCTGGAGGCAAGTGTGTGGGCGCGAGCACCTGGAGGCAAGTGTGTGGGCGCGGGCACCTGGAGGCAAGTGTGTGGGCGCGGGCACCTGGAGGCAAGTGTGTGGGCGCGGGCACCTGGAGGCAAGTGTGTGGGCGCGGGCACCTGGAGGCAAGTGTGTGGGCGCGGGCACCTGGAGGCAAGTGTGTGGGCGCGGGCACCTGGAGGCAAGTGTGTGGGCGCGGGCACCTGGAGGCAAGTGTGTGGGCGCGGGCACCTGGAGGCAAGTGTGTGGGCGCGGGCACCTGGAGGCAAGTGTGTGGGCGCGAGCACCTGGAGGCAAGTGTGTGGGCGCGGGCACCTGGAGGCAAGTGTGTGGGCGCGGGCACCCGGAGGCAAGTGTGTGGGCGCGGGCACCTGGAGGCAAGTGTGTGGGCGCGGGCACCTGGAGGCAAGTGTGTGGGCGCGGGCACCTGGAGGCAAGTGTGTGGGCGCGGGCACCTGGAGGCAAGTGTGTGGGCGCGGGCACCTGGAGGCAAGTGTGTGGGCGCGAGCACCTGGAGGCAAGTGTGTGGGCGCGGGCACCTGGAGGCAAGTGTGTGGCGCGGGCACCTGGAGGCAAGTGTGTGGGCGCGGGCACCTGGAGGCAAGTGTGTGGGCGCGGGCACCTGGAGGCAAGTGTGTGGGCGCGAGCACCTGGAGGCAAGTGTGTGGGCGCGGGCACCTGGAGGCAAGTGTGTGGGCGCGGGCACCTGGAGGCAAGTGTGTGAGCGCGGGCACCTGGAGGCAAGTGTGTGAGCGCGAGCACCTGGAGGCAAGTGTGTGGGTGCGAGCACCTGGAGGCAAGTGTGTGGGCGCGAGCACCTGGAGGCAAGTGTGTGGGCGCGAGCACCTGGAGGCAAGTGTGTAGGCGCGAGCACCTGGAGGCAAGTGTGTGGGCGGGGGCACCTGGAGGCAAGTGTGTGGGCGCGAGCACCTGGAGGCAAGTGTGTGGGCGCGAGCACCTGGAGGCAAGTGTGTGGGCGCGGGCACCTGGAGGCAAGTGTGTGGGCGCGAGCACCTGGAGGCAAGTGTGTGGGCGCGAGCACCTGGAGGCAAGTGTGTGGGCGCGAGCACCTGGAGGAAGTGTGTGGGCGCGAGCACCTGGAGGCAAGTGTGTGGGCGCGAGCACCTGGAGGCAAGTGTGTAGGCGCGAGCACCTGGAGGCAAGTGTGTGGGCGCGAGCACCTGGAGGCAAGTGTGTGGGCGCGAGCACCTGGAGGCAAGTGTGTGGGCGCGAGCACCTGGAGGCAAGTGTGTGGGCGCGGGCACCTGGAGGCAAGTGTGTGGGCGCGGGCACCTGGAGGCAAGTGTGTGGGCGCGGGCACCTGGAGGCAAGTGTGTGGGCGCGAGCACCTGGAGGCAAGTGTGTGGGCGTGAGCACCTGGAGGCAAGTGTGTGGGCGCGGGCACCTGGAGGCAAGTGTGTAGGCGCAGGCACCTGGAGGCAAGTGTGCAGGCGCGAGCACCTGGAGGCAAGTGTGTGGGCGCGAGCACCTGGAGGCAAGTGTGTGGGCGCGAGCACCTGGAGGCAAGTGTGTAGGCGCGGGCACCTGGAGGCAAGTGTGTGGGCACGAGCACCTGGAGGCAAGTGTGTGGGCGCGAGCACATGGAGGCAAGTGTGTGGGCGCGGGCACCTGGAGGCAAGTGTGTAGGCGCGAGCACCTGGAGGCAAGTGTGTGGGCGCGAGCACCTGGAGGCAAGTGTGTGGGCGCGGGCACCTGGAGGCAAGTGTGTGGGCGCGGGCACCTGGAGGCAAGTGTGTAGGCGCGAGCACCTGGAGGCAAGTGTGTGGGCGCGAGCACCTGGAGGCAAGTGTGTGGGCGCGGGCACCTGGAGGCAAGTGTGTGGGCGCGGGCACCTGGAGGCAAGTGTGTAGGCGCGAGCACCTGGAGGCAAGTGTGTGGGCGCGAACACCTGGAGGCAAGTGTGTGGGCGCGGGCACCTGGAGGCAAGTGTGTGGGCGCGAGCACCTGGAGGCAAGTGTGTGGGCGCGAGCACCTGGAGGCAAGTGTGTGGGCGCGAGCACCTGGAGGCAAGTGTGTGGGCGCGAGCACCTGGAGGCAAGTGTGTGGGCGCGAGCACCTGGAGGCAAGTGTGTGGGCGCGAGCACCTGGAGGCAAGTGTGTAGGCGCGAGCACCTGGAGGCAAGTGTGTGGGCGCGAGCACCTGGAGGCAAGTGTGTGGGCGCGAGCACCTGGAGGCAAGTGTGTGGGCGCGAGCACCTGGAGGCAAGTGTGTGGGCGCGAGCACCTGGAGGCAAGTGTGTAGGCGCGAGCACCTGGAGGCAAGTGTGTGGGCGCGAGCACCTGGAGGCAAGTGTGTGGGCGCGAGCACCTGGAGGCAAGTGTGTGGGCGCGAGCACCTGGAGGCAAGTGTGTGGGCGCGAGCACCTGGAGGCAAGTGTGTGGGCGCGAGCACCTGGAGGCAAGTGTGTGGGCGCGAGCACCTGGAGGCAAGTGTGTGGGCGCGAGCACCTGGAGGCAAGTGTGTGGGCGCGAGCACCTGGAGGCAAGTGTGTGGGCGCGAGCACCTGGAGGCAAGTGTGTAGGCGCGAGCACCTGGAGGCAAGTGTGTGGGCGCGAGCACCTGGAGGCAAGTGTGTGGGCGCGAGCACCTGGAGGCAAGTGTGTGGGTGCGAGCACCTGGAGGCAAGTGTGTGGGCGCGAGCACCTGGAGGCAAGTGTGTGGGCGCGAGCACCTGGAGGCAAGTGTGTGGGCGCGAGCACCTGGAGGCAAGTGTGTGGGCGCGAGCACCTGGAGGCAAGTGTGTAGGCGCGAGCACCTGGAGGCAAGTGTGTAGGCGCGAGCACCTGGAGGCAAGTGTGTGGGCGCGAGCACCTGGAGGCAAGTGTGTAGGCGCGGGCACCTGGAGGCAAGTGTGTGGGCGCGAGCACTTGGAGGCAAGTGTGTAGGCGCGAGCACCTGGAGGCAAGTGTGTGGGCGCGAGCACCTGGAGGCAAGTGTGTAGGCGCAAGCACCTGGAGGCAAGTGTGTGGGCGCAGGCACCTGGAGGCAAGTGTGTGGGCGCGAGCACCTGGAGGCAAGTGTGTAGGCGCGGGCACCTGGAGGCAAGTGTGTAGGCGCGAGCACCTGGAGGCAAGTGTGTGGGCGCGAGCACCTGGAGGCAAGTGTGTAGGCGCGGGCACCTGGAGGCAAGTGTGTGGGCGCGAGCACCTGGAGGCAAGTGTGTAGGCGCGGGCACCTGGAGGCAAGTGTGTGGGCGCGGGCACCTGGAGGCAAGTGTGTGGGCGCGAGCACCTGGAGGCAAGTGTGTGGGCGCGAGCACCTGGAGGCAAGTGTGTGGGCGGAGCACCTGGAGGCAAGTGTGTGGGCGCGAGCACCTGGAGGCAAGTGTGTGGGCGCGAGCACCTGGAGGCAAGTGTGTAGGCGCGAGCACCTGGAGGCAAGTGTGTGGGCGCGAGCACCTGGAGGCAAGTGTGTGGGCGCGAGCACCTGGAGGCAAGTGTATAGGCGCGGGCACCTGGAGGCAAGTGTGTGGGCGCGAGCACCTGGAGGCAAGTGTGTAGGCGCGAGCACCTGGAGGCAAGTGTGTGGGCGCGAGCACCTGGAGGCAAGTGTGTAGGCGCGAGCACCTGGAGGCAAGTGTGTGGGCGCGGGCACCTGGAGGCAAGTGTGTGGGCGCGAGCACCTGGAGGCAAGTGTGTAGGCGCGGGCACCTGGAGGCAAGTGTGTAGGCGCGAGCACCTGGAGGCAAGTGTGTGGGCGCGAGCACCTGGAGGCAAGTGTGTAGGCGCGGGCACCTGGAGGCAAGTGTGTGGGCGCGAGCACCTGGAGGCAAGTGTGTGGGCGCGAGCACCTGGAGGCAAGTGTGTGGGCGCGAGCACCTGGAGGCAAGTGTGTGGGCGCGAGCACCTGGAGGCAAGTGTGTGGGCGCGAGCACCTGGAGGCAAGTGTGTGGGCGCGAGCACCTGGAGGCAAGTGTGTGGGCGCGAGCACCTGGAGGCAAGTGTGTGGGCGCGAGCACCTGGAGGCAAGTGTGTGGGCGCGGGCACCTGGAGGCAAGTGTGTAGGCGCGAGCATCTGGAGGCAAGTGTGTGGGCGCGAGCACCTGGAGGCAAGTGTGTAGGCGCGGGCACCTGGAGGCAAGTGTGTGGGCGCGAGCACCTGGAGGCAAGTGTGTGGGCGCGAGCACCTGGAGGCAAGTGTGTAGGCGCGAGCACCTGGAGGCAAGTGTGTGGGCGCGAGCACCTGGAGGCAAGTGTGTGGGCGCGGGCACCTGGAGGCAAGTGTGTGGGCGCGGGCACCTGGAGGCAAGTGTGTGGGCGCGAGCACCTGGAGGCAAGTGTGTGGGCGCGAGCACCTGGAGGCAAGTGTGTGGGCGCGAGCACCTGGAGCCAAGTGTGTGGGCGCGAGCACCTGGAGGCAAGTGTGTGGGCGCGAGCACCTGGAGGCAAGTGTGTAGGCGCGAGCACCTGGAGGCAAGTGTGTAGGCGCGAGCACCTGGAGGCAAGTGTGTGGGCGCGAGCACCTGGAGGCAAGTGTGTGGGCGCGGGCACCTGGAGGCAAGTGTGTGGGCGGGGGCACCTGGAGGCAAGTGTGTAGGCGCGAGCACCTGGAGGCAAGTGTGTGGGCGCGGGCACCTGGAGGCAAGTGTGTAGGCGCGAGCACCTGGAGGCAAGTGTGTGGGCGCGGGCACCTGGAGGCAAGGGTGTGGGCGCGGGCACCTGGAGGCAAGGGTGTGGGCGCGGGCACCTGGAGGCAAGTGTGTGGGCGCGAGCACCTGGAGGCAAGTGTGTGGGCGCGGGCACCTGGAGGCAAGTGTGTGGGCGCGGGCACCTGGAGGCAAGTGTGTGGGCGGGGGCACCTGGAGGCAAGTGTGTGGGCGCGGGCACCTGGAGGCAAGTGTGTGGGCGCGGGCACCTGGAGGCAAGTGTGTGGGCGCGAGCACCTGGAGGCAAGTGTGTGGGCGCGAGCACCTGGAGGCAAGTGTGTGGGCGCGGGCACCTGGAGGCAAGTGTGTGGGCGCGGGCACCTGGAGGCAAGTGTGTGGGCGCGAGCACCTGGAGGCAAGTGTGTGGGCGCGGGCACCTGGAGGCAAGTGTGTAGGCGCGAGCACCTGGAGGCAAGTGTGTGGGCGCGGGCACCTGGAGGCAAGGGTGTGGGCGCGGGCACCTGGAGGCAATGGTGTGGGCGCGGGCACCTGGAGGCAAGTGTGTGGGCGCGAGCACCTGGAGGCAAGTGTGTGGGCGCGAGCACCTGGAGGCAAGTGTGTGGGCGCGGGCACCTGGAGGCAAGTGTGTGGGCGGGGGCACCTGGAGGCAAGTGTGTGGGCGCGGGCACCTGGAGGCAAGTGTGTGGGCGCGGGCACCTGGAGGCAAGTGTGTGGGCGCGGGCACCTGGAGGCAAGTGTGTGGGCGCGAGCACCTGGAGGCAAGTGTGTGGGCGCGGGCACCTGGAGGCAAGTGTGTGGGCGCGGGCACCTGGAGGCAAGTGTGTGGGCGCGAGCACCTGGAGGCAAGTGTGTGGGCGCGGGCACCTGGAGGCAAGTGTGTGGGCGCGGGCACCTGGAGGCAAGTGTGTGGGCGCGAGCACCTGGAGGCAAGTGTGTGGGCGCGAGCACCTGGAGGCAAGTGTGTGGGCGCGGGCACCTGGAGGCAAGTGTGTGGGCGCGAGCACCTGGAGGCAAGTGTGTGGGCGCGAGCACCTGGAGGCAAGTGTGTGGGTGCGAGCACCTGGAGGCAAGTGTGTGGGCGCGAGTACCTTGAGGCAAGTGTGTGGGCGCGAGCACCTGGAGGCAAGTGTGTGGGCGCGAGCACCTGGAGGCAAGTGTGTGGGCGCGAGCACCTGGAGGCAAGTGTGTGGGTGCGAGCACCTGGAGGCAAGTGTGTGTGTGCGAGCACCTGGAGACAAGTGTGTGGGCGCGGGCACCTGGAGGCAAGTGTGTGGGCGCGAGCACCTGGAGACAAGCAGCTAAGAGGCTGTAACAACACCTCGTGTGTCGCCAAACAAGCACTCACCTGGACACCAAACCTCAGATCCCAGGTGGCGGTGGCGGCAGCAGCAGCAGCGGCGGCAGCGGCGGCAGCGGCGGCAGCGGCGCGCGGCGGCGGCGCAGCGGCGGCGGCGGCAGCGGCGGCGGCGGCAGCGGCGGCGGCAGCGGCGGTGGCAGCGGCGGCGGCACGGGCGGCGGCGGCAGGCCGAGCGGCGGTGGCAGCGGCGGCACCACCACCCAACCACCACCACCCAACCACCACCACCCAACCACCACCACCAAAACCACCACCAAAACCAGCCGCAGCAGTAGGACGAAGAGACAGAGGAGAGAAAACACACACGATAAAGCTCACGGAGTGGAAGGGGTGACCGGCTAGCGGCCAGGTGAAGAGGCGGGGCCAGGAGCTGTGACTCGACCCCCGCAACCACAACTAGGTGAGTAACACGGATGTAGATCAGGTAAACATACATGAAGCTCTGTACAGGTTGCAAGCTGGTCCAACAACTGCCTCCTGAACTTTAACCCCAGCAAGTTCAAAGTCATGAAGTTTAGGGAAGGACAAACGAGACCGCATACGGAGTACAGCCTAGGTCAAAAACTGCAAAACTCCCTCACGGAGAAGGATCTTATGGCGAGCATCATACCGAGCACATCCCCTGAGGCACATATCAACCAACTAACTACTGTAGCACCGGGCGCCTGGCAAACCTAAGAATAGCATTTTGACATTAAGTAAGGAGTCAATTAACACACTGTACGTCACGCACACATTGGAGTATGCAGCACCAGTATGGAACTCACACTTGGTCAAACACGTCAAGATATTAGAGAAAGTGCAGATTTGCAACAAGACTAATCCCGGAGCTAAGGGTTATGCCCTACAAGGAGAGGTCAAGTGAAATCAACCCGACGATACTGGAGGACAGGAGGGATAGCGGGGAAATAGATAACAACATATAAAATACTGAGAGGAATTGTCAAGGTGGATAGGGACAGGATGTTTCAGAGATGAGATACAACAAAGGGTCACAATGGGAGGTTAAAAACTCAGATAAGCCACGGGGATGTTGGGAAGTATTTCTTCAGTCAGAGTTGTCAGGATATGGAATGATCTGGAGAGTAATATAATAGAGGCAGGATCCATACATAGCTTTAGGAAGAGGTACGATGAATCTCGAGCATGGAGAGAGTGGACCTAGTAACGACCAGCGAAGAGGCGGGGCCAGGAGCTGTGAATCGACCCCTGCAACGACAACTAGGTACGTACACCCACGCACACGTATAACACACACACCACAACACACACACACACATCACCTACACACATCCACACAACTACACGTACACCCCACACACATACACACACACATCTTAGGACATAAGTCAGGACCTTAACACCGTGTACGTTAGGCCCATATTGGAGTATGGAGGCACCAGTTTGGAACCCACACCTAGCAAGCATGTCAAAGAACTAGAGAAAGTGCAAAGTTTGCAACAAGACTAGTCCCAGGAGCTAAGAGGTATGTCCTATGAGGAGAGGTTAAGGGAAATCAACCTGACGACACTGGAGGACAGGAGAGATGGGGGGGACATGATAACGACTTATCAAAATACTGAGAGGAATTGACAAGGTGGAAGAAGACAGGATGTTCCAGAGACTGGACAAAAGTACAAAGGGGACACAGTTGGAAGTTGAAAGACACAGATGAATCAAAGGGATGTTGGAAGTATTTCTTCAGCCACAGAGTTGTCAGGATAGTGGAATAGTTTGGGAAGCTATGTAGTGGAGCAGGATCCATACATAGCTTTAGCAAGAGGTACGATAAAGCTCATGGTTCGGGAGAGTGGACCTAGTAGCGACCAGTGAAGAGGCGGGGCCAGGAGCTTGGACTCGACCCCTGCAACCATCAACTAGGTGAGAACTAGTGAGTACACACACACAAACTTAATCATCAAACAACCTTAATTTTTAGCTCTGTCACACGTAAACTTGTCACGACCACCAAATTTAACACACAAGTGTCCCTTTTTGTTTTGCTCTTTTTACCTAACTAATGGTTAAATGGACCTGTAATCTTTTAAAGGGTTGCACCGGAATGCCAGCGGAGGCCTCGGTCACAGATGACCTAACCTCCAACGGCGGATCTCTCATGTGCTAAGACCCGTCGTCAGGAAACACTTGTCCTGTTCCCGACACAACTTACCTACACACCCTAACCATTTTAACTTTCTTCGAGGTATCAAAAGTTTTCTCTCGACTCAAAAGGCAATACAAAAATATTTAAAAATGCGCCTTTTTTCTACTCAATATGACAACTAAGCGTTATTAACATTATTTTTAATTTCAAATGAACTTTCGTTCAATGAAAATAGAAAGCTGGAGTAAGAGTAGACACACTCTGATCCTGTTTCGGTCTCAGTTTTGTAATTCATGTATGTTTTCTCATACATACATTATTTTACTAACTAAAATACATAGTTATGTCACATCGAAATCTTATCAATGAGACAATGTAGATGTCAACGCTGCATCTAGTAGTCAGCTTGTCAACCGTTGCCATCATATATAGTAGCTAGCTTTGTCAACGCTGCCATCTAAGTAGCAGCTTTGTCAACGCTGCCATCTAAGTAGCAGCTTTGTCAACGCTGCCATCTAAGTAGCGCCTTTGTCAACGCTGCCATCTAAGTAGCAGCTTGTCAAGCTGCCATCTAAGTAGCGCCTTTATCAACGCTGCCATCTAAGTAGCGCCTTTGTCAACGCTGCCAGCTAAGTAGCACCTTTGTCAACGCTGCCATCTAAATAACACCTTTGTCAACGCTGCCATCTAAGTAGCACCTTTGTCAACGCTGCCAACTAAATAACACCTTTGTCAATGCTGCCATCTAAGTAGCACCTTTGTCAACGTGCCATCTAAGTAGCACTCGCACGCTGCCATCTAAATAACACATTTGTCAACGATGCCAACTAAATAACACCTTTGTCAATGCTGCCATCTAAGTAGCACCTTTGTCAACGCTGCCAACTAAATAACACTTTGTCATGTGATCTAGTAGCACTGTTGCAACGCAATAAAAACACCTTTGTAAATGCTGCCATTAACGTAGCACCTTTGTCAACGCTGCAAAAAAAAACTAATACACTTTCGTAGATGCTCATCTAAGTAGACACCTTTGTCAACGCTGCCAACTAAGATTACACTTTTCATGCTGCATTAAGTAGACCTTGTCAACCTACCACTCTAGGATACACTTCAGTATTGTCTACGTTGCACCCACTAATAGACGACTTAATAAATTCGAAAGATTTAAAGAAAAAAACCACTAATTATCCTATCGTGGATCGCCATCCACAGGTTTGACAGCCTTTCGTATGTGCGACCAAGATTTATGTTCAGAATTTTAGTTTCCACACAATTGAGTTTGGTTTTTCTACCATGTTAGTAAATATTTATCAACTCACAATTTCCTGATCAGTAAGAGATACGAGATCATTCACTTACGTTTTGCTGTCCATAGTTATTTGGAGGAAAGTACGACAACGGTTATTGTTTTTCACTATGATTAGTCCAAAAGTTTATCATACTCACGAATGTTATTAGTAGGACTCACTGATTTTCGTAAATTAAGAGCAACGACACGAGAACCTGCTTAGATAAATACTAACGATAGGCTTGACGCGGTTGCTTGGTTGATGTATTTTCAAGTACACGAGGGTCATTAAGGCTGAACGTAACCTTCCCACCACCAGACAAGAATACTTGAACCCCTTAAAATTGAGGTTCAAGTAAACTCTCATAGGCTGGGCTGCGGGGGCGTTGACCCCCAGAAACACTCTCCAGGTATATATACGCTGAGAGAAATCTAACTCTGGGTGTACATATCCCGTGTCCCTGACGCACCACTCGCTGCTCAAGCTGACAAATACTAAGCGCCTTGACAAGGCGCTGCTCAGACAATTTTGGAAAACAATCACCACACACATCACACAAAACAATCTTATTTACACAATCACATTTCTGTAAAATATTACTTTTATTAATGCTGTGACTAACTGGGTTTAAATATACCTGCAGTAGATTTAAGAGTAATTAAGACAGAAAATGATGGTAGTTGTGGTAAGCAGGGAACACCATGACAGAAAATGATGGTAGTTGTGGTAAGCAGGGAATACCATGATAGAAAATGATGGTAGTTGTGGCAAGCAGGGAACACCATGACAGAAAATGATGGTAGTTGTGGCAAGCAGGGAACACCATGATAGAAAATGATGGTAGTTGTGGCAAGCAGGGAACCCACCATGACTCGAGATAAATGACTGGAGTTATGTGGGCAAAGTCACATGAGCGCAATGTGACGGTGGCGCAGGAGATCATCAGCAGCGCAAAAAATGACGGTGGGCGCAGGAGTCATCAGTCAGCGCAGTGACGGTGGCGCAGAGTATCAGAAGTGACGTGCATAAGTCATCATGGTGAGCGCAGTGACGGTGGCGCAGGAGTCATCAGTCAGCGCAGTGACGGTGGCGCAGGAGTCATCAGTCAGCGCAGTGACGGTGGCGCAGAAGTCATCAGTCAGCGCAGTGACGGTGGCGCAGGAGTCATCAGTCAGCGCAGTGACGGTGGCGCAGGAGTCATCAGTCAGCGCAGTGACGGTGGCGCAGGAGTCATCAGTCCGCGCAGTGACGGTGGCGCGGGAAGTCATCAGTCAGCGCAGTGACGGTGGCGCAGGAGTCATCAGTCAGCGCAGTGACGGTGGCGCAGGAGTCATCAGTCAGCGCAGTGACGGTGGCGCAGGAGTAAATCAGTCGCGCAGTGAGGGTGGCGCAGAAGTCATCAGTCGGGCGCAGTGACGGTGGCGCAGGAGTCATCAGTCAGCGCAGTGACGGTGGCGCAGGAGTCATCAGTCAGCGCAGTGACGGTGGCGCAGAAGTCATCAGTCAGCGCAGTGACGGTGGCGCAGGAGTCATCAGTCAGCGCAGTGACGGTGGCGCAGAGTCATCAGTCAGCGCAGTGACGGTGGCGCAGAAGTCATCAGTCAGCGCAGTGACGGTGGCGCAGGAGTAAATCAGTCAGCGCAGTGACGGTGGCGCAGGAAGTCATCAGTCAGCGCAGTGACGGTGGCGCAGAAGTCATTCAGTCGCGCAGTGACGGTGGCGCAGAGTCATCAGTCAGCGCAGTGCGGTGGCGCAGGAGTCATCAGTCAGCGCAGTGACGGTGGCGCAGGAGTCATCAGTCAGCGCAGTGACGGTGGCGCAGGAGTCATCAGTCAGCGCAGTGACGGTGGCGCAGGAGTCATCAGTCAGCGCAGTGACGGTGGCGCAGGAGTCATCAGTCAGCGCAGTGACGGTGGCGCGGGAAGTCATCAGTCAGCGCAGTGACGGTGGCGCAGGAGTCATCAGTCAGCGCAAGTGACGGGGCGCAGGAGTCATCAGTCAGCGCAGTGACGGTGGCGCAGAAGTCATCAGTCAGCGCAGTGACGGTGGCGCAGGAGTCATCAGTCAGCGCAGTGACGGTGGCGCAGGAGTCATCAGTCAGCGCAGTGACGGTGGCGCAGAGAGTAGTCATCAGTCAGCGCAGTGACGGTGGCGCAGGAGTCATCAGTCAGCGCAGTGACGGTGGCGCAGAAGTCATCAGTCAGCGCAGTGACGGGTGGCGCAGGAGTCATCAGTCAGCGCAGTGACGGTGGCGCAGGAGTCATCAGTCAGCGCAGTGACGGTGGCGCAGGAGTCATCAGTCAGCGCAGTGACGGTGGCGCAGAGTCATCAGTCAGCGCAGTGACGGTGGCGCGGGAGTCATCAGTCAGCGCAGTGACGGTGGCGCAGAAGTCATCAGTCAGCGAAAGTGACGGTGGCGCAGAAGTCATCAGTCAGCGCAGTGACGTGGCCAGTCTCAGCAGCGCAGTGACGTGGCAGAAGTCATCAGTCAGCGCAGTGACGGTGGCGCAGGAGTCATCAGTCAGCGCAGTGACGGTGGCGCAGGAGTCATCAGTCAGCGCAGTGACGGTGGCGCAGGAGTCATCAGTCAGCGCAGTGACGGTGGCGCAGGAGTCATCAGTCAGCGCAGTGACGGTGGCGCAGGAGTCATCAGTCAGCGCAGTGACGGTGGCGCAGGAGTCATCAGTCAGCGCAGTGACGGTGGCGCAGAGCTGGAGGGTGGAGAGTCATCAGTCAGCGCAGTGACGGTGGCGCAGAAGTCATCAGTCAGCGCAGTGACGGTGGCGCAGGAAGTCATCAGTCAGCGCAGTGACGGTGGCGCAGGAGTCATCAGTCAGCACAAATTGATTCACAAATCTCAGCTTCAACCATGTTAAGTGTAAAATTATTATTATTATTGTTGTTGTTGTTCATGGGGAAACACTAAGCCCACAGGGGTCATACAGAACCTGGGATATGACAATTTGGAGGCAGTCAGGTTCGATCCGAGGAAAGGGAGGATATGTCTACTTCCTTGGATCAAGAGCCTCTCACCGACTGCCTTTGAGGGGAAGACGTTGAAGTATTCACATCATTGCTATTGTAACAGACATTTAAGTATTGTAACAGACATTTAAGTATTGTAACATTGTAAGTATTGTAATAGACATTATAAGCATTGCAATAGATATGTATTTAAATACGTAAGTATTGTAACAGTGTGTTACAAGACCTCGTAAGTAATGCTGTACTTATTATCGTGGGGAAGCGATAAACCCGTAGAAGTCTTACAGCGCCTCGGGAATGGAAGGCAATCCTCTTCGATCCAAGGAAAAGGAGAGTAGCTCCACTTCCTTGCATCAAGAGCCCTACCCCGGCACTGACGCCTCCTCCACTAGTCACCAGTTCTATAAGGCTTGTCTTGTTATTATTGTTCACATTATATTCGTAATTGAGAGGCATCAATAATTCATCTAGAATTATTAAAGCTTTTCTACTCTTAGAAACCCTTGTGGGTTTAGCGCTTAATTATGGTTATGATAATTCTACTCCCAGAACCCGGTCTTGGACCAGGCTCGAGGTCCCTTCAACACCATGTGCTTGATTATCCACTTGTTGAGAAATATATTAACCCTTTTGTGGCCTATTTTCTGGGCTCTAGTGTATCCACGTCTCATGAAATCATAACACCATTGCAAATAAATCATGACAAGTGAGCCGTGCAACGCACTGGCGTGTGAGATTTAAGACTCATTTGCCATGGGTTCAACCCCCACCCGTTCCCTGGTTTGTATCTACATGGTTGTTGATTAAGACACGTACATACAACAGTTGGGTATCTTTACTGTTGAAACGTTTCGCTTGTACAATTTGATTCTTCAGTCACCTTCGACAGTATTTAAGACTCCATTCTCACACTTCAGTTTAAAATAGTTCCGAACCATGAAGCTGAACTCTTCTCTAGACTGAGGGACTGACCACCTCATACCTCCAAGACTGATGAACTGATTACATCATCAGTATTTGACTGAAGAAGTCTACTGTGTAGGCCAGTGGTTGCCGAAGACTGTGGCGAGAGAGGATGGCAGGTGTGGCAGGAAGATACAAGAACAAAGTAACAGAAACCTGTTAGAAATGTCCAGATTTCATGTCATCTCTGTCCCCAGTGTCGAGGATGACCCTCACAGGAGCAAATAAAGTTCTCTCTCTTTTTTGTATTAGCGCACCGCTAATATTATCGACTTTGTATATTTAAGGTTACATTTGTAAGATGCTCGTCTCTAAACACACAGTGGGGAAGTATCGTGTTTTCATGTAGATGTGTTTATATTTGCTGGATATTATAATGTAGTTGTGGTCAATGTTATGAATCAAGTTCTTTTTATTAGTGTTTGGATGTATTATCGATAAAAAATTAGGCGAGATTAAATTTGTTATTCCTAGTCTAGCCCAGAGAAAAAAGTTTGGGAACCAGTGGGGTGGGCGAAACGTTTCAACAATAAAGATACCCAACTGCTGCACACGTTTCTTAATCATCTTGTCTGTATTTTATAGTTGTTCTCTGTTGATTACTTGATCAATCAGGCTGTTGTTGCTTCCGGCCTGCTGGTCCACATCACAGCCTGGTTGAGCCGGAGGTAGTGGTCCAGCTGCAGCTTGAAGATATCTTGTTCCGGCAATTGCTCTGATTATTATAATCATAACTAAGTGCTAAACCCACAAGGGTCATACAGCGTTGCACAATCGGTCTGTTATCTGCTGATAGGAGGTTTAATAGTTAAAGACAACGGCCCACGGATGTTGATATTGTGTTCCCTCATCATCCCCATTGTGCCCCTGCTTTTCAGGGTAGCTCCAGTTTCCTGAATCAAGATCCCCTCACACGGCATCAAGGATCCCCTCTTGAAGATCAGTGTGTTAACAAATGAAGTTTTAAATTTTTTAAAATATATTGTTGATTTGGGGGGGGGGGGTAATCGCCCACTGTGACTTGATCCCAATCAGGCCATCTGGTCGTTGGTCAGAACAGTCAGGCTGTTGGTGCTAGCAGTATACACCACAACTTGTTACGCAGAGTAAGTTAATGGCTTCAGGTGCTGAAGTCACAGGACAGAATAACACGAAACCCTTCAAATGAGATCTTTTTATTTCTGTACTATATACAAAACATATATAAAAGTTACTGGAATTATTTACACAATATACACATAAATACACATATAACTGTGGCAAGCTCAGTGTGGACGTTCTTGGGTCTTTTTGAACTCTGACGAACTACACAAGTCCACTTAATTCATATTAAAACCTTTCCTCGGGTTGATGTCCAGAGGCTTCTCTCTCACACCTCTAGAAAAACAACAGCAGCTGCCAGAAACTGCAAAGGATTTCTTTACCAGAAATACTAAACCCGTGTGGGTGATTTAATTAAAGCCAGGAGCGTGAGAGGCTCGATGCTCCGTCCGCTAATCGCAAGACTTGTGTCCCAGGACGAGAGGAAAGCCTCAAGTGATCATTCTTTGGAGACTCCTGTAGTCACTACTCGTAAATTCTTTATGATTAAAAATGCACTTATATGGATCATTCAGCGCTTTTTGTGGCAAACTAATGCAATGTTCAAAGGAATTTAGAGTCGATACTACGAACAGTGATGCTTGAGTTGTTGCGTCTTCAAATTTATCTTATCGATGCATTTTCGAAGTATGAGAGAGTGAGAGTCGGGGTAGAACCCAAGGAAAGTAACTATAATGGCTTCGTATATTACACTCTACCAGGAGGCCATATTTTCAAAAATATGTGTTGGTGGTGAGAGCTTAAAACACAGTGATCCTCAAGTCACAATAACACCGCCTGTATCTTCAACACATTGAGATTAATCCAGGGCAAAAAAAAAAAAAGCCTTATGGAGAAAATTTGACCATTAACAATTTACGCTACAGAAGGCAATGTGTTGTGCAGGTCGGGGGTGATATAATGAAAGTAATTTCAGTATTTTAGGACCCCTACAGAAGACCCAGCAGGTAGTGATGAACGGCTCAGCTGTGGAAAAGCTTCCAACACCAGAGGAAACAGCTTGAAAATCTGGTCTAGTTTGTGAGTAAATATAAGACTGTACTGGGTAAAATTATCTTAGAAATAAACACGGGTTACAAGTGCTGGGCCCTGGAGGTTTTGGGCATCTGGTGTAAAGAATATACCAGTAAAAAGGACTGAAAATGCAGACAACTTAAGGTTCATTTGGGAAAGTTCTGCCAACGAGTGATCTACAAGGTTCAACACTACAATAAACCAATGATTCGTTGATAAAAATAGACTCTGGTACACAACTTGTTTCATTCACAAAACTAACACTTGTGAACATACGACTTCATTCACATAATTGGATTACTACACCAATGTAAACAAACGGAGCATTACCACGGACATCACTATCAACTACTGACACTTCTTCCGCAGAAACAAAATTTTATCTAATTCAGAGTTAACTTTCAAAAATAATTATCTTTGCGATAGTTCCATCTGTTATTTAATCATATACTTAAAATCTACAAGTTTAGAAGTCTTCAGAAGTGAAACTCTTAATACCACAAGGAAAAACAGCAAGAGAACCATTATTGTTTCTCCCCGAGGAATTTAATAACTTTCAAATTTATTTACTGTGAACTCTTATACATCATAAATCTTGACAGTAACTTATACTCAGTAATATTTACCCCATTCTATATATCTATACATTATATATATATAAAATTACAATGCTCTAAGTACTTTACAGAATGCTTTCCCTAACAGCTCAGTTGTCTTTTAACAAACATTAGTAGTACTGTATTTGTTGTTTTCTAGTTTGCAATTAAAACAAGACAAAGCGAATGTTTTAAGAGTACAATGTTCATTGTGTACCTCGTAGAGTACAATGTTCATTGTGTACCTCGTAGAGTACAATGTTCATTGTGTACCTCGTAGAGTACAATGTTCATTGTGTACCTCGTCAAGTACAATGTTCATTGTGTACCTCGAAGTACAATTTTTCATTGTGTACCTCGTCAAGTACAATGTTCATTGTGTACCTCGTCAAGTACAATGTTCATTGTGTACCTCGTCAAGTACAATGTTCATTGTGTACCTCGTCAAGTACAATGTTCATTGTGGTACCTCGTCAAGTACAATGTTTCATTGGGGTACATCTTTCAAGTACAATGTACATTGTGTACCTCGTCAAGTAAAATTTGTACCATTGTGTACCCCCTCGTCAAGTACAATGTTCATTGTGTACCTCGTCAAGTACAATGTTCATTGTGTACCTCGTCAAGTACAATGTACATTGTGTACCTCGTCAAGTACAATGTACATTGTGTACCTCGTAGAGTACAATGTACATTGTGTACCTCGTCAAGTACAATGTACATTGTGTACCTCGTCAAGAAAACAATGACATTGTGTACCCCTCGGTCAAGTACAATGTTCATTGTGTACCTCGTCAAGTACAATGTTCATTGTGTACCTCGTCAAGTACAATGTTCATTGTGTACCTCGTCAAGTACAATGTACATTGTGTACCTCGCCCAAGTACAAATGTTCCCCATTGTGTACCTCGTCAAGTACAATGTTCATTGTGTACCTCGTCAAGTACAATGTACATTGTGTACCTCGTCAAGTACAATGTACATTGTGTACCTCGTCAAGTACAATGTACATTGTGTACCTCGTAGAGTACAATGTACATTTGTGTACCCTCGTCAAGTACAATGTAACTTTGGGTGTACCTCGTCAAGTACAATTTTACATTGTGTACCCTCGTCAAGTACAACGTACATTGTGTACCTCGTCAAGTACAACGTACATTGTGTACCTCGTCAAGTACAATGTTCATTGTGTACCTCGTCAAGTACAATGTACATTGTTTTTACCTCGTCAAGTACCATGTACTTTTTGTGTCCTCGTCAAGTACAATGTTCATTTGTGTACCTCGTCAAGTACAATGTTCATTGTGTACCTCGTCAATTTTACAAGGGTAACATTGTGTTACCTCGTCAAGAAACAATGTACTTGTACCTCGTCAAGTACAAGTACATTGTGTACCTCGGTCAAGTACAATGTACATTGTGAAACCTCGGTCAAGTACAAGTACATTGTGTACCTCGTCAAGTACAATGTACATTGTTTAACCTCGTAAAGTACAATGTACTTGGTACCTCGTCAAGTACAACGTACATTGTGTACCTCGTCAAGTACAACGTACATTGTGTACCTCGTCAAGTACAATGTTCATTGTGTACCTCGTCAAGTACAAGTACTTTGGTTTTCCCTTTCGTCAGTACAACGTACATTGTGTACCTCGTCAAGTACAATGTACATTGTGTACCTCGTCAAGTACAACGTACATTGTGTACCTCGTCAAGTACAACGTACATTGTGTACCTCGTCAAGTACAACGTACATTGTGTACCTCGTCAAGTACAACGTACATTGTGTACCTCGTCAACATTAACACAGTCTTACAACTCCTTAAAAACAATGACTGGTATTTTGACATTATTTTCCTCTATATAAAAACTATCCAATATAACTTTATATACAAAATGTTGTGTGTGTGTGTGTGTGTGTGTGTGTGTGTGTGTGTGTGTGTGTGTTGTTGGTGTGTGTGTGTTTGGTGTGTGTGTGTTGTGGTTGTTGTGTTGTTGTGTTGTGAGGGGTTGTGTGTCTGTGTGTGTTGTGTGTGTGTGTTGGTGTGTGTGGTGTTGTGTGTGTCTGTGTGTGTTGTGTGTTGGTGTGTGTTTTGTGTGTGTGTGTGTGTGTGTGTGGTTGTGTGTGTTGTTGTGGGTGTGTGTGGTGTGTGTGTGTGTGAGTGGTGTGTGTTGTGTGTTGTCTGTGTGTGTGTGTGTGTGTCTGTGTGTTGTGGTTCGTGTGTCTGTTGTCTGGTGTGTGTGTTGTGTGTGTTTTGGTGTGTGTAGTGTGTGTGTGTGTGTGGTCTGTGTGTGTGTGTCTGTGTGTTTTTGTGTTGTGGTGTGTGTTTTGTGTGTGGTGGTGTGTGTGTGTGTGTGTGTGTTTGTGTTGTGTGTGTGTGTTGTGTGGTCTTTTGTGGTGTGTCTGGGTGTGAGTGTGTCTGTGGTTGTGTGGTGTGTGTGGTGTGTGGTGTTGTTTTTGTTGTGGTGGTGTGTGTGTTTGTGTCTTGTGGTGTGTGTCTGTGGGGTGTGTGTGTCTGTTGTGGTTTTCCTGTGTGTGGGGTGTTGCTGTGTTGTGTGTGTTGTGTGTGTGTGTGTGTGTGTTGTGTGTGTTGTGTGTCTGTGGTGTTGTTTTCTGTGTGTGTCTGTGGTGGTTGTCCTGTGTGTGGTGTGTTTGTGTGTGTGTGTGTGTGTGTGGTTGTGGTGTGTGTGTGTGTGTGTGTTGTGTGTGTGTCTGTGTGTGTTTTGTGTGTCTGTGTGTGTGTGTCTGTGTGCGTGTGTGTCTGTGTGTGTCTGTGTGTGTGTGGGGTGTGTATGTGTTGGTGAGTGTGTGTGTGTGTGTGTCTGTGTGTGTGTGTGTGTGTGTGTGTGTGTGTGTGCTGTGGTGTGTGTGTGTGTGTGTGTGCGTGTGTCTGTGTGTGTGTGTGTGTGTGGTGTGTGTGTGTCTGTGTCTGTGTGTTTTGTGTGTGTGTGGTGTTGTGTGTGTGTGTGTTGTGTGTGTGTGTTGTGTGTGTGTGTGTGTGATGGTTGTGTGTGTGTGTGTGTGTGTGTGTGTGTGTGTGTGTGTCTGTGTGTCTGTGTGTACTCCCCAAATTTGTGGTTGCGGGGATCGAGACTCAGCTCCTGGCCCCGCCTCTTCACTGATCGCTACTGGGTACTCCCCTCTGCTTCCTGAGCTTTGTCATACCTTTTCCCTTTAAAACTATGTATGGTTCCTGCCTCCACTACTTCACTTGCTAGCCAAATTCCACTTGCTGACAACTCTATGACTGAAGAAATACTTCCTAACTCCCTGTGGCTCGTCTGAGTCTTCAGCTTCCAGTTGTGCCCCTTTTGCCCCTGTGTCCCTCTCTGAACACCTATCTGTGTCCACCTTGTCTATTCCCCCAGTAATCTTGTATGTCGTTATCATGCCCTCCTTGACCCTTCTGTCCTCCAGTGTCGTCAGTTCCGATTTCCTTAACCTTTCCTCGTACGACATTCCCTTAGTCTAGGACTAGCCTGTTGCAAACCTTTATACTCTCTCTAACTTCTTGACGGGGCTTGCCAGGTGTGGGTTCCAGACTGGAGCTGCTACTCCAGATGGGCCTAACATACCAGTGTACAGTGTCTTGAACGATTCTTTTTAAGGTATCGGGGAAGCTATTCTCAGGTTTGGGCCCGGCGCCCGTATGCTGCCGCAGTTTTTGGTTGATGTGTGCCTCCGGTGATGTGGGTCGGGGTTATGGTCACCCCAAGGTGGTGGGGTGGTGTGTGTGTGTGTGGTGTGTGGTGTGTGTGTGTACTTCAAACCCAGTTGTATCACCTAGTGAGGTTGCGGGGGGCGAACCGACTCTGGCCCCGCCTCTTCTGATCGCTACTAGGTCACTCTCCCTGAACCGTGAGCTTTTATCATACCTCTGCTTAAGCTATGAAAGGATCCTGCCCCCACTACATCGTTCCCAAACTATTCCACTTACTGGGCTCTCTGTGGCTGAAGAAATACTTTCCTAACATCCCTGTGATTTCATCTGTGTCTTCAACTTCCAACTGGTTCCCTTGTTATTTTCCAATTCTGGAACATCCTGTCTTTTAAACCACCTTGTCAATCTCTCAGTATTTTGTATGTCGTTATCATTCCACCCTATCTCTCGTCTCCGGGGTGTCAGGTTGATTTCCCTTAACCTTCCTCGTAGGACATAAACCCCTTACTCTGGGATAGTCTTGTTGGAACCTTTGCACTTTCTCTAGTTTTTTAGTGCTTTGGCTAGGGTTGGGTTCCAAATGGTGCGATACTCCAATATGGGGCCTAACGTACACGGTGTACAGGGTCCTGATGATTCCTTATTAAGTTTCGGGGAATGCTGTTCTGAGGGTTTGCTAGGCGGCCCATATGCTGCAGCAGTTTTTGGTTATGTGCGCTTCAGGGTGTGCCTGGTGTTATCTCACCCAAGATCTTTTTCCTTGAGGTGAGGGTTTGGGTATCTCTTGGGCCCTTGACTGTACTCCGTCTGGGTCTTCTTTTCCCTTCCCAACTTTCATGACTTTGCACTTGGTGGGATTGAACTCCAGGGCCAAATTTTGGACCAGGGCTGCAGCCTGTCCAGATCCTTTGTTTGTTCTGCTGGTCTTCGATCGGTGAATTCTTCTCATCAACTTCACGTCATTGCAAACAGGGAACTCAGAGTCTATTCCTTCGGTCATGGGGGCGTTCACAAATACAGAAAAAGGGACTGGTCCTAGGACTGACCCTGTGGGACCCCGGTGGTCAAGGTGCCCACTCTGACACCTCGCCAGTACCATGGGCTCGCTGCTGCTTCCTGACGTATTCCCCGATCCATTGTATGCCTTCCCTGTTTTCCCTGCTTTGGGCCTCCATTTTTGCACCAATCTCTTGTGTGGAACTGTGTCAAAAGCCTTTTTTGCAGTCCAAAAAATGTGTGTGTGTGTGTGTGTGTGTGTGTTGTGGGGTGTGTTGGTGTGTGTGTGTTGTGTGTATGTGTTGTGTGTGTGTGTAAGTGTGTGTATGTATTGTAAAGTGATATGTGTGTAAGTATGTGTGTGTGTATGTGGGGTTGTGTGGGTAATGTTGTATGTATGTTGTATGTGGTTTTGTAATGTTGTGTGTGTATGTGTGTGTGTGTGTGTGTATGTGTGTGTATTCATGTCCATCACCTAGTTTAATCACCTAGTTGAGCTTGCAGGAGTCGAGTCCCAGCTCCGGCCCCGCCTCTTCACTGATTCACTACTAGTCACTCCCCTAAGCGTGAGCATTATCTTACCAATCGCTTAAAGCTATTATTGGATCCTCCTCCACTACACGCCTTTTCCAAACTATTCCACTTACTGACTACTCTGTGCTGAGAAATACTCCTAACATCCCGTGATTCATCTGCGTCTTTAACTTCCAACCTGTCCCCCTGTTTCTGTGTCCAATCCTGAAACATCAGTCTTGTCCACCTTGTCAATCCTCCTCAGTATTTTGTATGTCGTTATCATGTCCCCCCTACTCTCCGTCTCCAGGTCGTCAGTTGATTTCCCTTAACCTTCCTCGTAGGGCTACCTCTTAGCTCTGGGACCCAGTCTTGTTGAAACCTTTGCACTTTCTCAGTTTTTTACGTGCTTGCTAGTGTGGGTTCCAAACTGGTGCCGCATACTCCAATATGGGCCTACGTACACCGTGACAGGGTCCCTGAATGACTCCTTATTTAAAATGTCGGGAAAGCGTTCTGGGTTTTCTAGGCGCCCATACTCAGCAGTTATTTGGTTATGGCGCTTCAGGAATTCCTGGTGTATCTACCCAAGATCTTTTTCCTTGAGGAGGTTTGTAGTCTTTTGGCCCCCTAGAATGTACTCCTCGCGGTCTTCTTTGCCCCTTTTCCCAAAACTTCATGACTTTGCATTTGGGGGGATTGAACTCCAGGAGCCAATTGCTGGGGCCAGGTTGCAGCCTGTCCAGATCCCTTTGTAGTTTTGCCTTTTTTGTTGTATGTGGTATGTGGTATGGTGTATGTGTGTGTTTAGTTATGTGTATGTGTATGTGTATGTGTGTGTATGGTTTTATGTGTGTGTATGGTATGTGTGTGTGGTGTGTATGTGGTTGTATGTGTGTGGGGATTTTTGTGTGTGTATGTGTTTGTGTATGTGTGTGTGTATGTGTGTGTGTGTGGGGTGGTGTGTGTGAAAGTGTGTAGTGTGTGTATGTGTGTGGTGTTTTTTGTGTGTGTGTATGTGTGGGAATTATGTGTGTGTTATGTGTGTGTGTATTTATGTGGTGTGTATGTGTGTGTGTATGTGTGTGGATGTAGTGTGTGTATATTTTGTGGTTGTGTGTGTGGTTTTGTGGTGTGTATGTGTGTGTTGTGTGTTATTGTGTTGTATGTGTGGGGTTGTTTGTTTTGGTATGTGGTGTGTTGGTGTGTGTGTGTGTGTGGTGTATGTGTTTTTGTAGGTGTGTGATGTGTTGGGGTATGTGTGTGTGTATGTGTGTGTGTATGTTGTGTGTGTTTTGGTGTGTTGTTGTGGTGTATGTTTTGTGTGTATGTGTGAGTTGTTTTGGATGTAGGTGGGTGTATGTATGTGTGTGTGATTTGTGTTTTGTTGTTATGTGGTGTGTGTTTGTGTTTTGGTTGTGGGGTTTTGTATGTTTGTGTATGTGGTGTTGTGTGTGTATGTGGTGTTTTGTGTGTTATGTGTGTGTGTATGTGGTGGGATGTTGTGTGTAGTTGTTGATGTGTGTGTGTTTTTGTTGTTTTTGTGTGTGTGGTGTTGTTGTTTGGGGTTTTATGGGGGTGTATGTGTGTATGTTATGTGTATTTTATTTGTGTTGGTGGTGTGTGTGTGTATGTGTGTATGTGGAGGTTTTGTAGTTGTATGTTTATGTGTATTGTGTGTGTATGTGTGTGTGTGTGTGGTGTGTGTGGTGTGTTTGTTGTGTGTAACAAAGTGTAGGTTGGGGGGGGGAGGAGGGGGATTGGGACACAAGACCAAAAAAATACTTAAAATATATTCAACTGACCCTTAAGTACGCCTCAAAACACCGTTTGATTTTCATAACATGAAAAAAAATACACATTTTGGGTTTATAGTAAAAAATATGAACAAATCTTTTCACAACTAAGCCCTAAATTTTTTACATAATACAAACAAATGAAATAAGACAACGTAAGACAACATATCCTTCAACCGCAACGATCACCTCTGGGGAAGGATAACAACTAGTTCCGCGGTGGGCAACACAAAGACACCTTTTCAGTAAGATCATCCATGCCCCCAGCCACAACTACATTTTTCTTTTATCCTGCCACCAAGCCACACCTAAAAGTTATTTGACCATGCCACCCGCCCCCACACACAGTTACTTATCCCTGCCCCCACCACACACTACAGTTTTCTTTATCCATGCCACCCGCCACACACTACAGTTACTTTACCTGCCACCAGCCAAAAACTAAGTTTTCTTGATCCTGCACCAGCCACACCTTCGGTTTTCCTATCCATGCCCCCACCACACACTACAGTTATCTTGATCCATGCCACAGCCACACACTACAGTTTTCTTGATCCTCCACCGCCCCCCTACAGTTATTTGATCATCCACCCCCACACACTCAGTTATCTTGACCATGCCACCAGCCAGACACTACAGTTACCTTGATCCTGCCACCAGCCCGCACTACAGTTACCCTTAACCATGCCACCAGCCACACAGTACATTATCTTGATCCCAAGCCACCACCACCCACAGTTATCTTGATCCATGCCACCAGCCAGACACTACAGTTACCTTGATCCATGCCACCAACCAGACACTACAGTTACCTTGATCCATGCCACCAGCCACACAGTACAGTTATCTTGATCCATGCCACCAGCCACACACTTCGGTTATCCTGATCCATGCCACCAGCCAGACACTACAGTTACCTTGATCCATGCCACCAGCCAGACACTACATTTACCTTGATCCATGCCACCAGCCAGACACTAAAGTTACCTTGATCCATGCCACCAGCCAGACACTACAGTTACCTTGATCCATGCCACCAGCCACACACCACGCAGTGTTCTGTTCTAACTTCGCTTTACTTATGTTGTCTCTTCGTATCCACGTATTCTTTGCTATGTTGCTGTCTGAGCACACTTACATACATACATGTACACACTTATTACTCTTCACCAAACTTGACCAAAGTGACACAGACTGGAAGAGGCTGCAGTGTAGCCTGGTCTGTAGGTTCATGTGTGTCACCCTAGGCGCAGATGAGTGCTGCTTACCCTGCCACACACACTCATACGAACCCTGCCACTAATAGTTCAACAGGACCCTGCCACTAACAGTTCAACAGGACCCTGCCACTAACAGTTCAACAGGACCCTGCCACTAACAGTTCAACAGGACCCTGCCACTAACAGTTCAACAGGACCCTGTCACTAATAGTTCAACAGGACCCTGCCACTAACAGTTCAACAGGACCCTGCCACTAACAGGACCCTGGGGTACACCTAAGGATTCTTGCTTGAGAGACCACAAAGTCATTTTTACGGTATGACAAATGAAGCCCCAGGAATCCTTCAACATGCCAACAAAGGTTTCTCAGGGCGGCATATCGAAGTGGGAATCTGTACAAGTACATAATTTTGGCCCGTGATATACCTGTGACCGGTTTTGAAGGTTCTTCCCTTTGCAGCCCGGCCTGAGTTACACTAAAACTAAGACTCCAGAGAGTTCTCCTCTCTGTTAGGAATCTGCTGTACAGCCATGACGCACCCTCATAAGTGGGATGTACGGACACTCTTCCTTCCCTTTACCGGGCAGGCCAATATATTTACTGGCCTACCCAAAGAGGCCAGTAACTACAATGGACTGCCTGGTAAAGAGTTAACAATGACAAAATAAAGTTATTTACATCCCAATACAAGAATCTGAGGGAACACATCTATACACCACATTTAAAATTTCTTGGATATACTCAGAAATGAGCCGACAGATGTTAGCATTAAAAGACTACTTTTTTTTCCAGCATGAAAGGTCTGTTTTTGCCTTAATAAAATAAACACTGGTAAGGATGTTTTTCTTCCCTTCGTTCAATGTCCCGCACATCCGAAAGGCAAACACAGCTGATACTGAAGACCTTAAATACTGCTGCAATCTTGTACAGACATAAATACAGTTTTAAGTGTAGAAATACATTCTCCAGGGTCCCACAAGTGGGATTATCTCTCATGTGAACTCACAGCTACACTTGTGACTGTTGAGCTTAAGATAAACTAAACTAAGCTTATATTCCAAACCTGTTGTTGACGTATAAATCTTGGGCTTCATAGCCTAGCTGTTAAACCATTTTTTTGTTAAGCCTGTAATTGTATGGTGCCTAATTGTTTAGCAAAGAATGTGAGTGTCTAGGTTAATAATCCAGCAGTGCCATTCTGTCACTTTAAACGAATCTGAAAAATCCAAGATGGCTGTTACGGCAGTCACCAGTCTCCTATAAATTCCTAATGTCATATGCAGCATCATGAATGTTGAGTAATTTAATTGAATAACTTTCACATTTTTATTTTTTCAGGTCTAAGCGGTAAAGTTGAATGCTCTAATAATGACTGGATGAGTTGTAAGTGCTAAGGCTCACAGGCCAGTGTGCTAACCACACAACAGTTTGGTGGAACCCACAGGTCAAAGAAGTTCATCGGTTAACATAGATGCCACAAATGCTACACATAGATATATAAGAGTATAAGAAATATACAGCCTCACAAGCAGTGTCAGCTCATGTGATCACTGGTTGTGATACAGTGATATGTTACTGTGACACACGTAGAGGCTATAAAAGCTCTTGAAGCAGGAAATGATACAGAAGCTGTTGTCCATGAATCAACAGCCTCAAATACAACTTGCAACAGCAAGAAGTGTGAGAAACAATGTCAGATATTCATTATTAAGTTTGGCTCTCAAGGAAAGGGAAAAAAATAAATGCACATCTTTAGGCAAGACCTAAAATTTTGCCTCCGACTGCTGAGGAATTCAAATGAAAATGCATAGGGCTAATTTTAGGCTAGTATTTTGGAGGGCTGGACAAACCTCAAGACGCAGATCCAATGAAATTTCGAAGGGAGGAGAACGAGCCTGCCAAGTCTTTGTGGTGCCACCTTAACTCAAAGTGTTTGGGTTGCACCACCAGGAATTGAGCCACTGTAGCTGCAACAGAGATCAACACTGCTTATCACTTTGAAGTTAATTTTCAACTGCTCATCTTTCTTATGTAGATGTGAACGATCTGACAGGTGTTTAATCCACACGACAATGGTCAATCTGAAAGATGATGCAGAGGAGATAACTCATGATGGTGGAATCATGGAGGATATTTTATTATATAATGAAATCATCCGAAGGTGACTTCCTTTGCCTAAAAAAAATATTAGAAATTAATTTTATTATAATACTCAACATTGATGTTGATCTGGGTTTCTCGTGTTCATGAATGATCGTCCACCACCTAGGCAGCCATCTTGGATCTCTCAATTTCTTCAAGGGTGACAGAGTGGCAGCCAGTGGATTATCAGTCTAGGCATCTCAGATATTTAATATCAGCTAAGTACAATTATGTCTCATGAAATTTCAGTTTCATTCATCTTTCCACCAGACTACAGAGGCTGAAACCCCAAAGCTTCAGTATAAGGCATTCTTTGTATCAACCTTCACGTGGCTGCTACAAAACAATCTTTATATGTTAAACTCACACCAATGAGGCAGTCTGACGAGTTAAATCATTCACATAAATGCTCTTCGGTTGAGATTGAAGAGTATTTTAACACTGTTCATAGAGGGCTACAGTCTACATGTAAATTGTATACAAACTTGGGACATAATCTTGCCAACCCGGATTGTCTATGTAACAATAATCTTTGTTAGCTGGACTGAGTGAAAGTATAGCTCGGTGTTGCAAGTGCCACTCAAAGTTACGAGTGTCACACACAAGTGTTACTCGGGACTATGACAGTGTCATAAGTGCCACTCGAGGATATGACTGTGCCATAGAGCCTATAAACATGATACATTAATAGTGACATTTTCATCATGTCATTCTATGTCTTAGATTCTTAAAGTAAGCATTAAAACCTATAGTGGCGTATCCTCAGCATCCAGGCGAGGGACACTTGAGGCTCTAATAACATTTGTAATAAGGACCAGTGTCACTCGTGACCTGCAGGCTGAGGGCCATCTGGTACACCTCCACTACCTGAAGGACTGAGTACGAGTGTGGCGGCATTCTCGCCCTTGTCACCTCCTGCAGAAGGACCTACAAAGACTACCTGAAGGACTACGAGTGTGGCAGTATTCTCGCCCTTGTCACCTCCTGTAGAAGGAACTACATAGACCACCTGAAGGGCTATATACGGGTGTGGTGGCATCCTCGCCCTTGTCACCTGAAGTAAGATCTACATAGACTAGTTTAGGGCATCGACGCACTCAGAGTTCCACGTGATACAAATTTTGGGTCGGTCTCGCGTAGTATGTATATAGACAGACGGTGAATATGATTTCACTTTGCCTCGTGTCAACCCAATTGTCAAGACTATTCCATGAACTGTGTCATGCTAGGCTTAACAGCAGTCTTGACAAGTCAACCTAAAAACAATAACAGCAGATTTAACAGACTAGTGTTGTTTTACGAAGGTGGTCTTCATAGATGGTTCAACCCATTTACCAACTTGACCAACGTTATTTTAAGAGATGGGTTATAAGACCACTTTCCTGACCATGCTATTTGAAGAATTAATTTAGAACAGTACTTCGAACATGCTCTCCGAACACATTAGTCTTGGTAGTGTCCCTTGTCAGACCTTTTGGTGGTTATATTCTGGTATAGTCGTAAACATTGTGAGAAACATTTCAAACATGTGACAGATCTTGACTACCAGACCGACCCATCATGTGTTCAACGTGTCCACGCACTCACAACATACACTCAGCTCGGTCACTGGTCCAGTATACTGGAAGTCCCTTGTGTTTACACTTCTAGGGCACCCTAGTGTGGCGGGTAAAAATAATGTACACAGGTAAGAGTATCTTTTTTATTAATATTACTCGATATCGAGTGTCTGATGCCAACACTGGAGGACTTGAAAGAAGCGTGAGTGGTATCCTGTGTGAGTGCGTGAGGACGAGTGTGTCGTTACATAAGACAATTGCACCACACCACACCCTGTCACTCAACTCAATAATGCATAAAAATGAAGTACAAACCCTCCACACAAGGAAGATTAAAAAAAAAAAACTAAAATTAATAACAAAAAAAGTGTCGCAGTCCGAATAGCGACTTGTGCCTCCCGCTCTGGCCCAGGAGCTGTCCAGTGTATCCTGTACCCTCCCGCTCTGGCCCAGGAGCTGTCCAGTGTATCCTGTACCCTCCCGCTCTGGCCCAGGAGCTGTCCAGTGTATCCTGTACCCTCCCGCTCTGGCCCAGGAGCTGTCCAATATATCCTGTACCCTCCCGCTCTGGCCCGGGATCTTGTAAACTTACTCACCAATAGATAAGTGCCAAAAACATATTTGTATAGTGAATTATAAGTGCAGCCTCCCAAGGGAGTCTTTTGTTTAACAGTGCTAAACCAGAATATTTTTGTTTTTTTGAACATGAGAACAGTGGTAAATTTGGGGACATTGGCAACTATCTCGCGAGTTACTAAGACGGTTCCTTGTTTTTGTGACATGAATACTCTCGCGAACTCCCAAGGAACCGACTTCAATGGATGAGGCCATGACGTCCCGGGCACCGCCAGCAGCAACCCGCCCACAACCTACCCGCTTCAGAAGTTGGTTTCTTCAGGTGTGCGGGTTGGCCTGAAGGGCACAGCCTCCTCTGGCAGGAGTCTGGCCACAGCAGTGGTAGTGGCGGTTGAGGGGGGCGGCTGTGGGGTGAGAGGAGCACCAGCTCCTCCCTGCGTAAGGGCATGGGCGTTAGTGGGCCAGGCGGGGGCGGATTGTCACACATAACTCTCAGTCCTGCGGCCGAAGCAGCGGTTGTAGCAGTTCTTCCAGACAGCGAGAGTCTTGCTGCTCCACACCCAGAAGCCGGAGGTGATGCCCACCACCAGCGTGCTCAGGTACTTGATCATGAAGAAGATGAAGTCGGGCTTGGAGAGCGGAGTATTGTGGTCAACGCCGGCTGGGCAGTTAATGCTGTAGGTGACCCACGGTTCATCACGTGACCCACACTTCTCCCTCTGCCACGCCACCATCCACTCATCGTGGTAGGCTTGCTCGTAGAAGAGGCAGGCGACGAGTGCCGTGGCTGGCACTGTGTACAAGACGCTGAACACTCCGATGCGAACCATGAACCTCTCCAGTTTGTCCGTCTTGGTGCCGTCGTGCTTCATAATGGTTCGGATCCTGAAGAGTGAAACGAAACCCGTGAGGAGGAAGGCGGTGCCCAACACCAGGTAGAAAAAGAGTGGCGCCAGAACGAACCACTGCAAGGCCTTCACGTTCCAAAGTCCCACGAAGCAGACTCCAGTCATCACGTCACCTGAAACACAACATAAAACATCGTTAAACACTATATACAAGAACGAAACACTGGTAACAAATGCATTAAGATCAGAAACAAATACACACCAAATAATGAATGGATGAATCTTATTGTAGCCAGCTGACCCAGTGGCTTACGACTCACTTGCCGCGAGTTCAATCCCCACCCCTACCTGGAGTTTACGTGGAGAGAGTTCCGGGGGTCAACGCCCCCGCGGCCCGGTCTGTGACCAGGCCTACCGTGGTATGAAAATAAATAATTTATAATGTATACTGAATATGATGTGAATATTTCAAACCAACAGCAAGAGTTGATACGAGAGAAAACAAGAAAATAGGAGATGGATGACAAGATAATTTGAGAACACAGGTAATGAGAGATCATTAATACCGGTCATGTTTCTGGGTGATGGACAAAATGATGTTAGGGAAATTAGGGAATCACAGAAAGCACATCAAAGCTAATTACCAAATGCTTTGAGGAGTAAAAAGTCACAATACTGTTACTAGAACAACACACATATAACCTGCACACAGGAGAAAGAAACGTTTGACAACGTTTCGGTCCGACTTGGACCACTGACTAGTCACACAGGACCGAAACGTCGTCATAACTTTCCTTCTCCTATGTATAGGTTACTTGCGAAATTGAAGACTGGGATATACTGGAGGAAAACTGAGGGATACTGAGAACTACGCTGCAGTGTGACGGAGGGATACTGAGAACTACGCTGCAGTGTGACGGAGGGATACTTAAAACTACGCTGCAGTGTGACGGAGGGATACCGAGAACTACGCTGCAGTGTGACGGAGGGATACTGAGAACTACGCTGCAGTGTGACGGAGGGATACTGAGAACTACGCTGCAGTGTGACGGAGGGATACTGAGAACTACGCTGCAGTGTGACGGAGGTATACTGAGAACTACGCAGCAGTGTGACGGAGGGATACTGAGAACTACGCTGCAGTGTGACGGAGGGATACTGAGAACTACACTGCAGTGTGACGGAGGGATACTGAGAACTACGTTGCAGTGTGACGGAGGTATACTGAGAACTACGCTGCAGTGTGACGGAGGGATACTGAGAACTACGCAGCAGTGTGACGGAAGGTTACTGAGAACTACGCTGCAGTGTGACGGAAGGATACTGAGAAATACGCTGCAGTGTGACGGAGGGATACTGAGAACTACGCTGCAGTGTGACGGAAGGATACTGAGAACTACGCTGCAGTGTGACGGAAGGATACTGAGAAATACGCTGCAGTGTGACGGAGGTATACTGAGAACTACGCTGCAGTGTGACGGAGGGATACTGAGAACTACGCTGCAGTGTGACGGATACTGAGAACTACGCTGCAGTGTGACGGAGGGATACTGAGAACTACGCTGCAGTGTGACGGAAGGATACTGAGAACTACGCTGCAGTGTGACGGAGGGATACTGAGAACTACGCTGCAGTGTGACGGAAGGATACTGAGAACTATGCTGCAGTGTGACGGAGGGATACTGAGAACTACGCTGCAGTGTGACGGAGGTATACTGAGAACTACGCTGCAGTGTGACGGAGGGATACTGAGAACTGCGCTGCAGTGTGACGGAGGGATACTGAAAACTACGCTGCAGTGTGACGGAGGGATACTGAAAACTACACTGCAGTGTGACGGAGGGATACTGAGAACTACGCTGCAGTGTGACGGAGGTATACTGAGAACTACGCTGCAGTGTGACGGAGGGATACTGAGAACTACGCTGCAGTGTGACGGAGGGATACTGAGAACTACGCTGCAGTGTGACGGAGGGATACTGAGAACTACGCTGCAGTGTGACGGAGGGATACTGAGAACTACGCTGCAGTGTGACGGAGGGATACTGAGAACTACGTTGCAGTGTGACGGAGGGATACTGAGAACTACGCTGCAGTGTGACGGAAGGATACTGAGAACTACGCTGCAGTGTGACGGAGGGATACTGAGAACTACGTTGCAGTGTGACGGAGGGATACTGAGAACTACGCTGCAGTGTGACGGAGGGATACTGAGAACTACGTTGCAGTGCGACGGAGGGATACTGAGAACTACGCTGCAGTGTGACGGAAGGATACTGAGAACTACGCTGCAGTGTGACGGAGGGATACTGAGAACTACGCTGCAGTGTGACGGGAGGATACTGAGAACTACGCTGCAGTGTGACGGAGGGATACTGAGAACTACGCTGCAGTGTGACGGAGACACAATGTCAGCACATAAATCAACTCTTACGGACTTACGACAACCTGCCAATAAAACAAAAAAAAACGGTAATGTAATTGGAATATTACTGGAGGATAAGAGAGACACACAGGAAGGGTTGTATGAGACGGTAACTGGGACACCACAACACAAGAATGAGAGGGAAGGTGTTGGGAGAGGGAACTAAAAGAAAGTGAGAGGTATTAGAGGAAGAAGAGGGATCAGAGAGGAATGAATGAGGGGGAAGGATTAGAGAGAGAGAGAGGAGGGTGAAGGATAATAGAGGGGAGAAGGAGGGAGGGGGGACTACCAAGAGGGAAGGAGGTAAATGGAATGCGTTTTTTTTTTATACTACACCAAACCAGAGAATGATTTAATAACCAGAAGGCAGGGACGAAGGGTGTTACACCATACCGCGGGTGGGGTTAGAACCTGCAGAGCCACAAAACGCCAGACCGACGCGTCGGTCTGGCGTTTTGTGACTCTGATCGCGGGTTCTAACCCCACCCGTGGTATGGTTTGTTTGCAATCGTGTCATTACGATTTCGTGAGTCACGAAGGGATTACAATGTGCCATGATATACATAAATAAAAGAAGACAGACAGGATGTAACAGAATGGACAGGCATGATTGAATAGGTCCTACAGAGGCCAGAGGACAGTAAATCCTACGTATTCCCCTCATTGTGTACATCACTGCCAAACAAAACTGATGATCGTTTTATCAAAAATATAATCACACTTTTCGAAATAAATTTTCCGAAATGATTTTAATTTTTTTTCCTCGGTTTTCTTCCATCAGGTGTATAATAATTTTGTTAAAATATGACTTAAAGATGCCCGAGGATGATTTCGGGGGTATTAATACCCACATTAGGACATATAATTCCGGTAAACGTTATATACGCCATAAACTTGGCTAAATTTATACAGTGCACACTTCTGGGGATTATTATAATCAAAAAGAAGCGCTAAACCACAAGGGCTATACACTTCTGGGGAAATCAATTTACAACCTGAAAATGCTGCAAGACTGATTTTCTTCGTAAATATGGGACATTCTTGCGCTGAATGACCCACATGGGTTTAGCGCTTAACATGAATTATTAAAAATTTAAATGGATTGGTAGTGATATTCCACTGGCTTAATGTCTTAATGGAATTGTTGGTCCTGCTGGACACTCACCGTGTCTGGGGTTGTCGGCTTCCCGGGTAACAAATATAGATACGAATGTGAAAAAAAAATGAACATTCAGCAGCGCATTCTCTGATATGAATCACACAGTTTGTACAAATTAATCTGAAAGTCTGTCTGGTTTTAGTTGCATGACGCTGAGGGCTTTTTTCTACAAAGCTTCGGGGTGCAGAATGAGTTCGTTGTGTAACAGAATCTCTCTGCCACTTTAACATTATAAATGGGTCTAAATAAATCACCTGAAGAAAACGTGAATAAAGAATACATAGTGAATGAAATGAAGAGGATGGAGGAGAGGGTAAGTGATCTGTGCCCATGATGCCTTGTATCTCCTCATGAGGTGTCTAACTCTGCCAAGATGTGCAGCATCCTTCGACAACCCAACTCTTAGTGAATATGAAGCATTCCTAACATCTGTCTTGAGGAAGTCACTGAGTCTGTCACTGGAAACTCACCAATGGGATCAAGCAACTATTCCAGTGTGACTGGGAGGTATAGCGACGCGCAAGGCAACGCAGGTAGCATTACCTGCGTTGTCCTAGTGTATGACTTCCAGTGAATTAGTAAAGATAGTCCCCAAATGCTTGAGAGGAGCTGTAAAAGCTCAAGACCCAAAGCAGCCATGCAGTGGGACACCCTTACAGACTCTTCAAGCAGACCAGCTCCACCCAGACAGCACAAACAGTTCCACTGGGACAAACCGATTGTGGAAAAAATCGCGAACAGAATGTACAACAATGCCTCAGGAAACGATAGAGCTCGTCTTCTAGTGGTGAGGGACACATTAGCTGCTCCCAGTTCCTCCTTGGACACGTGGCTTGATACACAAGCCATTCAGATTCTTGTAGTTCTTCACCTAGCCGCTCCCACATTCACCGAACATAGGTGTATTTGCGTCAGGGCGTCAGCTGGCCATGGGCCAGGCTCGTCTAGTGCTCGCCTGGTCAACCAGGCTGTTGCTGCTGGAGACCCGCTGCCCCACATATCCATCACAGCCTGGTTGATCTGGCACCTGGTGAAGATATTTCTCTAGTTTCCTCTTGAAGGCTTCAACACTTGTTCCAGCAGTGTTTCTGATATCTTCTGGTAAGATATTGAAAAGTCTGGGGCCCCACATGTTGATACAGTGTTCCCTTATTGTCCCCACTACACCCCTGCTGCTCACTGGGTTTATTTTACGCTTCCTCCCATATATCTCACTCCAGTAGGTTGTTATGGCAGTGTGCAGACTTAGGACTAAGCCCTCGAGTACCTTCCAGGTATATATTATCATGTACCTCTCTCTCCTCCGCTCCAATGAGTACATGTTCAAGACTTGCAGACGTTCCCAGTAGTTTAGGTGCTTTACTGGCTCAATGTGAGCCGTAAATGATCTCTGTATTTGTTCCAGCTCCAGTATTTCTCCTGCCTTGAACGGTGCCGTCAGTACTGAGCAATATTCTAAGTGAAGGAGCACTAGCGATTTGAAGAGTGTCACCACCGGCATTATTTCCCTTGTTTTGAAAGTTCTCAATACCCACCCAGTCATCTTCCTGGCTGTGGTGATCTTTGTCTTGTTATGGTCTTTAAAAGAAAGATCCGCTGACATAATTATGCCTAGGTCTTTTACGTGTTCCTTACGTTGTATTTGGTCTACATGGTCTTGTATGTCACAGGGACACGTCAGAAAGGAAGCACGCCAGACATGAGAAAGTCAGCGACATCATCAAACGAAGTCTCGCCACAGCCCGTTGCCCAGCAGACCGGAAACCTCAGTTGCAGAGGTCTGACGGAAGCCAAAAGCGCCCAGATGGAGTCAATCTGTTAAGCAAATTGCCTGGAACTACATCTATATCTCCACGTTCGCTGACACCTACTTGCCATACTCTGAAGCTGAAGGAGGTGGAGCTGCCAGTTTCAGAGAGACCCAGAAGATAAATTCAGAGGCCTGCCACCTTGCTATAACATCGTCCCAGTAGGGTCGGAGATCCTTGGAGTATGGGGTAAGTGTGCTTTAAAATTTCTGAAGAGTTAGGTGAAAAAACTCATCACGCACCAAGGACCCCAGAGTGGCCAGTTTCCTCTGCCAGAGACTCAGTGTTAAACCAAAAAATATATATTTGGTAAACATAAGAAAATATAAAAAGAAAAACCACACGATCAGTCTTTCATCAGCGCACTTATTACTAAATAAGGTGAAAATGTTTGGAGGTTTAGAACAAGATTAGATGCAAAAGTCTTAGGACTGTCCTACGAGAAGACAACAATATCTGAACTTAATATCCTTAAAACCTTAGATCAGGGGTTCTTAACCGGGGGGGGGGAGTCCATACCCCTTGGGGGGTGGGAACCAAACAATGGGTGTATGGGACTCCATCTCTGAATAATTTAAAAAAAAAATTTTAGATTAGGATACACTATCAGGTGTTATGTTCCTAGCTATCCATATGTAAAGTAAAAACCAAACTACTGACACCTTTTAAAGTCATATTGGTACGTAATAAGACTGGTGATGACGGTGAGTTCCACACTCTGGTGAAGGTGGTATGGGCACATACTAGACAATCACTGGGCGTCTGTAATCGTAAAAAGGTTAAGAACCCCTGGCTTAGAAGAGGGAAGGATCAGGGGCGCTATGATCATGACATACAAGATAGCCAACAGGACGACCTAAATAAGGCAGACCGGGACACATTACTAAGGAGAACTAAGGAACAAAAGAAAACTTATCCTCTTATTCTTTCTCTGAGGTCAGAATAAGGGGTTAAGAACAGGTGCCAAGAGGCTATGAATTTGTAAAGAGAGGCCAGTTAGAGTCTAGAGGAGGGACCAGGAGCTAAGACTCAACTCCTCCACTCACATGTAGGGTGGTAGGTAGAAACACGAATAAGACATGTGCAACACTTTGGTATCTTGATTTCCGAAAAGTTTCGCCTACACAGTAGGCTTCTTCAGTCGAATACAGAGGTGACTAAAACTGGAGACGGGAAGAGAGTGGAGATCAGTCCATCAACATCGAAGACATTATTAACCATTATTGTAATGGCAGAAACTCACATTAATTTGCATAATAAAACAAACTTTGAAAATATTAAATGTAAGCCTATAAACTATATTATATAATGATTAAATCTATTTGTTCTAGATTATATATTTTCTTTATAACCAGATTATACTCTGAACATAAATTATTCCTAAAAAAATCTGACAAAACTGACCTAAAAAGACACAGGGAGAGACAAAGCCATAATGAAACCAGCTACAAAAGGGGAGGTGCAGAAAAAAGGGGGTGCGAAAGAGGTGGAGATGAGGTGCAGGAGAGTTGGGAGTGGAAATCAAGTGATACAGGGGCGTGGCATCCCACCTAGCCTCACCTGTCTGCCCAGCAAGGGTTCCAGATTCCCTGCTGGGTCCCAGGGCCACTTATATTGTCTTGGAACCTCTTACAATCTTGTCAACACCAACACAACACCACGCTAATTAACTGGTTAATGAGCTCTACTGTAGGGAGGCAATGTGGGAGGAGGAGGGAAGGTGAGAGAAAGAAGTGGTGAAAGAAAGAACTAAAAGGGGGAAGGTAAAACAAGGGGGGAGGGAGAGAGAGAATTAAGTTGGTTCAATAATGCATTTTTGGTCTCTAATGACGTACGTTCCAGTGAATATTGACACTCTAGTGACGCATGTTTCCTGAAGGATACCCTGAGAACGTTTCTGGGGGTCAACGCCCCAGAGGCTCAGTCCCAGACCATGCCTCCTGGAGGATCAAGGCATTATCAACCAGGCTGTTATTACTGGCCGCATGCAGTCCAGCCTGGTGAGTCCGCCACTAATTTGAGGAACTTGTCCTGTTCCCTCATGACGATCGCCAGAGGTTTATTGATAATTCCCCTAATGCACGGGGGGAATGAAAAGTCGGGGACCTCTGACACTCACCGATGGTATTTTGCACCGTAATAAGGAAAGATTTCAGTGTCCAGGTCTGGGATCAGTCCCTCCAGGATTTTCCAGGTGTAAATTATTATGTACCTTTGTCACCTATGTTTCAAGGAATACAGCTGAAGGGACTTCAAGAGTAGCCAGTAGTTCAAATGCTTCACAGAATGTATACTTTTATAGGAGCAGTGAAATCTCTCTCTACGTTTTCCAGCTCAACAACCTCGCCAGCCTGAAGAGAACAAGTGACAAAGAGTATCATCACTCACTCGCCATCTTTTGTCTTGAAAGTTCTAGTTATCCAGCCTATCATTTTCCTTGCAGTAGAGTTAACACAACTGTTGTGAACCTTGAATGTCACATCTTCTGGCATCATTACCTTTAAGTTTCGCACACTGGACTTTCACTCCATTGAACGAGTTGAGGTCATCCTGTATCCCATTACAGTGAAAAGTTACACTGTACTAACGTACGTTACGGTGACTTGTTACATTGTATTAAGTACGTTACAGTGAATAGTTACACTGTACTAACGTACTTTACGGTGATTGATTACAATATATTCCTTCCCAGACGCTCTATCAGCTTGTGGGTAATATACCTGTGACCTGTTTCGAGGGCTTCTCCACGGTCACAGCCCAACCTATGACCAGGCTTCCCTGTTGACTGGTCAGTAGGCTGTTGGTGCTAGCGGCCTGCAGATATACCTTTGATAAGTTCCATTTTTTTGCTACTCCCAGAGCCCGACCACGAGCCAAGCTCGTCTGATGCTAGTCTGGTCAACCCGGCTGTTGCTGCTGGTGGCCCACTGCCCCACATATACGTCACAGCCTGGTTGGTCTGGCACCTGGTGAAGATATTTGTCCAGTTTCCTCTTGAAGACTTCAACACTTGTTCCAGCAGTGTTTCTGATATCTTCTGGTAAGATGTTGAATAGTCTGGGACCCCGGATGTTGATACTTTGCTCACTGTACCCTTGCTTTTTCACTGGGGTTTATTTTACACTTCCTCCCATATCTTCTCACTCTAGTATATTGTTATGGCAGTATGAAGATTTGGGACGAGGTCCACAAGTACTTTCCAGGCTGAGGAACTGACCACTTCGAAAACTATTTCTCCAGGGTTGATGGACTGATTATATCGTTTCTACTTCGGTGTCACGTCTACTGCCTCTATTTGACTGAAGAAGCCTAATGTATAGACGAAAAATTTCAATTAACAATAAAGATACCCAGGTGCTGCATGCCTTACTCTTCCACATCAACAGGTACCCAACGTGTAGGTACCTAAGAAGACCGCTGCCAGCAGCTGGACACTCCCAAGTCGCGGAGCAGCAGGAGCAGTCCCTAGAGGGTGCTGGGACACACCAGACTTCCCCAGGGTTGTTCAAGGTCTCAAAGAGGCCCCTTAGAGGCATCCCTAATTAAAAGACGGTGCTGGTTATTGGCACGTCTTGGCTCACTACTGGAGACGATGGCCCCATTATGTTGCAGGTAATGGTGCCAAACTCCTAGCGAGCCTAGTAAGATGAGGCGCGGAGAGGGTTGGGACGAGGGGAGGAGAGTGAAGGTGTGGGGCGTGGAAAATGAAGAAGAAAAAAAGGAGAAGTCGAGAAAAGAGAAATAAGAAAAAAATAAGGAATGGAAGGTGAAAGATGGGTAGCAGGAAGGATGCAACGTTAGAATCGAGACATCAATGAAAAGCTTTGTTCCTTAAAGCAGTTACTTCTGAGCTTATGTTCCTGTTCCGCGCTACTTAGTAGTCTCAGTATGTTTTATTCGATTCATTAAATAGGTAAGTAAACAAGATCTGTGATCGTGTATCATTTTGTTTACTGGAGATTTGTCATGTCAATGGATGTCACTTTCATGCCAATTCTAGTATCATCTGCAATAGATGATACGGATCCCACGAATCATGTTTCTCTCGGTCAGATATATGAGAACGAGAATGAGAACTGTGGCAAGCACTCTGCCTGGTAGAACAAACCTTTACAGTATTAAACTTATTCAGCTGCTTCTCTTCGGCTCTAATTTAAATTAATCAATAAAGCTGACTATAAAAACGTTTAATTTTCCCTATAAACCTCACGCACGAATTTTGTCATTTACACTATGATCATCACACTTGACGAGGGCCTCTGCGTATTCTGCGTATATTACACCGGCGATTTGTGAAGAGATTAGAATGAAGAAAATTACGAGAAAGCCGAGAACCGTAACTACTAACGAGGCAATGGCATAAAAAACACCAGTCTGACAAAATAATGATCAATGTGGTAATAAAATCTAAAATTACTAGACATTCGTCCCTCAGTGAGATCAAACAGCCTGGTAGAACCGGCAGTATCTGAGTGTGACACACCTGACGGCTGGAGCAGCAACAACCCTGCACAACCTGGTAGAACCGGCAGTACCTGAGTGTGTTGACATCTGACGGCTGGAGCAGCAACAACCCTGCACAGCCTGGTAGAACCGGCAGTACCTGAGTGTGACACACCTGACGGCTGGAGCAGCAACAACCCTGCACAGCCTGGTAGAACCGGCAGTACCTGAGTGTGTTGACACACCTGACGGCTGGAGCAGCAACAACCCTGCACAGCCTGGTAGAACCGGCAGTACCTGAGTGTGACACACCTGACGGCTGGAGCAGCAACAACCCTGCACAGCCTGGTAGAACCGGTAGTACCCGAGTGTGTTGACACACCTGACGGCTGGAGCAGCAACAGCCCTGCACAGCCTGGTAGAACCGGCAGTATATGAGTGTGTTGACACACCTGACGACTGGAGCAGCAACAACCCTGCACAGCCTGGTAGAACCGGCAGTACCTGAGTGTGTTAGGTAAGACACATATGCAACAGTTAGGTATCTTTATTTCGAAACGTTTCGCCTACACAGTAGGCTTCTTCAGTCGAGTACAGAAAAGTTGATAGAAGCAGAAGATACTTGAAGACGATGTAATCAGTCCATCACCCTTAAAGTTTTGAGGTGGTCAGTCCCTCAGTCTGGAGAAGAGCATTGTTCCGTTGTCTGAAACAATATGAAGTTGAAGTGACAGGATGGAGCCTTTATATAGTGCCTGGAGGTGAGACGTAGGTTGCTTTGGGAGGGCAGGTCCCTCTCAAACCCAGCCGTTCTCACTAGTAGAGGTCGAAGTTGATGGTCTGTACCAAGATACCCTTGTGTTGCAGTGTCTGACAGAATGAACATTAAAATGGTATAAAATACCGACAGATTGTTAGGTAAGACACATATGCAACAGTTAGGTATCTTTATTTCGAAACGTTTCGCCTACACAGTAGGCTTCTTCAGTCGAGTACAGAAAAGTTGATAGAAGCAGAAGATACTTGAAGACCATCAACTTCGACCTCTACTAGTGAGAACGGCTGGGTTTGAGAGGGACCTGCCCTCCCAAAGCAACCTACGTCTCACCTCCAGGCACTATATAAAGGCTCCATCCTGTCACTTCAACTTCATATTGTTTCAGACAACGGAACAATGCTCTTCTCCAGACTGAGGGACTGACCACCTCAAAACTTTAAGGGTGATGGACTGATTACATCGTCTTCAAGTATCTTCTGCTTCTATCAACTTTTCTGTACTCGACTGAAGAAGCCTACTGTGTAGGCGAAACGTTTCGAAATAAAGATACCTAACTGTTGCATATGTGTCTTACCTAACAATCTGTCGGTATTTTATACCATTTTAATGTTCAGTACCTGAGTGTGTTGACACACCTGACGGCTGGAGCAGCAGGGTACCTAGGGAGGGTCAGGTGTAACATAGCTGGCGGGGAAGACCATACAAAATTAACACCACAAACTTGAGGCTTGAGTAAGTACTTTCTTACCTTAACAGTGTTAATTGCCACAATAGCGTTACAGAGGGGCAGGTGAGCAGCAGGAGGGAGTGACACGGATGGTTCATACACATCTACCACAACATTATACCCTTAATAACACACTTCCTTAATACCCGTAAAGTCTCCTCTTCTCTCTTTCTCTCTCTCACACACACACACACACACACACACACACACACACACACACACACACCTGTGTTGTCATCCTGTTTTAGTTACCTTGTCTTCCTGGAACGCGAACTCTCCTCTACTTCGGAGCCTTGCCCCTCCCCTCCCCCTTCAAAAAAAAGATGAGGTACTTTGGTTGATCACTGCCTCCGCGAGGCGGTCAGTCAGGCTGTTGGTGCTTACAACAGGCAGTTTAACGTAACTCTACAGTCAGGCAGATCAGGAACAGTTACGCAAAACTTTAAATAGACCTCACTTTTCTTCACTCTCCCTCCCTCCTTTCAGCCTCCCATACACTGTTCACTCTCACACTCACCTTCACTTTCTCTACATCTCATCACCTTCACCCCCTCATCTCCGATTCAGTCAGAGAAAAAATACTTAATGGAACAGCGGGTTTCCACCTCTCTGTCTATCTGCTTCACTGCCTGTCTACCTGCTTGCCTGCCTGTTTACCTGCCTGTATACCTGTTACCCTGCCTGTCTACCTGCTACCATGCCTGTCTACCTGCTTCCCTACTTGTTTACCTGCTTCCCTGCCTGTCTACCTGCGTCCCTACCTGCCTGTCTGCCTCTCTGCACCTCTGTCTTTCTGTCCATCTCCTTGCCTATGTAACCGCTTACCTACGTGTCTGTCTACCTGTCCGCCTGCCGGCTTTCTATCCGCTCGTCTGTCGGCTTGCCTGACTGCAAGCCAGAGTGCTTTCCCTTCAATCTCTGCCTGTCTGTCTGCCTCTTTGTCCATGCTGGTGTCCCTGAATTACAGAGCCAACATCACTGAAATGCCTAACAGGTTCAGGAGATAACTGGAGTACCTGGTGAGGAGGGGATCTGTCAGGGAGGTAAGACAAGAGAGGACTGAATATAGTAAACAAGAGAGGATTGAATATAGTAAACAACAGAGGAATGAATATGGTAAACAAGAGAGGATTGAATATGGTAAACAAGAGAGGATTGAATATGGTAAACAAGAGAGGAATGAATATGGTAAACAAGAGAGGAATGAATATGGTAAACAAGAGAGGAATGAATATGGTAAACAAGAGAGGAATGAATATGGTAAACAAGAGAGGACTGAATATAGTAAACAACAGAGGATTGAATATAGTAGACAAGAGAGAACTGAATATCGTAAACGAGAGAGAACTGAATATCGTAAACGAGAGAGAACTGAATATCGTAAACGAAAGAGAACTGAATATCGTAAACGAGAGAAAACCGAATATCGTAAACAAGAGAAAACTGAATATAGTAAACGAGAGAGAACTGAATATCGTAAACAAGAGAGAACTGAATATCGTAAACGAGAGAGAACTGAATATCGTAAACGAGAGAGAACTGAATATCGTAAACGAGAGAGAACTGAATATCGTAAACGAGAGAGAACTGAATATCGTAAACGAGAGAGAACTGAATATCGTAAACGAGAGAGAACTGAATATCGTAAACAAGAGAGAATTGAATATCGTAAACGAGAGAGAACTGAATATCCTAAACGAGAGAGAACTGAATATCTAAACGAGAGGATTTAATGTGGTAAACAAGAGAGGAATGAATAAACAAAAGAAAATTTAATAGCGTAAACAAGAGAGTATTCAACACCGTTAACATGAAAGTACTTAACACGGTATTAAATCCTCTCTTGTTTACAGTAAGTGTTGTTTTGGAAGCCTTCAGAAGACGCAAGATACTGTCAGAGACAGAGCAAGACAGGCAGGAGTGGACATCTTCCGTGTGAAAGCATTTTATCCGACATCTCCCCCGAGACTAATCTCTAAAGTAGAGGAAGATGCTGAAATAACAGGAAGAATGATCTCGTGGATCAGGAAGCACTTTAAAGACCAGGTAGAGACCAAGTGTGTAATCATTACTGCCACAGATTAGGGAACGGGCGGGGTTTGGTACACCTTTGATATACCTTTGAAGAGTTTGGAGAGTTTGACTACTCTCGGAATCCGGCCATGGGAGAGGCTCTTCTGGTGCTTGACTGGTCAACCAGGTTGTTGCTGCTGGAGGCCCGCTGCCCCACATATCCAGCACAGCCTGGTTGATCTGGCACCTGGTGAAGATACTTGTCCAATTTCCTCTTGAAGACTTCAACACTTGTTCCAGCAGTGTTTCTGATATCTTCTGGTAAGATGTTGAATAGTCTGGGACCCAGGATGTTGATACAGTGTTCCCTTATTATCCCCACCGCACCCCTGCTCCTCACTCATGGTGAATCCCAAAGCTCACAGGCCAGTGCGTTAACCACTGGGCCAAGTGACTAATAAGAATCATGGTATATTTGAATACATACGAATTACATAATCAGCGTGGCTGTGTCACATCAGCTCTAAGAGAACCAGTGACAAACATTTACTATAAAATCATACCAATAATTCGAAAATGGAAGATTATTCTAAAATGGAAGATTATTCAATCTACCTCAAAACTCTTATTTCGAAGATCAGCAGCGACGCAGGAGGAAGATTATGTCAGTAAAATATCACAGATAACTGGGCAATTACCTGTGACCAGTTTCGACAGTCTTCCCGTTCCCGTAGCTTGAGCCTCCTGTGATTAATTAATGGTTCAACTCTACAGGAAGTTCTTACCTTGTATTTTGCATATGGGTAGAAATATTTGGGGTTTCTTGTAATATCCTGGACAGGGGAAGCTGAGTGATAGCTCTAGGCCTTTCGTTTTGTAAGTAACACATCATCAGGAGCTTGCAATGTTGCAGAAATGAGTAGGAAGGCCAAACAGATTAGTTCGAGGGAACGAGCTAACTCACTAATCTCTCTCTCTCTCTCTCTCTCTCTCTCTCTCTCTCTCTCTCTCTGACATGTTTACGTTTTTTAAGCAGCTGGGTAACCTTGTTTTCTTCCACACATTCTTCTATGTTCTCTTTCTCTACGTGATCCTTAAAACTTCATCAGTGGTGCGCATTGTATATAGAAATTGTGTGTGTGTGTCTGTACAGTTAACACTAGTGAGGATTTAGGGCGCTTATAAGGCTGTTCAGCGACAATCAGTAGGCCTAGACTGCTCAACGACATCCAGTAGGCCTACATTGCTCAACAACCAGCAGGCCTACAATGCTTAACGACAATCAGCAGGCCTAGACTGCTCAACGACAACCAGCAGGCCTACAATGCTCAACGACAACCAGCAGGCCTAGACTGCTCAACGACAACCAGCAGGCCTAGACTGCTCAACGACAACCAGCAGGCCTAGACTGCTCAACGACAACCAGCAGGCCTACAATGTTTAACGACAACCAGCAGGCCTAGACTGCTCAACGACAACCAGCAGGCCTACAATGCTCAACGACAACCAGCAAGCCTAGAATGTTCAACGATAACCAGCAGGCCTAGACTGCTCAACGACAACCAGCAGGTCTACAATGTTTAACGACAACCAGCAGGCCTAGACTGCTCAACGACAACCAGCAGGCCTACAATGCTCAACGACAACCAGCAAGCCTAGAATGTTCAACGATAACCAGCAGGCCTAGACTGCTCAACGACAACCAGCAGGCCTACAATGCTTAACGACAACCAGCAGGCCTACAATGCTTAACGACAACCAGCAGGCCTAGACTGCTCAACGACAACCAGCAGGCCTACAATGCTTAACGACAACCAGCAGGCCTAGACTGTTCAACGACAACCAGCAGGCCTACAATGCTTAACGACAACCAGCAGGCCTACAATGCTTAACGACACCCAGCAGGCCTACAATGCTTAACGACAACCAGCAGGCCTACAATGCTTAACGACAACCAGCAGGCCTAGACTGTTCAACGACAACCAGCAGGCCTACAATGCTTAACGACAACCAGCAGGCCTACAATGCTTAACGACACCCAGCAGGCCTACAATGCTTAACGACAACCAGCAGGCCTACAATGCTTAACGACAACCAGCAGGCCTACACCTCTCAACGACAACTAGAAACTTCACTACATAAATATCCAAGACAACTTTTACCGTCAAAGTGAAGCAAAAAGTTGGGTGAAATCAAGGCGTCACCAGCGGGAACCCAATTAACTGATAACGAGGTGAAAAAACTGACAGACTCCGTAGAAAATAAGATGGACAGGTATATATGTATTCAGATATATGTATACAGATACGGTGTATATGTATATAGAATGAGGCGAGGCACAGAAGCGTGTATATTTTCCCTGCTGCCCCGCGCATATACATCTGCCGCATGCGGGAACAATGTCTCCTGTACAAGGGAGGTACTACTACTGTAGTCTACACTGGTGGTGTATTTCCATTACGAGAGAGAATAAATGAAACGAGTCGGAAAACTGACAGGAAGCATAACACACACGGTAATGATAACTTGCATATCCACCACCTTACACTACTACTACTATTACTACTACTATTACTACTACTACTATTACTACTACTACTACTACTGCTCGTACCACTCCTACTACTACTACTGTTGCTGCTCCTAGCCACTGGCTCTGCTGATTTCACGTTGTATGTGATGAGAACTGGTACAGTATTTGAGGGATGGGGTAAGAGGGATGGGGTTGCGGGTGTGAGGGTTAGCAAGTGTGTATTTGGGGGAAGGAGAGAATGGGACGGGAAGACTAGAGGTGAGAGTCGTAACATCCACGACCTGACTGTACATACATACATACACACACACACACACACACACACACACACACACACACACACACACACACACACACACACACACACTTCTTATACTGCACTTTCTTAATTTCGGTACTTTTATGTCTGTCATTCTGTCTGCATGTGCTCACCCATTTCTTCTTCAGGGGGGAGGAGGTTGAAGCACAGCTCCTGACATAGCTTCTTTGTATATGTATGTGATATCTGGTTGCTTGTGACCGTACACAGGACTTGCCATACCTAATCTAGAAGCTGTGTACCTATAGAGATCAAGACACAGCTGTCCACATCGCTTCTACCATTTAACTGTGATGAGTTTCAGGAATTTTATACTCCCTCTCTGGTGCTTGTCCGTCTGGTGCTTGTCCGTCTGGTGCTTGTCCGTCTGGTGCTTGTCCGTCTGGTGCTTGTCCGTCTGGTGCTTGTCCGTCTGGTGCTTGTCCGTCTGGTGCTTGTCCGTCTGGTGCTTGTCCGTCTGGTGCTTGTCCGTCTGGTGCTTGTCCGTCTGGTGCTTGTCCGTCTGGTGCTTGTCCGTCTGGTGCTAGCCTGTCTGGTGCTAGCCTGTCTGGTGCTAGTGTTGAGTGAAACGTGTACAGGTGTTGGGTCAAACGTATCCAGCAGTTTCGCGTATCTTAATGTTAGGGAAACTGATCAAAATTCTCTAAACTTTCCATTCACTCCACCAGTGAGAGAGAGAGAGAGAGAGAGAGAGAGAGAGAGAGAGAGAGAGAGAGAGAGAGAGAGAGAGAGAGAGAGAGAGAGAGGAGAGTGAAGAGTGAGAGTGAGAGTGAGAGAGTGAGAGTGAGAGTGAGAGAGAGTGAGAGACAGAAGAAGGCGTAAGAGTCTCAGAGTGAGGAACAGGGAGAACTGAGGGAGTAAGGGAGCTTTTCTTAATTTCCATTATAAATATTTAAAGCTATATTATCCACGCTTTTCTTTCCCTCCCCCCATCTCTCTCTCTCTCTCTCTCTCTCTCTCTCTCTCTATTAAAGTTCTTTAATTCTAAGGATACCTTTTTCACTATTATCATACATATATTTCGTATACCTTTGATGAGTTCCCAGAACTCTTCTACTCTCGGAGCCCGGCCTTGGGCCAGGCTCGTCTGGTGCTTGCCTGGTCAACCAGGCTGTTGCTTTTGGAGACCCGCTGCCCCACATATCCATCACAGCCTAGTTGATCTGGCACCTGGTGAAGATACTTGTCCAGTTTCCTCTTGAAGACTTCTACACTTGTTCCAGCAGTGTTTCTGATATCTTCTGGTAAGATGTTGAGTAGTCTGGGACCCCGGATGTTGATACAGTGTTCCCTTATTGTGCCCACCGCACCCTTTTCTTTTCACTGTGTTTATTTTGCACTTCCTCCCATGTATCTCACTCCAGTATGTTATCTTCCTGATTTCGTTTTTTCGACTCCTCTTTCCTCTTCCTCTTTCTCTTCTATTTTTTCTTCGTCCTTTCGTTCCGTTTCTTATTCACTCTTATTTTTCACTCCCCTTTTACTTTTCTTCTGCCTTCACTTCTTTCTGCTTTCTTCCCATCCTCTCTTCTTCTTCCTCCTCCTCCTCCTCTTCCTCTCCTCGTCTTCTTCTCCTCGTCTTCCTCTCCTCCTCCGTCTCACCAAACAAAAGCCTCCACTTCTCACCTCTTCACTTCAGCTTAATTAAAGGAGAGTATTCTCGGCGTCACCTGTAACTCCAGAGTGAGGGAGAGAGTGAGGGAGAGTGCGGGAGAGAGTGAGGGAGAGTAAGAGAGAGTGAGGGAGAGAGTGAGGGAGAGAGTGAGGGAGAGTGTGAGTGTGTGAGGGTGACAGACTGAATAAGAAATAGTAAATAATGCAGATGTTGTATATACAGATCCTGGTGTAACATCCTGGTGTAACATCCTGGTGTAACATCCTGGTGTAACATCCTGGTGTAACATCCTGGTGTAACATCCTGGTGTAACATCCTGGTGTAACATCCTGTGTGTAACATCCTGGTGTAACATCCTGGTGTAACATCCTGGTGTAACAGATCCTGGTGTAACAGATCCTGGTGTAACAGATCCTGGTGTAACATCCTGGTGTAACATCCTGGTGTAACATCCTGGTGTAACATCCTGGTGTAACATCCTGGTGTAACATCCTGGTGTAACAGATCCTGGTGTAACAGATCCTGGTGTAACAGATCCTGGTGTAACATCCTGGTGTAACATCCTGGTGTAACATCCTGGTGTAACATCCTGGTGTAACAGATCTGTGTAACAGTCCTGTGTAACAGATCCTGGTGTAACAGATCCTGGTGTAACATCCTGGTGTAACATCCTGGTGTAACATCCTGGTGTAACATCCTGGTGTAACATCCTGGTGTAACATCCTGGTGTAACAGATCCTGGTGTAACAGATCCTGGTGTAACAGATCCTGGTGTAACATCCTGGTGTAACATCCTGGTGTAACATCCTGGTGTAACATCCTGGTGTAACATCCTGGTGTAACATCTCTGGTGTAAACAGATCCTGGTGTAACAGATCCTGGTGTAACAGATTCCTGGTGTACAGATCTGGTGTAACATCCTGGTGTAACATCCTGGTGTAACATCCTGGTGTAACATCCTGGTGTAACATCCTGGTGTAACATCCTGGTGTAACATCCTGGTGTAACATCCTGGTGTAACATCCTGGTGTAACATCCTGGTGTAACAGATCCTGGTGTAACAGATCCTGGTGTAACATCCTGGTGTAACATCCTGGTGTAACATCCTGGTGTAACATCCTGGTGTAACATCCTGGTGTAACATTCCTGGTGTAACATCCTGGTGTAACATCCTGGTGTAACATCTGGTGTAACATCCTGGTGTTAACATCCTGGTGTAACATCCTGGTGTAACAGATCCTGGTGTAACAGATCCTGGTGTAACATCCTGGTGTAACATCCTGGTGTAACATCCTGGTGTAACATCCTGGTGTAACAGATCCTGGTGTAACAGATCCTGGTGTAACAGATCCTGGTGTAACATCCTGGTGTAACATCCTGGTGTAACATCCTGGTGTAACATCCTGGTGTAACATCCTGGTGTAACATCCTGGTGTAACATCCTGGTGTAACGATCCGGTGTAACAGATCCTGGTGTAACAGATCCTGGTGTAACAGATCCTGGTGTAACAGATCCTGGTGTAACAGATCCTGGTGTAACAGATCCTGGTGTAACAGATCCTGGTGTAACAGATCCTGGTGTAACAGATCCTGGTGTAACAGATCCTGGTGTAACAGATCCTGGTGTAACAGATCCTGGTGTAACAGATCCTGGTGTAACAAATCCTGGTGTAACAAATCCTGGTGTAACAAATCCTGGTGTAACAAATCCTGGTGTAACAAATCCTGGTGTAACAAATCCTGGTGTAACAGATCCTGGTATAACAGATCCTGGTATAACAGATCGTGGTATAACAGATCCTGGTGTAACAGATCCTGGTGTAACAGATCCTGGTGTAACAGATCCTGGTATAACAGATCCTGGTGTAACAGATCCTGGTATAACAGATCCTGGTATAACAGATCCTGGTGTAACAGATCCTGGTATAACAGATCCTGGTGTAACAGATCCTGGTGTAACAGATCCTGGTATAACAGATCCTGGTGTAACAGATCCTGGTGTAACAGATCCTGGTGTAACAGATCCTGGTGTAACAGATCCTGGTGTAACAGATCCTGGTGTAACAGATCCTGGTGTAACAGATCCTGGTGTAACAGATTCTGGTGTAACAGATCCTGGTGTAACAGATCCTGGTGTAACAGATCCAGGTGTAACAGATCCTGGTGTAACAGATCCTGGTGTAACAGATCCTGGTATATCCTGGTGTAACAGATCCTGGTGTAACAGATCCTGGTGTAACAGATCCTGGTGTAACAGATCCTGGTGTAATAGATCCTGGTGTAACAGATCCTGGTGTAACAGATCCTGGTGTAATAGATCCTGGTGTAATAGATCCTGGTGTAACAGATCCTGGTGTAACAGATCCTGGTGTAACAGATCCTGGTGTAACAGATCCTGATGTAACAGATCCTGGTGTAACAGATCCTGGTGTAATAGATCCTGGTGTAACAGATCCTGGTGTAACAGATCCTGATGTCAGATCCTGGTGTAACAGATCCTGGTGTAACAGATCCTGGTGTAACATTCTGGTGTAACAGATCCCGGTGTAACAGATCCTGGTGTAACAGATCCTGGTGTAATAGATCCTTGTGTAACAGATCCTGGTGTAACAGATCCTGGTGTAACAGATCCTGGTGTAACAGATCCTGGTGTAACAGATCCTGGTGTAAACAGATCTGGTGTAAAGATCCTGGTGTAACAGATCCTGGTGTAACAGATCCTGGTGTAACAGATCCTGGTGTAACAGATCCTGGTGTAACAGATCCTGGTGTAACAGATCCTGGTGTAACAGATCCTGGTGTAACAGATCCTGGTGTAATAGATCCTGGTGTAATAGATCCTGGTGTAACAGATCCTGGTGTAACAGATCCTGGTGTAACAGATCCTGGTGTAACAGATCCTGGTGTAACAGATCCTGGTGTAACAGATCCTGGTGTAACAGATCCTGGTGTAACAGATCCTGGTGTAACAGATCCTGGTGTAATAGATCCTGGTGTAACAGATCCTGGTGTAATAGATCCTGGTGTAACAGATCCTGGTGTAATAGATCCTGGTGTAACAGATCCTGGTGTAACAGATCCTGGTATAACAGATCCTGGTGTAACAGATCCTGGTGTAATAGATCCTGGTGTAACAGATCCTGGTGTAATAGATCTGGTGTAACAGATCCTGGTGTAATAGATCCTGGTGTAACAGATCCTGGTGTAATAGATCCTGGTGTAACAGATCCTGGTGTAACAGATCCTGGTGTAATAGATCCAGGCGTAACAGATCCTGGTGTAATAGATCCTGGTGTAACAGATCCTGGTGTAATAGATCCTGGTGTAACAGATCCTGGTGTAATAGATCCTGGTGTAACAGATCCTGGTGTAATAGATCCTGGTGTAACAGATCTGGTGTAATAGATCCTGGTGTAACAGATCCTGGTGTAATAGATCCTGGTGTAACAGATACCTGGTGTAACAGATCTGGTGTAACAGATCCTGGTGTAACAGATCCTGGTGTAACAGATCCTGGTGTAATAGATCCTGGTGTAACAGATCCTGGTGTAACAGATCCTGGTGTAACAGATCCTGGTGTAACAGATCCTGGTGTAACAGATCCTGGTGTAACAGATCCTGGTGTAACAGATCCTGGTGTAACAGATCCTGGTGTAACAGAGGTTCATACACTGGCGGCGAAAAAGAAATGAATGAAATTCTGAAAGACCAACATAAATCAACGTTCAGCAGTCCACTGAACAGTGTGGAGAATGCTGATATTTTTTTTTCATTACCCCAAAAGGCCAGACAGATCATGTAACAGGCATGAGCACTAATCCTGCAGAATTCGAAAATACCAAACTTACCTAGACTGGATTCATGGAACTCCTAATTTATAAAGAGGTGAATAATACCACTAGAACGAACACTCGAAGTACTTTGGGGAAAGAGCTTAGAACTATGTAGGTAAAATACCAGAGACCTTAAAGAGTGCAGACACATCCTTTGCATAAAAGAGGCAGTAGAGTGTTAGCCAAAAATTACAGACCAGTAGGTCTAACATGCCACATCATGAAAGTTTTTGGATGGGCAATGAGACGCCAAATGATATTTTATTGAAGAGAATAATCTGTACAACCCAAACCAGCATGGAAGATCGTGCCTGTCTCCCCTGCTAAACCACTTTGACAGAATTACGGAGTCGTTGGAAGAAAACCAAAATGAGCCATTGGTATTACTGGCAAAGTGAACAAGTGGATATTCAACTTTCTGAAAGAACACAAAGCGTGGTGGCAATGAAGACCGCAAAATCAGCATTAGTACACCAAGGCACGGTCCTGGCGCTTCTACTGTTTCTTATACTCATAGTAGACATCGATAAACCTATTCGCTTCGTATCATAATTTGTACATGATTCCAAAATAAACATGAAAATCACCTCGGTAGAAACCAGAAAAACTGCAAGAAGACATAAGTATAGTCTTTCAGTGGGGAATGGAAAATAGCAGTAAGGCAAATGTTATAAGAACTAGGAAAATGAGTGTGGATAATGAGGACTTTCAAGACAAGGGAAATATTACTAGTGGTGACACTTTTCAAGTTGTTTTTAGTCTCTCACTTGGAGTACTGTTCAGTGTTGGCGGCTCCATTCTGGGTAGGACTGATATCACAGCTGAAAGATTCAAAAATTATTTATGACCTGCACAGAGCCAGCAAAGCTTATAAATTGCTGTGAACGCCCCAAAATCCTAATATGCACTTGCTGGAGTGGAGAAGAGAGATATATACAATAATATATACCTGGAAAGTACTCGAGGGCTTGGTCGCAAATCTGCACACTGCCATAACAACATACTGGAGTATGAGATATGGGAAGAAGTGTAAAATAAACCCAATGAAGGGCAGGAGTGCCGTGGGCACAATAAGAGAACACTGTATCAACATCCGTGATTCCAGACGACATTTGGGAGAAGATATCAGAAACACTTCTGGCACTAGTGTAGATGTCTAAGAGGAAACTGGACGATTTCCTTCACTAAGTGCCAGATCAACCAGGTTGTGACATATGTGGGCCAACAGGCCATAAGCAGCAACAACCTGGTTGACCAAACAAGCATCAGACAAGCCTGCAACAGGGCCGGGCTTCGAAAGTAGGAAAAATCTCGAAACCGATCAAAGGTGTAGATAACTGCAGGGGTCGAGTTTCAGCTCCTGGCCCTGCCTCTCCGCTGGCCGGTACTGAACAGTATCTGAGAAATAGTGTGAGTGAGGAAGAGTGTGAGACAGGATGTGTGAAAGTGTAAGTGGAAGAAGGGTATGAGGGGGAGAGTGTGAGTGAGAGTGTGAAGCAGAACGTAAAGAACACTGCGAGCGAGAGAGAGAGCGAGAGAGAGAGAGAGAGAGAGAGAGAGAGAGAGAGAGAGAGAGAGAGAGAGAGAGAGAGAGAGAGACAGACAGACAGACAGAGAGAGAGACAGACAGACAGAGAGATAGACAGACAGACAGACAGACAGATAGTCGCATTTAACAATATTATTTCGGTTCCAAAATTAAACAAACATGCAAATTTATGCATTAAGTTGTGGACGCATCAGACACCAGGTAAAAATGTCACCCCTCATAATTCTCACTCACATTCTCTCTCCCCTTCTCAAATTCTGACCTTCACACTCAAATTCTCACCGAACTTTTACACTCAATTCTGATCCACGGTTACAGATTTATGACTGTCCGGAGGTCACACTTCATTGTTGACTGCCTGGTCAACCAGACTGTTGCTGTCAGCAGCGCACATACCCATCACAACCTTCCTCATTGGGTAATCGCTGGAGGAAGTGATCTAGTTTCTATCCGAAAGCTCCTACCTAAGTTCCAGCAATATTTTTGATATCTGCTGATAGAAGATGCAAGACTCTTGGGCCACGAAGGTTGACAGTGTCACTTGTTGTATATGGTATACAATACCTAGACACACCTGCAACATCTGGGTATCTTAATTGTAGACGTTTCGCCATCCAGAGTCTTCAAGACTACGGTGGTCTTCACCAACTCCAAGGCTGAGGGACTGATTACCTCGTCTTTTGTATATAGGTCTAACGTCTTCCAATTACATCCTTGAATTTGTATTGATAAAGCCACTGGATGGCGAAACATCTACAAGTAAAGATACCCAGATGTTGCACATGTGTCTAATTCTTCACAGTGTTACTAGTGCCCCTGGCATAATTTCTCCTATATCTTTCACTCCATTAAGGTGTTATGGTAGTGTGAGAATTAGGTAATAGATCTTTGAAATGTTTACCAAGTATCTCTCCTCTGATCCAGAGAATACATTACAAGCGTTCTGAGGCGTTTTCTAGCGCTGATATTTCTGCCTGTGAGAGCAGGCAGACCAGCAGTGACATAAGCATACATACATGCACTGATATAAGCAGACATACAAGCACTGATATAAGCAGACATACAAGCACTGATATAAGCAGACATACAAGCACTGATATAAGCAGACATACAAGCACTGATATAAGCAGACATACATGCACTGATATAAGCAGACATACAAGCACTGATATAAGCAGACATACAAGCACTGATATAAGCAGACATACAAGCACTGATATAAGCAGACATACATGCACTGATATAAGCAGACATACATGCACTGATATAAGCAGACATACATGCACTGATATAAGCAGACATACAAGCACTGATATAAGCAGACATACATGCACTGATATAAGCAGACATACATGCACTGATATAAGCAGACATACAAGCACTGATATAAGCAGACATACAAGCACTGATATAAGCAGACATACATGCACTGATATAAGCAGACATACAAGCACTGATATAAGCAGACATACAAGCACTGATATAAGCAGACATACAAGCACTGATATAAGCAGACATACATGCACTGATATAAGCAGACATACAAGCACTGATATAAGCAGACATACAAGCACTGATATAAGCAGACATACAAGCACTGATATAAGCAGACATACATGCACTGATATAAGCAGACATACATGCACTGATATAAGCAGACATACATGCACTGATATAAGCAGACATACAAGCACTGATATAAGCAGACATACATGCACTGATATAAGCAGACATACATGCACTGATATAAGCAGACATACATGCACTGATATAAGCAGACATACATGCACTGATATAAGCAGACATACAAGCACTGATATAAGCAGACATACATGCACTGATATAAGCAGACATACAAGCACTGATATAAGCAGACATACATGCACTGATATAAGCAGACATACATGCACTGATATAAGCAGACATACATGCACTGATATAAGCAGACATACAAGCACTGATATAAGCAGACATACAAGCACTGATATAAGCAGACATAACATGCACTGATATAAGCAGACATACAAGCACTGATATAAGCAGACATACAAGCACTGATATAAGCAGACATACAAGCACTGATATAAGCAGGCATACAAGCACTGATATAAGCAGACATACAAGCACTGATATAAGCAGACATACAAGCACTGATATAAGCAGACATACATGCACTGATATAAGCAGACATACAAGCACTGATATAAGCAGACATACAAGCACTGATATAAGCAGACATACAAGCACTGATATAAGCAGACATACAAGCACTGATATAAGCAGACATACAAGCACTGATATAAGCAGACATACAAGCACTGATATAAGCAGACATACAAGCACTGATATAAGCAGACAGACAAGCACTGATATAAGCAGACATACAAGCACTGATATAAGCAGACAGACAAGCACTGATATAAGCAGACATACAAGCACTGATATAAGCAGACATACATGCACTGATATAAGCAGACATACAAGCACTGATATAAGCAGACATACATGCACTGATATAAGCAGACAGACAAGCACTGATATAAGCAGACAGACAAGCACTGATATAAGCAGACATACAAGCACTGATATAAGCAGACAGACAAGCACTGATATAAGCAGACAGACAAGCACTGATATAAGCAGACAGACAAGCACTGATATAAGCAGACAGACAAGCACTGATATAAGCAGACATACAAGCACTAATAAAAGCAGACATACAAGCACTGATAAAAGCAGACAGACAAGCACTGATATAAGCAGACAGACAAGCACTGATATAAGCAGACAGACAAGCACTGATATAAGCAGACAGACAAGCACTGATATAAGCAGACATACAAGCACTGATATAAGCAGACAGACAAGCACTGATATAAGCAGACAGACAAGCACTGATATAAGCAGACAGACAAGCACTGATATAAGCAGACAGACAAGCACTGATATAAGCAGACATACAAACACTAATATAAGCAGACAGACAAGCACTGATATAAGCAGACAGACAAGCACTGATATAAGCAGACAGACAAGCACTGATATAAGCAGACAGACAAGCACTGATATAAGCAGACATACAAGCACTGATATAAGCAGACATACAAGCACTAATAAAAGCAGACATACAAGCACTGATAAAAGCAGACAGACAAGCACTGATATAAGCAGACAGACAAGCACTGATATAAGCAGACAGACAAGCACTGATATAAGCAGACAGACAAGCACTGATATAAGCAGACATACAAGCACTGATATAAGCAGACAGACAAGCACTGATATAAGCAGACAGACAAGCACTGATATAAGCAGACAGACAAGCACTGATATAAGCAGACAGACAAGCACTGATATAAGCAGACATACAAACACTAATATAAGCAGACATACAAGCACTGATAAAAGCAGACAGACAAGCAGATAAGATGTCTTGGTGCTCACGCTGTGAACACAGGAAGGGTCCACCCATCTTGTGGTGGACCGGTTCTCTGGGTCAAAGGGAGGGGTAAGGAGGGGTGGGAGAGAGGGGAGGTGGAAATGGGATGGGTGGGAAGGGGGAGGGTGTGGAATGCGGGGGAAGAGGAAAGGTGAATAGGTGTAAGGGTGAAATATGGAAGACCTGGGGAGGGGGAAAGAATGCAGGTTGAGAACTGTAAAGAGGGGAGGGGAAGATAGAATGGCAAGTGGGGGTTGTGGTGGGGAAGGATGGGGGAGGAAGATGGTGGTATGCATAGGGAAGGTCAATTCCCTCCCCACTCCATGCTTCAATCCCACGTCAACTATACTTGTATGGTCTAGTGGACAGTGAAGTGCCACTTGGATCATCAACTTTCTGGCCCAAACATAAATAATGTTTCAGGGGGTCAACGCCCCCAGCGGCTGACCCCAAAATCGGGGTCCTTCACGGTACTCAGCCATCTTTTGTACCTAACATTCTTGTGTTACAAGAACTACATAAACACTGACCTGGAGGTTATGCTGACCTGTGTGCCGCTAGCACCAACATTCTTACTGACCTGGAGGTTATGTTGACCTGTGTGCTTCTAGCACCAACATTCTTACTGACCTGGACGTTATGTTGACCTGTGTGCTTCTAGCACCAACATCTTACTGACCTGGACGTTATGTTGACCTGTGTGCCGCTAGCACAAATATTCTTACTGACCTGGACGTTTATGTTGACTTGTGTGCTGTTAGTACCAACATTCTTACTGACCTGGAGGTTATGCTGACCTGTGTGCTGCTAGCACCAACATTCTTACTGACCTGGAGGTTATGTTGACCTGTGTGCCGCTAGCACCAACATTCTTACTGACCTGGAGGTTATGTTGACCTGTGTGCTGCTAGCACCAACATTCTTACTGACCTGGAGGTTATGTTGACCTTTGTGCTGCTAGCACCAACATTCTTACTGACCTGGAGGTTATGTTGACCTGTGTGCCGCTAGCACTAACAGGTATAAATATAGGTGTACGTCTAGGTACTGGAAGAATAGGTATGTGTACTGGAAGGATAGGTATGGGTACTGGAAGGATAGGTATGGGTACTGGAAGGATAGGTATTTGTACTGGAAGGATAGGTATGGGTACTGGAAGGATAGGTATGGGTGCTGGAAGGATAGGTATGGGTGCTGGAAGGATAGGTATGGGTACTGGAAGGATAGGTATTTGTACTGGAAGGATAGGTATGGGTACTGGAAGGATAGGTATGGGTACTGGAAGGATAGGTATGGATGCTGGAAGGATAGGTATGGGTGCTGGAAGGATAGGTATGGGTACTGGAAGGATAGGTATGGGTGCTGGAAGGATAGGTATGGGTACTGGAAGGATAGATATGAGTGCTGGAAGGATAGATATGAGTGCTGGAAGGACAGGTATGGGTACTGGAAGGATAGGTATGGGTGCTGGAAGTTAGATATACCTTTGAAAAGTTTCCAGAGTTTTCATACTCTCCCAACCAGACTTGTTTAGTGCTTGATTGATCAACCAGGCTGTTACACATGTCCATTACAGCTTGGTTGATCTGGCACTTGGCGTAGGGACATGGTTAATTTCCTCTTGAAAACTTCTACTACTACTGTTTGTGGTAGTGTTAAACAGTCTGGGGCCACGAATGTTGATACAATGTTCTCTTCTTGAGCCTCCGGCACCCTTTATTTTTCACTGGGTTAATTTTACTCACTCTTCCATATTTCTCACTCCAGTGTATTCTTACGAAATTGTATTTATTTTAAATCCTCTCTCCTCAAGTGTAAGATAACATCAACCAGCTTGTGTCTATATCTTTACAAACAGAGCGATCTTTTGCATTTTATATCTCTCTCTCTTCAGCTCTTCATTCTTTCCATGTCTAAACAGTTGGAACTTGTCACTATATTGAACGTCATGTTATTCTCCACTACCCACTAGAAGACTTTGTTTACACATTCCTGCCATTTTTTCAATCTTCTGCCGAGGTGATTTTCATGCTTATTTTGGGATCATCTACAAATAATGACACGTAACTGTGGCGAGCGTTTTTATCCGTCTGCTCTGAGGATAAGAAACAGCAGAGGCGCCAGGACCCTGCCCTGGAGTGCCGAACTTTCTACTTTCTTAATGCTGGATTTTCCTCTGTTTTCTACTACTCTTCTTTGTCTTTTGTTTGTCAGAAAACTGAAAATGTATTTGTCTACTTAGTAGACACTTGCTGTTGGTGTGAGTGTGTGTGTGTGTGTGTGTGTGTGTGTGTGTGTGTGTGTGTGTGAACGGAGGAGGGAGTATAAACAGTGGCAGGGGAGAATATAGGTACTAGCCGGGAGAGGTATAGGTACTAGCAGGGAGAGGTATAGGTACTAGCAGGGAGGGGTATCGTTAAAAGTAGGGAGGGGTATCGGTACTAGCAGGGAGGGGTATCGGTACTAGCAGGGAGGGGTATCGGTACTAGCAGGGAGGGGTATCGGTACTAGCAGGGAGGGGTATCGGTACTAGCAGGGAGGTGTATAGGTACCAGCAAAGAGAGGTACAGGTACCAGCAGGCAGTGGTAGGAGTACTAGCTGGAGTGGGACCCTGGTACCTTCCCCACCTTGGCTCCACAAGAACAGTACTGAAGGTACCAATTTAGCCACGTACGTCATGCAAATTCTAGTATTTCCCCGTACGTTACCGTCTTCTTGACGGAGAAACAACTGGCGAACACCTGGCAAGACTGCAATCAACACCTGTTGTTCGTCTTCCCTAGAACACCTGTTGCTCGTCTGCTGAGGTGACACACCTGCCACCGGCTGTGAGAGGGGAAGGGGGTCTTCTACCCCTCTCACAGCCTAGCCTGAGACCAGACACAAAAGCCAGGCTCGTGATCTCAGATGCACTCAGACCAACGCGTGCACCACAACCCGGCTCATCAGAAACTTATCTTCCCCAAGTGAATCATACTATATCTTTACGCAGAAAAAAAATTCCCACGTACATCCAGAAATTTTTAAAGATACAAATAAGATATAAAAAAAGAACGATTAACGTGTGTCTTGGTTCATCCCCTTAACTCTCTACTCCCCCTACATACACACATCCATACATAGCTTTAAGAAGAGGTATGATAAAGCTCATAGAGCGGGAAGAGTGACCCGGTAGAGGCCAGTGAAGAAGCGGGGCCAGGAGCTGTGAATCGACCCCTGCAACCACAACTAGGCGAGTACAACCGAGTACACACACACAACACACACACACACACACACAACACACAAAACACACACACAACACACACACACACACACACAAGGCTGAGGAAAGAAGGTGGAGAACTCACAAGAAACGATCAAGAGGTATGTGAGGAGCTCAACACGAGATTTAAGGAAGTATTTACAGTAGAGACAGGAAGGACTCTGGGGGGACAGACCAGATGGGGACACCAACAAGGAATACACCAACAAGTGTTGGACGACATACATACAGATGAGGAGGAGGTGAAGAAACTGCTAAGGGACATCGATACCTCAAAGGCAATGGGACCGGACAACATCTCTCCATGGGTCCTTAGAGAGGGAGCAGATATGTTGTGCGTACCACTTACCACAAATCTTCAACACACCCCTGGAAACTGGGCAACTACCTGAGGTATGGAAGACGGCAAATGTAGTTCCCATTTTCAAAAAAGGAGACAGAAAAGAGGCACTAAACTATAGACCTGTGTCATTGACGTGTATAGTATGCAAAATTATGGAGAAGATTATCAGGAGGAGAGTGGTGGAGCACCTGGAACGGAACAGGAGTATAAATGCCAACCAGCACGGATTCACGGAAGGCAAATCCTGTGTCACAAACCTTCTGGAGTTTTACGATAAAATAACAGAAGTAAGACAAGAGAGAGAGGGGGGTGGGTTGATTGCATCTTCTTGGACTGCAAGAAGGCCTTTGACACAGTTCCTCACAAGAGATTAGTGCAGAAGCTAGAGCATCAGGCGCATATAACAGGAAGAGCACTGCAATGGATCAGAGATCCCTGACAGGGAGGCAACAACGAGTCATGGTACGTAATGATGTATCACAGTGGGCACCTGTGACGAGCGGGGTCCCACAGGGGTCGGTCCTAGGACCGGTGCTATTTTTGGTATATGTGAACGACATGACGGAAGGGTTAGACTCAGAAGTGTCCCTGTTTGCAGATGATGTGAAGTTAATGAGGAGAATTAAATCTGATGAGGACCAGGCAGGACTTCAAAGAGAACCTGGACAGACTGGACACCTGGTCCAGCAAATGGCTTCTCGAATTTATCCTGCCAAATGCAAAGTCATGAAGATAGGGGAAGGGCACAGAAGACCACAGACAGAGTATAGGCTAGGTGGCCAAAGACTGCAAACCTCACTCAAGGAGAAAGATCTTGGGGTGAGTATAACACCGAGCATGTCTCCGGAAGCACACATCAATCAGATAACTGTTGCAGCATATGGCGCCTGGCAAACCTGAGAACAGCATTCCGACACCTTAGTAAGGAATCATTCAAGACACTGTACACCGTGTATGTCAGGCCCATACTGGAGTATGCAGCACCTGTTTGGAAAACCCGCACTTGATAAAGCACGTCAAGAAACTAGAGAAAAGTAAAAAAGGTTTGCAACAAGGTTAGTTCCAGAGCTAAGGGGAATGTCCTATGAAGAAAGATTAAGGGAAATCGGCCTGACGACACTGGAGGACAGGAGGGTCAGGGGAGACATGATAACGACATATAAAATACTGCGTGGAATAGACAAGGTGGACAAGGACAGGATGTTCCAGGGAGGGGACAAAGAAACAAGAGGCCACAATTGGAAGTTGAAGACACAAATGAGTCAGAGAGATAGTAGGAAGTATTTCTTCAGTCATAGAGTTGTAAGGCAGTGGAATAGCCTAGAAAATGACGTAGTGGAGGCAGGAACCATACACAGTTTTAAGACGAGGTTTGATAAAGCTCATGGAGCGGGGAGAGAGAGGGTCTAGTAGCAACCGGTGAAGAGGCGGGGCCAGGAGCTAGGACTCGACCCCTGCAACCACAAATAGGTGAGTACAAATAGGTGAGTACACACACACACACACACACACACACACACGAGAAAATTGCAATTTTGGATAAGACCCCAACACAATATAGCTTAAAGCTTGAACCTGAGTGGTCAGCTAGAAGCTTGACTGCTCAGCTTACTGAGCCAGGGTCGCTGCACCAGGAAGCCTCCGTCGGTTACCACATGAATTATGATAATGTTCAGTGTTGTGTTTTCTTAGACCGAATGAGATTCAAGTTATCCCAGCAGGATAACCTCTATCAAGGCAGGATAACCTTTAACCCGATAGGATAACCTCTATCACGGTAGGATAACCCCTATCACATCAGGATAACCATCAAGGCAGGATAACCTTTAACCCGGCAAGATAACCTCTTATCACAGCAGGATAACCTTCAAAACAGGATAACCACAGCAGGATAACCATCACAACAGGATAGCCTTCATCACAGCAGAACACATACGAAGGTCAGTGACAACGAAATTACGGGCTGCGGATAGTACGTTGGACTGCGTACAGCCAGCAGTAACAGACCTTGATCCTCCAGATAATTTAAATGCTTTATTGGCTCAATGTGGGCCATAAATAATCTCTGTATCTGTTCCGGTTCTCATCTCTCTCCCGCCCTGAACGAAGCCGTCAACACTGTATAATACTTTAAGTAAGACAGCAAAAATAATTTAAAACCTGTCACCAATGGCACTATTTTCCTTGTTTTGGAAGTTCTCATTATTAACCCCGTCATTATCCTGGCTTTTGTGATATTTATTGTGTTTTTTCAAGGAAACATCAGCTGACATTATTACACCCAGATCTTTCACATACTCCTTTCATTTTGTTTGGTGATCTTCTTGCGTTTTGTATACAGTGTCTCTCTTGACTTCACTCTTTCCATATTTAAGTAATCGGAATTTGTCACTATCGAACGTCATGTTATTCTGCCCATTGGAAGATTTCGTTCACATCTTGTAATTTTTATCATGTCTACCCAGGTGATTTTCATGCCTATCCTGGTATCACCTGCAAATGATACGTAACTGTAGTGAATTTTTATCTATGCTATGAGGATCAGAAACAGTAAAGGCACCAGGACAGTGCCTTGGGGTGCTGAACTTTTTACTTTGTTTATGATAAGATGCAAACTCGATAAACAGCTGCAGCATCAATGTACCACGCAGAAACAAACGGGTATATACAGAGAATGATCGCAGTCAGCAGGACTCGATACTGCTACTGAGACGGATAAGATTCCCAGGCAGCGCTCTTATCCACTCGGCCACAAATGCCAAATAAGCTGGGCAGCCTGGTTCACAAGCCATGTTTCTTTCCCAGCCCGGGCACGTGGCTCAGTGGATAAGATCGCTGCCAGGGAATCTTGTCTGTCTCAGTAGCAGTATCGAGTTCTGCTGACTGCGATCTTTCTCTGTAAACAGCTGCAAATGTAGACATGATATGGCCCAAGAGGCCAAACATCAGTGATACCCATCAACGTACTCTAGACTGGGTAGTTAGGAGCAGTCTCTCGACCCCTGCGAGTACAAATCTCTAAGTACAAATTGGTGAGTACCTACATACACACACACGCACATACGCGACCTACGTTAGGCACGCGCAGGGGTCGCAAGGGTGAGGGCGAGTCTATGTGCGATGCGCTATCTTGGATGTGGGTCACGCGCAAGCGCTGTGCACCTGTTTATCCCTCGATCGCTTACGCTTATAATCAGGTTTATCGCTCGATCGCCCCGCGGTGATAATAACTTTGTCCAGAGCAAAACTTAAAGCTGAAACTCTGAGAAACAGAGTAAGGCAGAGAGCTCATCCAGAGGTAAGCTTAGTCATCTGGGTCTTCAGTAAAGCTTCATTAATATGACCTACTGCTGGTCACAACACTCAACATAAATTATGTATGTATGTATATATATTATATATATATATATATATAATATATATATATATATATATATATATATATATATATATATATATATATATATATACACACACACACACACACACACAGAGGAGCGCGTGTCCCATTTTTCACCTTGTCTTACAACGATTCTGGTGGGGTCATCGCCCCCGCGGCCCGTTCGAAGACCAGATTTCTCAATTGCTGGTTTGATTGGCCAGGCTGCTGGTGCCAGCTGCATGCAGTCCAACGGCTAATCAGGAAATGACTTGAGGAACTTGTCCAGTTCCCGCTTGAAGACAGTGATTTTATTGATAAATTCCCCTTATGTACGGAGGGAGGGAGCTGAAGAGTCGCGGACCTCTGACGTTCGAATTCTCTTTTAGTGTGCTCGTCGCGTGCCTGCCTTTTATTGGAGGTATTTTGCAACTTTTGCCAAGTCTCTCGCTTTCATACTGGGTGATCTCGGTGTGCAGGTTTGGGACCAGTCCCTCCAGGATTTTCCAGGTGGAAATTATGATGTACCTTTCTCGCCTACGTTCCAGAGAACACAATTCATAAGACTTCAACCATTTCCCAAAAATTCACATGTGTGACTGAATTTACAGGGCCAGTGAAGGTTTCCTGTACGTTTTCTACCATTGCAATCTCCTTCGCCTGGAAGAAGGCAGTTAGTATACAGCAGTACTCCAGCCTGGAGAGAACAAGTGACTCAAAGATTATCATCATGGGCTTGGCATTTCTTGAATGTTCTAGTTGTATATATTTTGGTAGAATTACCGACAATATGTAAAGTAAAAGGACACAAGTGCAACTAATGTGGCATTTTATTGTGGCAACGTTTCGCTCTCCAGGAGCTTTGTCAAGCCTGGAGAGCGAGACGTTGCCACAATAAAATGTCACATTAGTTGCACTTGTGTCCTTTTACTTTACAGTGTTGTAGTTATCGAGGCTACCTTTATCCTTGCAGTAGCGATAGCAACATTGTTGTGATCTATCAGTGTAAGATCTTCTGACATCATTACTCCTAAGTTTCCTACATGGAACTTGAACCCTGGCGAATGATTCCAGTTTGTCTTGTACTTCGTATGTCTGAATGTCCTCCATTCTTCCTTAGTGGTGCAACTGAAACACATCCTCAGTGAACATCCCACTGTTGTCAGAGGCCCACTGGAAAACTTGATTTGTATCTGCTTGAAGATTTGCTGTGTCCTCCATGAAGGCAGCTCTCATGGAAATTCTGGCGTCATCGGTAAAGGATGTTATAGTGCTATAATTTATTTCATTGTCTATGTCAGCTATAAGAATGAGAAACAGAAAACAGGGCGAGTACTGTGTCTCTCAAGGAACAGAGTTTCACTGTGGCAACCTCCGACTTCACTCTATATACTACTGTTCTCCGGGTTCTCTTTGGTAAGAAGTTCTCTGGAACGTTGAAGTCTTATGACTTGTGTTCTCTGGAACGTAGGCGAGAAGGGTACATCATAATTTCCACCTACTTTTAGCAGTTCTCCCTTTTGCAGGCATTTTGTGCACAATCACACCATGGCCGCATGTTTGACAGATTCTGCAAAATCAGTTTACACTAGTACACCAGTATTTGCCCAATGCATGCACGATCATGTCGTAATGGTCTAGCAATTGCAAACAGGAGCGACCTGTTCCAAACTCATGTTAGCAGCGCTGTATAGCCCTTGTGGCTTAGCGCTTCTTCTTTTTGATTATAATAATAATCCAAACTCATGCTGCCCTGGATCGTACAACTGTTGCCATTCCATGTGATTAACAATCTTAAAAATATATTGTGTGAATTTAGCGCTACTGTATTTTCAATTACTTTACTGCCACTTTTGTGAGGTGGTGCTATACTGGAGGTTCGTAATGAGATATATTCAAAATTGCTTTGAAATTCGTTATTCAGAGTAATCTTTAGCAGGAATAGAATTTGTGTGGCCCACCTTGTTTATTGTGTTATGGTCACAGATCGGGCCGCGGGGGCGTTGATCCCCGGAACTCTCTCCAGGTAAACTCCAGGTACTGTGTGATGGACTCGAGGCTGTTGACATGTCTGCACGACCTTGTGTTCTTCAATGGGAATCATATTTACACTGGATCATTTTTAAATCTTAAAACTGAAGATTATTGCAAGCTTAATAAGCTGATTTACGTTCCCGACACAAAGTTAGACTTTTACAAAGAACAAAAAGGCACAATACCGTGACTGGAACAATACACAAATAACCCGCACATAGGAGAGAGAGGATATTAGACGACGTTTCGGTCCGACTTAGACCATTTACAAAGTCATACAGACTTTTACAGTTATTTTACGCACTAAGAAATGTGTAAATTCCTTAGGATAAGCCAAAAAACAGGTCAAAGTACACGGTGAAGATTTTAGGTCATACGTTACCTTTGATGAGTTTCAAGAGTCTTTCAATTCCCGGAGCCCGGCCATGGGCCAGGCTCGTTGCGTAAGACTGAAATATTGAAAATGTAAATAAACTGTATAAAACACAGGAGAAAAGAAAATCTAAGTATATTGTATACTAAATCTAAGCAGTGTATACTGAAGTATACTGTATACAAGTAGGTGTCAAGGTTTACCTCTTATATTGCATGTTCCCGAGACACAATGTAACGACCATCAATCCTGCCAGAGTGCAAAATATTTACTAGCCTTTCGTTTGACACTAATGAGATAGGAAGGTAGTAGTAGCCCCCTGGGTAGTTACTATCTATCACACTAACGACTACTGCATCAAGGTAGCTAGATAAGCTTCAGGTAAACTATTAGGCCAGTGGGGAACCTCCAATAAGCCGGAGGGAAACTTCAGTTAAGCCATGAACACATGAGGTGAGGAGGGTGAGGGAGTTCGAACCAGTACCAGAGCTATGAAAATCAATATGGTCACTTAGCAACCATAGAGCCCAGCCTTTTATACACTGAGGTGGTGTCGTGTGACACTGTGCACTCTGAGGTGGTGTCGTGTGACACTGTGCACTCTGAGGTGGTGTCGTGTGACACTGTGTACTCTGAGGTGGTGTCGTGTGACACTGTGCAGCCTGAAGTGGTGTGGTGTCACACTGTGCACCCTGAAGTGGTATCGTGTGCTACAATGTGCACCCTGAGGTGGTGTCGTGTGCTACAATGTGCACCCTGAGGTGGTGTCGTGTGCTACAATGTGCACCCTGAGGTGGTGTCGTGTGCTACAATGTGCACCCTGAGGTGGTGTCGTGTGACACTGTGCAACCTGAGGTGTGTGTGACACTGCACACTGAGGTGGTGTCGTGTGACACTACTCACCATGAGGTGGTGTGTGACACTGTGCACCCTGAAGTGGTGTGGTGTCACACTGTGCACCCTGAGGTAGTGTCGTGTGCTACAATGTGCACTCTGAGGTAGTGTCGTGTGACACTACTCACCCTGAGGTGGTGTGTGACAATGTGCACCTTGAGGTATCGTGTGACACTGTGCACCCTGAGGTGCACCCTGAAGTGTCGTGTGACACTGTGCACCCTGAGGTGTCGTGTGACACTGTGCACCCCGAGGTGGTGCCGTGTGACGCCGTACACACCGAGGTGGTGTCGTGTGACACGTGTGCACGTCACACCCCCCGAGGTGTCGTGTGACACTGTGCACACCGAGGTGTCGTGTGACACTGTGCACACCGAGGTGTCGTGTGACACTGTGCACACCGAGGTGTCGTGTGACACTGTGCACACCGAGGTGGTGTCGTGTGACACTGTGCACACCGAGGTGGTGTCGTGTGACACTGTGCACACCGAGGTGTCGTGTGACACTGTGCCACACCGAGGTGGTGTCGTGTGACACTGTGCACACCGAGGTGGTGTCGTGTGACACTGTGCACACCGAGGTGGTGTCGTGTGACACTGTGCACACCGAGGTGGTGTCGTGTGACACTGTGCACACCGAGGTGGTGTCGTGTGACACTGTGCACACCGAGGTGGTGTCGTGTGACACTGTGCACACCGAGGTGGTGTCGTGTGACACTGTGCACACCGAGGTGGTGTCGTGTGACACTGTGCACACCGAGGTGGTGTCGTGTGACACTGTGCACACCGAGGTGGTGTCGTGTGACACTGTGCACACCGAGGTGGTGTCGTGTGACACTGTGCACACCGAGGTGGTGTCGTGTGACACTGTGCACACCGAGGTGGTGTCGTGTGACACTGTGCACACCGAGGTGGTGTCGTGTGACACTGTGCACACCGAGGTGGTGTCGTGTGACACTGTGCACACCGAGGTGGTGTCGTGTGACACTGTGCACACCGAGGTGGTGTCGTGTGACACTGTGCACACCGAGGTGGTGTCGTGTGACACTGTGCACACCGAGGTGGTGTCGTGTGACACTGTGCACACCGAGGTGGTGTCGTGTGACACTGTGCACACCGAGGTGGTGTCGTGTGACACTGTGCACACCGAGGTGGTGTCGTGTGACACTGTGCACACCGAGGTGGTGTCGTGTGACACTGTGCACACCGAGGTGGTGTCGTGTGACACTGTGCACACCGAGGTGGTGTCGTGTGACACTGTGCACACCGAGGTGGTGTCGTGTGACACTGTGCACACCGAGGTGGTGTCGTGTGACACTGTGCACACCGAGGTGGTGTCGTGTGACACTGTGCACACCGAGGTGGTGTCGTGTGACACTGTGCACACCGAGGTGGTGTCGTGTGACACTGTGCACACCGAGGTGGTGTCGTGTGACACTGTGCACACCGAGGTGGTGTCGTGTGACACTGTGCACACCGAGGTGGTGTCGTGTGACACTGTGCACACCGAGGTGGTGTCGTGTGACACTGTGCACACCGAGGTGGTGTCGTGTGACACTGTGCACACCGAGGTGGTGTCGTGTGACACTGTGCACACCGAGGTGGTGTCGTGTGACACTGTGCACACCGAGGTGGTGTCGTGTGACACTGTGCACACCGAGGTGGTGTCGTGTGACACTGTGCACACCGAGGTGGTGTCGTGTGACACTGTGCACACCGAGGTGGTGTCGTGTGACACTGTGCACACCGAGGTGGTGTCGTGTGACACTGTGCACACCGAGGTGGTGACACCGTACACACCGAGGTGGTGTCGTGTGACACTGTGCACACCGAGGTGGTGTCGTGTGACACTGTGCACACCGAGGTGGTGTGTGACACCGTACACACCGAGGTGGTGTCGTGTGACACTGTGCACACTGGGGTGGTGTCGTGTGACACTGTGCACACTGAGGTGGTGTCGTGTGACACTGTGCACACTGAGGTGGTGTCGTGTGACACCGTACACACTGAGGTGGTGTCGTGTGACACTGTGCACACTGGGGTGGTGTCGTGTGACACTGTGCACACTGAGGTGGTGCCGTGTGACACTGTGCACACTGGCCATAGCCCCGCCAAGAGCCATGTTGATACAGTGTTCTCTTATTGTACCCACCGCACCCCAGCTTTATTGTACCCACCGAACCCTTGTTTTTAACTGGGTTTATTTCGCACTTTCTCCCTTATCTCTCACTTCAGTATTTTATTATGGCAGTGTGCAGATTTGGGACCAGGTCCTCGAGTACTTTCCAGGTGTGTGTATATATAATATATATATATATATATATATATATATATATATATATATATATATATATGATGCATCTCTCTTTCCTCTGCTCCAGTAAGTACATATTTAGGACTGAGAAATTTAAATGCTTTATTGGCCCTATGCAGACAGTAAACGATCTCTGCATCTGCTCCAACTCTGATGTCTCTTCTGCACTAAACAGTGTTGTCTGGGCACTATTTCCCTTGTTTTGAAAGTTCTCATCTCTGTGGTGACATTTGCCTTATTGAGTTCTTTCAAAGAAAGGTCAGCTGACATAATTACTTCCAGGTGTTTCACATGTGCCTTTCGTTCTCTCTGACGACACTCTTGAGTTTTGTATATAGTGCTCCGTTTGAGTTCTTCATTCTTTCCATACCTAAGCAGCTGGAACTTATCACCACTGAACATCATGGTGTTCTCCACTGCCCACTGGAAAACCCTGCTTAAGTCTTCCTGTAATTTTTCTGTCTTTTCTACCGTAGTGACTTTCATGCTTATTTTAGTGTCATCTATAAATGATACAAAACTGTAACGGGTGTTTTTTTAACTATGTCTGCTATGAGAAACAGCAGAGGAGCCAAGACAATGCCTTGGGGCAATGAGCATTTTACCTCGCTGGTTATAACGTTACTTTTCTGGCCATATCAGCACATACCATGGTTACACCAGCAAGATAACACACACCAGTATATACCATGGTTACGCCAGTAAGATAACCAGACTTCGGGTAAAGCACCTAAGATAGGAAGGGTGTAAGTTATGGAGCAGTTCCCTTGAGATAACAATCTGACTCTGACCTCCCTGACCTGCCTCGCCGCATTTTTAAAAAACGAATTTCTTATTGACAGAGGTCGTGCTTGTGTGGGAGTGAGGGAGTTTGTGTGGGAGTGAGGGAGCTAGTGAGAGGGAGGGAGAAAGATTGAGAGGAAGCTTTGGAAGATAGGGAGGGAGGATAGGGATGAGGTAAGTAACGTGAAAGATAGGGAGAACCCATGTATGACCCAGGAGACCAGACACCTGCACGACCCAGGATAGCCAGGACACCTGCACAACCCAGGAGACCAGACACCTGCACGACCCAGGATAGCCAGGACATCTGCACGACCCAGGGTAGCTAGGGCACCTGCACGACCCAGAAGACCAGGAAACCTGCATGACCCAGTACACCTGCACGACCAAAGAAACCAGGACACCTGCACGACCCAGTAATCTCAGATTTCGAAATACGTGTTTATATGAAATTCCAGAAATACTGCAAGGCACAGCCGAGTGAGTGACACATCTGTGTAACACATGTCTGTGTGACACATCTGAGTGAGCGACACATCTGAGTGAGCGACACATCTCTGTGGATGAATGGTTCAGAGAACCGACATGTTGATAAATTAGACACATATGCAACTCTTGGGTATCTTTATTGAGGAAACGTTTCCTCAATAAAGATACCCAAGAGTTGCATATGTGTCTAATTTATCGACATATCTCTGAGCGACCGACACATCACCTTGTTACAGTAACGTGTCACACACTATATATGACGCCACCACTATCTGTCATCAGTCTACCACTATAGTCTGCCACCACTGTCAGCCAACACAGTATGCCATCAGTCTGCATCCACTGTTTGCCATTATTGTGCACCACCACTGTCTACCACCACTGTCTACCACCACTGTCTGCCACCACTGTCTGCCACCACTGTCTGCCACCACTGTCTGCCACCACTGTCTGCCACCACTGTCTGCCACCACTGTCTACCACCACTGTGCCACCAACGTAATGTTGAAGGTAAATTCTTTTCTAAGGATATCTTGTATATCACACTGCGAAAATCTTGAGTCTTCAAGACGTGGAAAATGTTAAATATCGCAGCCCGGCCATGGGCCAGGTTGTCCGGTGTTTGCCTGATCAACCTGGCTATCTTATTTGCCGGCGCCCAGCTGCTCCACGCAGCCATCACAGCTGGTTGATCTGGCACCTGGCAGACATACATGCCCAAATTTCCTCTTAAAAACTTCAACATTTATACCGCAATGTTTCTGTTCTTTTATGTGATGCTTAAAATCTGGGACCACACGGCCACGTTGATACAAGGCTCTCTTATTCGGACCATGATGTTGATACATGTTCTCTTATTGTGCCCTGGGTGTTGAACAAGCTTCTGCTAATGTTGCCAATGACAGCCCCGTTTTTCACCTGGTATATCAACAATTACCTCTCATATCTCTCGTAAGTGTTTTTTATACGGTGCAGATATTTGAGACAAGAGCCTCAAGAAGAGAAGTGGTGCGGTGTACCATGTTCGCCTAGTGCTGTGGTACCATAGGTAGTTGCTAGATTTGCACATGGTTAATTATAACGAAGTCACCAGCTGATGTATGACCACTAGTCTCTGATCACTGGTCAGACATACTTCCTAATCCTGCTAAAACATCACTTTAGGACAATGGTAATGGCTGAGCAGGTGGAGAGCTGGATTATTGAAGATCTGGGCCACGTACTGACCACTGGCCCCAACCAGAAGTCTCCCAACTGTACGAAATGAGCACTGGCAATGCTCACTATGGTTGAAGGTTTTCACGTGGTTTATTGTGATTCTTATTTTGTACGTGGTTTTAGAGGGTGGCAGAGGTAGGGAAGGTGGAAGAGAGGAGAGGGTTTGGGGCCGCGAATAACACGCATGTTCAACAGCAGCTGCTGGCCTGGCAGGTTTATTCAATACCTGTACTGTCACATGGACACCAACAGCTCACCTGGGTCTACCACCTGAACACTGCACAACCTGGATTCACCTTACCAACACCACGTGGAATCACCATCTCATGACTACAGGCCTGGGATACACCGTACGATACATCACTCCTGGATCATCCACCAACACTCACACTGGATCACTCCCAAACATCGAGCACTGGGTCAGACCCAACATTCAACCTGGGTTATCACGCACAACACTCAACGGGATAGCCACCAAGCTCACAACCTGGGGTATCCCAAACAACACACTGGATCACACCAACAGCTCGCACCTGAGGATTCACACAACACTCATCACCTGGATCACCCACCAACACTCACACCTGGGATCACCACCAACACTCACACCTGGGATCACCACCAACACTCACACCTGGGATCACCACCAACACTCACACCTGGGATCACCACCAACACTCACACCTGGGATCACCACCAACACTCACACCTGGGATCACCACCAACACTCACACCTGGGATCACCACCAACACTCACACCTGGGATCACCACCAACACTCACACCTGGGATCACCACCAACACCTCACACTGGGATCACCACCAACACTCACACCTGGATCCACCACCAACACTCACACCTGGGATCACCACCAACACTCACACCTGGGACCACCACCAACACTCACACCTGGGATCACCACCAACACTCACACCTGGGACCACACAACACTCACACCTGGGATCACCACCAACACTACACTGACTCACCACCACCAACACTCACACTGATCACCACCAACACTCACACCTGGATCACCACCAACACTCACACCTGGACCACCACCAACACTCACACCTGGGATCACCACCAACACTCACACCTGGGATCACCACCAACACTCACACCTGGGATCACCACCAACACTCACACCTGGGATCACCACCAACACTCACACCTGGGACCACCACCAACCACTTGACACACACTCAACTGGGACCAACAAACACTCACACCTGGGACCACCACCAACACTCACACCTGGACCACCACCAACACTCACACCTGGACCACCACCAACACTCACACCTGGGACACCAACACTCACACTGACCACACATCACACCTGGGATCACCACCAACACTCACACCTGGACACACCACACTCACACTGGGATCACCACCAACACTCACACCTGGGATCCACACAAACCACCTGGACCAACAACTCACACACTGGGACACCACCAACACTCACACCTGGGACCACCACCAACACTCACACCTGGGACCACCACCAACACTCACACCTGGGACCACCACCAACACTCACACCTGGGACCACCACCAACACTCACACCTGGGACCACCACCAACACTCACACCTGGGACCACCACCAACACTCACACCTGGGACCACCACCAACACTCACACCTGGGACCACCACCAACACTCACACCTGGGACCACCACCAACACTCACACCTGGGACCACCACCAACACTCACACCTGGGACCACCACCAACACTCACACCTGGGACCCACCACCAACCACTCACACCTGGGACCACCACCAACACTCACACCTGGGACCACCACCAACACTCACACCTGGGACCACCACCAACACTCACACCTGGGACCACCACCAACACTCACACCTGGGACCACCACCAACACTCACACCTGGGACCACCACCAACACTCACACCTGGGACCACCACCAACACTCACACCTGGGACCACCACCAACACTCACACCTGGGACCACCACCAACACTCACACCTGGGACCACCACCAACACTCACACTGGGACCCCACCAACCTCACTGGGACCACCACCAACACTCACACCTGGGACCACCACCAACACTCACACCTGGGATCACCACCAACACTCACACCTGGGACCACCACCAACACTCACACCTGGGACCACCACCAACACTCACACCTGGGACCACCACCAACACTCACACCTGGGACCACCACCAACACTCACACCTGGGATCACCACCACCAACACTCACACCTGGGACCACCACCAACACTCACACCTGGGATCACCACCAACACTCACACCTGGGATCACCACCAACACTCACACCTGGGATCACCACCAACACTCACACCTGGGACCACCACCAACACTCACACCTGGGACCACCACCAACACTCACACCTGGGACCACCACCAACACTCACACCTGGGACCACAACACCACACCTGGGACACCACCACACTCACACCTGGACCACCACCAACACTCCACCTTGGACACCCCAACACTCACACCTGGGATCACCACACACTCACACCTGGGATCACCACCAACACTCACACCTGGGACCACCACCAACACTCACACCTGGGACCACCAACCCACACACCACACCTTCGGACCACCAACACTCACCTGACCACACACACACCTGGGACCACCACCAACACCACACTGACACCACCAACACTACACCTGGGATCATCACCAACACTCACACACTGGGATCACCACCAACACTCACACATGGGTCACCACCACTCACACAGGACTCACAACACTAACTGGACCACCACCAACACTCACACCTGGGACCACCACCAACACTCACACCTGGGACCACCCACCAACACTACCACACCCTGGAACCACCACCAACACTCACACCTGGAACCACCACCAACACTCACACCTGGAACCACCACCAACACTCACACCTGGAACCACCACCAACACTCACACCTGGAACCACCACCAACACTCACACCTGGAACCACCACCAACACTCACACCTGGAACCACCACCAACACTCACACCTGGAACCACCACCAACACTCACACCTGGGACCACTACCAACACTCACACCTGGACCACCACCAACACTCACACCTGGGACCACCACCAACACTCACACCTGGGACCACCACCAACACTCACACCTGGGACCACCCACCAACACACTCACACCTGGGACCACCACCAACACTCACACCTGGGACCACCACCAACACTCACACCTGGGACCACCACCAACACTCACACCTGGGACCACCACCAACACTCACACCTGGGACCACCACCAACACTCACACTCAGGAGCACCACCAACACTCACACCTGGGACCACCACCAACACTCACACTCAGGAGCACCACCAACACTCACACCTGGGACCACCACCAACACTCACACCTGGGACCACCACCAACACTCACACCTGGGACCACCACCAACACTCACACCTGGGACCACCACCAACACTCACACCTGGGACCACCACCAACACTCACACCTGGGACCACCACCAACACTCACACCTGGGACCACCACCAACACTCACACCTTATGTTACCACTAATTATAGTGACACAGCCTAGCTAGTACCGGCTCTATACTTTGCTATACCTTTGATGAGTTCCGAGAGTTCTTCTACTCCCAGAGCCCGGCCATTGGCCAGTCTCGTCTGGTACGATCATGCCAGCCGTTAGAAACAGCCTAATTGAACATACAAGTAAATGTGGTATCACTCCTGGCTGTAACTGTCGAACGACAACAATCGAAATTGTCCCTTACCTGCTGCTAGAGGCTTGACAGACGGCGCACAGTAACCCCATTAAAATATGGGTGCCATGAGTTAACTAAGACTTCACCCCCCCCCCCATTCAAAAGATCACTTAACTGCCATTACAACCCTAGTTGTCCTTATGAGGTAAGTTCAAGTCAGTTCCTGATCAGACAGGCTTTGGTGCCTATGTTGGACTTCTTTCGTTCACATTTCCGACATGTGGGGTAGCGGGCCTCCAGCAGCAACAGCCTGGTTAACCAGGCAAGCATCAGACGAGCCGTCCTAGCATTATATCTCTCTCTACAGACAATACTGGAATTTATATAAGCGACAGCCACTGAGGACGCAACAAATCTTCCAGGTAATTTTTAAGTCTTCCAGAGTGTCGTGGACAACAATACGATATTCAGTGAGGACAAATTTATTTACTCCGCTATAGAATAACAAAATATGATAAACCTCAAGCAAGACAATTGAGGAAAAGAAGAATGTGAAGGACCTGGGAGTCATAATGTCAAAAGAGCTACATTAAACAGGGAGCAATCAGATTGGGGGACCCATTACAAGTAACAAGACACAAAGTTAATACTACTGACGTTTTTATTCACCCACTACATAGGTTACACAGATGAGGGAACAAATATATCCGAACCTGGCCCAAGACCGGGCTCTGGTGACCAACTTTACCGATGACACTAAGATATGCGGATCACACCTCTGACGAGGACCCTAGATAGTTGAAGGATGACCTGAGTACTTGATAAGTAAGACATGTGCAGCAATTAGGTATCTTTATTCCGAAACGTATCGCCTACACAGCAGGCTTCTTCAGTCGAGTACAAAAGAGGCAGCAGAAGTAACAGAAAGACGATGTAATGAGTCCATCACTATTCTCTTGCCTCTTCTGTACTCGACTGAAGGAGCCTGCTGTGTAGGCGAAAAGTTTGGGAATAAAGATGCCTCACTATTGCATATGTCAGGAAGAGAGACATTTGAAAACTAAATATAACAGAGCTTAGTCAAACTGAATAAAATAAAAAGATTTAGGAGTTCTGGTTAGCAGAAATATCAAGAAGAATGAATAAGAGAAACCCAAAGTTCATAATTCAACTTTATATATCCTTGGTGAGACGCAATATACATTACTTAGTTCAGTTCTGGTCTCCAGAGAACAGAATATACAGACAAGGTGACGAAGTGTCTTCAGTCTAACATCCTACGATGATAGGATGAAGGTACTTCATCCTACGATGATAGACAGAGTACTTCATCCTACGATGATAGACAGAAGGTACTTCACCCTACGATGATAGACAGAGGGTACTTCATCCTACGATGATAGACAGAAGGTACTTCATCCTACGATGATAGACAGAAGGTACTTCATCCTACGATGATAGGATGAAGGCCCTGAATTTACACTCTCTGGAACGAGGTAAACTTGTGGTGAATATGACTGAAATGTAGAAATGGAAAACGGGAATAAAGGGGCTATAAACAACGTGCTGAGAGCATCTAACAAGACTCACAACAATGGTCTCAGGTTGGATAAATTTAGATTTAGAAAGGAAATAGGAAGGTGCCAGTTTAGCAACAGAGTTGTAGATAAATGAGAAACTCACAAGTAGCATCACTGAAGCGAGAAGTTTGAATAGCTTCAAATACAGGTGGTAGGTGTACATGACTGTGATGCTGGGTATCAACTGCAACGTAGGCGACAAAGATACATCATAATTTACACCTAGAACATCCTGGAGGGACTGATCCCACACCTGCACACCAGAATCACTCCTTGTGAAAGCAAGAGACTTGGCAGACGGTGCAAGATACTCTCAATGAAAGCATGGAGAGTGAGGAGTGCACTAAGAGAGAGCTCATTCAGTATCAGGGGTCTCCGACTCTTCAATGCCTTCCTTCCGTGCATAACAAACCTCTATCTTCAAAAGGGAACTGTACAGTTTCCTAAAATCAGTTCCTGACCCGCCGGGTGTGTTTCGTACGATGCAGGGAGCAGCAATAGCGTGGTTGATCATGTCGTGGAGGCATACCATCCTGGAAGGATCCTTTAGGTATCCTTCAAGTACTTCCAGAGTCCAGCCTGCCGATCCGGCTGGCGATCCTCTGGCCTACATATCCATCACAGCCTGGTTGATCTGCCACTTGACGGGTCCAGACCGACGCTGATCCAGGCTCAAGTGTATTGTAACGTAACCATTTATATGATACATAGTCGAAGCCTTCTTGATATACTGGTACTATATATACTGGTATACCAGCACTGTATATACTGGTATACTAGTACTGTTCATCTACAACACATACACTGGTATATCGGTGCAACATATCTTGCCACTTTCCAAGGCTCAGTTTCTGGATAATTAAAAACTGAAATCAGTTCAAGATGCAAATCATTGATTATTATACCTTTTATTCCTCTCTGTCTCTCTGCTCCAGAAACTGGAGAGAGGGAGAAGGGTGTCTCTTACAAGAACGGCGCCACAAGGAAACAGTAAGTCAGGAAGGCGGGTGGGGAGAGGGAGGGAGCCGCTTACAAGGGTTTTGGGACTCTGGCCAAGACTTTGATGCGAAACAAGCAACTCTGGAACACTGTCAGGCTTTATTCTGGGCACTAAGGGAATCACGGGTAAGGGAAAGGTGGGTGATGAGGGAGAGATAGAGACAGAATGATGATTCCAATACTGTGAAAACACATCACTACTAAGTGTCCTTATTGCCTCAATGTTTCCAGAACGGAGGAACTCAAAGCTGTCATTATTGAAAATCATGTTGTTGTGAGTGGCCTACTGGAAGACTGTTTATATCAGCTTGCAGGTTGGCTATGTCTTCAGTGGATGCCGCTCTCATACGAATTCTAGCATCGCCTGCTGATACAGTGCCATGATTGATGTCCACTGTCTTATGGGAAGAAGAAGAATAGCAGGAGAGGAGAGTGATAAACTCAAGTAAGACCTCGACAGACTACAGATGTGGTCAAACAAGCAGCTTCTCGAATTCAATCTATGTAAATGCAAATTCATACGATTTGAAAAACGGGAACACAGACCCAACACGGTAAATCCTCTCTCTTTTTTCCTAACATCCAGGATTGATAACAGATAAAAGAATAAAAAAAAAAGAGCTCTTCATACAAGCAAATGTCACGTCTGGAGGATTTACGGAAACACAAACAAGGGATTTTTTGGACAGTGAGATATGAATAAAAAATAATCATATTTACAGATGTGAGAGGATGAATAGTACACAAGGAACAAGTCTGTATGTACTAGCACATTCTGCTGCACCGAACTGCTGATACTACAAAACAAGAGAGTACAAGTTCAAGGTATCAAACTGGCGAACAAACCTAGTGATTATCCTTGTATATAAATCCCCGTCACACCAGCTGAGGGATTCACGGGAACAAACCTAGTGATTATCCTTGTATATACATCCCCGTCACACCAGCTGAGGGATTCACGGGACAAATGAGGATATAGACAACTGCCTTGAAAACCTCGGGAATTCTACACCAAATATTATCCTTCTTGGAGAGTTCAATCTTCCCAATGAGAAATGGACGCTGGTAAACAACAGTGTCGTACTAGAAATAGTGACTGGAAGTCTGAGAGCTTCCACAGACACATACACACAGCTAATGGCGCTTTGCGAAATAACGTCGAACCAACACGAAACGTGACCTACTGTACACGAAAATACACATGACCTGAGTTCACGAATAACGGAGACTCGATCATAGACATAATCACTAGTACAATATATTAATTTAACAATCTTATAGAAGTACAAAGGCCAAGAGAATGAACGAGAACATAGAAGAATGTACAGAAGAGCAGAAAGAGTTATTGAACTTGTAAAAAATATTTGAAATTTACATAAAGAACTAAAATCTAAATTTTGATACTACTGACACGGCAGAAACATAAACCTTGGAAGAAGCATGAAACAAAGACCAGGAAAATGCAGGAAACCTCGGTCATGGGCAGTGTCGGGGGGCACTGACCCCCGGAACACCCTCCTCCTCCTCCAGGTAGACACACACTGCACCTGGGTCGACCGCCTTAAGTTCCTAGTTTACATAGAAGGGCAATATACCACTAGCACAAGCATTCAGTATCCTCTGGAAGAGAGAACTTTAGTTACGTCGATGTGTCCAGTCCGTAAATCTTGAGAGATGTGGCGCTTATGTTGGAATCCGTGGTGCTGGCACCAACAGCCTGGGTGATCAGGCCATCCACCAGGAAGCATGGTCTGGGACCGGGCTCCTCGTGATCCTCTGAGTACTCTCCAGGTAGACCCCAGGTAGTCACTACTGGATTGGGTTAAGTTAAGCTGGGTTTAATTAGGTTGGGTTACCTAATGTAACGGTCAACAGGGAGTTGAGGTAAGCCAACCCAACCTAACCTAACCCAACTGAACCCAAACCAACCTAAGCTAACAAAACCTTTCCCAACTCTAACCAACCTACCCTAATCTAACTCGATATTAACCAACATAATCTATCCCTAACCATACCCTCTCCAGGTACCTAACCTAACCATACCCTCTCCAGGTACCTAACCTAACCTACCCTAACCATACTTAACCTACCCTAACCATACTTAACCTAACCTAACCATACTTAACCTACCCTAACCATACTTAACCTACCCTAACCATACTTAACCTAACCTAACTTACCCTAACCATACTTAACCTAACCTAACCATACTTAACCTAACCTAACCATACTTAACCTAACCTAACTCTACAACCTAACCATACTTAACCTAACCTAACCATTACTTACCATACCTAACCTAACTAACCTACTAACCTAACCTAACTACTACTAACCTAACTAACCCTAACCATACTTAACCTAACCTAACCATACTTAACCTAACCTAACCATACTTAACCTAACCATACTTAACCTAACCTAACCATACTTAACCTACCCTAACCATACTTAACCTAACCTAACCTACCCTAACCATACTTAACCTAACCTAACCATACTTAACCTAACCTAAACCCTAACCATACTTAACTAACCTAACCTAACCTACTTACCTAACCTAACCATACTTAACCTAAACTCCCTAACCATACTTAACCTAACCCTAACCATACTTAACCTAACCTAACCATACTTAACCTACCCTAACCATACTTAACCTAACCTAACCATACTTAACCTAACCTAACCATACTTAACCTAACCTAACCATACTTAACCTAACCTAACCATACTTAACCTAACCTACCTAACCTAACCTAACATAATCTACCCTAACATTTAAAACCAGAAATCTGTTTTGCCTAATAGGGACAAAACAAAATGATCTCTACTGCTAAAGTCACTTAACATTGTACACTTTAATCTATCAGTTACCATGGAAGCCCAGTGAGCAGCTCAGCTCAACACTGGTCAAGAATCCTTCAGTACATTATATACGACATATGTTAGGCCAAGCTTTGAGTCCGCTGCCCCAGCACAGAGCCCGCACCTGGTCATGCAGTCAGAAACTCGAGAAGATCCAAAGGTTTGTAACCAGACTAGTGCCAGAACTGAGGGAAATGCACTATTAGGAATGGTTGAAGGAACTGAGCCTGACCATCTTTGAGGACAGGAGGACAAGGGGAGGAGGGGACTTGATTACTACATACAAAATCGTAAAAGGAATTGAGAGGGCTGATGGGGACAGATTGTTTGAATTAAGAGGACCAAGATCAAGGGAACACAGGTGGAAGTTGAAGACAGAGACGAGCCATATGTATGTCAGGAAGAATTTCTTTAGTCTCAGGGTGGTTGAAAAGTGGAATGGCTTGGATGAGGCACTGGTGGAGGCAAACATAATACACAGCTGCAAGAGTAGATATGATAATACCCAAGAGGACAGAAGTCAGCGATACTCATCAAGGCGGTCTGAGAGACGGGGCCTCCAGCTAAGTATCGACCCTGCCAAAGACAGATCGGTGAGTACACACACACACACACAACACACACACAAACACACACACACACACACACAACACATACACACAACACACAACACACACACAACACACACAAACACCACACACAAACACACACAAACAACAAAATAACACACAAAACAAGCCAAGTGTCTATCGACAAGTGCTTTTGCCAGTTTGTACCTACTACCACTATTACTACTATTACTACTAGTACACAGGCACACACAACTTGTGTAAGAGAATGTAATTTTGGTGTTGAGTACATGGTTGAGGGTGAGCACTCACACTTGAAGCAGCACCTTCCCCTCGCTCAAGTGGCACTCTACACCCTCCTCAGGCTGCGATGGTGGTGGTGTTGTTGTGGTGGTGGTAGTGGTAGGTGATGGTAGTGGAGGTGTTGATGTTGTTGTAGTTGTTTTGTGGTGGTGGTAGGTAATGGTGGTGGTGTGGTGGCTGTGGTGGTGTCGGTGGTGGTGGTTATAGTGGTGGTGCTGTATGGTGACAAGCACTAATCTAAGAGTGCAGCATCTCTTCGACTTCGTCCTCTCCTCTCCTCTTCTCCCGTCTTCTTCTCCCTCTTACCCCAGCTCCACCTCCTCCACTCACCCCAGCTCCACCTCCTCCACTCACCCCAGCTCCACCTCCTCCACTCACCCCAGCTCCATCTCCTCCACTCACCCCAGCTCCACCTCCTCCACTCACCCCAACTCCACCTCCTCCACTCACCACACCACCACACACACTCACGACTCACAAACATCCTCACTTGAACAAACCAAGAGCACGGCACAACAACTTCCTCGGATCTCATCTTTACACGCCGTATGACGTCTTCGATCCTCTCATGTTGGGGCCCCGGAAGGGGCTCTTTTGCCAGGTTAAGGGCCAAGATGACACTGAGGTTAAAGGCCAGTACAAATGAGGAGTACATAACCACGGCCAGTGTCTTCTCTTCATAGTCACCTCCATGCACGACTACCACAACCTGAGTGCCAGCTTCAACCAGAGGAGTAAAACCACTTGTCACTTAGTGAATCCTTTGTGCGAACGTTTCGGTCCATCAATGCTGCCTTACAAGTGAGACAGCACACGTTGCCACTAAGTCACATAGTTGCATCCTCTCCTCACCAATACTTACCAAACCAACCAGCTGAACTCCGTCACTGCTACCAACCTGATGGCACCTGGACCTTCTCGTAACTCACATCTTTCGCATTTCACCCATTCACCCCATCATCAGACCACCTCAACCTGAAACCACCATTCCCTGGAACCCACTTCCAGTGTAGACCACCAACCAACATGGTGTTCAGCACCCAGTACACTCACAACAGCAGCACTCCACACCACTCAACTCCCCTACAATATTGCTGGTTGTGACAGAACAGTAGACTAAGGGGTAATTGCTACTTCATTACGACACAGTGGCAATTATACTGAAATGAGCCTCGGGTCCCCCATGGCTTTAGACTTAGGTAAAGGGGCACAAGAGAGGTTTATAAGCCGATACATTCAGGGGATGACATAACTGGAGAGGAGTGGAGGAGCGTACCTCAGATGTATGTGTTGTGATGGGAACAGCAGTGAATGTTCACTAGACTGCGTAATTAGTCATAATAAGCGCAACATAGAAAGGAAACGTTCACAATGCAATTATTTGCATCTGTCTCCAAATAATTTACCAAACCAACAAGCTGAAGACTCAGTCACTTGTACAACACTGATGGACTGGAACGTTTTCGTAATAACATCTTGTCGGCATTTCTACCATTAACCATCAGCAAGAAACCTAACCTGAAACCACATTCCCTGGAAACATTCAGTGGTAGACAACAACAACATGGTGTTCAGCACCAGGTACACACAAATAGCAGCACTCACACCACTCAACTCCCTTCATATTGCTGGTTGTGCTCGACGTAGATCATGGTAATGTGTACTTAACACACAAGTGGGCAATTAGTACTGGAAATGAGACCTCGGTCTCATGCTTAAACTTAATAAAGGCGCAACTAAGAGAGGTCTTATAAGCGCATTACTTCAGGCCAGACATAACTAGGAGAGGAGGAGGAGCGTCCCTTAGATGTCTGTGTTTGTGATGGGAGACAGCCAGTGGAAGTTCACAGCACTGCAGTAATATAGTCATAAATAAGCGCAACATAACCATATGTAATCACACAAACCTCGGCATTACACTGAGCTCGGCTGATACTACGTAATCACACAAACCCTCTCATTACATTGTGTTTAGCTAATATTGAAAAAGAAACTTTATGACAACGCAGTATTAAGAGTGAAGTAACTCGTGGAACTGAAAGTGGAAGAGAAAAATGGGGAACAAGAACCAAGGAATTACCGGAAGAAAGTAAAGAGGGAGAGGGGAAATAATCGATAAAACAATACAAGAGATGCTGGACGTGACAGATGCAAAATGCAAAACCATACCAAAAAAAAAAAAGAGTCAGACAGAGAAGTTAATATCAATAAAGTAAATCTCGCGGGCGCTCGACATTAGAGGCTGAGACTCACTATGAGGCACAAGTGTGCTCTCACCTTGAAGATAAACCACTTTCTTGCATTGTCTGCCCCTTGTTTCACCTACGACTTTTAAAAGGAGCAGAGAACCTTGCAAGATGACTTACCTCTCGCCTGGACCCGACCCGGATGGATCTATCATTTCAGCAGAGCGCTAAACACCAGTGAGCAATGGGTAGCCTTACTACTACATTCTAAGCCAATGATATAAAGATTCCACTTTTGGTTCCACCTCACCGACAGCGAAAACACAGCTACTGTACCAGAAGACGGTCAGGGAACAGCAACAAATACACTCTAGCTGCACCCTTCTCAAGAACATCACGTTATCTGAGATCATTCATTCCTAGACTGACTCGATCATTCATACCCAGACTGACTCGAGTCTGGAGCGTGATCACACAACACACAAACCATAATGAAACGCAGTTAATTAACCAAATGAAATCTCTAACCCATAGCTAGCTCCAACTTCATCCTGTTCACCATTTGTATAAGTCATACCAATGAAGATTTAATAAAGATAATGCTAGGGAAGACATGTAAATGAGGAGAGGTAGGTACGACTCTCACCTCGTAAACAAATGTTGGAACTTTAACCTAACCATGTAACGACCCTTGAGAGGAAATATTAAAAAAAAAAGAAGGCCCTTGGCTTAACCAGTAATACTAGCAAGCACACGAAGCAAGAATTAAAAGGACAGCGAGAAAACACGAAATTGAAAAAAAAAATAAGTCAGAAAGCCAGAAACAAATACGTCATAAATAAAAGAAAATAAGAGAGGCAGCATGAAAGCGATACTACACTGGAGACCAAAACAAAATGGTAATTCCTCTTCAGTAAAATGTAGAGACACAACTGTCAGGGACCAGGAGATGAGACTTACACACCAGTGGGAAGTTATATGGAAAATATTAACGATTATATTTTATATTCTTGCCGCTGAAGTGGCTAGTTTATTGTGCGCCCCAGATCCATCTTGTGGAGGGAAGCGCAAGAGTATATGGATAAACAAAAGGTCTAGGAACTAGGCTCCAAAATGGTTTACAGGAGAACATATGGATTTATATCTACAGTTCACTTATTTGGTATCTTATTTTCATTAGTAAGATATAGTGGCAAATAACATAGGTTATTATACTGTCTCTATCAATGAAATGTGAAGAAATAACATGAAACTGAATGAGGTAATCAGAGAACAAGGGAGATACAAAGGTCTAGGGAGGAGACGCGGGGAAATTCCTACGTTATACCTACTGCTTATTTCGAGAGTTATTTTAACTTTGCAGTCCGGCTTGGGGTCCAGGCTTTTATTCTGACTGCCTATTCAACCAGATTGTTACTGTTGCCAGCCCACTGTCCCACACAGTCATTACAGCCTGGTTGATCTGGTTCTTGGCGGAGGCAGTGATCCAATTTCCGGTTGTAAACGTCTACACTTGTTCTGGCAATATTTCTGATATTTACCGAGAGAAGGTTAAATGCCGATACAGTTCTCTCTTATTTTGCCTTAGGCGCCACCTGCTTTTCACTAGGCCTATTTTACACTTCCTTGAATACGTTATGGTAACTTATAGCTCTACAACGAGGCTCTGTATACCTGGAAGACAGTCGCTCTTCTTCGTTACAGAGAATACATTCTGAACACCTTGAAAAATTTCCAGTAGTTTGAATGGCTTGTTGGGTTAATGCAAGCATTAAATTATCTTCGTACCTTTTCCAGCTCTGATATTTCTCCTGCCTTGAAGGGAGACGTCAACACCAAGCAATATTCTAAGCGGGAGAGCACATGTACATACGAGTACATACGAACACTGAAATGTCTACGTTTTCCAGCTCAAAACTCTCGGGGGCCGTTGTTATACAGCAATATTCTACCCTGGAGAGAACAACTGACTTGATGAGTATCATTATTGGCTCAGCATCTTTTGTCTTACAGTTCTAGTTATTCAGTCTATTATTTTTCTTGCGACAGCAATAGCAACATTGTTGAGATCTTCTGACATAACTTTTTCGCTCCACCAAGGGTCTCGAGTTTGTCCTGTACTCAGTCACAGTCTTTATTTCCTCTATTCTTCCTCGTTAAACATCATATCACTGTCTGAGGCTCACTGGAAGACTTGATTTACATCCGCCTGAAGATTTGCTGCATGTTCGATGGACGCCTCTCAGACAGCTCTGCCATCAGCAAAGGATATTATGGTGCTATGATTTATGTCCTTGTCAGAACTGGAGCGAGGTACTGTGCCTTGCCTCCGACTGTGAAAACCTCCGACTGTGACAGCCTCCGACTGTGACAGCCTCCGACTGTGACAACCTCCGACTGTGACAACCTCCGACTGTGAAACGAAACCTCCGACTGTGACAGCCTCCGACTGTGACAGCCTCCGACTGTGACAACCTCCGACTGTGACAGCCTCCGACTGTGACAACCTCCGACTGTGACAGCCTCCGACTGTGACAGCCTCCGACTGTGACAACCTCCGACTGTGACAACCTCCGACTGTGACAGCCTCCGACTGTGACAGCCTCCGACTGTGACAGCCTCCGACTTCACTCTGTTTACTATTACTCTCGGGGTTTTATTTCTTAAAATGTTAAATATCCAACTGCCCACTTTCCTAGTCAATTACATTTGATATACCTTTGAAGAGTTTCGAGAGTTTCTCTACTCTCTAAGCCCGGCCATGGGCCAGGCTCGTCTGGAGCTTGCCTGGTCAACCAGGCTGTTGCTGCTGGAGGCCCGCTGCCCCACATATCCATCTTGAAGGCTTCTACACTTGTTCCAGCAGTGTTTCTGATATCTTCTTGTAAGATGTTGAATAGTGTGGGACCCCGGATGTTGATACAGTGTTCCCTTACTGTCCCCACCGCACCCCTGCTCCTCACTGGGTTTATTTTACATTCATTTTATGTGAAATCACACTATGGTCACATTTGTCACACCATGGTCACACTTGTCACACCATGGTCACACCTGTAACACCATGGCCACACTTGTCACACCATGCCCGCACTTGTCACACCATGGTCACACCATGCCCGCACTTGACACACCATGGTCGCACTTGTCACACCATGGTCGCACTTGTCACACAATGGTCACATTTGTCACATCATGGTCGCACTTGTCACAAGATGGTCACACTTGTCACACCATGGTCGCATTTTGTCACACCATACCTGGAGGTTACCTGGAGGTTATTCGGGGGATCAACGCCCCCGCGGCCCGGTCCACGACCAGGCCTCACTTGTCACATCATGGTCGCACTTGTCACACCATGGTCGCACTTGTCACACCATGCCCGCACGTGTCACACCATGGTCACACTTGTCACACCATAGTCACACTTGTCACACCATGCGCGCACCTGTCACACCATGGTCACACTTGTCACATCATGGTCGCACTTGTCACACCATGGTCGCACTTGTCACATCATGGTCACACTTGTCACACCATGGTTACACTTGTCACACCATGGCCACACTTGTCACACCATGGTCACACTTGTCATACCATGGTCGCACTTGTCACACCATGGTCACACTTGTCACACCATGGTCACACTTGTCACACCACGGTCACACTTGTCACACCATGGTTACACTTTTCACACCATGGTCACATTTGTCACACCATGGTCACACTTGTCACACCATGGTCACATTTGTCACACCATGGTCGCACTTGTCACACCCTGGCCACACTTGTTACACTATGACCACACTTGTCACACCATGGTCACACTTGTCACACCATGGTCACACTTGTCACACCGTGGTCACACTTGTCACACCATGGCCACACTTGTCACACCATGGTCACACTTGTCACACCATGGTCACACTTGTCATACCATGGTCGCACTTGTCACACCATGGTCACACTTGTCACACCATGGTCACACTTGTCACACCATGGTCACACTTGTCACACCATGGTCACACTTGTCACACCATGGTCACACTTGTCACACCATGGTCACACTTGTCACACCATGGTCGCACTTGTCACACCATGGTCACACTTGTCACACCATGGTCACACTTGTCACACCATGGTCACACTTGTCACACCATGGTCACACTTGTCACACCATCTGGAGAGTTTATCTGGAGAGAGTTCCGGGGGTCAACGCCCCCGCGGCCCGGTCTGTGACCAGGCCTCCTTAGGTCAGTGTCCCAGGATGCGACCCACACCAGTCGACTAACACCCAGGTACCCATTTTACTGATGGGGAACATAGACAACAGGTGGAAAGAAACACGTCCAATGTTTCTACTCTGGCTGGGAATCGAACCCAGGCCCTCACCGTGTGAAGCGAGAGCGTTAACCACCAGGCCACCAGAGCCTTGTCACACCATGGTCACACTTGTCACACCGTGGTCACACTTGTCACACCTTATTTCAGATTCAGTAAACACAACATCAACATTAAGCGGTCGATAAAGATTATGAAGCGGGACCAAGAGTCCGGACTAGACTCCTGTAAATATATATCACCGTGTACCAGTGAGTAAATATTCACTCTTATTCACATTCTCTCTCTCTCTCTCTCTCTCTCTCTCTCTCTCTCTCTCTCTCTCTCTCTCTCTCTCTCTCTGCTACAATGGTAGTAATAACTTTAGCAGTAGTGTCGCAGTGCCACCAGACGGGCGGCGCCGGCGACGTAGTTCCGATGCCAGCACAGGACGCTGGCGACTCTAAATTACCATATTTGCCTCCGAGGCGTCCGTCAGCGCCCCTTCGTCGCCTTATCATCAAATATTCATCACAACCCAGTCATCACCACCCAGTCATCACCACCCAGTCATCACCACCCAGTCATCACAACCCAGTCATCACCACCCAGTCATCACAACCCAGTCATCACCACCCAGTCATCACCACCCAGTCATCACCACCCAGTCATCACCACCCAGTCATCACCACCCAGTTTATCAAGCAGGATGTTCATGTGAACAATTATTAACATACTGTACATATCATATATTTAACATAATCAGACAGTTTATAATCTATATCTCATACTCTGATCAATGACCAAAAACTATCTGGACTTACGTAGGTCTACATTCATCCACTTGAGGCTGATCAACGTTAACCATCTTAGGGATTAATCTGTATTATCTGTATTACGTTACCTTGTACTTTGTCAGTGTTAGGGACATATGTCAGGGTGTTTGTTCATGACTGCCAGTCATGAACAAACACCCACAAACACCCACAAACACCCACGAGACTTCAAAAAAAAAAAAAAACAGTGTAAATGCAAAGGTTTAATAATTATACAATGATAAAAAACTCGATAAGTGAATTACAGAAAGATTACTGTCTTCCAGTTGTGAGCACAGGTACCCTAAGCAAGGTGCCAGTGATCAACCGGGTTGTGGTGTCTGCACTGCGTCCCAGGGATCAGCTGGGACTCCCGGAAAACATAACCTGGTAACACACTTCTTCCCACATGTCGAAATTAAAAGTAAATTTTTTTTTGAAAATTTATTAAAATTTGACAGAAAAAAATTACTAAAATAATGTTATAATTAAAGTGTACCTCATTACATTACTGTGAGCACCTAATTACATTAATATATGCACTTAATTACTTTAATGTACCTCAAAACATTAACCTTTGAAGCTATGTATATAATGCATTTATATATATATATATATATATATATATATATAATATATATATATATATATATATATATATATATATATATATATATATATATAATACATCAGCATTTCTGTAGTGATACTAAAATTGTGAAAAAATCTGCTATTTTTTCAGAAAAAAACTGAGCTAACAAAAACTAATTCGAAAACCATTAACAAAAGCAATACAGTAACAAACAATAGACTGGTGAATATACAGAGTTGAGAACTACAGTACTGGTGAATATACAGAGTTGAGAACTACAGTACTGGTGAATATACAGAGTTGAGAACTACAGTACTGGTGAACATACAGAGTTGAGAACTACAGTACTGGTGAATATACAGAGTTGAAAACTACAGTACTGGTGAATATACAGAGTTGAGAACTACAGTACTGGTGAATATACAGAGTTGAGAACTACAGTACTGGTGAATATACAGAGTTGAGAACTACAGTACTGGTGAATATACAGAGTTGAGAACTACAGTACTGGTGAATATACAGAGTTGAGAACTACAGTACTGTGAATATACAGAGTTGAGAACTACAGTACTGGTGAATATACAGAGTTGAGAACTACAGTACTGGTGAACATACAGAGTTGAGAACTACAGTACTGGTGAATATACAGAGTTGAGAACTACAGTACTGGTGAATATACAGAGTTGAGAACTACAGTACTGGTGAATATACAGAGTTGAGAACTACAGTACTGGTGAATATACAGAGTTTGAGAACTACAGTACTGGTGAATATACAGAGTTGAGAACTACAGTACTGGTGAATATACAGAGTTGAGAACTACAGTACTGTGAATATACAGAGTTGAGAACTACAGTACTGGTGAATATACAGAGTTGAGAACTACAGTACTGGTGAATATACAGAGTTGAGAACTACAGTACTGGTGAACATACAGAGTTGAGAACTACAGTACTGGTGAATATACAGAGTTGAGAACTACAGTACTGTGAACATACAGAGTTGAGAACTACAGTACTGGTGAAATATACAGAGTTGAGAACTACAGTACTGGTGAACATACAGAGTTGAGAACTACAGTACTGGTGAATATACAGAGTTGAGAACTACAGTACTGGTGAATATACAGAGTTGAGAACTACAGTACTGGTGAATATACAGAGTTGAGAACTACAGTACTGGTGAATATACAGAGTTGAGAACTACAGTACTGGTGAATATACATAGTTGAGAACTACAGTACTGGTGAATATACAGAGTTGAGAACTACAGTACTGGTGAATATACAGAGTTTGAGAACTACAGTACTGGTGAATATACAGAGTTGAGAACTACAGTACTGGTGAATATACAGAGTTGAGAACTACAGTACTGGTGAATATACAGAGTTGAGAACTACAGTACTGGTGAATATACAGAGTTGAGAACTACAGTACTGGTGAATATACAGAGTTGAGAACTACAGTACTGGTGAATATACAGAGTTGAGAACTACAGTACTGGTGAATATACAGAGTTGAGAACTACAGTACTGGTGAATATACAGAGTTGAGAACTACAGTACTGGTGAACATACAGAGTTGAGAACTACAGTACTGGTGAATATACAGAGTTGAGAACTACAGTACTGGTGAATATACAGAGTTGAGAACTACAGTACTGGTGAATATACAGAGTTGAGAACTACAGTACTGGTGATATACAGAGTTGAGAACTACAGTACTGGTGAATATACAGAGTTGAGAACTACAGTACTGGTGAATATACAGAGTTGAGAACTACAGTACTGGTGAATATACAGAGTTGAGAACTACAGTACTGGTGAATATACAGAGTTGAGAACTACAGTACTGGTGAATATACAGAGTTGAGAACTACAGTACTGGTGAACATACAGAGTTGAGAACTACAGTACTGGTGAATATACAGAGTTGAGAACTACAGTACTGGTGAACATACAGAGTTGAGAACTACAGTACTGGTGAATATACAGAGTTGAGAACTACAGTACTGGTGAACATACAGATTGAGAACTACAGTACTGGTGAATATACAGAGTTGAGAACTACAGTACTGGTGAATATACAGAGTTGAGAACTACAGTACTGGTGAATATACAGAGTTGAGAACTACAGTACTGGTGAATATACAGAGTTGAGAACTACAGTACTGGTGAATATACAGAGTTGAGAACTACAGTACTGGTGAATATACAGAGTTGAGAACTACAGTCACGGAGGTTACAACACCTGTCACGGAGGTTACAACACCTGTCACGGAGGTAGCAACACCCGTCACGGCCTGGTCACAGACCGGGCCGCGGGGGCGTTGACCCCCGAAACTCTCTCCAGGTAAACTCCAGGTAAACGGAGGTTGCAACACCCGTCACGGAGGTTAAAATACCCGTCACGGAGGTAGCAACACCCATCACGGAGGTTACAACACCCGTCACGGAGGTTACAACACCTGTCACGGAGGTAGCAACACCCGTCACGGAGGTAGCAACACCCGTCACAGAGGTTACAACACCTGTCACGGAGGTTACAATACCTGTCACGGAGGTAGCAACACCCGTCACGGAGGTTACAACACCCGTCACGGAGGTAGCAACACCCGTCAAAGAGGTTACAACACCTGTCACGGAGGTAGCAACACCCGTCACGGAGGGTCCTCCAATTTTTTTCCACAAAAAATATATTACACCGGCCATGAGCCTGGCCCATGGCCGGGCTCTGAGAGTAGTAAGACTCTCGAAACTCATTAAAGGTATGGAAAATATATCACTGGAAAGGTACCGACCATTCTCAACCACCCACTCCCCTGCAAAAAAACAATTCTAGTGCAAGAAAGAACTCGGAAACTTCACGGACTCAAGGCTCCGACAGTGGCACCGACTCCAAACGAAACCCCTCCGTCAAATAAGCAATACATCTCTGGTGGAAAAAAGACACTTATGTGCAGTTGAGGACATTTATTAGAAGAGACGTTTCGCCCCCAGTATTATCCTCAAGTCTGAAGAAGCTACTCGTGGAGAAACGTTTTTCTCTAATAAATGTCCTGAACTATATATAAATGTGTTTTTTGCACGTCTTGTCGGTGTCACCAAACCATTTTTCAATACATCTTTTATTTGTGCCAATGTGCTGGGCCTTAAACCAACCTCCAGCAAGAAAATACTCCTCTCAGGAGTCAAATGTTTTGTTTACAGTTTTCACAGAGACCCAAAAATACCATTTTAAGACCGAAATATTGATACTCGGGTGCACCAACTTATTTTGAGGCACCTGAGAGATAATAATGAAGAATGGGATTGTGCTGTATGTGAAGGGGTTGGGTTTAATGGGGAAAATAGGCAAACAAAACACAGGGAATAGTAAAAAGCTCGGTACCCCGAGGCACTCTTCTGGCACCTTTACTGTTTTAATCCTCATAACTAAGACAGGTAACAACGCTCGTCACAGTTACGTATCATAATTTGCAGACAGTACCAAGATAAGCATGAAAATCATCTCGGAGGAGGACACACAAATATTTCATGATATAAACAAAATCTTTTAACTTAAGAACATAAGAAAGGAGGAACACTGCAGCAGGCCTACTGGCCCTTAGTGGGCAGTTGAGAATATATGAAGTTCAGTATTGACAACTTCTAACTACTGAGATATGGAAAGACTGAAGAACTGAAGAGAGACACTGTATACCGAACACAAGGTCACCAAATATAACAAAAAGAACATGTGAGAGATCTGAGTGTAATAATGTAAAACACAAGGTCACCAAATATAACAAAAAGAACATGTGAGAGATCTGAGTGTAATAATGTAAAACACAAGGTCACCAAATATAACAAAAAGAACATGTGAGAGATCTGAGTGTAATAATGTAAAACACAAGGTCACCAAATATAACAAAAAGAACATGTGAGAGATCTGAGTGTAATAATGTAAAACACAAGGTCACCAAATATAACAAAAAGAACATGTGAGAGATCTGAGTGTAATAATGTAAAACACAAGGTCACCAAATATAACAAAAAGAACATGTGAGAGATCTGAGTGTAATAATGTAAAACACAAGGTCACCAAATATAACAAAAAGAACATGTGAGAGATCTGAGTGTAATAATGTAAAACACAAGGTCACCAAATATAACAAAAAGAACATGTGAGAGATCTGAGTGTAATAATGTAAAACACAAGGTCACCAAATATAACAAAAAGAACATGTGAGAGATCTGAGTGTAATAATGTAAAACACAAGGTCACCAAATATAACAAAAAGAACATGTGAGAGATCTGAGTGTAATAATGTAAAACAAAGGAAATATTGTTGATTGTGATGTTTGTCAAATTATTTGTGCTCTTTCATTTGGAGTATTGTTCAGTGTTGATGGTTTCTATTAGGGCAAGAGAGAGAGAGAGAGAGAGAGAGAGAGAGAGAGAGAGAGAGAGAGAGAGAGAGAGAGAGAGAGAGAGAGAGAGAGAAGAGAGAGAGAGAGCAGAGCTGGAGCAGACACAGATCATTTACTGCAATCACAGAGATCAAATTTCTAAATGTGTAATAGACCCTTGACTGTCTTCAGAGGGAGCTGAACAAGCACCTAAAGTTAGTAACTGATCAGCCAGGTTGTAGTTCGTACGTTGGTTTACGTGCCGCCGGCAGTAACATATTGGTTGATCAGACCCTGATCCACCGCGAGGTCTGGTCATGGACCGGGCCGCGGGGGCGTTGATCCCCGGAACACCCTCCAGGTATACAGTACTGGTGAATATACAGAGTTGAGAACTACAGTACTGGTGAATATACAGAGTTGAGAACTACAGTACTGGTGAATATACAGAGTTGAGAACTACAGTACTGGTGAATATACAGAGTTGAGAACTACAGTACTGGTGAATATACAGAGTTGAGAACTACAGTACTGGTGAATATACAGAGTTGAGAACTACAGTACTGGTGAATATACAGAGTTGAGAACTACAGTACTGGTGAATATACAGAGTTGAGAACTACAGTACTGGTGAATATACAGAGTTGAGAACTACAGTACTGGTGAATATACAGAGTTGAGAACTACAGTACTGGTGAATATACAGAGTTGAGAACTACAGTACTGGTGAATATACAGAGTTGAGAACTACAGTACTGGTGAATATACAGAGGTCATAATTACAGTAATAGTGAAAAGACTACAAGATAACGAGACCTTAAGAGATAACCACAGAGAACGCTCAGGTTTTCCAAGTGACGGCAGCCAATCACAGACAAGATGCACCGCACCAGCAGACACAAGAAACACAGACCGAACAACATAACATTCAGGAACTTGTGAGAAATTCAAAATATTTACAGTCATACTCAAAATCAAAGTCAAAAACGTCATTCAGTATTGATCCTCTGGTCAAAAGAAGTTCATGCATAGATAACAACACAGAAATGAGCGAAATCTTGAAAGAATAGCATAAGTTAGTGTCCAGAGATCCAACCGATACCATGAGAGGTGAAGACCCAGGTAGGGTCTTCACCTCTTGCCTACCTTACAGGTATTTTCCTCTGATACTACCTGTGCTTAACGTGTGACCAGTTTCCAGAGTTCCTCTGAGCCCCGCAACGCAGCGTAAGGCCAGATTTCCCTACTGAACACTTAGTTAACCAGGCTGTTAGTGATAGTGGTAAGCACACAGTCATTACAACACTACCGATCCGGCACTTAAAGCAGGAAGCTGATTTTGTTTCCTTTATTCCGGCAATATTTCTAATTTTATCTGGGAGTTGTTGAAGAGTCTTGGGCCACGTATGTTGACAGTGTTCTCTACTTGTGTCTACAAATCCACGAAATGTATCTTGAAAAGAGAAACAGACAATATACGTCAGTACGCAGCACCTGGCCTTTATACCTAGAATGAACCATTTAGAAATGTCAACCTACACAAGGCCTGGTCACAGACCGGGCCGTGGGGGGCGCTGACCCCCGAAACCCTCTCCAAGTATACTCCAGGTATACACAACCCGCGTCACCGTGGAATTTAAACTGGAAATTCATGCCTCTCACAAATATCAGAATATTATCATAAATGGCCGAGGCTCTGGAAGAAAACCAAAACGCAGTGTAAGTCCCAATTTAAAAAATGGAACTAATGCACTGAGTAGCAGCTCATAAAATGGGTTAATGGGTACAGCAGGAAATGTATTTTTTTTTTAGTAAACACAAATTTTGCAGTCAACAAAACAAAGTCCAGACTCAGGACACCTCTGATATACCTTCGTTGAGTTTCGAGAGTTTTTCTACTCCCGGAGCCCGGCCTGGAAATATAAACACATATGCAGTATAATGTGATCCTTTATTTGACAACGTTTCGCCCACACAGTGGGCTTTTTCAAGTAATTTTATATGGTATTTTATACCATTTATTTCCATCGAGCCCGGCCTTGGGACAGTCTCTAGCACCTTCACTGTTTCTCATCCTCATAACATAGGTAAAAACACTAGCCACACCTACGTACAATTATTTGAGCTTCGAGGGTTTCTCTACTCTCTGAGCCCGGCCATGGGCCAGGCTCGGGAGATGCAGAGATGACCACATAAAAAACGGGAGTTTCAGAGAAGACCACATAAAAAATGGCATGTTTGAAAAATTACCTCATAGAAAACGAGAATTTCAGAAACCTCACAAAAAAACGGGAGTTTCAGAAATGACCGCATACAAAACGGGAATACCGACACAGGGGGAGGGCGAACTCTCTTGTTTTAGCAACCGCGGTCACGTCTACTCTGAAAATTGTTTCAATGATTTTTTCTCCTTCCCTCTCTCTCTCACTCTCAATTTTACCCACTATGGTTAGTGGCTGATGCTTAACCAGTCGGGAATTTCTATTTCTCTCCTCCTGTCGATGGCTCTGGGTGCTATAGCATACTACGGGTACATCGGGATACGAACTTAATTCGTTCCAGCAGGTTGTTCGAGTGCTGATACTGAACGATTTTGTTCCCAAAGGAATATGTAAATTAGATTAATCAATTTCAGACCCTCCCTCCCCCAATTTTTTTTATTAGCACACTGGCCGATTCCCACCAAGGCAGGGTGGTCCGAAAAAGAAAAACTTTCACCATCATTCACTCCATCACTGTCTTGCCAGAAGGGTGCTTTACACTACAGTTTTTAAACTGCAACATTAACACCCCTCCTTCAGAGTGCAGGCACTGTACTTCCCATCTCCAGGACTCAAGTCCGGCCTGCCGGTTTCCCTGAATCCCTTCATAACACTCCCCAAAGGTATCAAAATAAGAAAAGTTTGAAAAGATAAGCGGTTGACAACTGCTAAAAGGATATTAAATTTTTTTACCTTTGTTAGAAAGAATATTCTTTTTTAAATCCTAATTTTAAAACAAAATAAAATTAAAAGTTTTCCCAGGGGGCCTTTTTCTAGGGAACCTTTTCCCTGGAGGGGGGATTCGGGGGTCAATTTCCCTTTTCCCCCGGGGGCTGATCCCGACCGGGTCTACCTGATGGATGGCCTGGCAACCAGGCTGTTGGTGCAGCCGCAACCCAGCCCAGGGTATGCACCACCCCCCCGGGCTGATACGGAAAAAAATTTTTTGGGGAAATTTTAAAATCACTTTACATTTTAAAGACACCCAAGGGATCTTTTTGGTAACTCCTTAGGGCACAAGAGGGCTTTTTGAAAAGTCTTGGTTTAAGTTTTCCCTGATAAAAAAAAACAAGTGAATAGTGAATGAAAGTATTAGTTTAAAAAGTTTTAACTTCTTATTTTACGCCCTTAAACGAGTGAAAAAAAGAAGAAATACAAAATACTGCCAGAGTGCAAAACATTTAAAAAGTTTTTCCTTTTCCCAAAAGAAATAAAAACGTAGTATCCCCGGGGGGTGGGGGGGTTGGGGTCTATCATTTCCCGGGGGGAAATTTTTAAGCAACGTAAGCAAACTTTTCCTTTTTTAGTGATATAAAGATTCAAACACCACGGGCCGGGATGATCGGGAAACAGCTTGAGGAACTGATCCCAACGGGTTTGGCACCAACTGGAAAGGTACTTGATGATCCTTTTTCTTTTGAATGGGAATAAATCAAATTCCCTTCTTCCAAGGAATCATTCCAGTTTTGCAGATTTAAAACCCCATTTGCTCCTTTTTTTTTCCACGGTGTAACTGTATTTTTTTACCCCCCCTGTGTTCTTGAACCGGGGGTTTAAGTGCTTTTAATCTTTTTTTTTAAAGGGGGTGGGGGGGTAAAGCCAGTGGAAGGCCTCGGTCAGATGCCCAAAAAGCTCCACTGTGGTATCTATGCTAAGATCCGCATCATGAAAACAATTTTCTTTTTTTCCGGGAAAAAACCTTCCCCAAAACCTAACCAAAACCTCACCAAACGTAATTTAAACCCAAACCAAATTACCCAAACCAAGGGTTTACTGTTTGACACGAGTCACCAACATAACTAGGCAGGGGTGAGGTGCATAATTTATAAGGTTTTGCTTAAAAAACAGATTATAAAATGCATGGCCTTTCACATGCATTTATTTGGGTTTGGCAACAAAAAAACTTGCCATCATGTGCATTTGTTTGGGTGCCATAAAAAAACGTGTACCTCTGTGACTGTGAAACAAAGGTCTGTCAGCAACCCCTTTTCTCGCTGCCCCCTTTCCCATTCCATTTCCTCCCCTCTTCCCACCCTCCGTCCTGCCTATCCCATCCCCCAGTCCTGCCTCATCCCATCCTCCACCCGGGCCTCTTTGCCACCCTCCAGTCCGCCTCATGCCTTCCCCCAAAGCCCCGCCCCCTCCCATCCCCAGTAACTCCCTCCCATCCTCCAGCCCTGCCTCATCCATCCCCCGCCCTGCCTCTGCCATCCTCCGTCCTCCCTCATGCCATCCCCCCAGTCCTCCCCTCTTCCATCCTCCAGTCCTGCCTCACCCACCCTCCACCCCCTGCCTCTTCCCCATCCTCCAGCCCTTCCCTCTTGCCATCCTCCAGTCCGCCTAAACCATCCTCCTTCCCTCCTCTTTCCCATCCTCCAGTCCTGCTTAAATTCCCATCCTCCATTCCTGCCCATCCCATCCTCCAGTCCTGCCTCACCCCATCCCCAGTTCGGGCCTCATCCCTTTCCCCCCAAACCCCCTGCCTAAAATCCCAATCCCCGCCCTTCCCTCATCACATCCCCCATTCCGGCCTCACCCAATCCCCCCAGTCCTGCTTTCAGGGCCCCTTTCTCCCAGCCTCCCTCATGCCCATCCTCCAGTCCTGCCTCATGCCTTCCCCCCAGTCCTGCCTCATGCCATCCTCCAGTCCTGCCTCATGCCATCCTCCAGTCCTGCCTCATCCCATCCTCCAGTCCTGCCTCATGCCATCCTCCAGTCCTGCCTCATGCCATCCTCCAGTCCTGCCTCACCCCAATCCCCCCATTCTCCTAAATGCCACCCTCCAGTCCGGGGCCTCTTTGCCTTCCTCCGTCCTGTTAAATTTCCCATCCTCCATTCTTGCCTATCCCATCCCCCAGTCCTGCTTCAGGCCATCCTCGGGGTCCCTTGCCCCCTGCCATCCCCCAGCCCGGCCTCATGCCACCCTCCACCCTGTTTCAGGCCACCTCCAGTCCTGCCCCCATGCCTTCCTCCAGTCCCCCTTTCCTCCCTTTCCCCAGCCCCTGCCTCATCCCCTCTCCCAGCCCTTTCCTCTTCCCATCCTCAAGTCATGCCCTTTCCCCCCCTCCAGTCCTCCCTCATCCCCATCCTCCAGCCCCGGCCTCATGCCATCCTCCAGTCCTGTTTTCATCCATCCTCCAGTCCGGGCCTCATCCCACCCTCCATCCCCCTTCACCCCGTCCTCCAGTCCTGCCTCATGCCTTTCCTCCATCCGGGCCTCACCCCCATTCAAGCCCCTCCCTTCATCCCATCCCCCCAGTCCTGTTCATGCCACCCTCCAGTCCTGCCCCCATGCCATCCCCCATTTCGTCCCCTCTTTCCATCCCCAGTCCTGCCCCCATCCCTTCCTCCGGGTCTTGCCTAAACCCCATCCCCATTTCCGGGCCTAAATGCCATCCTCCGGGCCCTTCCCTCATCCCACCCCTCCAGTCCTGCCTCACCCCATCCCCACCCCGGCCTCATGCCATCCTCCAGTCCTGCCCCCATGCCATCCTCCACCCTGCCTCATGCCATCCTCCCACCCCGTTCACCCCATCCCCACCCTTTGCCTCATCCCAAAACCCTCCGGGCCTGCCTCATCCCCAACCTCCAGTGTCCCCTTCATGCCATCCTCCAGTCGTGCCATCCATCCTCCAGCCCTCCCTCCAAATCCCATCATCCAGCCTTTCCCCCTCACCCCAATCCCCCAGCCCCTGCCTCATCCCATCCCCCCAGTCCTGCCTCATGCCACCCTCCTTTTTCTGCCTCATGCCTTTCCCCCCAGTCCTGCCTATCCCTCCTCCAGTCCGGGCCCTCATGCCATCCTCCAGTCCTGCCTCATGCCATCCTCCAGCCCTCCCTCATGCCTTCCTCCATCCTGCCTCACCCCAAACCTCCAGTCCGGGCCTTTCACCCATCCCCCATTTCCGGGGAACCCACCCCATCCTCCAGTCCTGCCTCATCCCACCCCTCCAGTCCTCCCCATCCCATCTTCAAGTCCTGCCTCATCCCATCCTCCAGCCCGGGCCCGTGCCATCCTAAGCCCTCCCCTATCCCCACCCTCCAGTCCTCCCCTCATGCCACCTCCATTTCCCCCTTTCATCCCATCCCCCAGTCCGCCTCTCCCACGCCCCCAGTCCGCCCCCTTGCCATCCTCCAGTCCTCCCTCATGCCATCCTCCATTTCGGTTCTTTGCCATCCTCCAGTCCTGCCTCATCCATCCTCCAGTCCGGGCCTCATGCCATCCTCCAGTCCTCCCTTCAGGGCCATCCCCCATTTCCTGCCCCCAACCCCTTTCCTCCAGTCGTGCCCAAAAATCCCATCCTCCAGCCTGCCTCACCCCAATCCTCCAGCCCCTGCCTCATCCCATCCTCCCCCTGCCCTCATGCCTTTTCCTCCAGTCCTGCCTCACCCCACCCCTTCCAGCCTGCCTCATCCCATCCTCCCAGCCCCTAAAATCTTTCCACCCCCAGTCCTGCCTAAACCCCCTCCCCCCAGCCCCTGCCCTCATGCCACCCTCCATCCTGCCTCATGCCACCCTCCAGTCCTACCTCATCCCATCCCCCACCCTCCCCATCATCCCACCTCCAGTCCTGCCTATCCCATCCCCCAGCCTGAATCATTCCATCCCCCCAGTCCTCCTAAACCCAAACCCCAGTCCTCCCCCAAAGCCATCCCCCAGCCCTGCCTCACCCCATCCTCCAGTCCCTCCCTCATCCCTTTTCCTCCAGCCCGGGAATCATTCCATCCTCCAGTCTTCCCTCAAACCCCCCAACCGCCTGCCCCCAACCCAAACCCCATTTCCTGCCTAAATGCCATCCTCCCAGTCCTCCCCTCTTTCCCCATCCTCCAGTCCTCCCTCAAGCCATCCCCGGGTTCCTCCCTCATCCCTTTTCCACCGGGCCCTTTGCCTCATCCCATCCCCCAGCCCCTGTTTCATCCCATCCTCCAGCCCCTGCCTAATCCCATCCTCCAGTCCGCCTCTCCCACCCTCCAGCCCTGTTTTTCACCCCACCCTCCAGCCCGGGCCTCATCCCATCCTCCATTTGCCTCATCCCTTCACCCCCGTCCTCCCTCATCCCCATCCCCCCAATTTCCGGGCCTCATGCCTTTCCTCCATTTTTCCCCTCATGCCATCCCCCCGCCCCTCCCTCTTCCCATCCAAAAATTCCTGCCTCATCCCAAACCTCCGGGCCCTGCCTCATGCCATCCTCCTTCCGGGCCTAAATCCCATCCTCCGGGCCCCCTTTCTGCCATCCTCCAGTCCTCCCTCATCCCAATCCTCCAGCCCCTGCCTCATGCCTTCCCCCAAAGTCGTGCCCTGCCTTTCCTCCAGTCCTGCCTCATGCCACCCTCCATTCCTGTCCCCATGCCCTCCTCCAGTCCTGCCTCATCCCAATCCTCCATTCGTGCCTCATCCCACCCTCCAGCCCTGCCTAAATGCCATCCCCCTTTCCCTTTCCCCTCTTTCCCAAACCTCCAAGCCCTGTCTCATCCCAAATCCTCCAAAGTCCGGGCCTCATCCCAAATTCCCCAGTCCGGGCCTTTTTTGCCATCCTCCATTTTTTGCCTCATGCCATCCTCCAGCCCGTGCCTCATCCCCATCCTCCAGTCTTTCCTAAATCCCAATCCCCATTCGTCCCTCTTTCCCATCCTCCAGTCGTCCCTCAGCCATTCCAGTGTGTTTTATGCCATCCCCAGTCCTGCCTTTGCCATCCCCCAGTCGTGCCTAAAGGCCTTTCCTCCACCCCGCCCCCTTTCCCATCCCCCAGTCCTGCCTCATCCCACCCTCCAGTCCTGTTCATGCCATCCCCCAGTCCTCCCTTTCATGCCATCCTCCGTCGTCCCTCATCCCTCCCCCAGTCGTGCCTCACCCCTTCCCCCCATCCTCCCTCATGCCATCCCCCCCGTCCTGCCCCATGCCATCCCCCAGCCCTTGCCTCTCCCCAATCCTCCAGCCCCGGGCCTAAAGCCTTCCTCCAGTCCTCCCTCATGCCCTTCCCTCCAGCCCTCCTTTAAACCCCATCCTCCAGTCCGGCCTCATGCCATCCCCCAGCCCTCCCTCATCCCATCTTCCGTCCGCCTCATCCCATCCTCCAGTCCTCCCTCGGGGCCATCCTCCATTTCCTGCCCCCATCCCCACCCTCCAGTCCTGCCTCATGCCATCCTCCATTCGTGCCTCTGCCATCCTCCATTTCCTGCCTTTCCCATCGCCCAGTCCGCCTCATGCCACCCTCCAGTCCCCCCTCTTTGCCTTTCCTCCAGTACTCCCTCATGCCATCCCCCCAGTCCTGCCTCACCCCATCCTCCAGCCCGCCTCATGCCTTCCTCCAGCCCCTGCCTCATCCCATCCTCCAGTCCTGCCTCACCCCATCCTCCAGTCGTGTCCATGCCACCCTCCATTTTCCTCCCATCCCTTTCCTCCAGTCCTGCCTCATCCCACCCTCCACCCCTGCCTCTTCCCACCTCCATTTCCTCCTCATCCCATCCTCCCCCCCTGCCTCACCCCAAATCCTCCAGTCCTAAATAAATTCCTTTCCCCCAGTCCCCCTAAACCCATCCCCAGTCCTGCCTCACCCCTCCACATTTCCTGCCTAAACCCCCATCCTCCGCCCCTGCCTCAAGCCATCCTCCGTCCTGCCTCTTGCCATCCACCACCCTGCCTCATCCCACCCTTTCCAGTCCTGCTTCATCCTCCCCCATTCCTCCCTTTTCCCCTTTCCTCCAGTCCTGCCTCATCCCATCCTCCAGTCCGGGCCCTCATCGCCCCCTCCAGCCCTTTGCCTCCCCCATCCTCCACCCCTGCCCACCCTTTCCTCCAGTCCTGCCTCATCCCCCCTCGGGCCTGCCCATCCCCACCCCCAGCCCTTTCCCATCCCCATCCCCCGGCCCCTGCCTCATCCCATCCTCCAGTCCCCCTCATCCCATCCCCCAAAGTCTGCCTCTTTCATCTCCCAGCCCTTTCCCAAATCCCCACCTCCATCCTGCCTCGCCACCCTTCCGGGCCCTTTCCTTAATGCCACCCCCCCCAAAGCCCTGCCTCTTGCCATCCCCCAGTCCTGCCCTCATGCCATCCCTCCAGCCCTGCCTCATCCCTTCCAGCCCCTGCCCCCTCCATCCTTCATTCCCTGCCTACCCCTTCCCCAGTCCTGTCTCTGCCATCCTCCGCCCTGCCCTCATCCCATCCTCCTTCGTCCCTCACCCATCCTCCAGCCCTGCCTAAACCCAATCCTCCAGTCCGCCTAGGGCCATCCTCCAGTCTTGCCTCTGCCATCCTCCAGTCCGGCCTCCCATGCCACCCTCCGTCGTCCCTCAGCCAACCTCCAGCCCGTGCCTAAAGGGCCTTTTCCTCCAGTCCGGCCTCATCCCATCCCCCAGCCCTCCCTCATCCCTTTCCTCCAGTCCTCCCTCATGCCATCCTCCAGTCCTGCCTCATCCCCATCCTCCAGTCCTCCCTCAGACCTCCATTTCCTCCCCTCCCCCCTTCCCCAGCCCTGCCTCATGCCATCCTCCAGTCCTGCCTCCCCCCAATCCCCAGTCCTCCCTCTTTCCCATCCTCCAGTCCTGCCTAAGGGCCATCCTCCATCCTCCCTCATGCCACCCTCCGGGTCTGGTCAGGCATCCCCCAAGCCCTCCCTCTTGCCATCCCCCGGGTCCTGCCTCATGCCATCCCCAGTTTTTCCTATCCTGCCTCCACCCCCTTCCCCTCATCCCTCCCCCCAGTCCGGGCCCCCAGGGCCATCCTCCAATCCTCCCTTTATGCCATCCTCCAGTCGTCCCTCATGCCAAACCCCAGTCCTCCCTCATGCCATCCCCCAGTCCTCCTCTCCCATCCTCCGGGTTTTTCCCTCATGCCACCCCTCTAGCCTGCCTCAACCCAAATCCTCCACCCCTTGCCTCAGCCACCCTCCAGTCCTCCCCAAATCCCATCCTCCATCCTGCCTACCCCCATCCCCCAGTCCTGTCACCCTCCCTAGTCCCCCTATCCCACCCTCCAGTCCTGCCTAAATCCCACCCTCCCAGTCCTGCCTCATGCCACCCTCTAGTCCTCCCTTTCATGCCATCCTCCAGCCCTGCCTCACCCCATCCTCCATCCTCCTCAAAACCACCCTCCAGTCCTGCCAAATGCCCCCCCTTTTAGTCCGCTCATCCCCCATCCTCCAGTCCTGCCTCATCCCTTTCCCCGCCCCGCCTCATGCCTCCTCCAGCCCTGCCTCATCCCATCCCCCAGTCCTGCCTAATGCCACCTCCATTCCTCCCCATCCCACCCTCCGCCCCCTGCCCTCTTGCCATCCCCAGTCCTGCCCAAACCCCAATCCCCCCATCCTGTTTCCTTTGCCATCCCCCAAAGCCCCTGCCTATGCCATCCTCCGGGTCCTCCCTCATCCCTTTCCCTCCATCCTGCCTCATGCCATCCCCAAGCCCTGCCTAAGCCACCCCTCCGGGCCGGGCCTCATCCCCTTCCTCCTTTTCCGGCCTCATGCCATCCTCCATTTCCTGTTCATGCCATCCCCAGTCCTCCCTCATGCCATTCCAGTCCTGCCAAAAATCCCATCCTCCAGTCCTCTTTAATCATCCCAGCCCCCGGCCCCCCTCATGCCATCCTCCACCCTCCCTCATGCCATCCCCCCGGGCCCTGCCTCATCCCTTCCTCCAGTCCTCCCCTCACCCCATCACCCCAGCCCCTGAATAAATCCCATCCGCCAGTCCTGCCTAATCCCCATCCTCCATTCCTGCCTCACCCCATTTTCCAGTCCTGCCTCTCCCATCCTCCAGTCCTCCTGTGCCATCCCCCCAGCCCTCCCTCATGCCTTTCCCCCAAGCCCTTTCCCCTCATCCCATCCTCCAGTCCTGCCTCATGCCATCCTCCCAGTCCTGCCCCCATGCCTTTCGTCCAGTCCTGCCTCATGCCATCCCCCCTCCTTTCCCTTTCATGCCACCCTTTCCAGTACGGGTCATCCCATCCCCAGTCCTGCCTCACCCCACCCTCCAGTCCTGCCTCATCCCATCCTCCAGTCCGGGCCCTCATCCCCATCCCCCCCGTCCTGCCCACCCCATCCTCCAGTCTTTGTCCCCATGCCATCCTCCATCCTCCCTCATCCCATCCCCCATTTCCTGCCTCCCCCATCCCCCAGTCCGCCCCCTGCCATCCTCCGTCCTCCCCTCACCCCATCCTCCAGCCCCTCCCCTCACCCCACCCTCCAGTCCTAAACCCTTCCACCTCCCAGTCCTGCCTCAACCCACCCTCCATTCCTGCCCTCCATGCCATCCTCCATCCTGCCTCATGCCATCCTCCATTTCCTACCCCCCCCACCCCAACCTCCGGGCCTCCCTTCACCCCCATCCTCCAGCCCCTGCCTCATCCACCCCCAGCCCTGAATCATTCCACCCTCCAGCCCTGCCTAAAAACCCAAACCCTCCAGTCCTGCCTATGCCCATCCTCCAGCCCCTTGCCTCACCCCATCCCCCAGTCCTGCCCATCCCATCCCCCAAAAGTCCTAAACCATTCCATCCCCAGCCCCTGCTCAACCCATCCCCAGTCCGGCTCATCCCCTTTTCCTCCACCCCTGCCTCATGCCTCCTACACCCTTTCCTCATCCATCCTCCAGTCCTCCTCAAGCCATCCCCCAGCCCTGCCCTCAGCCACCCACCGTCCGCCTCACCCCATCCTCCACCCCTGCTTCATGCCTTTCCTCCAGTCCTCCTCTTCCCATCCTCCAGTCCCGCCTCACCCCACCCCTCCAGCCCCTGCCTCATCCCACCCTCCAGCCCCTGCCTAAATCCCATCCTCCAGCCCTGCCCTAAAACCCCTTCCTCCAGCCCGGGGCCAATGCCATCCCTCAGCCCTCCCTATGCCACCTTTTCCAGTCCTGCCTCACCCATCCCCCTTTGTCCTCCCTCATACCATCCCCCAAATCCTCCCTCATGCCACCCTCCGGGGCCTGCCTATGCCATCCCCAAAGTCCTCCCCCACCCCATCCTCCAGTCCTGCCTAAATGCCATCCTCCAGTTCCCTCATCCATCCTCCATCCTGCCTCTTTCCTTTCCTCCAGTGTGCCTATGCCACCCACCAGTCCTGCCTCAGGGCCTCCTCCAGTCTGTTCATGCCACCTCCAGTCCTGCCTCATGCCATCCTCCAGTCGTCCCCTCATGCCATCCTCCAGTCCTGCCTCATGCCACCCCCCCAGCCCTTTCCCCTTTTTCCCTTTCCCCATTTCCTGTCCCCATCCCCCTCCAGCCCTTTCCTATGCCATCCCCCCTTTTTCCTGCCTCATGCCATCCCCCAGTTTTGCCTCATGCCACCCTTTCCATCGTGCCCTCATGCCACCCCCAGTCGTGTTTCATGCCATTTTCCAGTCTTTGCCTCATGCCATCCCCCAGTCGGGGCCTTCATGCCACCCCCATGTCCTCTTTGCCATCCTCCACCCTTTGCCTCTTGCCATCCTCCCCCCTTGCCTCATCCCCATCCCCCAGTCCTCCCCTCTTTGCCACCCCCTCCAGTCCTGCCCATCCTTTCCCCCCAGTCCTTTTCTCATCCTTTCCTCCAGCCCTGCCTAAAGCCACCCTCCAGTCGTCCCCTCTTTCCCACCTCCAGTCGTGCCTCACCCCACCCTCCATCCTGCCTCTTGCCATCCTCCGTCTGCCATCCCTTCCCCCAAAGTCTGGCCTCATCCCCATCCCCCTTCCTCCCCTCATGCCCCCCCCCCCTCCAGTCCTCCCCTCATCCATCCTCCAGCCCTCCCTCACCCCCATCCTCGGTCCGCCTCATGCCATCCTCCAGTCCTGCCTCACCCCATCTTCCGCCCTTTCCCTTACCCATCCTCCGTCCTGCCCGGCCTTCCTCCGTCCTGCCTCATCCTCCCCCCCCAGCCCCTGCCTCATGCCATCCTCCTTCGTGCCCAAATTGCCACCCTCCAGTCCTCCCTCATCCCATCGTCCAGTCCTGCCTAAATGCCTTCCTCCAGCCCGGGCCTCATCCCACCCCTCCAGTACTGCCCAGGGGCCATCCTCCAGTCCTGCCTCATCCCATCCCCCAGTCCTGCCTCATCCCATCCTTCCAGTCGTTCTAACCCAACCTCCAGTTTTCCTCTTTGCATCCCCCCAAAGTCCTCCCTACCCCACCCTCCAGCCCTGCCCCCTGCCATCCCCCAGCCCCGGGGGCCCTCATCCCATCCTCCAGCCCCGGCCTCACCCCACCCCTCCAGCCCGGGAAATTCATTCCTCCTCCAGTCCTCCCTAAACCCCATCCCCATCCTCCCTCATCCCACCCTACAGTCCTGCCTCCCCCCATCCCTTCCAGTCCTCCCAAGCCATCCTCCATCCTCCCTTTCATGCCATCCACCATCCTCCCCTCATCCCTCCTCCGTCCCTGCTCTTGCCATCCTCCACCCCTGCCTAAAATCCCACCCCTCCAGCCCCTTCCCACACCCCATCCCCCCCGCCCTCCCTTTCATCCCCCCCTCCAGTCCTGCCTAAACCCCATCCCCCATCCTCCCCTCTTTCCCATCCTAAAGTCCTGCCTCATGCCTTCCCGGGGGCCCTTTCCCTCTGCCACCCCTCCAGTCCTGCCTCATCCCATCCCCCCAAGCCCAAACCTCATACCATCCTCCATCCTGCCTAATGCCATCCCCCCAGGCCTCCCCCGGGCCATCCTCCAGTCCTGCCCCCCATCCCATCCCCTGTCCTGCCTCATGTCCCCTTTCCTTCCCTTGCCCATGCCACCCTTTTCCGTCCTGCCTCATGCCATCCCCGGGCCCCCGGCCTCATCCCTTCCTCCAGCCTGCCTATCCCTTCCCCCAGCCCTTTGTCTCTGCCATCCTCCAGTCCGCCTCATGCCATCCTCCATCGGGGCCTCATCCCATCCTCCAGTCCTCCCTATGCCTCCTCCAGCCTGCTTCAGCCATCCTCCGTCCTCCCATCCCTCCTCCAGTCCTCCCTCATCCCACCTCCAGTCCTGTCCCCTTTGCCTTTCCTCCTGTCCTCCCTCATCCATCCTCAGTCCTCCCCTCATGCCATCCTCCAGTTTTGCCTCATCCCATCCCCAGTCGTCCTCATGCCACCTCCAGCCCCTCCCTTTTTTCCAAATCCTCCAGCCCTTTCCTCATGTCCCCATTTCTTTCCCTCATGCCATCCTCCAGTCTTTGCCTCATCCCACCCTCCGTCCTGCCTTTTTCCCCTTTCCCCCAGTCCTGCCTCAGCCACCCCTCCATTTCCTCCCCTCTTTCCCATCCTCCAGCCCCTGCCTATCCCAAACCCCCAGTCCTGCCTCTTCCCATCCCCCCCAGTCCTGTCCCCATGTTTTTCCCCCACCCTCCCTCATGCCATCCTCCAGTCTTTGCCTCATCCCATCCTCCGGGTCCTGCCTAATGCCATCCTCCCCCCCTCTTTCCATCCCCCCGTTTTGCCTAAATGCCATCCTCCAGCCCGGGCCTCATCCCATCCCCCCCCCCCTCCCTCACCCCAATTTTCCCAGTCCTGCCTCATCCCATCCTCCAGTCTGCTCGTCCCATCCTCCGCCCTTTGCCTCTCCCATCCCCCAGTCCTTCCTCTTGCCATCCCCCAGTCGTGCCTCATCCCATCTCCGGGCCGGGCCTAAAGGCCATCGTCCAGCCCTGCCCAGGCCATCCCCCAACCCTTTGCCTCATGCCATCCTCCATTTCCTGCCTATCCCACCCTCCAGTCCTGCCTCATCCCTCCCCATCCTGCCTCATAAATCCTCATGTCCTGCCCCCATCCCACCCCCAGTCCTGCTTCATCCCTTTCCTCCAGTCCTGCCTCAGGGCCTTTCCTCCAGTCCTCCTCTTGCCCATCCTCCAGTCCTCCCTCATGCCATCCCCCCGTCCCCCCTTAAATCCCTTTAAATCCAGTCCTCCCTTCATCCCCTCCAGTCCTCCCCAAAATCCATCCTCCATTGTTTGCCCCCTTTCCAGTCCTGCCTTTCCCATCCTCCAGCCCTGCTAAATCCCTCCTCCGGCCCTTTGGTCATTGCCACCCTCCAGCCCTTTCCCCCGCCATCCCCGTCCCCCCCATGCCACCCCTCCATTTTCCTGCCTCTCCCACCCCTCCAGCCCTCCCCTAAACCCCCTCCCCCAGTCCTGAATACCCCATCCTCCAGTCTGCCTCATGCCATCCTCCAGCCCCCTGCCTCATCCCATTTTCCCCCAATCCGGGCCTCTTTCCCATCCTCCAGTCCTGCCTCTTTGCCACCCTCCTTTCCGGCCTCTTGCCCCCCCCTCCTTCCTCCCCTAAAATCCCATCCCCCCAGCCCGTGCCTATGCCTTTCCCCCCATTTCCGGGCCTCATGCCATCGTCCAGTCCTGCCTCATGCCTTCCTCCCGCCCTTTCCCCTCATGCCACCCCTCCAGTATTTGCCCCCATGCCATCCCCCAGCCCTGCCTCATCCCTTTCCTCCAGTCCTGCTCATCCCTTCCTCCGCCCCTGCCTCATGCCATCCTCCAGTCCTGCCTAACCCATCCTCCAGTCGTGTTCATCCCAATCCTCAGTCCTGCCTAAACCCATCCCCATCCTGCCAATCCCATCCTCCAGTTTTTCCTCATCCCCACCCTCCAGTCCGCCTCTTTCCCATCCTCCATCCTCCCTAAATCCCATCCCCAGTCCTGAATCATTCCATCCTCCAGTCCTGCCTTAAACCCATCCCCAGTCCTGCCTCTTTGCCACCCTACGCCCCTGCCCACCCATCCCCCTTCCTGCCTCAACCCACCCTTTCCAGTCCGCCTCATCCCCCCCCAACCAGCCCCCTCCCTCATCCCATCCCCCGCCCTGCTTCATCCCATCCTCCATTTCCGCCTAAACCCACCCCTCCAGTCCTGCCTCATCCCATCCTCCAGTCCTGCCTCATCCCATCCTCCAGTCCTGCCTCATCCCATCCTCCAGTCCTGCCTCATCCCATCCTCCAGTCCTGCCTCATGCCATCCTCCAGTCCTGCCTCATGCCATCCTCCAGTCCTGCCTCATCCCATCCTCCCATTTCCAAACCTATCCCATCCCCAGTCCTCCCTCATGCCACTCCTCCAGGCCTCCCTTCTTTGGCCACCCTCCAGCCTCCCTCATCCCATCCCCAAAGGCCTCCCTCATCCACCCTTTTCCAGCCCTGCCTCATGCCATCCCCCAAAGCCTGCCTCTGCCACCCTCCAGCCCTGCCTCACCCCATCCTCCAGTCCTGTCTCTTTGCCACCCTCCAGTCCTGCCTCATGCCAACCCCCTCCAGTCTTTGCCTCTTGCCATCCTCTTTTCCTGCCTCATGCCATCCTCCAGCCCTTTGCCTCATGCCACCTCCAGCCCTGCCTTCCCTCCCCCCATCCCGCCCCCCCCCCAATCCTCCATTTCCTGTCTCATGCCATCCTCCAGCCCTGCCTAATGCCATCCTCCCCCCTTCCTGCCTCATCCCATAATCCAGTCCGGGGCCTCATCCCATCCCTCCAGCCCCTCCCCTAAACCCACCCCCAAAGTCCTGCCTCATGCCACCCTCCATCGGGGCCTCATGCCATCCTCCAGTCGTGGCCTATCCCAAACCTCCGGTCCGTCCCCATGCCATCCCCCCAGCCCCCTGCCTTTTCCCTTTCCTCCAGTCCTCTCAGGGCCACCCTCCAGCCCTGACTCATGCCATCCCCCCGTCGGCCCATGCCTTCCTCCAGTCCCCCTCACCCCAATCCTCCAGTCCTGTCTCATGCCATCATCCAGTCCTCCCTTTCATGCCATCCTCCAGTGTGCCTCATGCCATCCTCCTCGGGGCCTCATCCCACCCCCCAGTCCGGGCCTCATGCCATCCTCCATCCCCCTTCATGCCACCCCTCCAGTTTTGCCTCATGCCATCCCCATCCCTGCCCCCTTTCCAAACCCCTCCATCCTCCCTCATGCCATCCTCCAGTCCTGCCTAAACCCCCCACCCTCCAGTCCGGGCCCTCTTGCCACCCTCCACCCTCCCTCATCCCATCCCTCCAGCCCGGGCCTTTTCCCTTTCCTCCAGCCCTGCCTCATGCCACCCGGCCAGTCCCCCTCATGCCACCCTCCAGTCGTGGTCATGCCATCCCCCCAGTCCCTGCCTCATCCCTTCCCTCCATTTCCTCCCTCATCCCATCCTCCACCCTTCCTCATCCTACCTCCAGTCCTCCTCTTCCCTCCTCCAGTCCTCCCCTCATGCCATCCCCCAAATTTCCTGCCTTATGCCATCCCCCAGTCGGGCCTCATGCCATCCTCCAGTCCTCCCTCTTGCCATCCCCCAGTCCTGCCTTACCCCCAACCTCCAGTCCTCCCCCCCAGGGCCATCCCCCCCAGTCCTGCCTCATGCCATCCCCCCAGTCCTAGCTCGGGCCATCCCCAGTCCTGCCTCATGCCATCCTCCAGTCCTGTCCCCACCTTTCTTGGTATAAATTTATTCGGGGGCCTATACATTGAAGATTTCGAGAGCTAACTACTCTCTGATTTTGGGGGCCATTTTCCCGGCCAGGGGTTTGGGGTCATGGCCCAGGCCATGGCCCCGGGGGCCATGGGCCCCAGGACATGGCCCTAGGCCATGGTCCGGGCCCTGGCCCCAGGCTAGGGGCCCAGGCCAGGGGCCAGGCCAGGGGACCGGGCCCAAAGGGGCCAGGCCAAATGCCGGGTCATGGGCCAGGCTAACAAAAAGGACAGGAGGGTTCCCCCTGATGCCCTGGGAAACGCAGTTTGTTGCTTTTAAACATGACAGCCGGGAGTATTGGGGGGGGGGTTTTTTGGGCTTTAACAACCCAAAGGGGGTTGGGGGTCAAAAGGGATGACTGAGCCCTCATAAAGGCCCCCAAGTGTGAACACAAACCTTTTAAATTAAGGTGTTTTTTTGTTTTTCCCTAATTATTATTATTTTTAAATTTTAATTGTTAAAATTTTTTTAAATTTTATATATTATCCCAATAAAAACCTTTTAAAAAATCTCTCCCCCTGTTATTTTTTCCTTTGCTCATGTTCACTCCTCCAAAAATTTTTTTTTTTTAACTCCCTATTACATAGTCGTATACCCAGCGTATTTATCGTGATATTAGGAACGTAGGATCGAACCTCCACCACTTGGTGCACTGAAACATGTACACAAGTTTAGCGCAACACAGTATTTCCCACTACACTGCTAACTCACCTTACACATCACAGTCAAGGGTGTTAAGGCGCTCGTACATAACACAACAACCAGAGATGTGATTCCCTAGGCTCACGGGGTCACTATAACAGCAATAAAAAGACTTCCTTGCACTCTGTTATCCTCTAAGTTCAATTAGTTTCCTCTACGACACACTTATACAAGGAAGGTGTCATATTCCACATGCATGCCAGCGAAATGTCTCTATTTACTAAAAAAAAAAATCTTCATATATTTTCGCTGGATGTTGGTGTGTCATGCGACCATAGTGAGTTGCTGACTGACACACAACTGGCAGCATGCACCAGTCTGGTCGTGTTTTCCCCCTAACGTCACTGGTCCAATATTGTGGGAAATTTTCCTTCCAGAGGCACGGGAGGCAGTGAAGATGAGGCAGCATTACCTCAGTGAAATGTAAGTTTATTTAGGTACAAGTACACATGAATACAAGTATCAAAAATAGTAACATGTGTAAATTACCTAAGACAATCCCCAAAAAAGTCATAGTGATTTATTTCCACTAGGATTCCTGTTATTATTTAGAGCCTAGCTGTAAGATACAGTAGAAATGAATCATGATTATATCAACTTAAAATTTAAAACAGCTACACTACAACTTAAAAAGTAACATGACCTTCCAACACCCTCCTGAAATTCAGAGATATCTGTAACCTGTTTCCAGAGTATCCTAGCAACCTGGCTCCGAGGCCAGACTACATCCTTTATTCATAGGTTTAATAGGCTGTCGCTGCTAGCAGCCCGTAGGCCTGCATAGCTACCACAACCTGGCTGTTTGTAAAGTAAAAGGACACAAGTGCAACTAATGTGACATTTTACTGTGACAACGTTTCGCTCTCCAGGAACTTTATCAAGCCGTTACAAACAGTACATGGACACAGAGGGTATATATAGGCTCAGAGTTAGGTGCAATACTAGTGGTGGTGGTGGTGGTGGTTAGTAGTAGTAGTAGTAGTAGTAGTAGTAGTAGTAGTAGTAGTAGTAGTAGTAGTAGTAGTAGTAGTAGAAGTAATACAACATGTTAGAACAATTAACTTGCACATGAGTAAACGATATAAAGGCTATTACTTGCTGGTTTAGCAAAGACCCATAAACATAATATTCCTCTCAGACCAATCACGTCAGGTATAGGCAGTGCACCACACAATCTAGCCGGAGTTCTTGCCAAACATCTTTCCTGCCTTCTGGGGACCATCAGCCCCGCTCATCTTAAACATTCAGGCGACCTTCTCAACCGCATCCGAAACCTCTCCATCCGTAACAAGAAACTAAGCAGTTTGGACGTGACTTCCCTCTTCACAAAAGTACCTACCACAAAAGCCATCGAGGTTCTACGACGTAAAATCAATCAGGACCTTAATCTTCCTCTACCTCCCGGAGATTTTGTTGACTTGATTGAACTCTGTGTTAATTTCAACTGTTTTTCTTTCAATAACAAGCTCTACAAACAAACCTACGGCATGGGAATGAGTTCCCCATCAGTGCCGTCCTAGCCAACTTGTACATGGAACACCTAGAGTCCGAACACTTCGCCAACATCATCCCTTCAAGCGTCACTTAGTTACGTTACGTGGACGACGTCCTCGTAATAACGCCCAAACGTTTTGATGTACGGAATCTGCAGGCAAGACTCAACGCAGTTGAACCGGCGATCCAGTTTACACTAGAAGAAGAATCCAATGACAAGCTACCTTTCCTCGACGTCCTCATTCACAAAGTAGACAACAGCCTAAGATTTCAAGTTTATCGGAAACCTACCAATAAAAACGATCTCACACACTTCTATTCCAGTCAAGATACTAAGACCAAAAGAGGCATCATCATCGGGTTTTTTCCTAAGAGCATAATACCGAATTTGTAGTCCTGAGTTTCTTGACGAGGAATGTACATACATTCACCGAACCTTCACAGATTTACATTTTCCTTCCTTTTTCATGAAAGACTGCAAGAAAAGAGCCCTTCAGATCATTAATTATCCACGCACCAACACCACTCCCAACAAAGTTATAATTCTTCCCAACAGCCAGGTTGCACTGAACGTTTCTAAAGTACTTTCACAAGCTAACACCAGAGTTGCCATCACTTCCAGCACTTCGATAAAGGATCTAACCAGAACAAAATCCAAGTACCACGAACCAGTCAACGCAGGGGTTTACACTATACCCTATGGAGGCTGCGACAAGATTTATGTAGGTGAAACAGCAAGAAATCTCGACACCCGCCTCAATGAACACATTTATGCATGTAGGAACGATAACTTGAACAACGCCTGTGTACAACACCGAAATTCCACCAATCTTCTCATGAAGTTCAGGGACGCCCAATTAGTGATCAAAGAAACTAATTTCCGCAGACGCAAGTGCCTTGAATCTTCACTAATAGCTGTTTCTAATACAATTAAACAAAACAAAGGCAGCTTCACCATCTCTGAAGTCTTAGCTAGAATCCTTCTGAAAACAGTAAACCCTGCCATCACATAGTCTCTCCTGTTAATACTACACAAAGCACATTACAGAGAATGAACATTGAAACAGACCTTCTCTATCCAGCCTCCAATAGAAATATTTGTCTAACCAATTTTTATGTTTTCCAAGTAATAGCTTTTATATCCTTTTACTTATGTGCAAGTTAATTGTTCTAACATATTGTATTACTACTACTACTACTACTACTACTACTACCACCACTAGTATTGCACCTCACTCTGAGCCTATATATACCCTCTGTGTCCATGTATTGTTTGTCAAGCTTGACAAAGCTCCTGGAGAGCGAAACGTTGCCACAATAAAATGTCACATTAGTTGCACTTGTGTCCTTTTACTTTACATATTGTCGCTAATTCTACCAACTTTATTACACCTGGCTGTTCCAACACTCTCTTCAGGATTCACGAAATCGTAACAACACGACTGCAAACAAACCACGGAACGGGTGAGCTTAAGGGCTCACTTGCCATGGGTTCAAATCCCCACCCGTTCCCTGGTTTGTTTACTCTGGTCAGGTTGGTGTTCAATTTCTTCCTGAAAATCTTCAGACTTTGTTCTTGCAGTATTTCTGAGCACTCTTGGCAACTAAATAAAACATACATAAAATGCGTGACAAAGAGTGGGAGATACAAAAGTCAGATAATATAGTACTCAAATACATGCAGACTCATAAAAAATAGAAATGAAAGAAATAGAAGAACATCGAGAGAAAACTATTACGGAGATGGAACTTGGGGCGAATAAAAGTAGACGATATATTTCCAAAGGAATAACAAAGTGAAAAGTATCTGAAGGAGGCTTCCGGTGATAAACGCCTCTACTGCCCGGTCCCAGACCAGGACTCTTGGTGGATCAAATGAGAGTGAATACAGAGGAGTGAAACTGTTGATAAGAGACCACTAATCAATTACCTTGTGCTCTTTCGTTTAGTACCGTTCAGTGTTGACGGCCCCGTTCAGGGCAGGAAAAATATCAGAGATGAAAGAGATACAGACATCATTAACGGCTCACACAGAGCCAATAAAGCATTTAAATTACTGGGAACTCCTGAAAGTCTTATATATGTACTCAATGTGGCGGAGGAGAGACATACATGATAATATATAACTGGAAAGTACTCGAGGGTCTGGTCTCAAATCTTTACACTGTCATAACAACATGCTGGAGTGAGAGATATGGGAGGACGTACAAAATAACCCCTTTTAAAAGCAGGGGTGCAGTGGGCACAATAAGGGAACACTGTATCAACATCCGTGGTCCCAGACTATTCAACATCTTACTAGAAGATATCAAAAACACTGCTGGAACAAGTGTAGAAGCCTTCAAGAGAAAACTGGACAAGTATCTTCACCAGGTGCCAGGTCTACCAGGCTATGATGGATATGTGGGACAGCGGGTCACCAGCAGCAACACCCTGGTTGACCAGGCAAGCCTGGCCCAGGGCTGGGCTCCGGGAGTAAAACAAACTTTTGAAACTCGTCAAAGGCAAGACTACTGAGATTTAACGACCTAGAAACTTGCAACGATCGAAGGTCGTTGTTATACAAACCCCTTCCCTTCCTTTCCCCTCCCCTCCTGTCCGTTCCCCCTTCCCCTCCCAACAACAACAATGGATCACCCACATCATCCAGAATCAAACTACTACCACTATCACCCACAACCCCACGTATAAAATACATCTATGCCGAGCCAATGTAACGTATGCATGACTATGTGCACGTCAATCAATGCTATGTGGTGTGCATGACATGTGTCAGCCACAGCCATGCAGTGTAAATGACGGCAGGCTGTCAGTCACCCAGGTGTCATGCACGAAAGCAATAAAAATGTGTAGCCAACACGCACTGCCTTAATTGTGGCCCCATCCCAACACACCTCATCCTCGTCACCATGCACACTCACTCGTGATGCTTCCTTCTTCCTAGTAACACAAGAGTCCTCAAGACGTCTTGTAACAAAACTTTTGCTCATGACTGACTTTACTCTTAACGAACTCTTTACTCTTAATTTTCTTCACATAATTCAACCTCCTTTCTCACAAGTCATAATCTTCCACAGCCTATGCTTACCCCATAGCCTATGTTTACTCCTCCACAGCCTATTCTTACTTCAGTCTATGCTAACTACTACACAGCCTATACTCACTCCTCCACGGCCTATAGTTACTCCTCCATGGCCTACAGTTACTCCTTCACAGGCTATGCTCCCTCCACAGCCTATATCTACCCACGCTCCTGAACTGTTATAAGCATATTATGCCCTGCGTGTCTATAACCTCAATTAAACCAGCGTAATAATTTGGTGTATTTTGATATAACTATAACTTACGTATGCGAGGCTAAATGCATGTAATTCCACGCGACTAAGATCTTCATTCAAGTATTGACTCAGGAAGGTGCTAGCTGCGTCAGCTGCCATGATGGCAGCACCAAGAAAACTGCCAGAGAAAAACAGTAGATGGCAATATGAGAAGACAGATTATAGTATGACAATATGGGGAAAATAAATCATACAATGGCAATATGATAAAACAGTTCGTAATATGGCAGTACGAGAAAAACAGTTGATTATAGTATGGTGACATGAGACAATAGTAGATTATGGTATGCAAAATAGGGAAAACACTGAGACATGGCAACATACGATAATAACAAACCACGAGAGAGAGAGAGAGAGAGAGAGAGAGAGAGAGAGAGAGAGAGAGAGAGAGAGAGAGAGAGAGAGAGAGAGAGAGAGAGAGAGAGAGAGAGAGAGAGCAAGCAAGACGATGCACACCCCAGCAACTCAACCAACCACTGAAAAAAACGCTGCCACACAACCACTCCTCAATGGCAACCAATTAAACAATAACGATGGTGAAGACGGCATATTACGAAGAGCTGAAGTCTATAATATCCTCCGCCATATTAACCTGGCAGTGTCGTGACCACACAACACTCCACCACACCAAGCCACTAAGAAAAACAATACATAAAACCGGCGCCGGATATCAGATTTCCAGCCATGGAAACACGATTAAACTGGAGCCCCATAAGTAAGACGTCCCAGATTTTTATCAGCCAATGAGATTTACGTTACGAGAAGCTACTGAGTTTCTATTGGCTAGGAGGCAAGAGGTCGATTTCCTACTCTTAACAAACAAGACCAAGAAATTTCGACCACCGTAATTAGGCTGTTAAGAAGTTTATCAACGGCCTATATTTACAATATACACCTCAATATTAATTCGCAATTGACGAAAAAAAAGAGAGGCTTTCGTCGGGCCACTGATAACCAGAGTAGCCAATCACATCGAAGACACATAACGACACCTCAATTTTTACTGGTGGTAAAACATGTGAGGGGGGAGGGGGGGGTGGCTGCCAGACTCACCTTATGGAGACTTTATCAGCCAATCACATTTAAGCTACGTGGCAAGGTGTGTTACTATTAGCGGAGATGTCGAGGGGCGAAGGTTGCGTGCGTAGCTCCAGTTACACCCAGCGTGTGGTGGGGGGGGGGTAGAGGGGAGTGGGGGGTAGAGTCGTGTATGATGTTTATTGAGCAGATATATGTGTCTGCTGCTACAATAATGTATTAAGTTTATGAGGCGGATATTATGGTGTGGCTGGCGCTACAATACTGTGCTGGGTCTACAGCGGAATATTCTGCTGCTCTGATGTTAGTTGTAGCCAGTTAAGAACTAGCAAACTGGAGAGAAAGAGATAAAGACAGAGAGATAGATAAAGACAGGCAGAAACAGAGACACCCAATGGAAATAAAGTCCCTGACTTTTTTAGGGGGTTATCGTGGGTAATTTATACTGTATGACAATTGTACGTACGTGTACCTGTGCTTAAATAAACTTACTGCTAGAAGGACGAGTTATTTTTTTATAATCTGTGCATTTATAGTTTTCAAATACCAGTTTATTGCTTATGTAAATAAATATTTCCCCCTCAAAGGTGCCTCGACCCCAGTGAGGAACTTCTGGTTCTGGCAACTGACTTATCCTCGCCTTCCTTGGATGCAACTTCTGTGCCTCTCATTCCCTCATACGCTGAATGACCCCTACGGGTATGGCGCTTCCGCCTGATTTAAAACAAATCTATGTACTGTATATTCTCTATTTTTGGGAGGTAAGAAATGCATTTGAACTACGTGTGACCAGCAGCAACAACCTGGTTAATGAGGACAGCAACCCGGAGATCTGGTCTTGGACCGGTCCGCCGAGGCGATGGCCCCTGAAATCGTAGTAAGGTGAACGCATCGTAAGGTGTATACATTTAAGGAGAGAAATTTAAACAAACAGAAAGGTTACAAACTCTCGCAGTCCGGTTGTGCCAAGAGTCTTAAAAACCGGTTACAAAACTTGACTACGCAAAAACCTGCTTTAAAGTCCTACGCGTAATTAATTTACTAGTTAACCAGTCACTCCTAAGTGAAGTGTAAAGTACAAGAAATCAACAAGTGCGACAAGGGCGACCATGGCGTGATAGTGCACAAAATGCGTACCAGAGGAATAACTGGAAAAGCGGGTAGATGGATACCTAACTTCTAAACAAATAGAACTAAGAAAGCAGTGGTAGTACACAGAGTGAAGTCGGAGGCTACCACAGTGAAAAGCTCTGTTTCTCAAGGCACTGTACTCGCCCCACTTCTGTATCTCATTCTTATATTCTATATCGACAAGGACATTAATCATAGCATTCAAACATCTGCTGATGACACCAGAATCTCTATGAGCTGTCAGTCTAAGACACAGAGAATCTTCAGGCGGATATAAATCAAATCTTCCAGTGGGCCTAAGACATGATGTTTAAAGAGGGCCTCAGTTTCAGTTGCTCCGCTACGGAAGAATGCAGGAAATGGAGTAGAAAACAAGTTCAATTGAGAGTAAGTTCCATGTACGAGTCTTAGTTAAGGTAATGATGTCAGAAGATCTCTCAATCAAGGCCCACAACACTACCTGGAGTATACCTAGAGAGGCTTTCGGGGGTCAATGCCCCCGCGGCCCGGTCTGTGATCATTGCTACCACAAAGAGAATAATGACGGGCTGGATAACTAGAACTTTGAAGACAAGTGATACTGAGCTAGTAATAATAATCTTTAAGTAAGTCAGTTGTTTCCTCCAGGTCAGAATATTGCTTTATGCTAAGGGCACCTTTCAGGGCAGACAAAATTACTGAGCTGGAAAGCGTACAGAGAATGTTTACTGCTTGTATACACTCAACCAAACATCTGAACTACTAGGAATTATTGAAGTCCCTTCAACTGTATTCCTTGAAACGTAGACGAGAAAGGTACACAATTAACACCAGGAAAATATTGGACAGACCGATCCCAAACCTGAAACATTTGATACCGTTGAAGACCTTCGAGTTTCCCAACACTCACAGTCCGGTCTCGGAGGCTCGCTGATATACCTTTAATGAGTTTCAAGAGTCTTACTACTCCCGGAGCCGGCCATGCCCCTGGACCACATTTCCATCAAAGCCTGATTGATCTGGCACTGAAATCACTCCATACGATAAAAAGAAACTTGGATGATGGTGCAATATACCTCTGCTGACGAGCAGAGGCGCAACAAGTACCTCTGATATACCTCTTAAGAGTTTCTCTACTCCCGGATTAAAGGCTGGTGCTTGCCTGGTCAACCTCCACTGGCCCACATATTTATCATAGCCTGGTTGATCTGGTACCTCGTGAAGATACTTATCCAGTTTCCTCTTGAAGACTTCTACACTTGTCCCAGCCGTGTTTCTGATATCGATGAGTGTCAAGGGTCCCTGACTCATCAACGCCCACTCCATGCATAAAGGCAATTACCAACAAACTTCTGGCTGCCTTCAAGAGGGAACTGGACAAGTTTCTCAAATCAGTGCCTCATCATTTGGGCTGTGGATCGTATGATGGACTGCATGCGGCCAGCAGTAACAGCCTGACTGATCAGGCCTTCATCATCCAAGAGACCTGGTCCGGGACCGTTGACCCCGGAAAAGTCTATCAGGTATCAACCAAATTGTTGGTTGATATCTGAAAGATATCAGAACTGTCGTGCTTACCTTGGACTTGGTGCTAACTGCACGAAGTCCAAGGTAAGCATCACAATCTGGATGATCAGGGACAAATGAGAGACTTGTCCAGTTCTCTCATGAAGACAGCCAGGGGTCTGTTCGTAATCTCCATTACTTCTGAAAGGAAGACACTGAAAAGTCTCGGTACCTTCACACTTAATGAGCTTTTCCTTAGTGTACTCATTGCACCCTTGCTTTTTCTTGGGGGGGGGGAGGGTATTTTGCACCATCTGCCAAATCCTCTTATTATTGTGGGGAATGATTTGTGTGTGCAGAATTTAGACCAATCCTTCTAAAATCTTCCTGGTATATATTATGTATCGCTCTCGCCTACACTCCAGGGAGTACATATCGAGGACAATGTGGCAGTGAAGGTTCTCTGTACATTCTCCAGATCTGCAATTTCGCCTGCAGGCTGACACGAAGAGTATCGTCATTGGCTTGGTATCCCTTGTTTTGAGGTTTCTAACTATACAATCTATTATTAACCTTGCAGTTGTGATAGTGACATTGTTGTGGCTCTTGAGAGCGAGTTCTTCTGACATGATCACTCCTAGGTCTCTCACATTAGTCTTACGCTCTATTGAGAGTTTTGAGTTTGTTTTATATTCCATTCCAATCATTCTTTCAATTTTTCCATAATGGAGTAGCTTAAAGTTATTCTCAATGAGCATCACATTGTTAGCAGTGGCCCAATGGAAGACTTTGTTTGCGTCAGCTTGGAGGTTTTGCTGTGTCTTCAATGGATGACTCTCATACAAATTATGGTGGTGCTTGCAAATGATGATATGATACTATGATTTAAGCCTCTGTTTATGTCGGATATGAGAAAGAAACGAGAACAAGGTCAATTACTGTGACTTGGGGAACACAACATTCCACTATGACCTCCTGTGATTGCATACTGTTCATTATCACACTTCAGCATTCATTTATTCGAAAATTAAATATCCATCTGCCCATTTTCCAGTTATTTCCTTTGCACGCATTCTCCGGGCTATCACATTCTCCGGGCTATCACATTCTCCGGGCTATCACATTCTCCGGGCTATCACATTCTCCGGGCTATCACATTCTCCGGGCTATCACATTCTCCGGGCTATCACATTCTCCGGGCTATCACATTCTCCGGGCTATCACATTCTCCGGGCTATCACATTCTCCGGGCTATCACATTCTCCGGGCTATCACATTCTCCGGGCTATCACATTCTCCGGGCTATCACATTCTCCGGGCTATCACATTCTCCGGGCTATCACATTCTCCGGGCTATCACATTCTCCGGGCTATCACATTCTCCGGGCTATCACATTCTCCGGGCTATCACATTCTCCGGGCTATCACATTCTCCGGGCTATCACATTCTCCGGGCTATCACATTCTCCGGGCTATCACATTCTCCGGGCTATCACATTCTCCGGGCTATCACATTCTCCGGGCTATCACATTCTCCGGGCTATCACATTCTCCGGGCTATCACATTCTCCGGGCTATCACATTCTCCGGGCTATTACTTCATGGTCACACTTGTCCAAGATTTTTCTGCATAGTCTGTGTACACAACATTACATTTTGGTTATCTTCCATTGCATCCAAGACCTGTTGTGACCTGCTCTAAACCCGTGATGCCCTGGGTTGTGCAACCGTTGAGATTCCAGGTTATTATCAATCTTGCTTAAAACTCTCTCAAAGATTATCATAATATGGGACGTCTGCGCTATCGGCCTATAGTTTTTTTTCGGATTGCTTTGTTGCCAGTTGCTTTTAAGGACTGTCGGATGATTCCTGTGTCCATTTTCCTCTTACATAGAATATTCAAGATACGAACAAGTGGTTTCTTGCAATTCTTACTGAACATGGAGTTCCATGAGTCAGGAAAGCGTGCAGGGTATCCAATCGATGAACTTTCTTGAAGTCAAGTGAGGCTAGAGTTATGTCAGAAATAACGAAGATATCGACAAGGTTCTGAGTCTCATTCATGAAAAACTCATATGGACTGTCACTCTGAAGCGACTGATTAATGGCTCAGCCAACACAGAGTCATATTGTGTTGAAAATGGTGTAAAATACTGACAAGCTCATGATTACGACACGTGCTACAGCTGGGTATCTTTATTGTTGAAACATTTCGCCTACACTGTAGGCTTCTTCAGTCAAATACAGAGGCAGCAGGTGTAGTAGTGAAATAAAGATGATGTTATCAGTCCATCAACCTTGGAGAAATAGTATTTGAGGTGGTCAGTCCCTCAGCCTGGAGAAGCGTTCAGCTCCACTGAGCGCCTTAATTATTATTATAATAAAAAAGAAGCGCTAAAGCACAAAGGTTATACAGCTGAGCGCCTTGAGAAGTTCTGTAATTCTCCGTCTTCGTCTGTTGAGGCAGCGCCTCTCTCTTTCTAAGTTGCATCTTCTCTATTTTGTTAACAGTAAGTGCCAGGAGCATGCTTTTAGTGCCACTGAGTTCATTCTCCCCAGACACTGGCACCATTCCCTCAGTCACATTTGCTTCCCAGTATATTTCACCAACGTTATGATTTACTGGATCCCAGTTAATGAACGTTTTTATTGCTGAAATTGAGATTGTTGAACAGACCCTCGTGACTGGTTGTATTATGCTGCTGAAGATTACTGTAAATGGACGGCTGAACCTCCTTTAATATACCTTTGATGAATTCCCATAGTTTTTCTACTCCTGGAGCACGGCCATGGGCCAGGCTCGTCTGGTGTCTGCCTGGTCAAACAGGCTGTTGCTGCTGGTGAAGATACATGTCCAGTTTCCTCGATTAGGTTGTGGTCTGGATTAGTTTTTTCTTAACATCATTATGTTCCATACCAGATTCTCATCGTTTGTGATAAGGTCATGGGAATGTAAGGTCATGGGAACGTAAGGTCATGGGAACGTAAGGTCATGGGAACGTAATGTCATGGGTATCTTCTAGTCAGATCAGTTCTGCTATTTGCTGTCTTAAGAATTTATTGCAGAATCTTAATAGTTCAATACTTTGAGATGGTTTATCTGAACTACCTCCTGGGATTTTATTTATGCCACATGCTGCCATTTTTGATGTAAACAGAAAGACCCAAGTTACGATATACTGGGGGCCGGGTATGAAAGATTTTCAAGATAATATTTTATTTTTGACAGCTGGTCTTTGAACTCCCGGGAAGTTAATCTGGAGACTCATAAACAAGTACAATAATTAGTGTAAGTGGAACAGAATCTACAAAAGTTTCACCTTAATCTCTGGGTCAATAATTTGTTTATATCTATGTCTCCCCTTATAAATAAACATGTTAAACTCAGAACTCTGGATGTTTAGACAAAGTAGCAGGAATAACGAGCCAGAGACACTCCAACTGTCTACAGTGTCACACACATAAATACGCACAGTTACAGCTGCACCATATTAAAATGAATAACATTTGTATATATACAAATATATATGCGTATATAGCATAACATTTACAAACTTTGCTTTTACAGTATTATCACACCTGATAGATACTGAACGAAAACGGAGTGTGGGGACCTGCAAAATAAGTGACACAGCTACTCCAGTTTCGTGGCTGCATAGTCTGTATAGAACCTTGATGATAGACTACCAGTATAACTTTGGAGTTGAATGACTGAAGATACGGGTGAGATAACCCATGGACTGCAGAGTTACTGCTAGCCTCAACACACCAGGAAGTGGAGTCATCTGGAGAGCGAAGTGGTAGAGGTTAAAAGCATATACAGTTTTAAGAATAGGGATGACAAAGCTCACGAAGGTAGAGTAGCAGTGGGGACTGGAGCCTCCAACCACATACATATGAGTAGAGGTGAGTACACCAGTGCCAACGCACCAGTATCCAGACACGGAAGCATGGAAAAAAGGGTATCGGGAATACTCTGACATCACGAGTTCACCTCAAATGACTTATAAATAAGTACAAGAGTTATTCATTGTAGGTAGAGTACTCACGTCAGTACTCGCCCTAACAAGTACTCACTTCACTCCCACATCACAGCGTCCAGCATGACTAACCTGAAAGCAGAAAAAATACATAGATATATTAATAAAATACTAATAGCCTACAAAGTTAGGGTGAAGGGACTGGTTAGCCCAGAACACCAACATTACTCTTTATGACAAGAGACTTGCCAGGTGTTGCGAGATACCTCTACCAGCACTGTAAAAGATTATGTAAAAGCGTTCGACATGTGGAACCATACCTAGGTATTTCGGGGGTCAACGCTCCCCGCTTCCCGGTCATAGTGCGATATCGCTGGGAATGGGTGTGGGAAAAGGAGTAAAAGTAGGCAGATGGATATTTCAACTTCTTAACGAAGAGAACCCTGAGAATAATAGTAAACAGAGTGAAGTCAAAGGCTCCCACAGTGAAAAGTTCTGTTCCTCAAGACGCAGTACTCGCTCCTCTTGTTCCTCAAGACGCAGTACTCGCTCTTGTTCCTCAAAACGCAGTACTCGCTCCTCTTGTTCCTCAAGACGCAGTACTCGCTCCTCTTGTTCCTCAAGACGCAGTACTCGCTCCTCTTGTTCCTCAAGACGCAGTACTCGCCCCACTTCTGTTCCTCAAGACGCAGTACTCGCTCCTCTTGTTCCTCAAGACGCAGTACTCGCCCCACTTATGTTCCTCAAGACGCAGTACTCTCCCCACTCAGTGTCCACTTTATTAGGTACACCCTTCTTGAACTGGGCAGAACCCACCTTTTCCCCCAGAATAGCATGAGTTCTTCGTGGCATGGCTTCAACAAGGCGCTGGAAACATTCCTTAAAGATTCTGGTCCATGCTGACATGACATCATCACAAGGTTGCTGCAGATTTGTCGGCTGCACCTTCGTGTTGTGAATCTCCCGTTCCATCACATCCCAAAGGTTTACGCCAAATTCTAACTCAACCATCTGCATGTCGCAGCAGAAATCGCGATTCGTCAGACCAAGTGATGTTTTTCCAATCCTCAACTATCCAATTTTGGTGAGCCTGTGACCACTGTAGCCTCAGATCCTGTTCTTAGCCGACAGGAGTGGAACCCAATGTGGTGTTTTGGTGCTGTGATCCATCTATTTCGAAGTTCGATGTTCAGAGATGGTCTTCTATATACCACTGTTATAACGCATGGTTATTTCAATTACTGTCACCTCTCTGCTAGACTGAACCAGTCTGGCCATTCTCCTCCTACCTCTCTCTCAAAGAACTGCCGCTCACTTGATGTTTTGTATTTTCCCCACCATTCTCTGTAAACTCTAGAGACTGTTGTGTGTGAAAATCCCAGGACGTCAGCAGTCTCTGAGATGCTCAAACCACCCCGTTTGGCACCAAAAATCATTCCAGTTACATCACATTTCTTCCCCATTCTGATGTTTGGTCTGACCAACAACTGAACCTCTTGATCATGTCTGCATGCGTTTAGAAATTGAGGTGCTGCAACGTGAGTGGTTGATTAGAAATTTGCATTTACAAGCAGGTGTACAGGTGTACCTAATCAAGTGACCAATGAATGCAGATCAAGAAATATAATGAGACAAAGACATAAGTGCTATGATTCTCAATGAGGACAAATTTCAGTTGCTTCACTATGGAAGAATGGAGGAAATAAAGATTGAAATGGAATACAAACAAATTCAGATCATTCAATAGAGGGAGACTTGGGAGTAATAATGTCAGAAGATCTTACATCAAGTAGGCGTGATAGATTTGTGGAGCGCGAGCTCCCAGCGAAATAGCCTGGTGCCAGGCTGCACCAGCGAGCCTAGACAACTGAGTCTTTCTATTTCCCGGGACTTCGGGGTGAAAGCCTCGAAATCAACAAAGGTAATAAAAGATAAGGATCACAACAATGCTGCCATTGCTACCGCAAGATAAATAATAGCTTGGAGGACTACAACAATAGTAAAAAAATATACGATCCGTGATGATGCCCCTAAAACACTTGTTCTCTCCAGCGGGAACACGCTGGAACAGCTGGAACCTGCGGGGAGCACTGCTGGGAACACTGCTGGAACCTGTGGAACACTGCGGGGAAACTGTTTAACACTGTGAGCATGCTGGAACACTGCGGGAACACTCGGAACAGCGGGAACACTGCGGGAACACTGCGGAACACTGCTGGAAATGCTGGAACACGGGGAAACTGCGGGAACACTGCGGGAAACCCCAGCGGAACATTTGCGGGAAAAACCTGCGGGGAAACGCGGAACATGCGGGAAAACACTGCTGGAACCTGGAAAAAACCCTGCTGGAACACTGCTGGAACACGGGGCTGGAACATGCGGGAAAAACGCGGGAAACATGCTGGAAACTGCTGGAACACTGCGGAAAACACTGCTGGACACTGCGGAATACTGCTGGAACACTGCGGGAAACTGCTGGAACACTGGCTGGAACACTCTGGAATACTGCGGAAACGGGCGGGAAACACTGTGAACATGCTGGAACACTGCGGGAAACCCTGCTGGGAAACACTGCGGGAACACGCTGGAACATGCGGAACATGCGGAATACTGTTGGAACACTGCTGGAACACTGCGGGAACACGCGGGGAAAACTGCTGGAAAACTGCGGGAAACGCGGGGAAACTGCGGGGAACAACTGGGGGAACACTGCGGAACACTGCTGGAACACTGCTGGAAAACTGCTGGAACACTGCTGGAACACTGCTGGAACACTGCTGGAAAACTGCTGGAACACTGCTGGAACACTGCGGGAAAACACTGCGAACACTGCGGGAAAACTGCGGAACACTGCGGACACTGCTGGAAAAATGCTGGAACACTGCTGAAACACTGCTGGAACCTGGGGAACACTGCGGAACACTGCTGGAACACTTGGAACAATCTGGAAAAATGCTGGAAAACTGCTGGAACATCTGGAACACTGCGGGACACGCTGAAAACTGCTGGAAATGTGGAACCCCGCTGGAACACGCTGGAACACTGTGGAATACTGCTGCAATACTGCTGGAACACTGCTGGAACACTGCTGGAACACTGCTGGAACACTGCTGGAAAACTGCTGGAAAACTGCTGGAACACTGCTGGAACACTGCTGGAACACTGCTGGAACACTGCTGGAAAACTGCTGGAACACTGCGGGAACACTCAAAAACACTGCGCAATACTGCGGAACACTGCGGAACACTGCGGAACATGCTGGAACATGCGGGAAACTGCTGCAAAAACTGCTGGAACACTGCGGAAACACTGCGGAACATGCGGAACACGCTGGAACACGCTGCAATACTGCTGGAACAGCGGGAACACTGCTGGAACATCTGAACACCGTGGAACACTGTGCATAAACGACCACCTTCAAGCGGGCCAAATGCTGACCTGGAAAACAAAAAAAAACCTTACTCTGAACTTCAGTAAAACATCTGAAGGCTTGAAGTCCCTTGGTTTCCTAGGAATGGAACCGAAAAACGTACACCAGAGTTTACAACTAAAAAATCCTGGGACGTTCCAAAACTGCACAACGAAATAGCCCCTTTAAAAAATTTAAAGATTTGGCAACTGTGCCTTACCCCAATGAAGAGCAAAAAAGATACACTAAGAACTCAATGGCGTGGGGGGGACCTCGTTTTTCAACGTGATATTTGATATGGGGAATTTATCAGTAAACTTTGGCCTTCAGCGGGGAACTTTATAAATTCCTCACTCTTCCCATCAGCTGGGTGTGGTGCAAAAAGTTGAACTGATGCAGTTGGCGCAACACTTGTAATAAAAACCCGCAACCGGAGGTCTGGTCTGGGGCCGGGGCGAGGGACGGTGCCCCTGACACAGCTACCCTTGCCCACCTCCCTCTCCCCCTCCCCCCCACTCTTTTCCCCCTCCTCCTCCCATCCCCCTTCCCCCCTCACCCCCCCCTCTCCCCCTCCCCTTTCCCCTCACCTTTTCCCCCCCCACCTTCATCCCACTTTCATCCCCCTCTGCATTTGCCAAACTTAAAAAAAAAAACCATAAAACTGGCACAGGGAAGAGTTCCCTTTCATGTATAAACAACGTTATGATTACCTGAGAAATGGGAATAGGAGAAGTGGAGGACAAAGTGGAAAAAGGAGAAGTGGGGGGACAGGGAGTAAGTAAAAGAGGGAGGGGGGAAGAGGGGAAGCAGGGGAAGACAGAAGGGGGAAGCAGAAGACAGAGAAGAGGGAAAACAGGGGGGACAGAGAAAAAGGGAAGCAGGAGGACAGAGAAAGGGAAGCGGGGGGGGAATGAGAAGAGGGAAGAGGAGAGACAGAGAAAAGGGAACAGGGGAAACAGAGAAGAGGGGAACAGGGAGACAGAGAAAAGGGGAAACAGGGGGGACTGAAAGAGGGAAGCGGAGAGACAGAGAAAGGGGGAAGCAGGGAGACAGGAAAGGGAAGCGGAGAGACAGAGAAAGGAAAGCAGGGGAGACAAGAAGAGGGAAGCAGGAGAGACAGAGAAGAGGGGAAACGGGGGGAGGGAAAGGGAAGCAGGAAACAAAGAAGGGGAAGGGGAGACAGAGAAGAGGGAAGCAGGGGGACAGAGAAAGGAAGCAGGGAACAGAGAAGAGGGAAGCAAGAACGAGAAGGGAAGCAGGGGGAAAAAGAGAAAAGGGAAGCAGGGGGGACAGGGGAAAGGGGAAGAGGGGGACAGAGAAGAGGGAAGCAGGAGAGACTGAGAAAGGGAAGCGGAGAGACGGAAGGGGAAGCAGGGGGAAAAAAGAGAGGGGAAGCGGGAGACAGAAAGAAGGGGAAACAGGGAAAACAGAGAAGGGGAACAAGGAACAGAGAAGAGGGGAACAGGGGAGACAGAGAAGAGGGGAAACAGGGAAGCAGAGAAGGGGGGAAACAGGGGGGGAAAAGAGAAAAGGGGAAAAGGGAAGACAGAGGGAAAGGGAAGCGGGGGGAAAAGAGAAGAGGGAAGCAGGAGAACAGAAAGAGGGAAGCAGGGGAGACTGAGAAGAGGGAAGCAGGAGAGACAGAGAAAAGGGGGAGGGAAAAGAGAAGGGGAAACAGGGGGAGATGAGAAGAGGGAAGCAGGGGGCCAAAAAGAGGGAACAGGGAAAACAGAGAAGAGGGAAACAGGGGAACAGAAAAGGGAAGCAGGGGAAAACAGAGAAGAGGGGAAACAGGGGGAAAAGAGAAGAGGGAAGCAGGAGAGACAGAAAGAGGGGAAACAGGGGAGACTGAGAAGAGGGAACGGAGAACAGAGAAGAGGGGAAACAGGGAAACAGAGAAGGGAAGCAGGAGAACTGAGAAGAGGGAAGCAGGGGGGACAGAGAAGGGAAGCAGGGAAGACAGAGAAGGGGAAGCAGGGGAGACCCAGAAAAAAAAAGGGAAGCAGGAAACAGAAAAGGGGAAACAGGGGGGACAGAGAAAGGGAAGCAGGGGGGGGAAGAGAAGAGAGAAGCAGGGGGACAGAGAAAGGGAAGCAGGGGGGACAGAGAAGAGGAAGCAGGGGAAACAAAAAGAGGGAAGAGGGAGACAGAGAAGGGGAAGCAGGGAAAACAGAGAAAAAGGGGGAAACGGGGGACAGAGAAAAGGGAAGCAGGGGAGACAGGAAGAGGGAAAGCGGGGAAGAAAGAGGGGGGAAGCAGGGGGGACAGAGAAGAAGGAAGCAGGGGAGACAGAGAAAGGGAAAAAGGGGAACAGAGAAGAGGGGGGAGGAGAACAGGGAAGCAGGGGGGACAGAGAAAGAGAACAGGGAACACAGAGAAGGGTGGAAGCAGGGAAAAACAAGAAGAGGGAAAAGGGGAGACAGAGAAAAAGGGAAAAGGGAGATGAGAAAGGGGGAAACAGGGAGACAAGAAAGGGGAAACGGGGAGAAGAGAAGAGGAAGCGGGGAGAGAGAGAAGCAGGGGAGACAGAGAAGAGGGGGGCAGGGGAAAAAAGAGAAGAGGGAGCAGGGTAACAGAGAAGAGGGAAACGGGGGAAAAGAGATGGGGGGAAACAGGGGAGACAGAGAAGAAGGAAGCAGGGGGACAGAGAAGAGGGAAAACAAAAGGGGGACAAGAAGAGGGAGGCAGGGGGGACAGAGAACAGGGGGGGACAGAGAAAAGAAAAAGGGGGGACAGAGAAAAGGGGAAAGGGGAAGACAGAGAAGAGGGAACAGGGGAGACAGAGAAGAGGGAAGCAGGGGGGACTGAGAAGAGGGAAGCAGGGGGGAAAAGAGAAGAGAGAAGCGGGGGGACAGGAAGAGGGAAGCAGGAAAGACAGAGAAAAGGGGAAACAGGGGAAGACAGAGAAGGGGAAGCAGGGGGGACAGAGAAGAGGAAGCAGGGGGGAACGAGAAGAGAAAGCAGGGGAGACAAGAAAGAAAGGGGAGGGGGACAGAGAAGAGGGGGCAGGGGGGACAAGAAGGGAAGCAGGGGGGACAGAGAAGAGGGGAACAGGGGAGAAGAGAAGCAGGGGAGACAGAGAAGAGGGAAGCAGGGGGGACGAGAAGAGAGAAACAGGGAGACAGAGAAGGGGGAACAGGGAAGCAGAGAAGAGGGAACAGGGGAGAAGAGAAGAGGGGAAACAGGGGAGACAGAGAAAGGGAAGCAGGGGGGGACGGAGAAGAGGGGGCAGGGAGACGGAGAAGAGGGAAAGAGGGGAGACAGAGAAGAGTGAAACAGGGGAAAACAAGAAGGGGAACAGGGGAGACAGAGAAGAGGGAAACAGGGAAGACAGAGAAAAATAAAGCAGGGGAGACAGAGAAAAAGGGAACAGGGGAAAACGAGAAGAGGGAACAGGAGAGACGAGAAGAGGGGAAAAGGGGGGAAGAGAAAAGGGGAAACGGGAAGAAGGAAAGAGGGAAGCAGGGGAACAGAGAAGGGGAAGCAGGGAAGACAGAGAAGAGGGGAAACAGGGGAGACAGAGAAGAGGGGAAACAGGAGAGACGAGAAAGGAAGCAGGGAGACTGAGAAAGGGGAAACAGAGAGAAGAGAAAAGGGAAGAGGGAAACAGAGAAGAGGGGAAACAGGAGAGCTGAAAAGGGGAAACAGGGGGAGACAGAGAAGAGGGAAGCAGGGGAAAACAGGAAGAGGGAAGCAGGGGGGACGAGAAGGGGAAGCAGGGGAAAACAGAGAAAAGGAAGCAGGGGAGACAGAGAAGGGGGAAACAGGGAACAGAGAAGAGAGAAGCAGGGAGACAGAGAAGAGGGGAACAGGGGGAGACAGAGAGGGGAACAGGGAGACAGAGAAGAGGGAACAGGGGGGGGACAGAGAAGAGGGGAAACAGGGGAAAAAAGAGAAAGGGAAGCAGGGGGAAAAAGAGAAGAGGGAAGCAGGGGAGACAGAGAAGAGGGGGCAGGGGGGAAAAAGAGGGGGGGGAAGCAGGGGAGACAGAGAAAAAGGAAGCAGGGGGGACAGAGAAGGGGAAGCAGGGGGAGACAGAGAAGAGGGAGCAGGAGAGACAGAGAAGCAGGGGGAGACAGAGAAAGAGAAGCAGGGAACACAGGAAGATGGAAGCAGGGAAAACAGAGAAGAGGGAAGAAGGGGAGACAGAGAAGAGGGAAAAGGGGAGACTGAGAAGAGGAAGCAGGGGGACAAAAAAGGGAAGCAGGGGGGACAGAGAAGAGGGAACAGGGAGAGAAGAAGCAGGGGAGAAAGAAGAGGGAAGAGGAAAACGAAAGAGGGAAGCAGGGGAGACAGGAAGGGGAAGCAGGGGAGACAGAGATGGGGGAAACAGGGGGGACAGAGAAGAAGGGAAACAGGGGGGAAAAGAGAAGAGGGAAGCAGGGGGACAGAGAAGAGGGGGGCAGGGGGGACAGGAAGAGGGGAACAGAGAAAAGAGAAGCAGGGAAAGAGAAGAGGGGGCAGGGAAGACAGAGAAGAGGGAAGCAGGGGAAAGAGAAGAGGGAAGCGGGGGACTGAGAAGAGGGGAAACAGGGAGACAGAGAAGAGGAACAGGGGAACAGAGAAGAGGGGAAGCAGGAAAAGCAGAGAAAAAGGGAAGCAGGGAAACAGAGAAGAGGGAAACAGGGGGGAGAC
>NC_069400.1:78613727-78616227 GCF_026875155.1 Cherax quadricarinatus | reverse complement strand
TCTTTCTGGGCCCCTTCTGTCTCCTTTTGTGAACACTTTCTTTGAACTCTTGTTGTGTTCCTCACAATACTTCACTGTAAATTTTTTGGGTTTGTCTCCCTCCTTCCCCCCCTTTAAAGCCTGAAACCGGGTCTTTGACGGTTGTTTTTTTCCCTAAAAGGGGTGGCTGTAAACAGTTTCCCCGGGGTCTTTTTGGCTTTTGCTGCAATGTCGTTTTCAATTGACGTTGGGCCCCCTTCTTATCTTTTTGCATTTTCTTTCGGGCTCACAAACTGCTCCCTTATTCTCCTAAATCCTTTGCCTTCTATAAATTTTTTTCCCTTTCCCCTAGCACACTTTTTTTTTTTTGGGGCCCCTCCTTGCTTTTTCCTTTGGGGGTAAACCCAGGGGTTCATCCGGGCCCCTTTTTTTCCTTTAAATTCCTGTTCCCCCTTGGGGTTCCCAAACCTCTCCTCACCTCCTTGCACATTGTACAAACATTTTCCATCATCTATTAATTTTTTTTTCCCCTGCCATTTTCTCTGCCCCAAAATTTTAAAACCCATTCAGGAAGTTCCTCATTCCTGGTAGCCCCCTTTCCCTTTTGTATTTTGGGGTTTCATTCGTCCGGGCCCCTTCCTTTTTTTTCCCCTTTCACTTTTTGTTTCTACTTTTGTTTTCGAAGCCAAAAAAACCCCCTGTTTCGCGGGCCCCCAAGGGGTCTTTCTATGTGATGCCCTCAATATCTGCACTATTTCAAGGTGAATTTTAAGTCCAGTCTTGGGGTTCACCCTCTCCTCTTTTCCTTGGGGTGCCCCCTTAGGGTTTTTGGGGTACAAAAAAAGTTTTCCAGTCCCACCTCCATCATCTTAACCCCCCCTTTCCCTTGGCCCCCCTTTTGTGGCTCCAAGTTCCCCATTGGGTCCCCTTTGGGGTTTAAAAAGTCGCCCTTGTTTCAGGAGTTTTGGCCCTACATGTTTTTTGAGCTTTTAGGCCCCACTGCAGCCGTGGCCCAACCCCATCGCTCTTTTGCTCTCTCAAAACCTTCCCTTTGGGGCCCCCTTTCGGTTCTGTGGTGGGTTATACATCACTGCAATTATCACCTTGGGGACCTACCAGGGGTGAAGCTTTCCCCGCCCTATACAAATCCCCTTTTTTCTTTTTCCGCTTCCCCTCTCTCCGGGCTCATAAAAAATTTTCCATCGTTTTGATCAAAAATGCCACTCCTCCCCCCCCTGTTCCTTCGGCCCTTTCCCTTTCAATCTGGTTACCCCTTTGGGAAGATGGCATCGGGTTTACCCTTTACCTGAAAATTTTTGGTTTCTGGATTGCTATGAGGTCGGGTTTGATGCCTCTTTCCCTTTTTTTGTGCCATCCTCCCACGGGGGTTTTTTTTCCCAAATCATTTTTTGTGTACCATACCTTCAGTTTCCTTTCCAACACTGTGGTTTGGGGGCCTGTGGGGGTGGGAGACCTGGTAGCATACTGTGGGATTCTATGGTTGGGGGTTGGGTGGAAGCTGTGGGTATGGATTGTATTGTGTGTTGGGATGGTGTGATAGGTTGTGGGGTTCTGAGGATAGTTGTGTGTGTGCTTGCTCTTGCTGCTCTGTTCTGCTCTGACTGACCTCTGCTGGTTCCATCCTTGTCTCCTTTCCTAGCTCCTTTCGCTTTTTGTCCTCTCCCTCAGCTGCTGTCCCTCTTTTTGTGTTCTGTCTCTGTCTAGGAACACCTTCTTGTACTCTTCCGAGCTTCTCAACCGTGGTTTTTCTTGGAGGATCCTGTTCCGCACTGTTTCTGTCCTGAGAATCAGCTTGATCGGTCGGTTTCTCCCCTTCAAGTACCCCCCTATTCTCTGAAAATTTACAATCTCGTCCATGTCTCTCTCCCCTATTTCCGTGATGATTTTCTCAATCTCCTTTCTTTCTTCCTGCCGTCTTTCAGTGTGTGTCCTTTCCTCTCTCTCCCGAAGCCCATGGATAAACACTGATTTTGCCCTTTCCTCCTCCCATTGCCTCTCCCTCTGTGACTCTGGTTCCTGTCTGTATGTGGTCATTTTCTCCCTTGATTTTTCCAGTGGCTCTTGGTAGCATGGTTGTGCCTCAGCATTCGACTATCTCCCTCTCCATCTGCACCCATCTGCTCTTCCCTTCCACTCCCTGGCCCTTCTTTGCAGGCTGATAGGACCTTAGCATATTTCATATCTCCTTCCTTCCTGTTCAGCCTCTCAGCTTCGTATGGTGTGTCTTCTCTGGTCACTACCCCTGAGACTTGCTTCAGCCTGTTTACCTCAAATTCTAGGACCTTTACCCTGGCTACTGCAGTTTCGACTTGTGCCTCCCAATTCTTCGTCTCCTTCTCCAACCTCTTTTCCCATTTCACAGAGAGCTCTTTCTCCATTTTTTCAGAAAGCTCTCCTAATTTTCTCTCCCATTCTTGCTCTATCCTTTTCCACTGCTCCTCCATCCATTCCTCCCTACCAGTACCATTGTCATCTGATCCCTGATTCCTGCGAGTCCCAA
>NC_069400.1:78582715-78613227 GCF_026875155.1 Cherax quadricarinatus | reverse complement strand
GTGTGGAGTGTTGGTGTGATCCCAGGTGGGGGTTTTGGTGGTGATCCCAGGTGTGATTTTGGTGGTGATCCCAGGTGTGAGTGTTGGTGGTGATCCCAGGTGTGAGTGTTGGTGGTGATCCCAGGTGTGAGTGTTGGTGGTGATCCCAGGTGTGAGTGTTGGTGGTGATCCCAGGTGTGAGTGTTGGTGGTCCTGTGATCAGTATCGAGGTATTGTTAAACCCTGCCAGGCCAGGCCGGGCTGCCTGTTTATCCATGCTGTTGTTATTCGCGGCCCACTAAACCCCTCTCCTCCCTCCTTCCCCCCTTCCCTACCCCCTCTCCCCCCTCTAACCAGCGTCAAATAAAACACAATAAACCACGTTGAACCTTCACCTTCTGAGGTCATTGCCAGTGCTCATTTCGTACAATTGGGAGACTTGCTGGTTGGGGCAGTGGTCAGTACGTGCCCAGTATCCTTACAATAATCCCAGCCTCTCCCACCTGCTCAGCCATTACCATTGTTCCTAACGTGCTGTTTTAGCCAGGATTAGAAAGCATGTCTGTACCAGTATCAGAGACTAGTGGTCATACCATCACGGTAGACTTTCTTAAATTAACCATTAGCAAATATAGCAACTACCTATGGTACCCAGCACTAGGCGAACATGGTACCACCGCCACCACCCTTCTCTTCTTGAGGCTCTTGTCCCAAATCTGCACACCGCTATAAAAACACACTGGTACGAGAGATATGAGAGGAATTGTTGAATATACCCAGTGAAAAACGGGGCTGTCATAGGCACAATAAGAGAAGCTTGTATCAACACCCCAGGGCACAATAAGAGAACACTGTATCAACATCCATGGTCCGAATAAGAGAGCCTTGTATCAACGTGCGTGGTCCCAGACTCTTTAACACTCCACCATAAAAGATCAGAAACATTGCCGGTATAAATGTAGAAGTTTTTAAGAGGAAATTGGACATGTATGTCTGCCAGGTGCCAGATCAACCAGGCTGTGATGGCTGCGTGGAGCAGCTGGGCGCCGGCAGTAAGAGCCTGGTTGATCAGGCAAACACCGGACAAGCCTGGCCCATGGCCGGGCTGCGATATTTAACATTTTCACGTCTTGAAGACTCAAGATTTTCGCAGTGTGATATACAAGATATCCTTAGAAAAGAATTTACCTTCAACATTACGTTGGTGGCACAGTGGTGGTAGACAGTGGTGGCAGACAGTGGTGGCAGACAGTGGTGGCAGACAGTGGTGGCAGACAGTGGTGGCAGACAGTGGTGGCAGACAGTGGTGGTAGACAGTGGTGGTAGACAGTGGTGGTGCACAATAATGGCAAACAGTGGATGCAGACTGATGGCATACTGTGTTGGCTGACAGTGGTGGCAGACTATAGTGGTAGACTGATGACAGATAGTGGTGGCGTCATATATAGTGTGTGACACGTTACTGTAACAAGGTGATGTGTCGGTCGCTCAGAGATATGTCGATAAATTAGACACATATGCAACTCTTGGGTATCTTTTTGAGGAAACGTTTCCTCAATAAAGATACCCAAGAGTTGCATATGTGTCTAATTTATCAACATTGATCGGTTCTCTGAACCATTCCATCCACAGAGATGTGTCGCTCACTCAGATGTGTCGCTCACTCAGATGGTCACACAGACATGTGTTACACAGATGTGTCACTCACTCGGCTGTGCCTTGCAGTATTTCTGGAATTCATAAAAAACACGTATTTCGAAATCTGAGATTATGGGTCGTGCAGGTGTCCTGGTTTCTTTGGGCGTGCAGGTGGAAATGGGTCATGCAGGTTTCCTGGGCTTTCTGGGTCGTGCAGGTGCCCTAGCCACCCTGGGTCTGCAGATGTCCTGGCCCATCCTGGGCTGCAGTGTCGGTCCCTGGGTTTTTGCAGGTTCCGGCTATCCGGGTCTGCAGGTGTCGGGCTCCCATACTATCCTTCAAGCACGCTATAGCCTATCCTTCTCAGCAGCGCTCTATACCTATCTTCCAGTATCCATACCTATCTCGCTGTGTTACCCACTAGCCTATCACTGTTCCAGTACAAATACCTATCCTTTTCCAGTATCCTGTGATCCATCCTTCCAGCACACATACCGATCCTTCCAGCACCATACCTATCCTTCCAGTACCCATAATCCTATCCTTCCAGTACAAATACCTATCCTGTCCAGTACCCATACCTATCCTTCGCCAGGACCCATACATATCCGTCCGCAGTAACAAGTGATACCTATCCTTAGCAGTGTCACATACCTATTCTTTCCAGTACCCTAGACGTACACGCATATATTTTTTTTACCGTCGTTGAGTGCTAAGCGGCAAACAGGTCGCAATGATAAACCTCAGGTCCAGTAAGATTGTTGTGTTGCTAGGCAGCACTCAGGTCTGCCATAAAATCCTCCAGGTCGTAAGATGATGTTGGTGCTAGCAGCACACAGGTCAGCATAACTGCTCCAGGTCGAGTAAGATGTTGTGTACTATCAGCACACAAGTCAACATTGATAACGTGCTCCAGAAGTTCATAAGAATATTTGTGCGTAGCGGCAAACAGGTTCAAATAACGTCCTAGGGTAAGATGTTGTGTGATAGAAGCACACAGGTCAAGTTAATCGTCCAGGAGTATGATGTGTTGGTGCTAGAGCACAGCAGTGTCAACATATACGTCCTGGTCTCAGTAAGGATGTTGGTGCTAGAAGCACCACAGGTCAACATAAGTCCAGTTGTCAGTATGATTGTATGCTAGAAGCACACAGGTCAACGCATAACGTCCAGGTCGCAGTGCAAAGATTTAATTTTTTTGGTTTTCTTTTTCTATTCTTTGTTGGTGCTAGAAGTCACACAGGTCAAAGCATATCCTCCAGGTTCAGTAATGTAACGGTTGGTGCTTGCGCACACAGGTCAGCATAACCTCCAGGTCAGTGTTTATGTAGTTCTTGTAACACAAGGATGTTAGGTTCACAATAAGATAGTATGAGTACCGTGATGGGACCCGATTTTGGGGTCAGCCGCTGGGGGCGTTGACTCCCCTGAAACATATTGTATGTTTGGGCCAGAATGATGGATGATCAAGTGGCACTTCACGTGTCACTAGACCTTTACATGGTTATAGTTGTAAGTGGGATTTGAAGCATGGAGTGGGGAGGGAATTGACTTTCCCTATGCTTACCACCATCTTCCTCCCCATCCTTCCCCACCACAAACGCCCCTACTTGCCTATTCTATCTTCCCTCCCCTCTTTACAGTTCTCAACCTGTTCGTTTCCCCTCCCCAGGTCTTCCATATTTCATACACTTTCACTCTATTCCACCTTTCTCTCGTCCCCGTCATTCCACACCCTCCCCCATTCCACCCGCATCCCCTTCACCTCCCCTCTCTCCCACCCCTCCTTTCCTCCTGTTTGACCCAGAGAACCAGTTTCCCACCGCTCAACAAGATGGGTGGAACCCTTCCTGTGTTCACCGCGTGAGCACCAAGACATCTTATCTGCTTGTCTGTCTGTTTTTATTCAAGTGGATCGGTATGTCTGCTTATTTTAGGGTTTGTAGTGCTGCTTATATCAGTGGCTTGTTGTCATGCTTATATCAGTGCTTGTCTGTCTGCTTATTTTCTGTGCTTGTCTGTCTGCGTAGACTCCGCGCATGTGCTTGTCTTGTCTGCTGTATATCACAGTGCTTGTATGTCTGCTTATATCAGTGTCTAGTCTGTCTGTTATATCAGTGCTTGTCTGTCTGCTTTTAGTATCAGTGCTGTATGTCTGCTTAGATCAGTGCTTGGTATGGTCTGCTTATATCAGTCTTGTCTGTTCTGCCTTATATCAGTGCTTGTCTGTCTGCTTTTATCCCGCGGCTTGTTGTCTGCTTTTATTAGTGTCTTGTATGTTCTGCTTATATCAGTGCTGTCTGTCTGCTTATATCAGTGCTTGGTCTGTCTGCTTGATATCAGTGCTTGTCGTCTGCTTGTGTATCAGTGCTTGTCTGTCTGCTTATATCAGTGACTTTGCTATCGTCTGCTTATATCAGTTGCTTGTCTGTCTGCTTATATCAGTGCTGGTCTGTCTGCTTATATCAGTGCATGTATGTTCTGCTGTATATCAGTGCTTGTATGTCTGCTTATCTTCAGTGCATGTCTGGTCTGCTTATATCAGTGTATTTGTATGTCTGCTTATATCAGTGCTTGTCTGTCTGTTTATATCAGTGCTTGTATGTCTGCTTATATCCAATGCTTGTCTGTCTGCTTATATCTGTGTCTTGTTGTTCTGCTTATATGTCAGTGCTTGTATGTCTCTTATATCAGGGCTTGTATGTCTGCTTATTCAGTGCTTGTATGTCTGCTTTCTATGCAGTGCTTGAAGTCTGCTTATATCCAGTGGCTTGTTATGTCTTGTCTAGTCTATTTCAGTGCTTTGTATGTCTGCTGTTATCTAGTGCTGTGATGTCGGCTTATTTCAGTTGCTTTCTGTCTGCTTGTATATCAGTGGCTTGTCTGTCTGCTATATATCAGTGCTTGTTATGTCTCGCTTATATCGCAGTGCTGTATGTCTGCTTATATCAGTGCTTGTATGTCTGCTTTTCTCAATTGCTTGTATGTCTGTTATAATCAGTGCTTGTAGTCTTGCCTTATATTAATGTGCTTGTATGTTTATGCTTAGATCAGTGTTCGTAATGTCTGCTTTATCTCAAGTGCCTTGTATGTGTTCTGCTTATATCTCAGTGCTTGTATGTCTGCTTATATCAGTTGCATGTATTGGATGCTTATGGTCAGTCTGCTGGTCTGCCTGCTCTCATGAGTGTCAGAAATATCAGGCGCTAGAGAAAACGCCTCAGAATCGCTTGTAATGTATTCTCTGGATCAGTGGAGGAGATACTTGGTTAAACATTTCAGAAGATCTATTACCTAATTCTACTGACTACATAACACCTTAATGGAGTGAAAGTTTATAGTGCAAATTATGCCAGGGGCACTAGTTAACACTGTGCAGAATTAGACCAAGTGCGCAACGTTGGGTATCTTTACTTGGTAGATGTTGTCGCCATCCACAGTGGCTTTATCAATACAAATTCAAGGATGTAATTGGAGGGACGATAGACCTATTGCAAAAGACGCAGGTAATTCGCAGATCCCTCAGTCTTGGAGTTTGGTGAAAGAACCACTCACGTAGTCTTGAAGATCTGGATGGCGAAAACGTCTTACAGTATTAAGATTCTCCCATGTTGTTGCAGTGTGTCTGTAGGTATTGTATTACCATATACAACAAGTGGAACAGACTGTGCAACACGTTTCGTGGCCCACAGGAGTCTTGCATCTCTTCTATCAGCAGATACCAAAAAAATATTGTGGAACTTCAGTGTAGGAGCTTTAGGATTGAAAGACTAGATCACTTCTCCGTCCAATGCGATTACCAATGAGCACTAGGGTTGTGATGGGGTATGTGCGCTGCTGAACAAGCAAACAGTCTGGTTGACCAGGCAGTCAACAATGATGTGTGACCTCCGGACAGTCATAAATCTGTAACCTGGGTGTCAGAATTGAGTGTAGTGAGTTCGGTGAGTATTTGAGTGTGTGAAGGTCAAGGAATTTGAGAAGGGGTGAGAGACTGTGAGTGAGGGAATTTATGAGGGTGAATTTTTACCTGGTGTTCTGATGCGTCCGTGACAACTTAATGCATAGATAATCATTTGCATGTTTGTTTATTTTTTTGTAACCGAAATAATATTGTTAAATGCGAACTAGCTGTCTGTCTGTCTGTCTGTCTATCTCTCTGTCTGTCTGTCTCTCTCTCTGTCTGTCGTGTTTGCTGTCTCTCTCTCTCTCTCTCTCTCTCTCTCTCTTCTCCTTCTGTCGCTCTCTCTCTCTAGCCTCTATTGTCTGCTCTCTCTCACTCTCTCCTCTCGCGTCTATCTCTCACGCTCGCAGTGTTTCATTACGTGCTCTGCTTTCACCCACTTCACTCCACTCTCCCCACATCATACCCTTCTTCCATTGCACACCTTTCACACGCATCCTGTCTCATGACTCGCTCCTCAACGTGTCCACTATTTCTGCGTATTACTGTTCAGGCTCGGTCCAGCGGAGAGGCAGGGCCAGGAGCTGAAACTCGGACCCCTGCCAGTTTATCTACACCTGTGATCGCGGTTTCCGTGATTGTTTGTTGACTACTTTCGACGCGCCGGCCCTGTTGAGGCTTTGTCTGATGCTTGTTTGGTCAAGACCAGGTTGTTTGTTGCTTATGGCCTGTTGGCCCACATATGTCTCAAACCTGGTTTGAGTCTGGCACTTCGTGAAGGAATTCGTCCAGGTTTCCTGTCTTATAAGAATATTCACTAGTGCCAGAAGTGTTTCTGATATCTTCTTCGCGCGGGCAAATCTTGGTCGTTCTCGTGAATCATCTGGATGTTTTGTTACAGTGTTCTCTATTGAGTCCACGGTCACTCCTGCTTCATTGGGTTTATTTTAACTTTTCCCAATTCTCATACTTCCAGTATGTTGTTATGGACAATGTGCAGATTTGCGACCAAGCACCTTTCGCCAGTAGTCTTTCCAGGTAGATATTATTGTTATATCTCTCTTCTCCTCTCCAGCAGTGGTCATGTTATTAGATTTTGGGGCGTTCAGCGCTGCAATTTATTAAGCTTTGCTGGCTCTGTGCAGGTCATAAATAATTTTGATCTATCAAGCATGTGATACAGGTCCTACCCAGAAATGGAGGCGCCAAACACTGAATCAACAGTACTCCAAGTGAAGAGTCTAAAAACAACTTGAAAAGTGGTCACACCTAGTTAATATTTCCCTTGTCTTGAAAGTCCTCATAATCCACACTCTGATTTGTCTAGTGTTCCTTATAACATTTGTCCCTTTGTACTGTATTTTCCATTCCCCACTGAAAGAGAATATAATATGTCTTCTTGCAGTTTTTCTGGTTTCTACCGTAGGTGATTTCATGGTTTATTTTTTGGAATCATGTAATCATAGTGATTATTGTACGAGCGTGAAGGGTTTATCGATGTCTACTATGAGTATAAGAAACAGTAGAAGCGCCAGGACCGTTGCCCTTTGGGTGTCTAATGCTGATTTTGCGGTCTCGCATTGCCCACCACAGCTTTGTGTTCTTTCAGAAAGTTGAATATCACTTGTTCACTTTGCCAGTACATACCAATGCTCATTTTGGTTTTCTTCCAACGACTCTCCGTAATTCTGTCAAAGTGGTTTAGCAGGAGGACAGGCACGATTCTTCCATGCTGGTTTGGGTTTTAACAGATCTATTCTCTTCAATAAAATATTTCAATTTGGCGTGTCTCATCTGCCATCCGCAAAACCCTTTATTGATGTGGCATGTTAGGCCTACTGCGTTTCTGTAAGTTTTGGCTAACAAACTTCTCAACTGCCTCTTTTTTTGCGAAAGGTTGTGTCTGCACTCTTTAAGTGTCTCTGTATTTTTATCCTACATAGTCTAAGCTCGCTTTCCCAAGTTCTTCGGAGTGCTTCGTTCTAGTGGTGATTATTTCACTTTTACTAATTGTGGAGTTTGCGCATGTGTCCAGTCTAGGTAAGTTTGGTGATTTTTCGAATTGCTGCAGGATTTGTGCTCATGCATGTTACATGTATAGGTCGGCCCTTTTGGGGTAATGAAAAAAATATCAGCATTCTCGTACACTGTTCAGTGGACTGCTGATACGTTGATATTATGTGGTGTGCTTTCAGAATTTTCATATTCATTTCTTTTCGCGCCAGTGTATGAACCTCTGTTCACCAGGATCTCTGTTAGCACCAGGAATCTGTTACACCAGGGATCTGTTTACACTACAGGTTCTGTTACTCACAGGATCTGTTACACCAGGAGATTCTATTTACACCAGGATCTGTTTACACCAGGATCTGTTTACGCACCAGGATGAGATTTCACAGGATGCTGTTACACAGATCTGTTTCGAAGGATCTGTTACACCATGGGGGGGAAATCGTTACGTACCAGGCATCTGTTTGTGCACCAGGATCTAGTGTTACCACCAGGATCTGTTAGTGTCACAGGATCTATTACCCAGGATCTGTACTCACAGGGATCTATGACACCAGGATCGGTTGTACACCAGGTTCTATTACACCGGAATTCTGCGTTACACAGGATCTATTCTCCGGGATCTGTTACACCAGGATTATTTGTCACCAGGATCTTGTACGCCTGGATCCTATTTGCTCACTCCGGATCTGTTACACCAGGATCTGTGACACCTGGATCTATTTACACCAGGGATGCAGGTTACACACAGGATCTATTACACCAGGATCTGTTACACCTGGATCTATTACCCAGGATCTGTATGAAGGATCTATTGTACACCAGGAACTCTGTTACACCAGGATCTAGTTATACCAGGATTGTTACACACCAGGATGTCTGTTTACCCAGGATCTATTACACCAGGATCTGTTACCAGGATCTATACACCAGGGTTCTTTACACCAGGATCTATTACACCTGGATTCCGCGTACACCAGGATCTGTTCTCAGGATCTGTTACACCAGGAAATGTATGTTCACTGCTGGTAGCTGGCTTTTACACCCAGGATCATGTTACACCAGGATCTGTTACACACAGGATTCTGTTACCACGGATCTGTTACACCAGGATCTGTTTACACAGATCTATTACACCAGGATCTTAATTTACACCAGATTCTGTTGACCACCAGGATCTGGTTACTACCAGGATCGCAGTTCCACCTAGGACATCGTGGTTATCACCAGGATCTATTACACCCAGGATCTATTACACCAGGATCTGTTACAACCTACTCGGATCTGTTACACCAGATCTTGTTACACCAGGATCTGTTATCACAGGATCTGTTTACACCAGGATCTGTTTACACCAGGATTGTTTACACCAGGATCTGTTATCACCAGGAGTCTGTACACCAGGATCTGTTACACCAGGATCTGTTACTCCATCAGGATCTGTTCTCACCAGGATCTTGTTGTTACACCAGGTTCTGTGTTACACCGGGATCTGTTTACACCAGAGAATGTTACTACCAGGATCTGTTGTACCCTGTGTGGATCTGTTACACCAGGATCTGGACATCAGGATCTGTTAGACACCAGGATCGTTCACCAGGATATTATTACACCAGGATCTGTTACACCAGTTGATCTGTACTGCAGGATCTGTTACACACAGGATCTGTTACACCAGGTATGTCTGTTACACCAGGATCTGTTATGTTATTGCTGATTCTTACTGTTGAACAGCGGTTTTAAGGTGCGATGAAGGTAGCGTAGGTAGCAATGGATACGGGCCGTGACTAGATTGGTTTAATGGGTAGGAGTGGAAGTACACAACGGGCAGCTGTGAGGAAGTTGATACCGCAAGCCGATGTCCGTGGAGGGGAGAACTTGTGTACGGCAGTGTCGGTCAGGCGGGTGAGAGGAGGGTGGACTGTGTGTCCCACCGACCTAGGTTGGCTACAGAGGGCAGTTTTGTGTATAGGTAGGCCGCGAACTTGAATAGTCAGAGCGCAGACGAGAGGCTGTGTTGTGCTCTGCCAGACGGGCTGTTCTACATTTGCTCGGCACGCACCTCGCGTCGTCCCGCGCGCGACAATACTGGTGGGTCCCATAGGTCTTATAAGTGAATTACACTATCTAGACCCAGAGAGGACTGGCTTTCCGCTCACTAGTAAATAAAAAAATGACAATAAGTGCAACAGGCAAAATAAAAAACTCTCCCAGACTCCAGGGGAGAGAAAACTGGTTTGCCCGGCGCGTTGTTTTCAACGAGTAGTGAGCCGGGAGGCGTCAGCACTGGAACTGATAAATCTTCTTTATACAGGTTGTCCGCAGGCTGGAAATCAGTTGACCACTCGTCTGTACTAGACGTTGTTGCACGCTCACATCTGCAAACAATGATCTGACAGGTAGTGATTTTACCTTATGGTGGGACATGTGTAAACTCCAGAAGGCAGCACTGCCCTGCCCGTAATACAGTCTTTTTCCTTTAGTTAAAAAAAACACTGGTTTGCACATACCAGTGTACAATGAATTACTTTATTCCATGGTAATTCATTGTGTACTCTCTGGGTACCCTCTAAAAGTATTTACATAATTTACATGATGTGTGTCCACCCTGACTATGTATTTATCGACTAGCTATCAAATGTGTGTGCTATTTTATACCGCCATTCTGCAAAGCAAACCAATTTAGCATTAACTAGCGTAGGAGTCGGACAAGTCAGTAGTGGTACGTCAATGTCACAGGAAATGTACTGTTGTCTGGTCGCAGGCCTAAGTATGGCGCCTTACTGTGGCGTTTCGTACAGCGTAGCGCGGAGAAGGTGGTAGACGTTTGTCCCTAACATTGTGTTGTTCTAGATCGTGCGTTGTCAACGCACGCGCCTCCCGCTTACTTCAGCTGATATGGTCCAGTCTACTTATGTGATCAAGTGTGGGCTTTCCTGATAGCTCGTAGCATTCTCCCTTCACCTCGAACTTATTGGCACGCGAGCTGTCCTCTCTCTTCCCTAGGACTACGGTAAGGACCCACAAAGACTTTGGGACAAGTTTGTGCATACCTGGGGTCGCTCTTACACTGGGTTGCAGCCCATAAGCTTGTTGCTAACTCTGGTTCCACTTTGCTTTCCTTGGCGCGGGCATTGCGTCTCTGACGTGAAATTTCTTGTTGCTTTCATAAGGTTCGTCCTCGTACCCGCTGGATTGACAAGCTGCGTTGTCTGCATCTTTACTACAAGTGGCGCGCTATCGATTGCTAATCGTAAGTGGTCTAGGTGGAGTAAACTAGATTTCATATGGTAGACGCTTGCTCTTAGCCATACAAAGCAAAATGGAGGTGTCTCATCGTTCGAGTGTTGAGGGAGGATTTTATGTTACACTGAAAACATCTGGTATAGCTATCTCCCATGTGAATCAACTTTGGGTTAACTCCGCCGTTACTCTGAGCACCTCCAGGACTTTGCGATTTGTGCGTTCAGCTAAGACCGATTACTCGCAGGGTGGCGTGGAGTACTGGCGCTTGAAGAATCGTTGGATGTCTGGAGCAAAGATACTGCATTTATTGCCATTTATAAACTCAGAACCATTGTCGGCTGAGGTATCCACGTGGGCAGTTGACGATGAACAACTTGCTCACGCGGGAAGCACTTGCGACCGTTTCGAGCGGTTTTTCAGGAATGGGTACTAATTCACTGTTACCGCGTCAGTTATACCATTACAATGAGGTGCGTATGTCCCTGCTCGAGGTCGAGAGTTCGTCACAGGTCGACTCAACGTTTCTCTCCCAGGGCTCCTTTGTAAAGGGATACTTTAGTGACTGATGGGGGTTAGGATTCCTGCTACTGGTTTGACATTGAGTGTCCTAAACACCCATTCTAAGTTATCCATTCTTTCAGTGTTGACGCTTCGTCAGGGCGGGAGAGAGATGAGACACCGGACAGATCAGAGATTATTTATGGCCCACATTGAGCCAATAAAGGCATTTAAATTATCTGAGGATCAAGGTCTGTTACTGTGCTGTTACGCAGTCAAAGTACTATCCGCAAGCCCGTTAATTTCGGTGTCATGACCCTTCGTATGTGTTCTGCCTATGATGCAGGCTATCATTTAGTGAAGGTTATCCTGCTTTGGTTAACCCTGTTTAGACGGTTATCCTGCTTTGATAGAGGTTATTCTTGTCCGGGTTAAAAGGCTTATCCGCCTTGATGGTTTTTATCTTATGAGTAGGGGTTATCCCTACAGTGATAGAGGTTCTCCCTATCGGGTTAAAGGTTTCTCTGCTTGATGTGGTTATCCTGCTGGTATAACTGAATGCATTGTGTCTAAGAAAAACAACACTGAAATTATCATGTAATTCATGTTGGTATACCGACGGAGGCTTTCTGTGGCAGCGCCTGCTGCGTAGTATAGCTGAGTGTAGTCCAAGTTGTCTAGCTGACCACTGTCAGGTTCAAGCTTTCTAGCTATATTGTGGTGTGGGTCTTATCAAAATTGCAATTTGTTGTGTGTGTGTGTGTGTGTGTGTGTGTGTACTCACACTATTTTGTCACTCTCGCCGTTTTGTGGTGCTGGGTCGAGTCCTAGCCTCCTGGCCCAGCTCTTCAACGGTTGCTACTAGACCCTCTCTCTCCCGCTCCATGAGCTTTATCAAACCTCGTCTTAAAACGTGTATGGTTCCTTGCCTCCATGAACGTCCAATGTGTTTTTCTAGGCTATTCGCACTGCCTTACAACTCTATGATCTGAAGAAATACCTTGTCCTACTATCTCTCTGACTTATGTTGGGTATTGAGACTTCCAATTTTGTGCCTCTTGTTTCTTTGTGTCCCCTCCCCTTGAACATCCTGGTCCTTGCTCCACCTTTGTCTATTCCACGCGCCAGTAGCTTTATATGTCGTTAATCATGTCTCGCCGCTGACCCTCTCTGTCCTCCAGTGTCGTCAGGCGATTTACCTTATTCGTTCTTCATAGGAACATTCCCCTTAGCTCTGGAACTAACCTCTGTTGCAAACTTTGTAACGTGTGTTCTATAGTTTCTTGACGTGCTTAGTAAAGTGCGGGTTTCCAAACAGTGCTGATACTTCCAGTATGGGCCTGACATCACACGGTGTGGTCAGTGTCTTGAATGATTCCTTACCTCTTAGTGTCGGGAGAATGCTGTTCTCAGGTTTGCCAGGCGCCCATTTGCTGTATAACAGTTATTGATTGATGTGTGCTTCGGAGACATGCTCTCGGTGTTTATCTCAAACCAGTTCTTTCTCCATGAGTGAGCACCTGTTTGCAGTCTTTGGCCACCTGTCGCCTATACTCTGTCTGTGGTCTTCTGTTGCCCTTCCCCTATCTCATGACTTGCCATTTGGCAGGATTAAATTCGAGAAGCCTTTGCTGGACAGGTGTCCAGTCTGTACAGGTCTCTTTGAAGTCCATGCCTGTCCTCATCAGATTTAATTATTCCTCATTAACTTCAATCATCTGCAAAAACAGGACATCTTATGATTTGGTCTACCCGTTGTCCGTCTGTCGTTCAGACATGTATTACGCCAAAAAATAGCACCGGTTTAGGACCGACCCCTGTGGTGACCCCGCTCGTCACAGGTGCCATCGCACGGTGATACATCAATTACGTACCATGGACTCGCTTGGTGCCTCCCTTGTCAGGTTATTCTTGATCCATTGCGCAGTTGGCTCTTCCTGTTGATTGTGCGCCTGATGCTCTAGCATTTCTGCACTAATTCTCTTGTGAGGAAACGGTGTCTAAAGCCTGCTTGCAGCAAGGAAGGTGATGATCTGGGTGGAGAGCGGCGTGTGGGCTGTTGGTCGCCAGTGGTGTTTTTTGTCTCGGTTTATACTTTCATCCATCCCCTCAGAACCCTTGTCCTCTTCTCTCTTGTCTTACTTTTGCTATTTTATCGTATAAACTCGTCTCAGAAAGGTGTTGTTCACCTAGGATTTGTGCTTCGTGATCCGTGCTGTTGGCATTTATACTCTCTGTTATCGTTCAGGTCGCTCTCCACCCTCTCTACTCCTGATAAATCTCTCACATAATTTTGCATCCTATACACAGTTCAATGTCTCAGGTCTAGAGTTTAGTGCCTCTTTTCTGTTCCTTTTGTGAAAAATGGGAATCTACATTTTGCCGTCTTCCTTACTCAGTGTAGTTGCCAGTATTCAGGGATGTGTGAAGATTGTGTGTAAAGTGGTACGCACAACATATCTGATCACTCTCTAGGAAGTCCATGGAGAGGATGTTGTCCGGTCCCATTGCCTTGAGTATCGATGTCCCTTAGCTGTTTCTTCAACCTCCTCATCATTGTATGTGTATTGTCGTCCAACACTTGTTGGGGTTATTCACACTTGTTGTGTCCCCACTCTGGGTCTGTCCCCTCCCCAAGAGTCCTTCTCTGTCTCTACTGTAAATACTTTCCTAAATCTCGTGTTGCAGCTCCTCAATACTCTTGATCGTTTCTTGTGAGTTCTCCACCTTCTTTCACTCAGCTTGTGTGTGTGTGTTTGGGGGGGGGGTGTGGGGTTTTGTTGTGTGTGTGTGTGTGTGTGTGTGTGTTGTGTGTGTGTGTTGTGTGTGTGTGTGTGTGGTGGTGGGTGTGGTTTGTGTGTGTGTACTCGGTTGTACTCGCGAGTTGTGGTTGTCAGGGGTCGATGCATCAGTCTGGCCCCGCTTCGTGTTCACTGGCCTCTACGGGTCAATCTGTCCCCGCTCTTTGAGCTTTAGCATAAACCGTGCGTCTTTAATGCTTGTTGGATGGATGTGTGTATGTAGGGGGAGTAGAGAGTTAAGGGGATGGGAAACCAGAAGTTGAAAAACGTTAATCGTTCTTTTTTTATATCTTATTTGTATCTTTAAAAATTTCTGGAGTGTACGTGGTATTGTTTTTTTCTTCGTAAAGATATTGTATGTTCACTGGGGAAGATAAGTTTCTGATGAGCCGGGTTGTGGTGACACGCGTTGTGTCTGAGTAGCATCTGAGATCCGAGCCTGGGTGTTTTGTGTTGGTCTCAGGTACCAGGCTGTGAGAGGGGTAGAAGACCGCGTCCTTCACGCTTCTCAACAGCGTGGGCAGGTGTGTCACCTCTAGCAGCGCAGTACAACAGGTGTTCTGGAAGTCGAACAACATGTGTTGATTGAAGTCTTGCCAGTGTATTCCGCAGTTGTGTCTCGTCAAGAAGACGGTAAACGTACGGGAAATACTAGAATTTGATGTGAGTACGTGGTCTAAATCTGTTACCTTCAAGTACTGTGCTTGTGGAGCCAGGGGGGGAAGGTATCCTGGGGTTGCCCACTCAGCTAGTACTCAGCTACACTGTCCTGCTGCGTTACCTGTACCTCTCGTTGTGCTGGACTGTACACCCCCTGCTAGTACCGATACCTCCTTCTCCCTGCTAGTTACCGATACCCTCCCTGCTTAGTACGATACCACACTCCTGCTAGTACCGATACCACTCTCCCTGCTAGTTACCGATACCGCACCTCCCTGCTAGTACGTATACCCCTCCTGAATGTACTCCGATACCCCTCCCTGCTAGTACCGATGTACCCCTTCCCTGCTATCTACCGATACCCCCTCCCTTACTTTTACCTCGATTACCCCTCCCTGCTAGTACCTATACCTCTCCCTTGATATTACCTATACCTCTATCCTGTGCTAGTACCTCATATTCTCCTGCCACTGTTTATACTCCTCGTCCTGCGTTCACACAACACCACACAATCCACACGCATGCACACACACACACACTCACACACCATCTCTCACATCAAGCAGGCCAAGTGTCTTATCGCAAGTGTCTGTTAAGCAGGACAAATACATTTTGCAGGTTCTGACAAACAAAAAGACAAAGAAGGTAGTAGCAAAACAGAGCTAAATCCAGCATTAGAAAGTAGAAAGGTCGGCACTCCAGGGCAGGGGTCTGGCTCCGCAGCGTTTCTAATCCTCAGAGCAGCGGATAAGAACGCTCGCCACAGTTACGCTGTCATTATGTTGTAGTTGGTTCCACATAAATGTAAGCTGAAAATCAACTCGGCGATGAAGATTTGTGACACAGGAATTTGCTTCCATGAATCTCGTGCTGGTTGGCGTTTATACTCCTGTTCCGTTCCAGGTGCTCCACATCTTCTCCTCCTGTAATCTTCTCTCCATAATTTTGCCTATGACTATACATCGTCAAGTGACAGCGGTGTATATAGTTTAGTTGCCTCTTTTCTGTATCCTTTTTTGAAATGGGAACTACATTTGCCGTCTTCAATTTCCTCAGGTAGTTGCACGAGTTTCACAGGGATGTGTTGAAGGGTTGTGGTAAGTGGTATCGCAATCAACATTCTGCTCCCTCTCTAAGGACCCATGGAGAGATGATGTCCGGTCCCATTGCCTTTGAGGTATCGATGTTCCCTTAGCTGTTTCTTCACCTCCTCTCTCATCTGTTGTTATTGTCGTCCAACACTTGTTGGGTTGTGTCCTTGTTGGTGTCCCCATCTGGATCCTGTTCCCCCCCCGTGAGTCCTTCCTGGCTTGTTCTGTAAATACTCCTTTAAATCTCTCGTGTTGAGTTCTCTCTACCTCTTGATCGTTTCTTGTGAGTTGTCTCCACCTTCTTTCCTCAGCCTTGTTGTGTGTGGTGTGTGTGTTGTTGTGTGTGTTGGGTGTTGTGTTGGTGTGTGTGTGTGTGTGTGTGTGTGCTGTTGTGTGGGTTGTCTCGGTTGTATTCGCTAGTTGTGGTTGCAGGTGGCTCGAGTCCAAGCTCCTGGGCCCCGCTTCTTCACGCCTCTACCGGGTCACTCTCGCCACGCTCTATGTGCTGTGTATCATACTCTTTTAAAAGCTATGTATAGTTTGGAAAATAGAGTCTTTCTGTTTATGTATGGGAGTAGAGAGTTAAGGGGATGAACCAAGACACGACGTTGAATCCGTTCTTTTTTTGTGTTATATCTTTTTGTGATTCTTTACCTGAGTAAATTTCTGGATGTACGTGGGAATTTTTTTCTGCGTAAAGTTAATATAGAGTATGATTTCACTTGGGGTAAGATAAGTTTCTGATGAGCCGGGTTGTGTGGTGCACGCGTTGTCTGAGTGCATCTGTGATCACGAGTATGGCTTTTGTGTCTTGGTCTAGCTAGGCCTGTGTGTGAGGGTTAGAAGTCCTTTCCCTTTAGCACAAGCCGGTTGGCTGGTGTTGTCACCTCGGCAGACGAGCAAACAGGTGTTCTTGGGAATGAACAACAGGTGTGTGTTTAGTTTGTCTCGCTCGTGTTTTTCTTGCCAAGGTGGTGCAGTTGTTTCTCCGCCGCATGAGACGGTAACGTACGGGGAATAATACTGATGGCATGACGTTACGATGGTAAATTGTGTACCTTCAAGTTTCTGGTCTTGCTGGAGCCAAGGTGGGGATGATGGTCTCCAGGGTTCCCACTCCTAGCTAGTTACTCGTACCACTGACCTGCTGGTACCTGTTACCTCTCCTTGCTGGTTACCTTACACCTCCCTGCTAGTACCGATACCTCCCTTGCTAGTACCCGTACCCCTCCCTCTGTACGATACCCCTCCCTGCTAGTACCGATACTCCCTCCTGCTAGTAACCGAGTACCCTCCCGGTAGTACCGCCGATACCTGTTAGTCCTGCATTTCCGTTACCCCTACCCTGCTAGTACTAATACCTTCCTGCTAGGAGTTATAACGTTCTCCCTGCTAGTATCCTATATTCACCCCTGCCACTGTTTATCTCCCTCCTTCCGTTCACACACACACACCACACTCTACACCAACAGGCCCAAGTCGGTTCTTATCAGCAAGTGTATAGCTACTAAGTAGAATACATTTTTCAGTTTTCTGGACAAACAAGAAGACAAAGAAGTGAGTAGTAGAAAAACAGATGGAAAAGAAGTCCAGCATTAAGGAAAGTAGAAGTTCGGCGCACTCTCAGGGCCAGGGTCCTGGCGCCTTCTGTCTGTTTCTTATCCTCAGGAGCACGACGGATAACGTACGTCGCCACGTTACGTTGTCATTATTTGTTGATGATCCCAAAATAAGGCATGAAAAAGCCCTCGGCAGAAGATTGAAAAAATGGCAGGAGTGGTGTAAACAAAAGCTCTTTCTAGTGGGTAGTGGAGAATAAACCTTGACGTTCAATATAGTGAACCAAGTTCTCAAACAGTTTAGATGATGGTTTTTATAGAGAAAAAAAAAAAAAATGATAATGCAAGAGCTGAAGTGAGTGAGTTATAAGAAAATGCAAAAGTGTCCGCTTGTTGTTAAAGATATAGAACACAGAAGCTTGTGATGTATTCTTACACTTGAGGAGAGAGGATTTAATAATTACAACTTCGTAGAATACTATGGAGTGAGGAATATGGAAGAGTGAGTAAATATTAACCCAGTGAAATATAGGGTGCGGAGGCTCAAGAAGAGATCGCTCATTGTATCAACATTTCGTGGCCCAGACTGTTAAAACACTGTACACACAAAACATGTAGTAGTAGAAGTTTGCAAGAGGAAATTAACCATATCCCTACGCCAAGTGCCAGATCAACGCAAGTGTAATGGACATGTGTTAAAAGCCTGGGTTGATCGTGAGAATGTCAAAGACACTAAAAAAAGTGGGTTGGGGAGAGTATGAAACTGTCGTGGAAAACTTTTCAAAGGTTCTTCTTAACTTCCAGCACCCATACCTTTCCTTCCAGTAACCCATCACTATGTGTCCTTCCAGCACTCATATCTATCATTCCAGCACTCACTTGCTAATCGTCCAGTACCCATACCTCTCCTTTCGCCAGCACCCATACGATCCTTCAGGTTCCCATACTATCCTTCAAGCACGCTATAGCCTATCCTTCTCAGCAGCGCTCTATACCTATCTTCCAGTATCCATACCTATCTCGCTGTGTTACCCACTAGCCTATCACTGTTCCAGTACAAATACCTATCCTTTTCCAGTATCCTGTGATCCATCCTTCCAGCACACATACCGATCCTTCCAGCACCATACCTATCCTTCCAGTACCCATAATCCTATCCTTCCAGTACAAATACCTATCCTGTCCAGTACCCATACCTATCCTTCGCCAGGACCCATACATATCCGTCCGCAGTAACAAGTGATACCTATCCTTAGCAGTGTCACATACCTATTCTTTCCAGTACCCTAGACGTACACGCATATATTTTTTTTACCGTCGTTGAGTGCTAAGCGGCAAACAGGTCGCAATGATAAACCTCAGGTCCAGTAAGATTGTTGTGTTGCTAGGCAGCACTCAGGTCTGCCATAAAATCCTCCAGGTCGTAAGATGATGTTGGTGCTAGCAGCACACAGGTCAGCATAACTGCTCCAGGTCGAGTAAGATGTTGTGTACTATCAGCACACAAGTCAACATTGATAACGTGCTCCAGAAGTTCATAAGAATATTTGTGCGTAGCGGCAAACAGGTTCAAATAACGTCCTAGGGTAAGATGTTGTGTGATAGAAGCACACAGGTCAAGTTAATCGTCCAGGAGTATGATGTGTTGGTGCTAGAGCACAGCAGTGTCAACATATACGTCCTGGTCTCAGTAAGGATGTTGGTGCTAGAAGCACCACAGGTCAACATAAGTCCAGTTGTCAGTATGATTGTATGCTAGAAGCACACAGGTCAACGCATAACGTCCAGGTCGCAGTGCAAAGATTTAATTTTTTTGGTTTTCTTTTTCTATTCTTTGTTGGTGCTAGAAGTCACACAGGTCAAAGCATATCCTCCAGGTTCAGTAATGTAACGGTTGGTGCTTGCGCACACAGGTCAGCATAACCTCCAGGTCAGTGTTTATGTAGTTCTTGTAACACAAGGATGTTAGGTTCACAATAAGATAGTATGAGTACCGTGATGGGACCCGATTTTGGGGTCAGCCGCTGGGGGCGTTGACTCCCCTGAAACATATTGTATGTTTGGGCCAGAATGATGGATGATCAAGTGGCACTTCACGTGTCACTAGACCTTTACATGGTTATAGTTGTAAGTGGGATTTGAAGCATGGAGTGGGGAGGGAATTGACTTTCCCTATGCTTACCACCATCTTCCTCCCCATCCTTCCCCACCACAAACGCCCCTACTTGCCTATTCTATCTTCCCTCCCCTCTTTACAGTTCTCAACCTGTTCGTTTCCCCTCCCCAGGTCTTCCATATTTCATACACTTTCACTCTATTCCACCTTTCTCTCGTCCCCGTCATTCCACACCCTCCCCCATTCCACCCGCATCCCCTTCACCTCCCCTCTCTCCCACCCCTCCTTTCCTCCTGTTTGACCCAGAGAACCAGTTTCCCACCGCTCAACAAGATGGGTGGAACCCTTCCTGTGTTCACCGCGTGAGCACCAAGACATCTTATCTGCTTGTCTGTCTGTTTTTATTCAAGTGGATCGGTATGTCTGCTTATTTTAGGGTTTGTAGTGCTGCTTATATCAGTGGCTTGTTGTCATGCTTATATCAGTGCTTGTCTGTCTGCTTATTTTCTGTGCTTGTCTGTCTGCGTAGACTCCGCGCATGTGCTTGTCTTGTCTGCTGTATATCACAGTGCTTGTATGTCTGCTTATATCAGTGTCTAGTCTGTCTGTTATATCAGTGCTTGTCTGTCTGCTTTTAGTATCAGTGCTGTATGTCTGCTTAGATCAGTGCTTGGTATGGTCTGCTTATATCAGTCTTGTCTGTTCTGCCTTATATCAGTGCTTGTCTGTCTGCTTTTATCCCGCGGCTTGTTGTCTGCTTTTATTAGTGTCTTGTATGTTCTGCTTATATCAGTGCTGTCTGTCTGCTTATATCAGTGCTTGGTCTGTCTGCTTGATATCAGTGCTTGTCGTCTGCTTGTGTATCAGTGCTTGTCTGTCTGCTTATATCAGTGACTTTGCTATCGTCTGCTTATATCAGTTGCTTGTCTGTCTGCTTATATCAGTGCTGGTCTGTCTGCTTATATCAGTGCATGTATGTTCTGCTGTATATCAGTGCTTGTATGTCTGCTTATCTTCAGTGCATGTCTGGTCTGCTTATATCAGTGTATTTGTATGTCTGCTTATATCAGTGCTTGTCTGTCTGTTTATATCAGTGCTTGTATGTCTGCTTATATCCAATGCTTGTCTGTCTGCTTATATCTGTGTCTTGTTGTTCTGCTTATATGTCAGTGCTTGTATGTCTCTTATATCAGGGCTTGTATGTCTGCTTATTCAGTGCTTGTATGTCTGCTTTCTATGCAGTGCTTGAAGTCTGCTTATATCCAGTGGCTTGTTATGTCTTGTCTAGTCTATTTCAGTGCTTTGTATGTCTGCTGTTATCTAGTGCTGTGATGTCGGCTTATTTCAGTTGCTTTCTGTCTGCTTGTATATCAGTGGCTTGTCTGTCTGCTATATATCAGTGCTTGTTATGTCTCGCTTATATCGCAGTGCTGTATGTCTGCTTATATCAGTGCTTGTATGTCTGCTTTTCTCAATTGCTTGTATGTCTGTTATAATCAGTGCTTGTAGTCTTGCCTTATATTAATGTGCTTGTATGTTTATGCTTAGATCAGTGTTCGTAATGTCTGCTTTATCTCAAGTGCCTTGTATGTGTTCTGCTTATATCTCAGTGCTTGTATGTCTGCTTATATCAGTTGCATGTATTGGATGCTTATGGTCAGTCTGCTGGTCTGCCTGCTCTCATGAGTGTCAGAAATATCAGGCGCTAGAGAAAACGCCTCAGAATCGCTTGTAATGTATTCTCTGGATCAGTGGAGGAGATACTTGGTTAAACATTTCAGAAGATCTATTACCTAATTCTACTGACTACATAACACCTTAATGGAGTGAAAGTTTATAGTGCAAATTATGCCAGGGGCACTAGTTAACACTGTGCAGAATTAGACCAAGTGCGCAACGTTGGGTATCTTTACTTGGTAGATGTTGTCGCCATCCACAGTGGCTTTATCAATACAAATTCAAGGATGTAATTGGAGGGACGATAGACCTATTGCAAAAGACGCAGGTAATTCGCAGATCCCTCAGTCTTGGAGTTTGGTGAAAGAACCACTCACGTAGTCTTGAAGATCTGGATGGCGAAAACGTCTTACAGTATTAAGATTCTCCCATGTTGTTGCAGTGTGTCTGTAGGTATTGTATTACCATATACAACAAGTGGAACAGACTGTGCAACACGTTTCGTGGCCCACAGGAGTCTTGCATCTCTTCTATCAGCAGATACCAAAAAAATATTGTGGAACTTCAGTGTAGGAGCTTTAGGATTGAAAGACTAGATCACTTCTCCGTCCAATGCGATTACCAATGAGCACTAGGGTTGTGATGGGGTATGTGCGCTGCTGAACAAGCAAACAGTCTGGTTGACCAGGCAGTCAACAATGATGTGTGACCTCCGGACAGTCATAAATCTGTAACCTGGGTGTCAGAATTGAGTGTAGTGAGTTCGGTGAGTATTTGAGTGTGTGAAGGTCAAGGAATTTGAGAAGGGGTGAGAGACTGTGAGTGAGGGAATTTATGAGGGTGAATTTTTACCTGGTGTTCTGATGCGTCCGTGACAACTTAATGCATAGATAATCATTTGCATGTTTGTTTATTTTTTTGTAACCGAAATAATATTGTTAAATGCGAACTAGCTGTCTGTCTGTCTGTCTGTCTATCTCTCTGTCTGTCTGTCTCTCTCTCTGTCTGTCGTGTTTGCTGTCTCTCTCTCTCTCTCTCTCTCTCTCTCTCTTCTCCTTCTGTCGCTCTCTCTCTCTAGCCTCTATTGTCTGCTCTCTCTCACTCTCTCCTCTCGCGTCTATCTCTCACGCTCGCAGTGTTTCATTACGTGCTCTGCTTTCACCCACTTCACTCCACTCTCCCCACATCATACCCTTCTTCCATTGCACACCTTTCACACGCATCCTGTCTCATGACTCGCTCCTCAACGTGTCCACTATTTCTGCGTATTACTGTTCAGGCTCGGTCCAGCGGAGAGGCAGGGCCAGGAGCTGAAACTCGGACCCCTGCCAGTTTATCTACACCTGTGATCGCGGTTTCCGTGATTGTTTGTTGACTACTTTCGACGCGCCGGCCCTGTTGAGGCTTTGTCTGATGCTTGTTTGGTCAAGACCAGGTTGTTTGTTGCTTATGGCCTGTTGGCCCACATATGTCTCAAACCTGGTTTGAGTCTGGCACTTCGTGAAGGAATTCGTCCAGGTTTCCTGTCTTATAAGAATATTCACTAGTGCCAGAAGTGTTTCTGATATCTTCTTCGCGCGGGCAAATCTTGGTCGTTCTCGTGAATCATCTGGATGTTTTGTTACAGTGTTCTCTATTGAGTCCACGGTCACTCCTGCTTCATTGGGTTTATTTTAACTTTTCCCAATTCTCATACTTCCAGTATGTTGTTATGGACAATGTGCAGATTTGCGACCAAGCACCTTTCGCCAGTAGTCTTTCCAGGTAGATATTATTGTTATATCTCTCTTCTCCTCTCCAGCAGTGGTCATGTTATTAGATTTTGGGGCGTTCAGCGCTGCAATTTATTAAGCTTTGCTGGCTCTGTGCAGGTCATAAATAATTTTGATCTATCAAGCATGTGATACAGGTCCTACCCAGAAATGGAGGCGCCAAACACTGAATCAACAGTACTCCAAGTGAAGAGTCTAAAAACAACTTGAAAAGTGGTCACACCTAGTTAATATTTCCCTTGTCTTGAAAGTCCTCATAATCCACACTCTGATTTGTCTAGTGTTCCTTATAACATTTGTCCCTTTGTACTGTATTTTCCATTCCCCACTGAAAGAGAATATAATATGTCTTCTTGCAGTTTTTCTGGTTTCTACCGTAGGTGATTTCATGGTTTATTTTTTGGAATCATGTAATCATAGTGATTATTGTACGAGCGTGAAGGGTTTATCGATGTCTACTATGAGTATAAGAAACAGTAGAAGCGCCAGGACCGTTGCCCTTTGGGTGTCTAATGCTGATTTTGCGGTCTCGCATTGCCCACCACAGCTTTGTGTTCTTTCAGAAAGTTGAATATCACTTGTTCACTTTGCCAGTACATACCAATGCTCATTTTGGTTTTCTTCCAACGACTCTCCGTAATTCTGTCAAAGTGGTTTAGCAGGAGGACAGGCACGATTCTTCCATGCTGGTTTGGGTTTTAACAGATCTATTCTCTTCAATAAAATATTTCAATTTGGCGTGTCTCATCTGCCATCCGCAAAACCCTTTATTGATGTGGCATGTTAGGCCTACTGCGTTTCTGTAAGTTTTGGCTAACAAACTTCTCAACTGCCTCTTTTTTTGCGAAAGGTTGTGTCTGCACTCTTTAAGTGTCTCTGTATTTTTATCCTACATAGTCTAAGCTCGCTTTCCCAAGTTCTTCGGAGTGCTTCGTTCTAGTGGTGATTATTTCACTTTTACTAATTGTGGAGTTTGCGCATGTGTCCAGTCTAGGTAAGTTTGGTGATTTTTCGAATTGCTGCAGGATTTGTGCTCATGCATGTTACATGTATAGGTCGGCCCTTTTGGGGTAATGAAAAAAATATCAGCATTCTCGTACACTGTTCAGTGGACTGCTGATACGTTGATATTATGTGGTGTGCTTTCAGAATTTTCATATTCATTTCTTTTCGCGCCAGTGTATGAACCTCTGTTCACCAGGATCTCTGTTAGCACCAGGAATCTGTTACACCAGGGATCTGTTTACACTACAGGTTCTGTTACTCACAGGATCTGTTACACCAGGAGATTCTATTTACACCAGGATCTGTTTACACCAGGATCTGTTTACGCACCAGGATGAGATTTCACAGGATGCTGTTACACAGATCTGTTTCGAAGGATCTGTTACACCATGGGGGGGAAATCGTTACGTACCAGGCATCTGTTTGTGCACCAGGATCTAGTGTTACCACCAGGATCTGTTAGTGTCACAGGATCTATTACCCAGGATCTGTACTCACAGGGATCTATGACACCAGGATCGGTTGTACACCAGGTTCTATTACACCGGAATTCTGCGTTACACAGGATCTATTCTCCGGGATCTGTTACACCAGGATTATTTGTCACCAGGATCTTGTACGCCTGGATCCTATTTGCTCACTCCGGATCTGTTACACCAGGATCTGTGACACCTGGATCTATTTACACCAGGGATGCAGGTTACACACAGGATCTATTACACCAGGATCTGTTACACCTGGATCTATTACCCAGGATCTGTATGAAGGATCTATTGTACACCAGGAACTCTGTTACACCAGGATCTAGTTATACCAGGATTGTTACACACCAGGATGTCTGTTTACCCAGGATCTATTACACCAGGATCTGTTACCAGGATCTATACACCAGGGTTCTTTACACCAGGATCTATTACACCTGGATTCCGCGTACACCAGGATCTGTTCTCAGGATCTGTTACACCAGGAAATGTATGTTCACTGCTGGTAGCTGGCTTTTACACCCAGGATCATGTTACACCAGGATCTGTTACACACAGGATTCTGTTACCACGGATCTGTTACACCAGGATCTGTTTACACAGATCTATTACACCAGGATCTTAATTTACACCAGATTCTGTTGACCACCAGGATCTGGTTACTACCAGGATCGCAGTTCCACCTAGGACATCGTGGTTATCACCAGGATCTATTACACCCAGGATCTATTACACCAGGATCTGTTACAACCTACTCGGATCTGTTACACCAGATCTTGTTACACCAGGATCTGTTATCACAGGATCTGTTTACACCAGGATCTGTTTACACCAGGATTGTTTACACCAGGATCTGTTATCACCAGGAGTCTGTACACCAGGATCTGTTACACCAGGATCTGTTACTCCATCAGGATCTGTTCTCACCAGGATCTTGTTGTTACACCAGGTTCTGTGTTACACCGGGATCTGTTTACACCAGAGAATGTTACTACCAGGATCTGTTGTACCCTGTGTGGATCTGTTACACCAGGATCTGGACATCAGGATCTGTTAGACACCAGGATCGTTCACCAGGATATTATTACACCAGGATCTGTTACACCAGTTGATCTGTACTGCAGGATCTGTTACACACAGGATCTGTTACACCAGGTATGTCTGTTACACCAGGATCTGTTATGTTATTGCTGATTCTTACTGTTGAACAGCGGTTTTAAGGTGCGATGAAGGTAGCGTAGGTAGCAATGGATACGGGCCGTGACTAGATTGGTTTAATGGGTAGGAGTGGAAGTACACAACGGGCAGCTGTGAGGAAGTTGATACCGCAAGCCGATGTCCGTGGAGGGGAGAACTTGTGTACGGCAGTGTCGGTCAGGCGGGTGAGAGGAGGGTGGACTGTGTGTCCCACCGACCTAGGTTGGCTACAGAGGGCAGTTTTGTGTATAGGTAGGCCGCGAACTTGAATAGTCAGAGCGCAGACGAGAGGCTGTGTTGTGCTCTGCCAGACGGGCTGTTCTACATTTGCTCGGCACGCACCTCGCGTCGTCCCGCGCGCGACAATACTGGTGGGTCCCATAGGTCTTATAAGTGAATTACACTATCTAGACCCAGAGAGGACTGGCTTTCCGCTCACTAGTAAATAAAAAAATGACAATAAGTGCAACAGGCAAAATAAAAAACTCTCCCAGACTCCAGGGGAGAGAAAACTGGTTTGCCCGGCGCGTTGTTTTCAACGAGTAGTGAGCCGGGAGGCGTCAGCACTGGAACTGATAAATCTTCTTTATACAGGTTGTCCGCAGGCTGGAAATCAGTTGACCACTCGTCTGTACTAGACGTTGTTGCACGCTCACATCTGCAAACAATGATCTGACAGGTAGTGATTTTACCTTATGGTGGGACATGTGTAAACTCCAGAAGGCAGCACTGCCCTGCCCGTAATACAGTCTTTTTCCTTTAGTTAAAAAAAACACTGGTTTGCACATACCAGTGTACAATGAATTACTTTATTCCATGGTAATTCATTGTGTACTCTCTGGGTACCCTCTAAAAGTATTTACATAATTTACATGATGTGTGTCCACCCTGACTATGTATTTATCGACTAGCTATCAAATGTGTGTGCTATTTTATACCGCCATTCTGCAAAGCAAACCAATTTAGCATTAACTAGCGTAGGAGTCGGACAAGTCAGTAGTGGTACGTCAATGTCACAGGAAATGTACTGTTGTCTGGTCGCAGGCCTAAGTATGGCGCCTTACTGTGGCGTTTCGTACAGCGTAGCGCGGAGAAGGTGGTAGACGTTTGTCCCTAACATTGTGTTGTTCTAGATCGTGCGTTGTCAACGCACGCGCCTCCCGCTTACTTCAGCTGATATGGTCCAGTCTACTTATGTGATCAAGTGTGGGCTTTCCTGATAGCTCGTAGCATTCTCCCTTCACCTCGAACTTATTGGCACGCGAGCTGTCCTCTCTCTTCCCTAGGACTACGGTAAGGACCCACAAAGACTTTGGGACAAGTTTGTGCATACCTGGGGTCGCTCTTACACTGGGTTGCAGCCCATAAGCTTGTTGCTAACTCTGGTTCCACTTTGCTTTCCTTGGCGCGGGCATTGCGTCTCTGACGTGAAATTTCTTGTTGCTTTCATAAGGTTCGTCCTCGTACCCGCTGGATTGACAAGCTGCGTTGTCTGCATCTTTACTACAAGTGGCGCGCTATCGATTGCTAATCGTAAGTGGTCTAGGTGGAGTAAACTAGATTTCATATGGTAGACGCTTGCTCTTAGCCATACAAAGCAAAATGGAGGTGTCTCATCGTTCGAGTGTTGAGGGAGGATTTTATGTTACACTGAAAACATCTGGTATAGCTATCTCCCATGTGAATCAACTTTGGGTTAACTCCGCCGTTACTCTGAGCACCTCCAGGACTTTGCGATTTGTGCGTTCAGCTAAGACCGATTACTCGCAGGGTGGCGTGGAGTACTGGCGCTTGAAGAATCGTTGGATGTCTGGAGCAAAGATACTGCATTTATTGCCATTTATAAACTCAGAACCATTGTCGGCTGAGGTATCCACGTGGGCAGTTGACGATGAACAACTTGCTCACGCGGGAAGCACTTGCGACCGTTTCGAGCGGTTTTTCAGGAATGGGTACTAATTCACTGTTACCGCGTCAGTTATACCATTACAATGAGGTGCGTATGTCCCTGCTCGAGGTCGAGAGTTCGTCACAGGTCGACTCAACGTTTCTCTCCCAGGGCTCTTTTGTAAGGGGATACTTTAAAAGGGGTTGGCCTGTAAGGGTTCCCCTTGTCTGTGGGCAACAACCCCTGGTGTACAGTTTGGGCAATGTCCGTGCCACTTAGGCCAAATATTTCATTCTCCTGTTTGATCTGGGGGTCCTTCCCGGGGGTGCGCTACCCGGGGAAATTTTGGGGATCAACCTAAAAGTAGCTGGTATCTGACTCTGGTATCACCAGGGGGTTGGGTTCTGCCGGGGTCCCCAGCGTGCAACAGGGCACAGTACTCCTTGGTTGACCACAAAACCCTTCAGTGGAACGGGACTTGCCCGTAATCAACGCCCCCTTTGGTAAGGAAAAAGGACGGGAGACCACACGGGTCCTGTCTTGGGCTCTCTCGAGATCCTCAACGAGAACGAATTCCCGACCTCCGAAATGTTTAATGTCCGACAGGGCTCACTACAACTTTTGCTTACCGGGGGCATAGCAATTTCGGGTTGTATCCTTGAAAGGAGCGCCCCCGGCATGCTTTTCCCCAGAGGTTCTTATTTGCAAAAAGGGCCAATAAGGGAAAAAGACGATAAACTTGTAGGAAATGATAGATGAACCCCAAAATGGGCCAGGGCCAACAAAGGCTAAAGTTTTCTCGTCCCTGAAATTGACTTCCGCTTTAGAAGAACACGGGGTAGCTAGCAAAGGGTGTTGCTTCCCCTTAATTCTGTGACAAGACGCACCGATGCCAAATTTCTGGGACAGTCGTCAAGGGGTTTTTTAAATCAGGGAAACTAAGGGTTGGGGCGATGTTAACTTGTTCTTTAAAATGACAAAAGCTCGTTCCGATCCCGTCCCTCAAAAGGGGCATCCTTCTTAGTAAACGTGTCAGGGGTGCGCAATGGGGGAGAAACCTGCGATAAAGGTGCGGTAGAAACCCGCCCGGCCTATAAGGACCGGGGCTGCATCCGCCGTCATGGGGGCTGGGGGAAATTTTTGCCGGCCGAGATTTTAATCGTCCGTTTATCCATTTGATTACTACGGCCCCAAAATTATTTCCTTCCGGAGGAAATGACATTTGGGGAAACTTTACCTTTAAAATTTGCTGGCTAGCCGTCCAATACCCTGTCAGTTTCTCAAGATGTGACGGGACATCTTGCGACTGACTATGAGATCATCCAGGTAGACCATGAGGGGCCCCTAGGAGGGGACGGGAAAAATTGTCGTATCAAACACTAAAACGTGATGGGCTTCCGCGCAAACCCAAGGCATCCCCCTGAAATGGTAATGCCAGTTTGGGTGAGAAAGCTTCAAATCTCTCTCTCATCATCGAGGGGATCTGCCAAACCCTTGAAGAAGATCAAGAGTTGAAAAACCTTATTTTCCCGATGTTCTGCAACGGCGTTCAAACTGGCAATGGAAAGGTGGGGAAGGCATCATTCAGTTTCCTGTAATCGAAAAAGGGGGCCCCGGGTTCGTCTTTCTTGGGAACCAGAATAAGGGGGCATTCCCGGGGAAATGGACTCCTCAATAACTCCATCAGGACTCCGTGAATGAGTTCTTCGGCAAGACTTTTTGCGCATGTGGCAGGCAAAAGCGGTACATAAAGGGTTTAGTCCCTTTTGTCAAGTGGAATAGGGGTGAGAGATCAGGGGGGTCAAACCCATGACTCCCCATCTAGTGCAACTGCGAACGGCCGTTTGAGAACCTGGAGAAGTTTTGGAAACCTCTTCAGGATAGTTTTTAAAAGCTAGATATTTCGCACGGCCTTGTTGGAAGAGTCGCAGCAGACTCCCCGGGGAGAACTGCACCACAGGAAGTCGCTGGGGTTCACCCCCCACTCTCCCCGGGGAGGGGGAATCTGCGGGTCAACAAGGGGATTCTTCCCAGGGGAAATTTCGATATGCATGTTAAAACAAGGGACTTGAAATTTCCCACGTTGCCTGTGGCGGTGGTTCAAGGAGAGGCCCTTTGACTCGGATGTGTCGTTGCAACCAGCACGGGCTCCCTTTAAAAGCTCTGCTCACGTACACCGTAACAGGGGTGACGAGTTTGTGACAAAGTGGGCGTCATACTTTTTACAAGCAGTAACTCTGCCGCAATGCCAGACCCGAGTCAACATCGCCCGCCGACAGGGGTCTGGGCTTGACAACGCTGGTTCTACAACAGCGTAGAGTTAGATGAAGTTAAATGGGCGTCCCCAGACGGGGTTTTACTGGGAACTAGGCTGAGGCCAGGAGGTGATGGGCAAAAGCTCACCGAGGTCGATCAGGACAGAACCGACCCCGGGGAGAAGGCTATGGGAAACCCCCGGGGTTTCCCCAAAGATTTAGGGACTGTGCTTTCTCGAGCGGTAGCACGTAGTGGATCCCCAAACCACCCCCCCGAGGGCACATCCACTCCTTAATTCCCCTTTCCACTCAGTGGGTCTAAACGATCTAAGATTGCCAGTTTTTAACCCCATGACAGGTCCCAGGAAAAAATACCATTACGACTAAGAATTTTTCGGGCAGCTTGTGACCCCGGACCCCCAAATTCTAGGGTTTTGCACGCGAACCGTCAGCGTTTTCCGAGGGGTGGCGGGGGGCTCTCCAAGGGCCCCGAAGGCCCTTCTCGAAAAATGGGCGGACAATGTTAAAGGGGCCTTTTAGGAAAAAACTGAAAAGGCTTATTGGGGGACTGGACTCAGACGGGCCACATGGGTTGTATACCGAACATGAAGGCATGAAGGGAGGGGGGGGGGGGGGGGGGGGGGAGAAGCGCCGAGGCCGACACGTTTCGAGGCTCGACCTGGGGACGGGGTTTGAACAACGTCAGACACTCGGTTTCCTCACTGTCGGGCAAG
>NC_069400.1:78483708-78582215 GCF_026875155.1 Cherax quadricarinatus | reverse complement strand
AGTACTTGTGTGATGTAGGTGGTACATTTGTGATGGAGATGATACCTGTGTACTGTAGACGGTACTTGTGTAATGTAGATGGTACTTTTGTAGTGTAGATGGTACTCGTGCATTGTAGATGGTAGTTGTGTAGTGTAGATGGTACCTGTGTAGTGTAAATGGTACTTGTGTAGTGTAGATGGTACTTGTGTAGTGTATATGGTGCTTGTGTAGTGTAGATGGTACTTGTGTAGTGGAGATGGTACTTCTGTAGTGTAGATGGTACTTGTGTAGTGGAGATGGTACTTGTACCTGTGTAGAAGATACAGTCTTTATCTTACCTTTATCTTTGATGAGTTTCGAGAGACTACTTCCAGAGCGGAGTTAAACTGCATAACAACACATGGATAGTTTTGCAGTTCCTGTCCTTGAACTAATACCATTCATGCCTACTTTCTTTTAACAATGAATTGCATCAGTCTATCACTTTTTCGTACTGTGTTAGGTAAGACAAATGCCACAAGAAAACACAGTTAAGTTAAGAAAAAATATATATTCACCCAGGTACCCATTACAGTACTTCACCTGCAGAGTTCATAGGTACAAACCAGTACATCACCAGAGATACAAGCGAAGTGTCTCCAGCGACGGTTCCTTATACAGGAAATTCTTTTGGGAGTGAACGAAGCATGTCTCAGTACTTTGGTCAAGAGCCGAGACAGTTTTTCTCTTGACACGTGTGAAGCATTCTAAAAATGAGTAACAATACCAGAATTCACCTTCAGTGTGGTCAAGCCACGAGTGAAAATATCTCTTGAGCTCAGCATCACCTGAAGCTGCGTTTGCTTGTACGAGTCAGCCAGCGACCAAGATACTACCTATACGACCTAATCGCATGACTACACACAATGTCACATAACAATCGAATCGCATAAGTATTACACTGTATCTGACATTGCAATACTGAAATACAATCTTATCTCCGAATGAACAGTTGAGGAAGATTACCCGACACTCTAATTTAGATTTTGCCGTCGAAAGAGGCTAATTTATTGTGCACTCCATATCCAACTGTAGATGGTAGCGCAAGAGCATATGGATAAACAGAAGGCCCAAGAACTAGTCCCTAAAACGGTTTTCACAAGTATATCTGGATTTATATCTAGTTCACTTATTTGTTAAAATTACATTTAGGAAATTTGCTTAATATGCTTGGTATCTTATTTTCATTAATATTACACAGGTTTCTATACTATCTATCTCCATATTCCCCAATAAGTGGACAATTAAGCACATGGTGTTCAAGAGAGTGACAATAGGGCTGGCCAAATACTTCGAATTTGGTTTGACCATCATCTGTGTGTCTCCAAACTGCCAGAAGTACTTGTAACCAAGCCTAAACTTGGCCAAGATAACATCAATCAAGTCTGTTCACACTGCAAGTTGCTCCATAAATGTAGTTATCCACGTTCATGTTATCATAGTGGGTTATAGATCTACTCAGGCTTCTAACTGCATTCCTAGAATATTTAGTTTCATTATTTACTTCTCTCCTAATATTATTCCTAATGCTAGAAACGATATACCAAAGTTATATTCTACATTTTCTTCAGATTAAGTTCCTTGAACTGCACTCCTTGGAATGCAGGCGAGAAACTCATGATAATATACATTTGAAAAATCCTAGAGGGACTAGTCTCAAATCTGCCGAATAGGTAAAAGTGGTCAATTAGCAAGATCTCATTTAATTTTTTTTTTTAATTTTGTTTTATACGTTTAAAGATATTTTTTGTTCATTTATGTTAATGTAAAGATTAATAATTTTGTACAAAAAAAACCCTTAGAAAACTTACCTAACCTTATAGAAGTCCTCAGGTTGTTCTTCAACTCTATATATCCTTGGTTGGGCCCTCATTGAGATTATGCTGCTCAGTTCTGGTCACCGTATTACAGAATGGAATAAATGCTCTGGATAACGTACAAAGGAGGATGACAAAGTTGATCCCATGTATCAGATATCTTCCCTATGAGGATAGACTGAGGCCCTGAATCTGCACTCTTTCGAAAGGCGTAGAATTGGGGGGGGATAATGACTGAGGTGTATAAATGGAAAACAGGAATAAATAAAGGGGATGTAAATAGCGTGCTGAAATTTTTCGAGCCAAGACAGGACTCGTAGCATGGTTTCAAGTTGGAAAAATTCCAGATCCAGGAAGGATATAGGAAAGCACTGGTTTGGTAATAGAGTTGTGGATGAGTGGAACAAACTCCCGAGTACAGTTATAGAGGCTAAAAAAGTTTGTGTAGTTTTAAAAATAGGTTAGATAAATACATGAGTGGGTGTGGGTGGGTGTGAGTTGGACCTGACTAGCTTGTGCTGCTGGGTCAGGTGCCGTTCTCCTTCCTTGAGTGGAGATGACCAGACTGGGTGGGTCACTGGGATAATCCGGGGGGTGGGTTCAATGGTCTAATCCGGGGGGGGGGGGAAACATGGACCTGCTCCGCTTGGGTCAGTAGGCCTGCTGCAGTGTTCCTTCTTTCTTATGTTCTTATATTCTTATAACAAGCGCAAATCAATTTAGCCTAATCCAACTAAAATATATTTTTGATAAGTTTACATTAATTTAATAATAAACAAACACAGTGAAATATATTTGTTTACGTTAAGTTCAGAACAATTTTTGCGAAATTATTGCATACACAAATTTTCGCTTGCCTTATTCGGCAAGAAAAACGTTGCTGTTTAAGCCAAAATCGTAACTTTTACCTATTCGGCACGTCATATACATATTAGCTTATATTATTTTTGTTTTATCTTCACAGAGTGAGAGAACAGTGAGACAAAACACACTACAATTGATAATGTGATATAAACACTCTCCTCTAAACCTGTTTGTCTAATTGTACATTTACTGTTTGTTTTATGTTTGATGTGGGGGTGAGCATTCCAGCTTACCTGGCTTGTCACTGTACAGCCCACTTGACTGCATATTTGTGCAGCTTGTGTGGGTTTACCATAAGTCTGAAGAGTCGCTAGGATTAACTGTAGTTCCGATGCGCTAACCTCTGTTATGTACACCCGCTTACCTCAGTCTGGGTAATCCCGGGGATCAATGTGCCCAGGAGCTGCTCTTAAACCAGATCTCATAATACATCTGCTTAACCAGGCAGTTGATCCTCGTTACACACTAACTCTGGTCGGGTCTGGGACTGGGCCACGGACCTACAAACCGTCAGTTGGCTTCAGGAAGGCACCACAGCCTCGTTGATCAGGAAGTGACTGAAGGACACTTGAAGAACGTTGTCGGGGGTCAGTAACTTCGGGACCAGAGCTCCTGGAGGATCAAGGCATCAACCAGGCTTTTACTGCTGGCCGCATACAGTCTAACATATCAACAACAACCCGGATGGTCAGGCACTGATCTGAGGAACCTGTCCAGTTCTCTCTTAAAGCTCACCAGAGATTTGTTGGTTATTCTCCAAATACATAGTGGGAAGGCGTTGAAGAGTCGAGGACCTCTGACACTCATCAAGTTCTCAAGTGTACTCGTCGCGCCCCTGCATTTTAGTTGTCATACGGAATGGTTTCTGTGTTCAGGTTTGATACCAATCCCTCCAAGGTTTTCCAGGTGTATAGGTGTATATTACTATGAACCTCTCTCGCCTACATTGCAAAGAATACAGCTGAAGGGTCTTCAGGCGTTCCCGGTAATTCTCTGGGTTCTATTTAAGAAAAATATCCATCTACCGACTTTTACAGGTATTACTATTACAGGCATTTTGTGCCGTACTACGATCGCATTTGTTGAATATTTTTAGTCACTCAATGTACACTACCTCAGTATTTAGTTTGTCTTCCAGGGCATCCAGGACCGCACTGTATTGATCTAGCAATTGGGAAAGACAGGAGTGACCTTTGATACATACCTTTGATGAGTTTCGAGAGTCTTACTACTCTCGTAGCCCGGCCATGGGCCAGGGTCGTCTGGTGATAGCCTGGTCAACCGACTTGCCCTAAACCCATGCTATCTTGGATTACGCGACTGTTGTGATTCCATGTGACTAGCAATCTTCCTTCTTAGGACCCGTTCAAAGAGTTTGATAATGCGTGAAATTAAGGCTACTAGTCTATAGTTTTTGCTACAGCTTTGCGAAGTTTGGCAATATCAATGGATGAGACCTGTATCCAGGCTATTTTTCTTCTTCTAGGCGTGAAGTATAATGGACCATCCTAAGCCTCTTCAAGTCACTTGTCTCTACTGCTCTACTCTAACAGCCCCTCTTAACGCAGGAGAAATCGCAGACCTTGAGAATGTACCGAGAACCTTCACTGCTACCATTAATTTATTCAAGCACCAAAATTACTGGGAACTTTTGCAATTCCTCGATCTTTACTCCTTGGAACGTACCAGACAATGATGCAGAAAAAATCTAGAGGGACTTATCTTAAATCTGCACACAGAAATTACTTCCAATGAAAGTAATATTTAACAGGTGGTAACATTACCCCAATGAAAAGCAGGAGTGCAAATGAGTACACGAAGGGAAAACTCAATACATAAAGGTAATTACGATCAGCCGGGCTATGGAGGAGAGAGAGATATGTGATAATATATACCTAGAAAGTACTCGAGAGACCTTATCCCAAATCTGCACACTGCCATAACAACATACTGGAGTGAGAGATAGGGAAGTGTAAAATAAACCCAGTGAAAAGCAGGGGTGCGGTGGGGACAATAAGGGAACACTGTATCAACATTCGTGGCCCCAGACTATTCAACATCTTCCCAGAAGATATCAGAAACACTGAGCTGCTTTGGGGATTAGTGTGGACGGTTACAAAGCCATGGCTTGCTTTTGCAATGTTCTAAAATTTGAGGTTGGAGAGTTGAAGGAGGAAGTCTTGCTTCTATAAGAGGAAATTAGGAGGCTGAAGGTTCACCTCAATGGGGTTGGGAGCGAGTGTGAGGTGGCTGATATGGTGGAGGGGAATGAGGCTACCAGCAGCGAGATGCAGTCTGTCTCTCGCTGCGAGGAAGCTGTAGATGGGGAGGTAGCAACGGCTACCAGCAGTGAGGTGCAGTCCAGCACCTACTACAAGTCGCAAGTGGTTCCCAGTAATGGGAAGAGCATCGAGATAAGGAAAGTTAAGAGAGAAGATTTGAAGGTAGGAAACCGCTTCTCTGTTCTTCAGGATGAGTGTACTTCAGTGGCCAGTGAAGGTAAAGGTACTACTTCCCCTGCAAATGGAGGTAAACGCATACTTGTGGTTGGTGACTCACAGGTACGATATATGGACCGTGCCTTCTGTAATAGGAATAAGAACATAAGAGATAGAGTGTGCTTCCCAGGAGCTGTTGTTAGTGACATAGTCGGCAGGTTGGATATCATGTCAGGTAATGGGAACAACCCCTATTTCTGTTCAGTTTTGGGTTAGAAAAATTGGGGAAGGGTAGGGAAAAGAGTGCTAGATAAGTACGGTCGCTATGTTTTAATTTAAAGTCTAAGGGGGGGGGGGCCCCAATTATATGTGCATCTTGCCTAGAAGGGAGTGGGAAAATAAATGGTGTCTGGGGAAATTTGGTGTAAATTGCGGGCTAGCAATACTGAAGGAACTTGCAATCCCATTCTTGAAAAAACTGGGAAAAATTTTTATGGCAAACATGTATGTATGCAAGGGATGGGGTACATCTTTTGGGGCAGGGGGTGGAGTTTGCAAATAAACGGAGGGCCACTGTAAAAATGCTAGGTTTTTTTAAATGATAAAAGATAGAGGATGGGTGGTGTGGAAAAGTCGGGTTTGCAAACTAGGATTGTAAACAGAAATGTATAAAAGACATTATATGAAGTTTAAAGACAATAGATCATGTCGCAAACAAAGGGGACAGCAGGGGGGGCGCAAGGGACTGCTCCCTTTAAGGTCTTTATCTAATAGCGGGGGTGTAAGAAAAAAGAAGATGAGCAAAAATTAATTGCAAGTGCAGGAAAAAGATATCTTTGCTATAACAGAGCCCGGGTCAATTGAAAATGAGAGATGCCTTTGAATGTAAATACAAGGCTTTTAAAATTATTCCACATGGACAGGGTCAACGGGAAGGGTGGTGGGTAGCGATGTAGCCAGAGAAAATTTAAAGTGTTGTGTTAGAAAGATATAAATTAGAAGCGTAGCCATGATCTGTTTGGTTACAGTTTCCGAGGGCCGTAAAAAAAACTATTTTGGGTGTGTTTTTACGGGGCCCCAAATCTGATGGGAGTGCTGAAAAACTTCTAGGGATAAAATTCGTAAGCCTTTCTACTACGAAAATGTTGTGTAATGGGAGATTTCAACTTGACGATTGAGGAGCAATTTGACAGGAAATTTGAGTAATTGACTTTTTGTCGATTCGGATTTTTTTTAAAAAGCATTTTGTGACGAGCCAACGGGGGGAAATAACCTGCTTGATTTGGGTTCTTCCCAGCAGGGAAACGCAAATAAATAATCTTGGGTTAATGATGAGCTTGGGGAAAGTAATAAAAATCCTCGTTTTAATATATCAGGGAATTCCCCTAATAAGGGGCAATCAAGTCTCTGCCCCTGACTTCTGCTTGGTGATTTCATAGGACTAAAAAATTATTTGGGTGGGCTGAACTGGAATGACCGACTTGGGTCTGGTGGTTGATTGGTTTGCCGTTTGGCATTTTTCCAAATAAAAAAATCAGATCAAGCAAAAATGACCCTAAAGGGAAAGAAAAATTTGGTTTAAAAAACATCTCTTTGGTAAAAAAGAGAGGCATTTAGGCAAAATCAAAAGAGGAGAGGTGAATTAAAAAATAAATATTTATTTAAAAGAGAGAAAAAAAAAAAGGGAAAATACAAAAAGCAAAAAGGGTTATGGGTTAAAGTTGAAAGGGAGAAGAAGACAAAACCAAAAGGTTTTTCAGGTATACAAAAGAAAGATCAGGGAAAAAGGGCCCACTCAAAAGTTACTGGGTCAGTCTTAGACAGGAAAAGGAAATGTGTAGAATTTTTAACACATACTTCCTTCAGTTTTTACACGGGGAACCAGCGATATCCAGAAATAAAAATTTGTAGAAGGCCGAAAATAAACGTGCACGATTAGGGTCAAAAAGGACATGGTTTTGGCAAAATAAAAATTAAAACCTAACAATCCCCGGGCCCCGATGAAAATGTATGCAAGGTTTCAAAAGGAAATGTAAAGAGGGGGCTTAGAAACCTCGGCAATCTTTCAATATATCATAAAGACTGGCTGGTGCCAGGTAAGTGGAAAATGGAAAATGTGTCCCTATTTTCAAAGCAGGTGACAGGTCCTTGCTTCGAACTTGACAATAAGCCAAAACCCTCCATTGGGGGAAAAAATTTATGGAATCAAAAATTGGCGAGGCATTTCGTAGCCACCCTTTAAAAACATAAATTAATCAATGAATCTCAGCATGGTTTTACAAGGGGCGTTCCGCCTTAGAATTTATTAACTTTTTTCACTAAAGGGATTGGGAGGAGATCTGGTAATGAATATGTATTTTGTATAGGACTTCAGTAAGGGTTTGACAGGGGCCCCCATCGGCTATTGAGGCAAATTAAGGCCATGGGAAAAGGGGAGAAATTTTTTTTTTGGGGTAGAGGCGGTTGACAATAGGCAGAGGGGTTTGCATAAAGGGGGAGAAATCCGAGTGGGGAAAGCGTACCCAGGGTGTTCACAGGGGTCAGTGTTGGGCCCCCGTGTTCACAATCTACATAAACGACATTTGAGGGCATAAAAAGGGGACATAAACAAAATTTCCCCTGACCCAAAAAAAGGCCCTCGGGAAATTTTTGCGAGGACATTAGAGCCTAGGAAATTTGAATAGATGATGCAGTGGCGGAGAAGTGGCAGAGCAGTTTAATAAGCAAATGCAAAGTTCTAAATGATGGACAGGGAAAAAAACCACCCCATATAAAAAATAATGTCGATCTTAATATTACGGATTGCGAAAAAAAATTTAGGAGTCTGGTTAGCAGTAATCTGAAACCAAGCAAAGGATAAGTGTTCGCAATAAAACTAACAGAATCCTTGGGTTCATTCAAGAAACATAAATTGAAACCTCAGGGTTCTTAACTTATTATCTTGGTTAGGCCTCATTTAGATTTGGATATAAATCTTGGAAAACATACAAAAGGGGGTGACAAATTATCCCCTGTATAGAAATTTCCCTTGGGATAGACTGAGGTCCCCGAATCTGCACTCTATAGAAAGGCGCAGAATTAGGGGGGTATGATTGAGGTTATAAATGGAAAACGGGGAAAAAATAAAGGGGATGTAAATAACGTGCTGAAAATTTTTTAGCCTAGACAGGGGTCGTAGCAATGGTTTTTTTAAATGGAAAAATTCAGATTCAGGAAGGTATAGGAAAACCTGGTTTGGTAAAAGGTTGTGGTGAGGGAAAAACTCCCCGTCAGTTATTGAGGATAAAACGTTTGTAGTTTAAAAAGGTTGATAATACTGAGTGGTTTTTGGGTTGGTGTGAGTTGGACTGATAGCTTGTGCTACTAGGTCAGTTTTCGTGTTCTGCCTTAAGTGAAAGGACCCGCCCGACTGGTTGGGGGATTGGCTTAAGCCGGTAGGGGACTTGGACCTTGCCTCGATGGGCCGTAGCCCCGCTTTCAGTGTTCCTTCTTTTTATGTTTTTCTTTTGTTCTAAGAGGAAACTGAAAAAAAAAATTTTTTTTCCAGGTGCCAGAAAAACCAGGCTGTGATGGATTGTGGGTTAGCGGGCCACCCGCCAACAGCGTGGGTTATGGGGCCCGGGGTCCAAAAATAGGAAAAAAATCTCGGAATCATTAAACTATGTCAAAGGGAAGATATGTTTACTACATGTGGCTAACACCCCAGTCTGGTTTTATATGCCATCCTCGGGAGACTTGGGTTTGGGACGGGCGGCTGGGGCGCTGACCCCAAAACGTTTTTTGTACACCCTAGTTAGGATTGAGCTCTGAAATAAGCTGAGTAGGATGACAGACCCGGGGTCTGTAAATGAAAACGAGGCAGGTAACATTCCAATCTGTAAAGAACCGGATAACACTCTTTTCATGTAAATGGGAAAGGGATAAAAAAAAACAATCTCACCCTGTAAATTCAGAGGGATACAAACTTCTCCCCCCGTAAATTCAGAGGGGATATATTTCACTCTGTAAATTCAGGGATACATTTACCGTGTAAATTTGAGGCAAACATTCTCACCCGAAATTCAGAGGCAATATTCTCACTCTGTAAATCAGAGGCAACATTCTCAGTCTATAATTCAGAGGATACAAACATTTTTGGGTTTTTCGAAGAATGGGAACACAACGAGAGTCTAGCTTAAAATCTCATAAAGGTATCATCATATGTGGACAAGCAGGTTTGCCCCACTGACAGGTGTAACAGGGAGAAACACAAGGTGTGAAGCGGTATGTTAAGCTCATAAAAAAGGAAAAGGACCTAGTAGCGACCAGTGAAGAGGCGGGGCCAGGAGCTGTGAATGACCCCTCAAACCCCAATGGTGAGTCACACACACACACACCAAAAACACACACACACACCACACACACACACAAACACACCCCAACACACACACAACCCCACACACAGGATGCAGATAAAAATGGGGAGCGACGTACAGTTTTTAAATTGACACATGTGCAAACTTCGGGTTTTTTAAAGAGAATCGTTTCGCCAACCCGTGATTGTCATAATACTTGGGGAATTCTTCACTTCCCAAAATTTTTTGGGCAGGGACAAAACGTATTTCCCACACGGGGAAAAATGGGGATACCACCTCCGACTGGCACCTTTTTTTCCGCCTACGGGATAAAAGCTACTTCCTCGCTGTTTTTCTTTTAAAAGACTTTAAATGGTTACATAAAACTCAAGACTGAGGGGATGATTACCATACCCCCTGTTTTTTTTAGGGTTTTTCCTTTGTATGGACTGTAAAGGCCCACTGTGTGGCGAAAACGTTTCCTCATTAAAGTTTCCCCAAAAATGTTGCCTTGTGTTAATTTATAAAACTTGTCGGTTCTCTGAACCTTCTTACCCCGTATAGTTTATAATTTTAATGTTAGGCTGTTTTTAAAATTTGAAACAAAGCATTTGGTTTTTTGTAATTCAATAACGCTGTTTCCGACGGAGATTTAAAAATTCACGTGAAGTGGTGATATCTGATATTTTATTGTCAAACCCTAAAACGCCGGGTTGACCAGGTCCCCCAGGAAAAACGAGGATACCTCTTTGTTCCTGTTTTTGTACAGGGACAGGGTCGGGCCCCCATCTTGAAAGTAGATCTTTTAGAAAACAAAAATGTCTCCCCCGTTATATCCTTTTTACCAGCAGTGAAAACCCAGATAGTGAGGATATTTAGGGGAGTGACAGCTAGATAGTGAGATGAGAAATATCCAGGGCAGGGGGAAAGATGTCATATTCTAGACAGTAAGACTGACAGAGAGGAAAGTTTAAAAGGGGAAATTATTGGGGGGGGATGCTTTAAACCCCTGCATATTCAAAAGGGGGTGTGTTTTGGGGTATTTTACCTCCCTTTGTTGTACTCACCCAGTTGGGGGTTGCAGGGGTCGAGTTCGGCTCCCCGGGCCCCCCCCTCTTCCTTTGGGCACTACTAGGGCCCCTCCCTGGGAAACCCTGAGGTTTATCATACCCCTAAATTTTTCCTCTATTATACCCGTGTGTGTGTGTGTGTGCGTTTCGTGTGTGTGTGTGTTTTTGTGTTTTGTGTGTGTGTGTGTGTGTGTGTGCGTGTGTGTGTGGGGGTGTGTGTGTGTGTGGGTGTGTGTGTGGGGTGTGGGGTGTGCGTGGTGTGTGTGTGTTTGTTTTTTGGTGTGTGTGTGTGCGGTGTTGTGTGTGTGGTGTGTGTGTGTGTGTGTGTGGTTTGTGTGTTTTTGGGTTGTGTGGGTGTTTTGTGTGTGTGTGTGTGTGTGTGGTTTTGTATGTGTGTAAGGGTGTGGGGGGTGCGTGTGTGTGTGTGGTTGTTGTGTGTGTGTTTTTGTGTGTGTGTTTTGTGTGTTTTGTGGGGTGTGTGTGTTAAGTGTGTTGTGTGTGGGGTGTGTGTGGTTTTTGTGTGTGGGGTGTGTGTGTGGTGTGTGTGTGTGTGTTGTTTTATGTGTGTGTGTGTGTGTTTTTGTGTTGGTGTGTGTGTGTGTGTGGTGTGTGTTTTGTGTTTTGTGTGTGTGGGTTTTGTTGTGTGTGTTTCTGGGTGGTGGTGGTGGTGTTTGTGTCGTGTGCGTGTTTTGTGTGGTGTGTGTGTGTGGTTTTGGTTGGTGTGTTGGGTGTGTGTGTGTGTGTTGTGGTGTGTTGTTTTGTTGTGTGGGTTGTGTGTGTTGTGGTGTGTTTGTGTGTGTGTGTGTTGTGTGTGTGTGTGGGGTGTGTGGTGTTGTGTGTGTGTGTGGGTGTTTGTGTTGTTGTGGGTGTGTTGTGTGTTGTTGTGGGGTGTGGGCGTGTGTGGGGTGTGTGTGTGTGTGTGGGGTGTGTGTGTGGGGTTTTGTTTGTGTGGGGGTGTGTGGTGTGTGTGTGTGTGTGTTGGGGTGTGTGTGTTTTGTTGTTTTGTGTGTGTGTGTTTTGTTTTGTGTGTGTGTTGTGTGTTGTGTGTGGTGTGGTTGTGTGTGTGTGTGGGGGTGTGTGTGTGTGTTTTGTTTTGGGTGTGGGGTGTGTGTGTGGGTGGTGTGGTGGTGTGTGTGTGTGTTTTGTTGTGTGTGTTTTGTGTGTTGTGTGTGTGTGTGCGTGTTGTGTGTGTGGGGTGTGGGGTGTGTGTGTGTGTTGTGTGTGTGTGTGTGTGTGTGGTTTTGTGTGTGTGTGTGGGGGTGTTGGTGTGGGTGTGTGTGTGTGTGTGTGTGTGTGGTGGTTTTTTGTGTTTTGGGTGTGTGTGTGTGTGGTGTGTGTTATGTGTGTGTTGTGTGGTGTGGGGTGTGGTTTTGTGTGTGTGTGTGTGTGGTGTGTGTGTGGGTTTTGTGTGGTGTGTGTGTGTGTGTGGGTTTTGGTTGGTTGGGGTATGTGTGTGTTTTTGTGTGTGTTGTGGTGTGTGTGTGTTTTGTGTGTGTGGTGGTGTGTGGGGTGTGTTGTTTGTGTGGGTGTGTGTGGTGTGTGTGTTGTGTTGTGTGTGTGTGTGTGTGTGTGTTGTGCGTGTGGGGGTGTGTGTGTGTTTTGTGTGTTGTGTGTGGGGGGGTGTGTTGTGTGTGTGTGTGGTGTGTGTGTGTGTGTGTGTGTTTTGGGGTGTGTGTGTTTTGTGTGTGGTGTTGTGTGTGTGGGGGGTGTGTTGTGGGTGTGTGTGTGTGGTGGTGTGTGTGTGTGTGGTTTTTGTGTGTGTGTGTGTTTTGTGTGTGTGTGTTGGGTGTGTGTGTGGGGTGTGTGTTGTGTTGTGTGTATGTGTTGGTGTGTTGTGTTGTGTGTGTGTGTGTGTGGGGTGTGTGTTGGGGTTTTGGGGTTTTGTGGGGTGTGTGTGTGTTTATGGGGGTGGTGTGTGCTGTGGTGTGTGTGTGTTGTGTGTGTGTGTGTGTGTGTTGTGGTTGGTGATTTTGTTGTTTTTTTGTTTGTCCCCTTTTTGGTTTTTAGGGTTGTTGTTGTGTTTATTTTGTGTGTTTGGAAAATTTGTTTTCTTGAAAGGGGTTTGTGTGTTTGGGCCAACTGATTTTCCTTTCTTTTAATTTTTTCCTTACTTTTTTTTCCAAAAAATTTTTTAACGGAGGAGTTAAAATGGCCCCTTTTTCCACCCGTTGTTTTTAAAAATTTTATTTTGTTCCCCCCCTTTTTTACCTTTTAAATTTTATCCCTTTGAAGTTTCTGGTTTAAATGGAAACCCCCTTCGCTTTTTTCCTTGTTTAAGGGTTGGAAAACCAAGAATTTTGGGGGGTATTAAGGGGGAAAAACCAATTGGAGGCAGGGGGAAACCCGGCTCTTTAAAGTCCTCGGTTTTTAAAGGGGACAGCCAGTTCCCCTGTTTTCTAATAATATATTATTGTTCCCCTATAATCTACCTTGTCCATAATTACTATCGCTTTCGTAAGGTGAAATCTAGGATCTCTAATTCATGGTATAACTTAACAGATCTTTGAGGACAATTGTGTTGGAGAGGTCTGAGAAAATGCGATAGTAATTATAGACAAGGTATATTACAGGGGGAAAATAAACATGATATTAGGAGACAGCTAAACTCACGGACGTCTTAAGAGTCACTCAGAGATTTTGATAATGTAGCAAGTTAGTGACAGCTTTACTGCCGCCTTTGTGGAGTGGAGCTGTGTCAGTGTTCTTTAAGAACTGTGTGATGATTCCTGTGTCCAGACTCCTCCTCCTCCATAGACTATTAAAGACATGGGATAGTGGTTTCTTGCAGTTCTTGATATAGAGTTCCATGACTCAGGGCCTGGAAAAGAGTGCAGGGTCATAAAATCAACGGGTTTTTTCGAAGTGGGTTTCGGGTTGTTTCAAATATTATAGAGATGCCAGCAAGGTTTTGAGTCTCATCCATGAAAAACCCATTTAGATTGTCAGCCATCAGACTGATTACTGGCTCACTGAACACAGAGTCATATTGTGACTTCAGAGTGCAGTGTCGTGCATTCTTAGGCTTTTTCGAAGTCAAAAGCGGTTAGGGGTTTCTCATCAATTAAGGAGATACCAACATAGTTTTGAGTTTTATCCAGGAAAATATTATCTTGACTGTCATATTTCCCCCCTAATTAACGTGTCACTGACCACACAACCACACTGCAGCTTAAGTATCACCCTCAATTCCTTGTCATCAGTGTAGGTCCCATCTCCTTTAACCAAGGGACAGATATTGGATATGATTTTTGACCGTTTTTTTTTCCTTTTTTTTTTTGCATATAATAAAAAGTGTTTTAGGATTTCTTTCAATTTCACTTAGGACGTGTTGATCCCCTCTGTCTCTACCGGGGCTTGTGTGATGCACTCAGCCTGAGCTCAGAGCTGTAGTGTAGTGTACACACCCTGGGTGTATCTGGGCTGGAGGTGTAGTGTACACACCCTGGATGTATCTGGGCTGGAGGTGTAGTGTACACACCCTGGGTGTACCTGGGCTGGAGGTGTAGTGTACACACCCTGGGTGTATCTGGGCTGGAGGTGTAGTGTACACACCCTGGGTGTACCTGGGCTGGAGGTGTAGTGTACACCCCTGGATGTACCTGGGCTGGAGGTGTAGTGTACACACCCTGGGTGTATCTGGGCTGGAGGTGTAGTGTACACACCCTGGGTGTACCTGGGCTGGAGGTGTAGTGTACACACCCTGGGTGTACCTGGGCTGGAGGTGTAGTGTACACACCCTGGGTGTATCTGGGCTGGAGGTGTAGTGTACACACCCTGGGTGTAACTGGGCTGGAGGTGTAGTGTACACACCCTGGGTGTACCTTGGCTGGAGGTGTAGTGTACACACCCTGGGTGTACCTTGGCTGGAGGTGTAGTGTACACACCCTGGGTGTACCTTGGCTGGAGGTGTAGTGTACACACCCTGGGTGTACCTTGGCTGGAGGTGTAGTATACAGTTACCTGCACAATATTTCTGTGTTAGCAAACACACAAGGTCTGAAACAATACACCACAGTACATCAATAGTCTCGCTGAGTCCAGTGTGATGTTTGCAGTTTTTACCGAGACTCGCGTAAAAGACTGCTTTAATAACGAAATATGGATTCCTGGGTACAACCTTTTTTTAGAGGCAACCGTAAACAAACAGGTACAAAGGGGAGAGGGATCTGTCTGTCCACTATAAAGAATAGTTCAATATGCAGTGAGTTTCCGACCACCACAGTTGATGTGATGAAGGATATTTTAGGTGGTCGGTCTCAAACCAGGTTTCTTGGTGGATCAGGGCCTCATCAACCAGGTTGTCACTGCTGGTCGCACGCAGTCTAATGTATGCACCACAGCCCAACTGGTCAGCAACTGATTTGAGGAACTTATAAATTTCCCTCTGGAAGACAGAAATTTGTTCGTAATTCCTCTTTAGCATGAAGGTCGTTGAAGAGTCTGGGCTGGGGTGTAGAGCTACATGTAGTGTATACACCCAGAGGTATACCTGGGCTGGGGTGTAGAGCTACATGTAGTGTATACACCCAGAGGTATACCTGGGCTGGGGTGTAGAGCTACATGTAGTGTATACACCCAGAGGTATACCTGGGCTGGGGTGTAGAGCTACATGTAGTGTATACACCCAGAGGTATACCTGGGCTGGGGTGTAGAGCTACATGTCGTGTATACACCCAGAGGTATACCTGGGCTGGGGTGTAGAGCTACATGTAGTGTATACACCCAGAGGTATACCTGGGCTGGGGTGTAGAGCTACATGTCGTGTATACACCCAAGTATACCTGGGCTGGGGTGTAGAGCTACAGTTAGTGTATACACCCAGAGGTATACCTGGGCTGGGGTGTAGAGCTACATGTCGTGTATACACCCAGAGGTATACCTGGGCTGGGGTGTAGAGCTACATGTAGTGTATACACCCAGAGGTATACCTGGGCTGGGGTGTAGAGCTACATGTCGTGTATACACCCAGAGGTATACCTGGGCTGGGGTGTAGAGCTACATGTAGTGTATACACCCAGAGGTATACCTGGGCTGGGGTGTACAGCTACATGTAGTGTATACACCCAGAGGTATACCTGGGCTGGGGTGTAGAGCTACATGTAGTGTATACACCCAGAGGTATACCTGGGTGGGGTGTAGAGCTACATGTCGTGTATAACACCCAGAGGTATACCTGGGCTGGGGTTGTAGAGCTACATGTAGTGTATAACCCAGAGGTATACCTGGGCTGGGGTGTAGAGCTACATGTCGTGTATACACCCAAAGGTATACCTGGGCTGGGGTGTAGAGCTACATGTCGTGTATACACCCAAAGGTATACCTGGGCTGGGGTGCAGAGCTACATGTCGTGTATACACCCAAAGGTATACCTGGGCTGGGGTGTAGAGCTACATGTCATGTATACACCCAAAGGTATACCTGGGCTGGGGTGTACAGCTACATGTAGTGTATACACCCAGAGGTATACCTGGGCTGGGGTGTAGAGCTACATGTAGTGTATACACCCAGAGGTATACCTGGGTTGGGGTGTAGAGCTACATGTCGTGTATACACCCAAAAGGTATACCTGGACTGGGGTGTAGAGCTACATGTAGTGTATACACCCAGAGGTATACCTGGGCTGGGGTGTAGAGCTACATGTAGTGTATGAACCCAGAGGTATACCTGGGCTGGGGTGTAGTGTCTACACCCAGAGGTATACCTGGGCTGGGGTGTAGTGTCTACACCCAAAGGTATACCTGGGCTGGGGTGTAGTGTCTACACCCAGGGGCGTACCTGAGCTGGCAAGGCGAGCCACAACACGCAAATATTGACACCTTAGCCACCCTTCCATCACTACCACCTCTCTCCTTCCCTCTCTCCCTTCCTCCCTCTCTCTCTCTCTCTCTCTCTCTCTCTCTCTCTCTCTCTCTCTCTCTCTCTCTCTCTCTCTCTCTCTCTCTCTCTCTCTCTCTCTCTCCCCCTCTCTCCCTCTCTCTCTCTCCCACATCCTTCCCTCAATCCATCCTCCATCTCTCCTTCTTCACTCCCTTTTCCTCTCTTTCCTATCTCACCCTACCCCTATCTTCCTCTCCATACCTCTAGTGTTAGTCGTCATTGAGGCCTGGTCATGGACCGGGCCGTTGGGGGGTTGACCCCCGGAACACCCTCCACGTATTCTCCAGGTAACTAGCACCTCCACAAAAAAACCTGAATAGGAGAAACTCGAAGAACCCTGAACCAGGCAATGCAGGGGGGTTTCCACTATCCCCTGTGGAGGATGTGACAAAACGTACGTAGGTCAAACAGGAAGAAACCTCAAAACACGTCTCAATGAACACATTAACGTATGTAGGAACAATAACTTGAACAACGCCTGAGTACAACACCAGAATTCCGCCAACCACCTGATGGAATTTAACGACGCCCGCCTAGTGATTAAATAACCCAATTTCGGAAGACGTAAATGCCCTGAATCATCACTAATCGCTATTTCTAACACAAAACAGAATAAAGACAGCTTCATCATCTCTGAAGTATTTGCAAGAACTCTCCTCAATACAATAAACCCCACCATCACATAGCTGCTACTACTAGTACTACTAGTAGTACTACTTCAAGTACTACTACTACTAGTACTACTACCACCACTAATACTACTAAAACTACTACTACTACCTACAGTATGTACAAGCGTATATACACACACACACCCCTCTGGGTTTTCTTCTCTTTTCTTACTAGTTCTTGTTCTTGTTTACTTCCTCTTATTTCCATGGGGAAGTAAGTAGGAATAACAATGGTTATAAATGACCATAATTTTTAAAGGGGTGGACCGGTAAGCCAGCGGAAGGCCTCGGACAGATGACCAAAAGCTCCAAAGGCGGGTCATCATCTGACCAAGACCCATGTCAGGAAACACTTGTCCTGTTTCCTGACGAACTTTACATAACCTAACCATGGGGAAGTGGGACAGAATTCTTCCTCGTAAGCCATACGTGTCGTAAGTAAGAGGCGACTAAAATGCCGTGAGCAAGGGGCTAGTAACTCCTTCTCCTGTATACATTACTAAATTTAATATGATAAACATAAGGAAGGAGCACTGCAGCAGGACCACTGGCCCATGCTAGGCAGGTTCAACTCACACCTTCTCATGTACTTATCTAACCTATTTTTTCTTAAAGCTACACTAAGTTTTAGCTTCAGTGACGCTACTCAGGAGATTGTTCCACTCCTCCGCAACTCTTTCCACAAAACCAGTGCTTTCCAATATCCTCTCAAAATCTAAATTATCCCAACTAGAACCCATTACTGAGAGTCCTGTCTTGGTTAGATCATTTTAGCAGGCTATTTACATCCCTTATATTTATTCCTCTTTATACACCTCAATCTATATCTCTAATTCTAAGTCTTTCTAGAGGGTGCAGATTCAGGGCCTCAGTCTAACCTCGTACGTAAGGTATATCAAAGGCCCTGATCCATCGGGAGGCCTGGTCATGGACCGGGCCGCGGGGGCGTTGATCCCCGGAATAACCTCCAGGTAACCTCCAGGTAACCTCCAGGTAACCTCCAGGTAAGGTATACAACTTTCTCATCCTTCTCTTCTCAGCGAATATAAACACCTTAATTCGACCCAACTGGTCTGATTCACTTCAGAATGATCACCGCTGATGCTCCACATTTCGTACACTGGTGAATGTTTCATACACTGGTGCACGTTTCATACACTGGTGCACGTTTCACACACTGGTGCACGTTTCATACACTGGTGCACCAGTTCAATTCATTTCTGAACACTCAATAATATATTGCAATGTTATTAATAATTAGTTACAATGGAAAAACAGAGACAAATGCGGTATAATGAGACCCTTCATTGGCTACGTTTCGCCCACACAGTGATATTTATCAAGTCACAGAGTACATGAGTATAGAAGCACAGTGACGCTGAGTCACGTGAGGAACGCTGAGAAGAGGTTGGATCTGAGAAAGACCTACCAGGGATGGGCATGTAGAATAACCACAAGTAAACCAAATCATACCAGGGGCGGGGTTAGAACCCACGATCAGAGAGTCTCAAAACTCCAGGCCGTGTCATTACGATTTCGTGAGTCATATAAGTAAGTACCTTTACCTTTGATATACCTTTGAAGAGTTTCGAGAGCTTCTCTACTCTCTGAGCCCGGCCATGGGCCAGGCTCGTCTGGTGCTTGCCTGGTCAACCAGGCTGTTCAGATATACACAAATACAGTTACATAGATTATCATATATAGCAGCATATACGTAGTTTTCCAGTCTTATTAACGTTGGGTCCCCTCAGTCATAAGAACATAAGAAGGAAGGAACACTGCAGGAGGACTACTGGCCCATATCATGGCCAGGAAGAGGTTTCCGGGCAAGGATCGTATTATACCGTATCTGTACCTTTTTTTTTTTTTTGTCCCACCGTGTCGATATTATATACCATTTATCTCCGTGGGCTACAACGTAACGTGCCAGGAGACATCTGCAGCCTGTCTGACCCTCTCGCCTGACTCACTTCAGGCCAAGTCCTGCTTCCATAGCCTGGCTTTTCCTCAACAACAAACTCCTTGTTCCTTACCACATCCCCGTCTCCAGTGGATAGCTGGCCTGGCACCCAGCTCTCTCTCTCTCTCTCTCTCTCTCTCTCTCTCTCTCTCTCTCTCTCTCTCTCTCTCTCTCTCTCTCTCTCTCTCTCTCTCATTCTTCACTCTATCTCTCTCTCTCTCTCTCTCTTTTTAGGGCGGATAATGGGGGGGGGCTGGGGGCCAAGGAAAAAAAGGGGGGGGTTGGGTGTGGGTCTTTATGAATATTCCACCCCTGATATTATGATTTTGACAATACTGATCACAGGCACGCGTCCTAACATAATGGAAGGGCAGGGAGAGAGGAAAGGAGGTAGTGTGAGAAAAGGGAAGAGACTGGATGAAAGAGGGAATGGAGGTTCGAAAGAAATAGGGGTAGAATGAAGAGATACATAGAGGGGTTAAAATTTGCAAGAGGAGAGAGGGAAGGGGGAGGGGAGAGGGAGAGAGAAGAGAGAGAAAGAGAGAAAGAGAGAGAGAGAGAGAGAGAGAGGGGAGAGAGAGAAGAGAGAGAGAAGAGGGGAGAGAGAGAAGAGAGAGGAGAGAGAGAGGAGGGGAAAAGGGAGAGAGAGAGAGAGAGAGAGAGAAAGAGGGGAAGAGTTTACGAGGAAACCTCAAACTGACCTTTTACACCGTGACAGCTGATGATGGGGGGGGGGGGGGGGGGGGGGGTATGGTGGGGAAGGAAGGTGCTTCGCTGAACACGACCACAAGGTCTATAATCCTTATAAACACGATGGGCAACTCAGCCTCACTAACCTCCAAAAGAAAAAGAAAAATGGCTGGGGTGAATGTTGGTGTCCTGGGCTTCACCAGATAACCAACACTGGTTGGTACAATGGTTGGTACAAACACTAGTTGGTACAAACACTGGTTGGTACAAACACTGGTTGGTACAAACACTGGTTGGTACAAACACTGGTTGGTACAAACACTAGTTGGTACAAACACTGGTTGGTACAAACACTGGTTGGTACAAACACTGGTTGGTACAAACACTAGTTGGTACAAACACTGGTTGGTACAAACACTGGTTGGTACAAACATTGGTTGGTACAAACACTGGTTGTAACAAAACACTGGTTGGTCAAACACTACTTGGTACAAAACACTGGTTGGTACAAAACCACTGGTTGCTACAAACACTGGTTTTGGGACAAAAAACTGGTTTGGTTTCAAACACTAGGTTGGTACAAACACTGGTTGGTACAAACACTGGTTGGTACAAACACTGGTTGGTGCAAACACTGGTTGGTACAAACACTGGTTGGTACAACATTGGTTGGTACAAACACTGGTTGGTACAAACACTGGTTGGTACAAACACTGGTTGGTACAAACACTACTTGGTACAAACACTACTTGGTACAAACACTGGTTGGTACAAACACTGGTTGGTACAAACACTACTTGGTACAAACACTGGTTGGTACAAAAAACTGGTTGGTAAAAACTGGGGACAACATGTTGGTAAAACACGGTGGACAAACTGTTGGTACAAAACTGGTTTGGTACAAAATTGGTTGGTACAACTGGTTGTAACATTGATTGGTACAAACACTGTTGGTAACAAACACTAGTTTGGTACAAACCACTGGTTGGTACAAGCCGGGTTGGTGCAAAAAACATGGTTGGTCAAACACTGGTTGGTACCCAAAAATTGGTTGGTACAAACACTGGTTGGCACAAACACTAGTTGGTAAAAAACACTGGTTGTACAAACACTGGTTTTTTTTTACAAAAAATAGTTGGACAAAACCTGGTGGTACAAACACTGGTTGGTACAAACACTGGTTGGTACACCACAAAACTGTTGGTACAAACACTGGGTTTGGGACAAACACTGGTTTGGGACAAACACTGTTGGTACAAACACTGGTTGGTCAAAACAGGTTTGTACAACACTGGTTGGTACAAACACTGTTGGTACAAAACACTGGTTGGTACAAACAATGGGTTGGTACAAACACTGGTTGTCAAAACTGGTTGGTACAAACACTGGTTGGTCAACATTTGGGTTGTACAAACACTGGTTGGTACAAACACTGTTGGGACAAAATGGGTTGGGACAAACAATTGGTACAAACATATTGGTACAAACCTGGTTGTACAAACACTGGTTGGACAAACATAGGTAAAAACACTGGTTGGTACAAACACTGGTTGGTACAAAACATTGGTTGGTAAAAAAACTGTTTGGTACAAACACTAGTTGGTACAAACACTGGTTGGTACAAACACTGGATTGGTTACAAACACTGGTTGGTAAAAAACATTGGTTGGTACAAACATGGTTTTGGTACAAACATTTTTGGTACAAACACTGGTTGGTACAAACACTATTGGTACAAACATGGTTGGTACAAACCCCTGGTTGGTCAAAAAAAAAAAACGGTTGTGTACAAAACCCTGGTTGGTACAAACATTTGGGTTGGTAAAAAACATTTTTGGACAAACACTGTTGGTACAAACACTGGGTTGTTTCAAACACTGGTTTGGGACAACAAATGGGTTGGTCAAAAATGGTTGGTACAAACATGGTTGGTACAAACATTTGGTTGGTACAACACTGGTTGGACAAAACTAGTTGGTACAAAACCAGGTTGGTACAAACACTGGTTTGGTACAAAACACTGTTGGTACAACCCCTGGTTGGTACAAACCTGGTTGGTACAAACAAGTTGGTACAAACACTGGTTGGTACAAAACTAGGGTTTGGGACAAACACTGTTGGTTTCAAACACTGGTTGGGAAAAAACACTAGGTTGGTACAACACTGGTTGGTACAAACACTGGTGGTTTCAAAAAACTGGGTTTGGGACAAACATGGTTGGTACAAACCTGGTTGGTACAAACATGGTGGTACAAACACTGTTGGTACAAACACTAGTTGGTACAAACACTGGTTGGTAAAAAACACTGGTTGGTAAAAAAAACGGTGTACAGACATTTGGTGGTAAACACCCCCTTTTTTCCACAAACACTGGTTAGGTAACAACATATTAGTGGCTAAACCAAAATAGTTGGGTAAAACCTTTCAAGAGTTTCGAGAGTTTCACTACTTTCGGTATGATAAAGTTCATGGATCAGGAAGTGGACCTAGTAGCGACCAGTGAAGAGGCGGGGCCAGGAGCTGTAACTCGAGCCCTGCAACCACAACTAGTTGAGTACAACTAGTTGAGTACAACTAGGTGAGTACAACTAGGTGAGTACATGCAGGGTTGGGTGGGCTGAATCTTCTTGAAGTGCAAGAAAGCTTTAACTCAGTATCTCACCAGAGATTAGTCCAGAAATTAAAGGAACAGACAAGGGTAAAAGGGCAGAGTGTCCCAGTGGTACAAGGAAGTACTTAAATAACAGAAGACAGAGAATAACACCAGGACATCATAATGAGAACAGGTAGTGCGGGTCCCACAAAGATCAGTATTAAGACCGATACTATTGCTAAAATATGCGAATGATCTACTAGAAGACATTGAAGGTTATGTGTCACTGTCTGCTGATGATGCAACGCTGATGAGAAGACTGAGAACATGAGAGAACAATGATAGATCCAGGGAGGCGTCAACACACAGCATATGTGGTCAAACAAGTGGCTACTGCCGAAGATTTTATGTGTTCGAGGGTCTGGTCCCAAATCTGCACTCTGCCATAACATACTGGAGTGCGAGATATGGTAGGAAGTGTGAAATAAACCCAGTGAGGAGCAGGGGTGCGGTGGGGACAATAAGGGAACACTGTATCAATATCCGGGGTCCCAGACTATTCAACATCTTACCAGAAGATATCAGAAACACTGCTGGAACAAGTGTAGAAGCCTTCAAGAGGAAACTGGACAAGTATCTTCACCAAGTGCCAGATCAACCAGGCTGTGATGGATATGTGGAGCAGCAAACCCCCAGCAGCAACAACCTGGTTGACCAAGCAAGCACCAGACGAGCCTGACCCATGGCCGGGCTCAGAGAGTAGATAAACTCTCGAAACTCTTCAAAGGTATATCACAGGTGATTCACGAAATCGTAATGACACGATTGCAAACAAACGATACCACGGGTGGGGTTAGAACCCGCGTCGGTCTGGTAGGTAGGTAGGTAGACTCTGTGATCGCGGGTTCTAACCCCACCCGTGGTATGGTTTGGTATATCAAAGGTGTGTATACCCGACTCACTCATAATTAGCGCCACTATTCACCTACTGGCGCAACCCCGTGTGAAGTGTAACTCCCTCGCCACCCACTTGACAGCGACGGAATAATGGTCACAGACCTCCTTGTCCTTCCCTGGAGGGCATTCCGGGGATCAACGCCCCCGCGGCCCGGTCCACGACCAGGCCTTCCGGTGGATCAGGGCCTGATCAACGAAGCTGTTACTGCTGGCCCCACGCATTCCAACGTACGAACTACAGCCCGGCTGATCCAGCACCGTCTTTAGGTATCTGTCTGCCCTTACCTTTGATATACCTCTGACGAGTTTCGACAGTCTTTCTACTCCCGAAGCCCGGTCATGGGCCAGGCTCCTCTGGTGCTAGCCTGGTCAACCAGACTGTTGCTGCTAGAGGCCACCTTATGTCAGAATTAAAAACAAATTCCACAGAAAGGAGAGAAGCTTACAACGACGTTTCGGTCCGACTAGAACCATTTACAAGTCCTAATTAGCTGGGCGGAGAACGGGGGTGTGATGTCATCACTGGACTGTGTGTGGCTTGTATCAGGAGGTGTGATCTTGGCGTAGGCCACAGAGGCAGTGATCGGGAGGCCTGGTCATGGACCGGGCCGCGGGGGCGTTGATCCCCGGAATAACCTCCAGGTAACCTCCAGGTAATCCCAGGAGCTGTGTGAAGGTAAACTACACGATGGTTGCTCCTCCCTTCATTATTATTGTCAGTGTAATTATGAACATGATCATCAGCAGCGGGCGTACAGGGTGCGGGTGTACAGGGTGCGGGTGTACAGGGTGCGGGCGTACAGGGTGCGGGCGTACAGGGTGCGGGCGTACAGGGTGCGGGCGTACTGATGCTACACACAGCAACACATCACTTAAATTCTTAAAAGAATGACCAGGCATGGCAGGACCCCTCTCCCTCCCCCAGGAAGGTGAGGACCTAAGGGGGTTCTCACCTTCCTCAGGGGAGACAAGAACCCTCCAGGAGTGAGCAAGGATCCCAAAGGGAAAAAGAACCTCCAGGTATGAGAGAAAAAAAACCTCAGGTGAAAATAAGAACTCAGAGAACGCGGCAAGACACCCCCAGGCAGGGGTACGGAACTCCAAGGACGGGCAAGAACCCGCAGAAAAAAACGATCACTGCCTCGCCTGCCGCCTCAAATGCCTCACACCTTCACAAATAAAGAAAAACACACAAAGTGTCTAGCGAAATGAGAAGGGACGACAAAAACCTCGCCGAGTGGAGCTCATCAAACCTGGCACACACAAAGAGCAACGTCAACGGAAGGAAACTAAGACTGACGGATATTAAAATTACTCTTACGGGGGAAAGAAAGATACTAGCGTCTCCATTATTGGCGTTCCTCTCGGAAACCCGGTACATCAGCCAGTGAGGTAGGCACCACAGCCTGGATAATCAATAACAGTTCTCTGAGGCTTGTTAAGTTCCTTCTGACAAGGGTCTGTTGGTTACCTGTCAATGATTCAAGAATCCCCGTCTCCATGGATGTGTTTCAGACCTGGCCTTCCTGTTGACAGCTTTATGAGTCAGTATTACCCACCAACAGAAGTATTACCAACAGTAAGAGCCTGATAGTAATACTGGACTCCTCTTATCGAGTTATTAATTCTCAGTGTACTTCTGGCACCACTGTTTTTTTTACTAGGAGTATTTTACAGTCTACAGTGAATCTCCCTGTAAGTAATAAATTTAGAATTTAGATTTATCACAAGTTAAATTTAGCATTTAAATTTATTACCAGTTCGTCGAGCATTTTCCAGGTATAAATTACTGCATACCTTTCCTGCTGCGCTCCACGTACTACTGGAGGGATTTTAAACAGACAGATGTTGGACTGAACACATCGACTAGAGGCTGAGGGACTGATTACCTCAAACTCCCCCTCATCTTCCACTGTTATTCTCAGTATTGGACTGACGAAGCCACTGGCTGGCGAAACGCTTCCTCGGTGAAGATTCCCAAATGTTGCACAAGTGTCTTATTCTTCAGATATTTTTCTGCATTGCACCGAATTCACAATTTTTGCTTTTCTCAGCTGTTGGTGATGGCATTTCGCATCGTCTACGGAGCCATCACCTCTCCCTTATCATTATTAATTTAATACTGTTACAGCTCTGGGTCGTCATGTAAGACCCGCGTCAGGAAACACTTGTCCTCTTTCCTGACAAACCTTACCTGACCTTACCTAGTGGAAGACCTCGGTCAGATGACCAAAAGTGTCAGCTACGGGTCATCGTATGACCAGGACCCGTAAATACATATATACATGGGTTTTTAAACCTTTTTTCGCGTTTTATCTCTCAAATTAAACTTAAAATATTTACCGGTAAACATGAACCTTGAGTATCTTCCAGATATGAGATACTGGGAGGGAGATGTTAAAGTTTACCTAGAATCACTTCCACAGGTCACTGCCCCCGCTGCCCGGTCCTAGACCAGACCTCCTGGTTAATGGCCTGATCGACAATGCTGTTAGTGCTTACCCAACGTATGCACAGTAACCCGGCTGATCAGGAACTGTTTTTGAGATATCTGGGGTTTGTTGGTAGCTCCACTTGTGCATGACGGGAGGATGCTGAAGAGTCGTGGTCCCTTAACACCAGTGCAGAATACCTCCAATAAAAAGCTGGCGAGCGGTGTATTCACCGTTTGCCAAGCCTCCTGGTCAAAAAACTGGCATGGTGCCGCTCATCCCAGCAATATCAACAAGCAGACAAAAAGCGGGACGTCTATCAACTGGCATTTTACTCTATATCAACAATCCTCTTCTCCACCTCAGCACTTCTTCCCCACCGACGCCGCCCCCTTTCCATCACCCCTACCACCTCTTTCCATTCGCCATCGACCCCTTCTCATAACTACCGCCCCATCCCCTCAACTTAGCCACACCCTCCTGTCCGGCTCACCACCGTATGGTATATGCCATCACGAGAGAGATTAATTCCCAAGTAATAGCGACGTCAGCTCTGCTGGAAGGAAACCTTTGAAGCTGCCGTAGCTGTTAGAACCTAAATGGAATACTTGACGATATGTTCACTTCCCTTCTGAAGTCTCCCAGCTCAAGCTGACGTAACCATCCTGTGTAATGGAATATGACAGGGAAACATAGCTAGCTTTTGTTCCCAATATACAACTCCGATACAGAATAGAGTACATGCAAATTGATGATGTATATACTTTTGCTTAATTAAAAAAAACTCTCTCTCTGCTTCGCTGAATGTCTTTTTTCCTCTTAAAACCATCTAGAGGTCTGTTGGTAATTTCCCTTATGTATAGGGGAGGGCACTGTGTCCCTGTGTGTTAGCCAGCTGCTGTGGGTCATATCAAGGATAAATATTATTAGGTAAGTACTGGAACTTCCGGTCTTGCTAGAAGTGCTCAGGTGTTTGATGGAAAGTATCTACGTATTTAATAATGCTAATTACATAAACAAATTTACACAGGATTATAGAGGTATCCAGTTTATTAGTGGACTCCGCACCGAGTCTAATACAATGTCTGAGGGTTTTACAGAGACACATATGACCACTACCTTAACAATGAAGCATGTTTACCTGGGTACAGTCTACTTAAATGCGACTGGACAAAAGTTACAAGGGAAGGTTGGCTTGTAAAGAGTCGCTCATTTGTACTCAAGTTACTTAACAGCACAAATGATGTAGCAAAAGTCTTGGTAGTGAAGACTGAAAACCAGAATCTAGATATTGTATATAAACCACGAGACGCAGCATCCCAGCATTTTCAAGACCAGTTATTGAAAGCGATCTTGTCTGGGAAATCTTCAAACCCGGCCCTAAATATCCCTTTGTTTGGTGATTTCAACTTAAGTTATCTAAAATGTTAGGTTAGCAATTACTGTAATAGCAGAGAGAAGTCCAGGGGCAGGTTCAGATGAACAGTGTCACACATATGATACACTTTTGTTGATTTCCTAGAGTTTTTCTACTCCTAGAGCCCGGCCTTGGGCCAGGCTCGTCTGGTGTTTTTAATTAAGTCAGCCAACAACGGAACCGACAAGACTAGAAAAATACTAGATCTGGTACGAATTATAACAGAGTCCAAGAAAATAAACTCAGACCACAACCCAGTCGCAGTTCAGACCTTCATACATCCGGATCCTGAGCAGCAAAACACAAATACTGACAAGGATGTTTCCACTCAGAACTGATCATACAAATCATTCTCCAAGAAAGTAAGAGTCTTGTCAGATGGTGCCAAATAAACCCCCAATGAAAAGCAGGAGTGTAATGAGCACACTACAGGAAAACCCAGTAAGTGTACAAGAACCTAGACTTTTCAACACCCTTTGGCTTTCTTCAAGAAGGAACTAGATAAGTTTCTCAAATTAGTTCTTGATCAGCCGGGCTGTCGTACCTACTAAGAAGCGTGTGTGGTTAGCACCAACAGCCTGGTCCCAATATTCAAGGAACATGCAGGTTCGGATACTAAAAAACAATGAAGCGTACATTACCTGTGATCCTATATAAAGGTGATTGTTGGGAGATGTTCTGACAACCAACACAGAAACTTAATAACCCACCTGTGAAGGAAAAGAAATATTATTAATTAGTTTCAAGGCACTATAAATAATAATAATAATAATAATATTGAAAATAAGAATAGTTTAACAAAAACAATACAGCAAGACTTCCCAGTACCGGGCCGCGGGGGCGTTGACCCCCGGAACTCCAGGTCTCCAGTACCTTTCTTATCATATACGAAATTACCTACGGTTTTCTAGCTGCCTTCAAGTAGAAATTAGATGAATATCTAACCAGTTCCTGACGAGCCAGGTTGCACCTACGTTGGACTGAAACACTCGGGCAACATTTGGGAATCTTTACTATGGAGACGTTTCGCCAGCCAGTGGACACTTCTTCAGTGCAATACAGAGAATGGCATTTTCACCACTACGCTGGACTGCACGCTACTAGAGCCAAAGTCTCGACTGATTTCGGGTGCTGTGGCGAGGGACAGAGACTTCGCTGAGGCAGCGATCACTAGAGGAAGACAAGAGGTGGTAGAGTTTGGAGAGGTTCTGGTGAACACTGCCTCAGCGAAGGCTCTGCCCCTCGCCAAAGCTCCAGAAATCAGTCGAGACTCGGGCTCTAGTAGCGTGCATCACTAGCAGACACACAGGTAAGGAAAAGTTTAACGTAGTTTAACCTTCTAATCACAGTCAGTGTTTGGTGAGGTTAAGGCAGATGCAAGTGTGACTTTGACACCAGATTTTAACAGTAATTAAATGACTTTTAAAGTTATTAAAATTTCTGTTTATTATTTAATTTATTAGTGTTGTAGTACGTTATAACTGATTAATTTTTGTTAATAGGCGAGGCTAGTACCCTAACCTAGGCTAGTACCCTAACCTAGGCTAGTACCCTAACCTAGGCTAGTACCCTAACCTAGGCTAGTACCCTAACCTAGGCTAGTACCCTAACCTAGGCTAGTACCCTAACCTAGGCTAGTACCCTAACCTAGGCTAGTACCCTAACTAGGCTAGTACCCTAACCTAGGCTAGTACCCTAACCTAGGCTAGTACCCTAACCTAGCCTAGTACCCTAACCTAGGCTAGTACCCTAACCTAGGCTAGTACCCTAACCTAGCCTAGTAACCTAACCTAGGCTAGTACCCTAACCTAGCCTAGTACCCTAACCTAGGCTAGTACCCTAACCTAGGCTAGTACCCTAACCTAGGCTAGTACCCTAACCTAGGCTAGTACCCTAACCTAGGCTAGTACCCTAACCTAGCCTAGTACCCTAACCTAGCATAGTACCCTAACCTAGGCTAGTACCCTAACCTAGGCTAGTACCCTAACCTAGGCTAGTACCCTAACCTAGGCTAGTACCCTAACCTAGGCTAGTACCCTAACCTAGCCTAGTACCCTAACCTAGGCTAGTACCCTAACCTAGGCTAGTACCCTAACCTAGGCTAGTACCCTAACCTAGCCTAGTACCCTAACCTAGGCTAGTACCCTAACCTAGGTTAGTACCCTAACCTAGGCTAATACCCTAACCTAGGCTAGTACCCTAACCTAGGTTAATACCCTAACCTAGGCTAGTACCCTAACCTAGGCTAGTACCCTAACCTAGGCTAGTACCCTAACCTAGGCTAGTACCCTAACCTAGCCTAGTACCCTAACCTAGGCTAGTACCCTAACCTAGGCTAGTACCCTAACCTAGCCTAGTAACCTAACCTAGGCTAGTACCCTAACCTAGCCTAGTACCCTAACCTAGGCTAGTACCCTAACCTAGGCTAGTACCCTAACCTAGGCAAGTACCCTAACCTAGGCTAGTACCCTAACCTAGGCTAGTACCCTAACCTAGCCTAGTACCCTAACCTAGCATAGTACCCTAACCTAGGCTAGTACCCTAACCTAGGCTAGTACCCTAACCTAGGCTAGTACCTAACCTAGGCTAGTACCCTAACCTAGCCTAGTACCTAACCTAGCCTAGTACCCTAACCTAGGCTAGTACCCTAACCTAGGCTAGTACCCTAACCTAGGCTAGTACCCCTAACCTAGCCTAGTACCCTAACTAGGCTAGTACCCTAACCTAGGTTAGTAACCCTAACCTAGGCTAATACCCTAACCTAGGCTAGTACCCTAACCTAGGCTAATACCCTAACCTAGGCTAGTACCCTAACCTAGGCTAATACCCTAACCTAGGTTAGTACCCTAACCTAGGTTAGTACCCTAACCTAGGCTAATACCCTAACCTAGGCTAGTACCCTAACCTAGGCTAATACCCTAACCTAGGTTAGTACCCTAACCTAGGCTAAAACCCTAACCTAGGCTAGTACCCTAACCTAGGCTAGTACCCTAACCTAGGCTAGTACCCTAACCTAGGCTAGTACCCTAACCTAGGCTAGTACCCTAACCTAGGCTAATACGCTAACCTAAGCTAGTAACCTAACCTAGGCTAGTACCCTAACCTAGGCTAGTACCCTAACCTAGGCTAGTACCCTAACCTAGGCTAGTACCCTAACCTAGGCTAGTACCCTAACCTAGGTTAATAACCTAACCTAGGCTAGTACCCTAACCTAGGTTAGTACCCTAACCTAGGCTAATACCCTAACCTAGGCTAGTAACCTAACCTAGGCTAGTACCCTAACCTAGGCTAGTACCCTAACCTAGGCTAGTACCCTAACCTAGGCTAGTATCCTAACCTAGGCTAGTACCCTAACCTAGGCTAGTACCCTAACCTAGGCTAGTACCCTAACCTAGGCTAATATACCCTAACCTAAGCTAGTAACCTAACCTAGGCTAGTACCCTAACCTAGGCTAGTACCCTAACCTAGGCTAGTACCCTAACCTAGGCTAGTACCCTAACCTAGGCTAGTACCCTAACCTAGGCTAGTACCCTAACCTAGGCTAGTACCCTAACCTAGGCTAGTACCCTAACCTAGGTTAGTACCCTAACCTAGGTTAGTAACCTAACCTAGGTTAGTACCCTAACCTAGGTTAGTAACCTAACCTAGGCTAGTACCCTAACCTAGGTTAGTACCCTAACCTAGGCTAATACCCAAACCCTAGGCTAGTAACCTAACTAGGCTAGTACCCTAACCTAGGCTAGTACCCTAACCTAGGCTAGTACCCTAACCTAGGCTAGTACCCTAACCTAGGCTAGTACCCTAACCTAGGTTAGTACCCTAACCTAGGCTAATACCCTAACCTAAGCTAGTAACCTAACCTAGGCTAGTACCCTAACCTAGGCTAGTACCCTAACCTAGGCTAGTACCCTAACCTAGGCTAGTACCTAACCTAGGTTAGTACCCTAACCTAGGCTAGTACCCTAACCTAGGCTAGTACCCTAACCTAGGCTAGTACCCTAACCTAGGCTAGTACCCTAACCTAGGTTAGTAACCTAACCTAGGCTAGTACCCTAACCTAGGCTAGTACCCTAACCTAGGCTAGTACCCTAACCTAGGCTAATACCCTAACCTAGGCTAGTAACCTAACCTAGGCTAGTACCCTAGCCTAAGCTAGTAACCTAACCTAGGCTAGTACCCTAACCTAGGCTAGTACCCTAACCTAGGCTAGTACCCTAACCTAGGCTAGTACCCTAACCTAGGCTAGTACCCTAACCTAGGCTAGTACCCTAACCTAGGCTAGTACCCTAACCTAAGTACCCTAACCTAGGTTAGTACCCTAACCTAGGCTAGTACCATAACCTAGGCTAGTACCATAACCTAGGCTAGTACCCTAACCTAGGCTAGTACCCTAACCTAGGTTAGTACCCTAACCTAGGCTAGTACCCTAACCTAGGCTAGTACCCTAACCTAGGCTAGTACCCTAATCTAGGCTAGTACCCTAACCTAGGTTAGTACCCTAACCTAGGCTAGTACCCTAATCTAGGCTAGTACCCAAACCCTTTAGGCTAGTACCCTAACCTAGGCTAGTGCCCTAACCTAGGCTAGTACCCTAACCTAGGCTAGTACCTTAACCTAGGCTAGTACCCTAACCTAGGTTAGTACCCTAACCTAGGTTAGTACCCTAACCTAGGCTAGTACCGTAACCTAGGTTAGTACCCTAACCTAGGCTAGTACCCTAACCTAGGTTAGTAACCTGACCTACCTTTGATATACCTCTAAAGAGTTTCGAGAGTTTATCTACTCTCTGAGCCCGGCCATGGGCCATGCTCGTCTGGTGCTTGCCTGGTCAACCAGGCTGTTTCTGCTGGAGGCCCGCTGCCCCACATATTCATCACAGCCTGGTTGATCTGGCACCTATTGAAGATACTTGTCCAGTTTCCTCTTGAAGGCTTCTACACTGGTTCCAGCAGTGTTTCTGATATCTTCTGGTAAGATGTTGAATAATCTGGGACCCCGAATGTTGATACAGTGTTCCCTTATTGTCTCCACCACACCCCTGCTCCTCACTGGGTTTATTTTACACTTCCTGCCATATCTCTCACTCTAGTATGTTGTTATGGCAGTGTGCAGATTTGGGACCAAGCCCTCGAGTACCTTCCAGGTATATATTATCATGTACCTCTCTCTCCTCCGCTCCAATGAGTACATGTTCAAGACTTGCAGGCATTCCCAGTAGTTTAGGTGCTTTACTGGCTCAATGTGAGCCGTAAATGATCTCTGTATTTGTTCCTGCTCCGATATTTCTCCTGCCCTGAACGGGGTCGTCAGCACTGAGCAATATTCTAAGTGAGGGAGCACTAGCGATTTGAAGAGTGTCACCATCGGCATTATTTCCCTTGTTTTGAAAGTTCTCATTACCCACCCAGTCATCTTCCTGGTTGTCGTGATCTAGTAGTAACCTAGTGATCTAGGCTAGTAACCTAACCTAGGCTAGTAACCTAACCTAGGCTAGTAACCTAACCTAGGCTAGTAACCTAACCTAGGTTAGCAACCTAACCTAGGCTAGTAACCAAACGTAAGCTAGTAACCTAGCCTAGGCTAGTAACCTAACCTAGGCTAGTAACTAACCTAGGCTAGTAACCTAATATAGGCTATTAACCTAACCTAGGCTAGTAACCTAACCTAGGCTAGTAACCTAATACAGGCTAGTAACCTAACCTAGGTTAGTAACCAAACCTAAGCTAGTAACCTAACCTAGGCTAGTAACCTAACCTAGGCTAGTAACCTAATATAGGCTAGTAACCTAACCTAGGTTAGTAACCAAACCTAAGCTAGTAACCTAACCTAGGCTAGTAACCTAACCTAGGCTAGTAACCTAACTTAGGCTAGTAACCTAACTTAGGCTAGTAACCTAACCTAGGCTAGTAACCTAATATAGGCTAGTAACCTAATATAGGCTAGTAACCTATCCTGGGCTAGTAACCTAACCTAGCCTAGTCACCTAACTTAAGCTAGTAACCTAGCCTAGGCTAGTAACCTAACCTAGGCTAGTAACCTAATATATGCTAGTAACCTAACCTAGGCTAGTAAACCTAACCTAGGCTAGTAACCTAATATAGGCTAGTAACCTAATATAGGCTAGTAACCTAACCTAGGCTAGTAACCTAATATAGGCTAGTAACCTAATATATGCTAGTAACCTAACCTAGGCTAGTAACCTAACCTAGCCTAGTCACCTAACCTAGGCTAGTAACCTAACCTAGGTTAGTCACCTAACCTAGCCTAGTAACCTAACCTAGCCTAGTCACCTAACCTAGGCTAGTAGCCTAACCTTGCCTAGTCACCTAACCTAGGCTAGTAGCCTAACCTTGCCTAGTCACCTAACCTAGGCTAGTAACCTAGCCTAGAAACCGAAGTTTTCGAAAAATTATCTCAGAAAAAGTGTGCAAGAAGTTAGTCTCGAGTAGACATGTTGTAATACATGAGTCCCCTCCAAAGGCTAGTGAGGTTTGAAGGGCTTGTGTCCAAGGGAAAAGGTGATAGGGATCACTCCCCGCACAGTGCTCACCCAACAACAAAGCTCGCCATAAATGTTGGGTATATTTTCCGTTTCATCAAAATTTGCTGTGACATATGGCTAATGAAATGGAAAGAGTTATAGACAGGGTTTCTGAAATGCGAATAATGAGTAGCAAATTGTTTTGATTGCCACATGAAAATGAATTTCTTAACATGAGAGTAAGTTAATGTAGCAGCAGACTTGTAAGATACCAGCAAATTGATATCTTACAAAATAATGTCAGCAACTGTTTGTTAAAACGTCCTCACCAGCACCTCCCTCATCTGACACCGGTATATAAGTGCCAGTCCTCATGTCTGTGTCTCAGAGTCTTCAAGACTACGGTGCTCTTCACCATCTCCAAGACTGAGGGACTGATTACCTCGTCTTTTGTATATAGCTCTACAGTCTTCCCATAATGATATTGAATTTGTATTTATAAAGCCACTGGATGGCGAAACGTCTACAATTACGATACCCAGATGTTGCCCATGTGTCTAATTCTTTATCTTGTCGGTATTGTATACAAATCAATCTAGAATCTTTTATAAAATCCTACAAACAAATCAAGCAGAGGCAGGTATGTCTCATCTGCAAGATCCCCCTCATTACTCTTCCCAGCATCTCACTCTCATCATCTCCGCGTTACCTCACAGAGCATCCCGCAGGAGTGTCTTCCATTCATTGGTATTCAACAGGTACAAACCCAGTGATTAACTTTCCCACAGCCTCAGACCCATTCATCTCGCCAACACCATCCTCAAATGATCCAGACGACGTGAAAGCAACCACAGTGTGTTATATCACTCCACCTGGGTGCTTACCCTGGCCTAGGGGAATGAATATGCAAATTGGTTCACTACAATAAGCAGTAAATTTACACCACAGTGGTAATTTGCCAAACCATTCTCTCAGGAATGTAACAGTCTGTGTTGTGGTGCAGGACCTGAATGCCAGGTTCTGATGTAATGGTGCCAGGAGAGGTTCTGACTTAATGATACCAGCGTGGAGAGGTGCGGATGTGATGGTGCCAACGAAGAGATGTACTGATGGAATGATGCCACAAAAGGTGCTGATGTGATGGTGCCACAGTGGACAGGTATTTAAGTGATGGTGCCAGGAGAGGTTCTGACGTGATGGTGCCAACATAGGGGCGTGCTAACGGAATGATGCCACGAGAAGTTCTGACGTAATGGTGCCAACATGGAGAGGTACTGAGGTGATGGTACCGCCGTGCGGAGGTACAGAGGTGATGGTACCATCGGGGAGAGTTATTAACCTGATGGTGCCGGGAGAATTTCTGATGGAAAGAAGGGGCACTGACTCTATGGTGTCAGCAGAGGAACTGAGGTGATGGTGCAGGGACAGGCTCTCACGTGATGGAAAGGCACTGACCTGATCTATCGCCCCACCAAGGTTTACATGGCAGGTATACAATACCAACAAGGTGATGAATAAGACCAATATGCAGCATCTACGTATCTTCAGCTGCCTTCAGGAACTTCCAGGGATCACCATCTGAGAAGCAGCGAGACATCACTGTCCTCTTATACAGAATATTGTTCCGTCCTCACATCTTCCTTCAAGGGTATAAGCTTTTCAAAAGAAAATAGAATCACTAGTCGCTACAAATGCCTCATCAATAAGGTGCAGGATGCCTCTAGTGAAGAGCAGGGAAGCGATGAGTACAGTGAGAGAGAACTCAGTACGTGTTAAGAGTCCACGACTCTTCAACATCCTTTCGTCATGCATAAAGGTAATTACCAACAAAGCTTTAGCTGTCTTCAAGAGGACTTTCGGCAGATTTTTCAAAACAATTTCACATCAGATGGGATGTGGTAGATATGTAGGACTATGGGCGGCGGGCACTAACAGACTGATACATCAGACCAGCAACCAGGTGACCTGGTCTGGGAATGGGCCACGGGGGGTTTGGCCTCCAGAAGCGTCTCCAGGAAAAAGTTGCGAAGGCCATGTAGGCAACAACAACCTGGTGGACCAGGTGTTCAACAAGAATATAGGAACTTAAGCTACAAGGGGAAAGGAGCTGAGCATATAACAACATGACAGCACAAGCGGTATGACCTCTCTGGTTTTAAAAGTCTCCATAATCACTCCTGCCATTTTCCTCACCTGGCCTTTGATTCATGTCATATTTCCCTTTTTAAACCAAGTGCCCTGACATGGTCAGTTCTGGAACTTTTACATGTTTTCTATTTTCGTTTATATTCAGTAATCGACTTTAACAGTACCGAAAAGTGTTACTCTCCTCTGTCCACTGGAAGACTTTGATACATGTTTGTAACTTTTCTGTCTTCTAAGGCGACTGTCTGTTTTTATGTCTTCTATGAGGTTGAGAAGCTGTAGAGGTGCCAGAAATCTGCCTTGCTCTACTGCCTCTTTTGTGAACTGGGACATTACCAGTGCTTTTCAGTGACTGTGGGATGACACCATGTCCAGGCTCCTCTCCATAAAATACTAATGACCCGAGGTAGTGGTTTCTCACACTTTTTGATGACTATGGAGTTCCACGAGTTTGGACCTGGAGCAGAATGCATGGCATGCTGTCGACGGCTTTTTCGAAGTCAACTGAGGAGGGAGAAAGCTACACTGGAAATTGGGGAGATGTCTGTGTCATCAATCTGTAGACTGACGAACAGTTCACTGAACAGAGAGTCATACTGTTACTTCAGTATTGCACGCATTACCTTATTATCCTTTACCTTACCTCTGATATACCTTTCATGAGTTCCGAGAGTTTTTCTAAAGGTTCTATACTGGATGTGGTTTCTCACCCTGGATTTTTGCATAGCAAGATTCTGTATTTCTTCTGATTTCATGTACAGCTCTTTGCTCCCTCTGTCTCTCCTGGACTCATTATGACGCTGTCAGTTTGTGTTCGATGTTTTTCAATTCTCAAGCAGAGTTTTCTTTCGTGCTTCCGAGTCCAATGCCTTTGAGATGTGTCATTCTTTGTCTTCGGTTCCTGGACAGCCGAGCTTCTGGTGCATACGTTGGACTTCGTGCGGCTAGAGCCAACATCATGGTTGATCAGGACATCCACCAGTAGGCCAGTTCTAGGACCTGGCTGCGGAGGCCGTGATCCTCTTAACACTCTCCAGGTAGACTCCTGGTAAACTCCAGGTACACTCCTGGTAGACTGCTGGTACGATCTGTGTTAACATCAGTTACGCAGTTTCAAGGGTGACTTCCTGTTGAGGGTTCGGGCGCCTCTGCCACAGCGGCCTGATCAGTGAAGCTATTAGTGCTAGCAGAGCGCAGTCGAACCTAAACACCACAGCCGGGCATATCAGGAAGTGTATGGAAGAACTATGGCTTCCAAGAGTAGAACTTAAAGATCCCAAAAAGTTAGAAATAAAGCACTAGTCAATCTAAAGACGAGTGGCGCGACTCGGGAGTTATAACTCAACCCTCACACGAAAAGATTGACGAGTATAGACATAGAGATGACGGGTTTAGAGGGTAGTTGCATCCTCACAGGTGAGCCTGATGCTGGTACGGAATACACTCAACACTCATCTCTCCTGCGTTACTCTCTCTCTCTCTCTCTCTAACAAGTCAATAAAAACGTTCCTTTTATTAATGAGCAAATCACTAAATCTTCACCTTAAACGGAACTCACCCGTTTACTCACTCGCTGAGAACTGACTCGTTCACTCACTCGCTGAGAACTGGCTCCTTCACTCACTCGCTGAGAACTGGCTCGTTCACTCACTCGCTGAGAACTGACTCGTTCACTCACTCGCTGAGAACTGGCTCCTTCACTCACTCGCTGAGAACTGGCTCGTTCACTCGCTGAGAACTGACTCGTTCACTCACTCGCTGAGGACTGGCTCGTTCATTCACTCGCTGAGGACTGGCTCGTTCACTCACTCGCTGAGGACTCACTCGTTCACTCACTCGCTGGGGACTGGCTCTTTCACTCACTCACTCACTCGCTAAGGACTGGCTCTTTCACTCACTCACTCGCTAAGGACTGGCTCCTTCACTCACTCGCCGAGGTCTGGTTCGTCCACTCACTCATTGAGGACTGGCTCGTTCACTCACTCGCTAAGGACTCACCCGTTCACTCACTCGCTCAGGACTCACCCGTTCACTCACTCGCTAAGGACTGGCTCGTTCACTCACTCGCTAAGGACTCACCCGTTCACTCACCCGCTAAGGACTCACCCGTTCATTCACTCACTAAGGACTCCCGTTCACTCACTCGCTAAGGACCTTTACCCGTTCACTCACTCGCTAAGGACTCACCCGTTCACTCACTCGCTAAGGACTGGCTCGTTCACTCACCCGCTAAGGACTCGCCCGTTCACTCACTCGCAAAGGACTCGCCCGTTCACTCACTCGCTAAGGACTCGCCCGTTCATTCACCCGCTAAGGACTCGGCCCGTTCACTCACTCGCTAAGACTCGCCCGTTCACTCACTCGCTAAGGACTCGCCCGTTCACTCACTCCGCTAAGGACTGGGCCCCTTCACTTTACCGCTAAGGACTCGCCTCGTTCACTCACTCGCTAAGGACTCACCGTTCACTCACTCGCTAAGGACTCGCTCGTTCACTCACCCGCTAAGGACTCGCCCGTTCACTCACCCGCTAAGGACTCGCCCGTTCACTCACTCGCTAAGGACTCACCCGTTCACTCACTCGCTAAGGACTCGCTCGTTCACTCACCCGCTAAGGACTCGCCCGTTCACTCACTCGCTAAGGACTCGCTCGTTCACTCACCCGCTAAGGACTCGCCCGTTCACTCACTCGCTAAGGACTCGCCCGTTCACTCACCCGCTAAGGACTCGCTCGTTCACTCACCCGCTAAGGACTCGCTCGTTCACTCACCCGCTAAGGACTCGCCCGTTCACTCACTCGCTAAGGACTCGCTCGTTCACTCACCCGCTAAGGACTCGCCCGTTCACTCACCCGCTAAGGACTCGCCCGTTCACTCACTCGCTAAGGACTGGCTCGTTCACTCACCCGCTAAGGACTCGCCCGTTCACTCACCCGCTAAGGACTCGCCGTTCACTCACCCGCTAAGGACTCGCCCGTTCACTCACTCGCTAAGGACTGGCTCGTTCACTCACCCGCTAAGGACTCGCCCGTTCACTCACCCGCTAAGGACTCGCCCGTTCACTCACCCGCTAAGGACTCGCCCGTTCACTCACTCGCTAAGGACTCGCCCGTTCACTCACTCGCTAAGGACTGGCTCGTTCAGGGAATCACACGTTGACGCTACTCGACAAAGTTAAGAAGCAACATTGCTGCTCCCCCTCTAACTATAAATCTGGACGGGTCATCCTAACGAGGAGGGTAACAACGTAATGTCTGCTGTAATCTGCCTCTCACCAACACACTCCCTGCCCTATTCTCCCCTTTTTTTCGACCTACTCTCCCCTTTCTTCGCCCTTCTCTCCCCACCTTACTCTTCACCCCGTATGATGAGGCTGTTGAAAAGTCTTGAGCCTCTTACACTTATTTTTTTTTCCTCTCTTAGTGTTCTTATGGTACGTATACCTTTGATATTCCTTTGATGAGTTTCGAGAGTCTTACTACTCTCGGAGCCCGGCCATGGGCCAGGCTCGCCTGAGTAAGACACATGTGTAACTGTTGCACAGGTATCTGATACCATTTTCAGCATATGATGTCTGTTTGTGACTTGATAAAGTGGCTAACGCGTCGGTCTGGAGTTTTACGACTCTCTGGTCGCGGGTTCTAACCCTACCCGTGGTATGGTTTGTTTGCAATCGTGTCACTACGATTTCGTCAGTCACTTGATAAAGCTCACTGTGTGGGCGAAACGTTGTCAATAAAGGATCACATTACACTGCATATGTATTTATTTTTTAATATGGTGTCCCTGTTTTTCATTGGGGTAATTTTGTACCGTCTCTTGAGTCTCTCACATTCGTAGGGAGTGATTTCTGAGTGCAGAAATCACTCCCTACATTAATATGTACACTCCAGGTGTACATATTAGAGTATCTCTCTAAACTGCGGTGTAATTAGTACAGGTCAAGGAACTTAAAATACTCCTGATAATTCTGGTGCAGCGGAGGTCAGGTGTACAATCACCAGGTCTGCAATTTTGCCTGCTTTAAGAGGGGCTGTTAATGTACTTGGAGTTTACCTGGAGAGGGTTTCAGGGATCAAAGCACCCCGCAGCCCGGTCTGAGACCAGGCCTCATGGGGTCTGATCAAGCAGGCTGTTACTGCTGGCCGCACGCAAGCTGACGTACGAACCACAGCCCGGTTGGTCAGGTACTGACTTTAGGTGCCTGTCCAGTGCCTTCTTGAAGACAGCCAGGGGTCTATTGGTAATCCCCCTTATGTATGCTGGAAGGCAATTGAACATGTATAATAATAGACTTAAACAGACTTAAATAGAACCATCACTGACTTGGCATCTCTTGTGTTGAAGGTTCTCATTATCCATCCTGTCGTTTTCCTCACGACTGTGATAACAACACTCTGCTACTTGAGGGTGAGATCTATGATATTATCACTTCTGAGGATTTCATGTTATTTTTTTTTCGTTTTTATTGTGTGGTTATAGTTTATACTCCATTCTAGTTTTTATTTCCTCAATTTTTTTCAAAAGTAAATAAAATTTACCCTCACTGAACAAAATATTTTTTTTCTATGGCCCATTCCAAGACCTGCTTCATATCGGCATTGTCCTCCATGTATGCCTCTCTCTCTCTCTCTCTCTCTCTCTCTCTCTCTCTCTCTCTCTCTCTCTCTCTCTCTCCTACAAATTCTAGTATCGTCTGCAAAGTTTTATGACCCTGCCTATGTAGTGTTCCTGGAGAACACAGTTTTTCACTGTGGTCGCCTCTCAGTTAACAGTTTTGACTACCGCTCTTTGTGTTCTATTGGCGAGAAAGTCTAATAAACCATCTGCCCATATTTTTCCAGTGATTTCTTTTGCTCGCATTGTGTGCACTGTTACTCCTTGTACGTAGACTTATTAAAGAGGATACTGAGAAGCGTTACCAAACTCGTCCCATCACTCGCACACAAAACTTATCAAGAAAAACTCAAGGTACTTATTTCTCTTAAGAAACAGAGATCACAAGATCTCATTCAAACCTTTAAGAAATTCAGTGGCGTCGACACAAACCTGAAAAAGCTATTTGAAATGCCGATGACTCCATAACTAGAAACAATGGAATGAAACTGCGAGGCAGAAGATGCAACATAAACGTTTGCATGTTTTTTTTTAAACAATTACAGCAGAACTGAATGCACTGCCGGCTTGACACTCTGCAAGACTAGGATTCAGCAAGATATGTCGTAACCTACAAGGAGGAGGAGGAGGAGTAGTTGCCAGAATTATCAGCACTCACATGCTCAACAATAATCTATTAGTCAAAGAATGCTGAGTCAATTCAAACTGTTTCATATGTCCAAAAATATGACAAGTTACAGTGACCAGTATATACCTTTGAAGAGTTTCTCTACTCTCTGAGCCCGGCCATGGACCAGGCTTGTCTGGTGTTTGCCTGCTCAACCAGGTATAGTGCAATGGTTGCCAACCTTTTCACCACCAAGGTCCCCTTTTATTTAAATAAATCTTCCCATGGACTCCCAGGTGTTTGAAATGTCTGTCTTCTCAACAAGTCGATTTTATTAACCTAACAACAAACTTGTTTCCATCTCTCAGCTGAAAGACATACATAACTGAGTATGTAATGGAGTCTACAATGGAAGCAGCTGGGAGCGCTACCAGGACTTTCCACTGTTCGATGGAGGTATGGCATGTTCGATTCGACAGCCCATAAAATAAGACCCACAGTTTAAAAAAGCGTCAAAAAATTAGACTATTCCTGCCGATTTGGAAAGATTATCTTTATCTGCCTTATCGTGAGCAATTATACATTTTACACTGCAGCTTCTGAAATTTTGATCTTAGCTCCGGGACCCTAGGTACTACCTTTGCGGACCCCAAGGTGTCCACGGACCATAGGATGGAACCACTGCTCTAGTGTATGGTGATCGAGGCCATGAGCAAGATACGTATTACTCAAAACTACGAAGACATCCATATACATCCCAAAGATTGAGCAATCTGAAGTTAACATATTCCTGATGCTTGTTCTGTTGCTGCGTCAGTACGTCCAGTTGACACCGAGGCAACCAAGTCAATAATAGTAGCAGTGTTAGAAATAAATGGTATATATACCTGCAGTGATAGTCACTGCAGGACTGGCGGTAACCAGAAGCAGAACCACTGGTACACAGTTCTGTAAGTGGAATAACAAGAGTAGTTAAAGATAGCTGTAATTCACGTCTTTCATACAGTGCCATCTACCCTGTAAATATATTATTTTTCCAGTATGGAATAGTACGTACGTGCGGCCAGCAGTAAGAGCCTGGTTGATTAGGCCCTGATCCAACGGGAGGCCTGGTAGTGGACCTGGCCGCGGGGGCGTTGATCCCAGGAATTCCCTCCAGGTAGGTAGACTCCAGGTATCTCCCACACCCTAGTCTATATAATAATTACACAGTGGGAGACAAAAGCTAGCCATGATTCCCTGTTATGTTCCATCACGCAGGATGATGTTTATACAAGGTGCTAACATCTATCAGCCTGAGCTGCAGGACTCCAGTAAAGAAATGGCATATATCGTTAAAGCATTCTTGAAGTGTCTTCAGGTCGGCAGTTGCTGAAGAGATTGGACAGTAGGGAATAAGATTTCGTTCTGTTTTTACCAACTTGATACACACAATACACAAATAACCCGCACATAGGAGAAAGAGGCTTATGACGATGTTTCGGTCTGGCTTGTACTATTGACTAGTGACACAAACACACGAAGGTAAGGAAGCTAGTATACGAGTATATGTACGGGTTATTTGTGTACTGTTCCAGTCAGGGTATTGTGCCTTTTTGATGTTTCTGGATACAAACGCCTCGATAATAGACGATAGTCTTTAATCTAGGCAGAAGTAGGCAGATGTTTCTTCTCCAGCAGATAGTCTCTGAGTAGACTATCAAGTCTTTCATATCTCTTTCTCATGTGTTCCACTCCATGCTACTCTCTCTCAGATCATCTCTTCCACGTCGCTCTTCCCCCCCCCCATTTTTTTCCCCTTTTCCTTTCTCCCTTCACCCTTCATTCTCCCCTATTTTCTCTTGCCGATTCGCTCTCCCTGTCCCTATTTCTCAATCTCCTTTTCCCTCTTCTTCTCCCCATTTCTCCTCTTCCTGCGCCTCTCCCATTTCAATGTCCCTCTCTTATTCCTATCCCTCTCTCCACCTCACTCTTCCCTCAGTCTTCCTCTGTCATATATTTCAACCTCCTCGTTACCTCTATCCATCCTCCATAAATAATCTTAGGAAGTGAGAGAGTTATGCACTAAATTCTTTCTCTATATCCCCATCATACCTCTCACTCTCTCTCTCCTTCCCCCCACCTTCCCACTACTTCCTTACCCCTCCTTCCCTCCCTCCCTTTCTCTCCTATTTCATCTCATTGACTCACCTCTTTCACCACGTCTCCCTTTCACCCCATCTCTCACTCTCACCCCCATGCTCTCCCCACAGCTATAAATCCAGGGGAAAAAAGAGGCACACACATAAAGACACATGTTGTGGACACGAGGGGAAGAGCACTAACAGAATATATATATATATATATATATATATATATATATATATATATATATATATATATATATATATATATAATTATATATATATATATATATATGTATATATATATATATATATATATATATATATATATCGTGCCGAATAAGCAGAACTTGCGATCTTGGCTTAAATAGCAACACTCATCCTGCCATATAGGACAAGTGAAAATTTGTGTATGCAATAATTTCGCCAAAATCATTCTGAACCTAACGAAAAAAATATATTTGATTGTGTTTGTTTAGTATTAAATTATTGTAAACGTATTTAAAATATATATAGTTGGGTTAGGCTAAAACAAATTGTTCTTGTTATAATAAGGTTAGGTAAGTTTCCTAAGATTCTTTTGGTGCAAAATTAAAAATTTTTACATTAACATTAATGAAAAAAACATATCTTTAAACATATAAGAGAGAATTTCAGAAAGGACTTAATTTTAAATGAGTTTTTGCTAATTGGCCAGTTTTACATATTCGGCACGACATATATATATATATATATATATATATATATATATATATATATATATATATATATATATATATATATATTATATATAAAAATAAATGCAATCATTTCACGATCGTATCTGCAAAATCCTTGTATGTCATCTCCGTTTTTTCTTCCAGCGCCTCTAAGATCTCGCCACAATGGCGAAGAAGTTGTGATAATCATCTTCTTGCTGTAAATCCAGGTTGATCTGTGTCATGCAGGAGGTTATGCTGTTGCATAAAGTTTGTAAATTGGTGTCTCGTTTTGACTTGTTCAGTCTTCTTATATCTTAAGTTGAAATTTGTCACCACCACTGAACATAGTGTTTATCTTCACTAAACAACTCTCCTCTTTCTTGACGACTCTAACCTAACCTAACCTAACCTAACCTAACCTAACTTAACCTAACCTAACCTAACCTAACCTAACCTAACTTAACCTAACCTAACCTAACCTAACCTGACCCAACCTTGTGGGAAGGGTTCGTGGAGATTTGATGGTTGGAGTTAAACACACCTGTTGGATGGTAACACATATATTGACAGAGTGTGAAGGAGGAGGAGCCCAGCCTGCCTGTTGCTGCTTGGTAGGTCTAACGGGAACTGAGGCCGATGCAGCGCATCCCACGCACTCATGCGGCCATCATATACATTAGTTGTGCTCTCGTCATATCCCCGGCTGTGGATACCTGAGACATAGATGAGACTGAACCTTGTTGTTGCGTTTGTGTATGTTGTAGGTGAGGGTTAGATTGGGGCCCTCCAAGAGGGGCAGAATTCCAAACATTGGAACCATTGGTAGAGACCTGAGGAGTCCCACTTGATCCAGGCAGAGCTGGGAAGGAAGTTTGGGACATCGTTGGCGGTGCCTGGGGAGTGGTCTTCTTTGAAGTGGACAGTTTCTTGGCTTCAATAATTTTCTGCATTTCCTTTTTCCTTTCAGGACAAATAGCAGAAACAGCATGATGTTTTCCGTTGCAGAGGACACATTTGGGTGTATTTTTATTATTACAATCTCGATAAGAATGTTGGTCAGAGCAAATGCTACAAATTTGCCCTTGAGTACTGCATTTGTTGGTGTTATGACCAAAGGCATAACATTTAAAACATTGTGTCACACTGACAAATCGTTCAAGAGAGATTTGGTCAGGTGTACATCTGGTGCCAAAATATTTGAAGCCATTTTGACACACAAGTTTGGCCTCCTCAGGTGTCTCAAGTATTAATTTTAAGGTTACCTTGTTGTTGTTAGGATTAGAGAATTTATGTGCTTCTACAGCCCTAAATTCAGAATTCTTTGTATTAATGTCCTCAACAATTTCATTCACAGTGCTATGTTTCATAAAACTGTTGATTCTTGCAACAAACACAGTCCTCTGAGCTTGATAGCTCTCAGGTGCAACTGGGGTAACACCAGAAGTCTTCAGTTTGTCAAGGACATAATGCTTCAGCAGTTGAAGTAACTCTTCTTCCGAAGAGAGGAGAAGTACTGCTCCAGCGTGGGTTTGAAAAACATCCACTGGAGCAACAGTTGAGTTGGAGCAAATACATGTTAGAATTTCTTTCATGGACATTTGATTTCCATCAATACGTAATCTTACACGTATCCTCGCCATGACATTCAACTCTGCTCTCAGGTTTTAAATGATCTGTTAATGGCTAATGGGATCACTCCCATCACTATCCCAGAAAATGTGAAGGCTATTATGACCCAGCCTTCTCATAACAAGAAGTATGTACCCTACTCTACATCTAAAAATACGCCTAAGTCATCCCTAGCCCAGGGATCGCCCACCTCGCAGACCCAGGTTGTCAACTCCCTCAACCCGATAAGTCAACACCTGAACATAACAATGCCCCAGAAAGTGGTGCCTACTCTCCCGCAATTGAAGCTGATCCTGTTGAACAGGAACTTTCCCAAGGTAACTCACCTTGCCTACCTAATTTTCCCTTGGAGCCTCCACAGTCTCCCATTAACTCTCACGAGCCTCTGCTTCCTGTAACTGGGAATATCATACCTCAGTTTTCTGATGATGACTCTAACGATTCCAATGAATCTGTTAATATTACTACCTCTAGTGAAGATGATGGCATTTTTAATACACAAGCAACTACGCAGAAGTTCCCTCCTCCCCTTGACGAGTCCAGCAGGGATAGTGTGGATACCAAACATGACATTACTTGCAGGCGTTCAGACCGCAGTACACGAGCGAAGTGCAAGAAATAATGGGAATTACAATTTTCCAACTTAATGTTCAACATTTGTTTAATAACCGTTACCTTCTTGAGGTTGAACTACATAATTACAATCCCGATGTTATACTTTTGAACGAGACAGCTGCAAGAGTTGATCAACATATTAAATTACGTGGTTACTGTACTGTGGAGAAATCGAGAGGACCGTTTAGTGGTGTAGCCATCTTGGTTAAATTAGGCTATACATTTAAAAATATTCATGTTGATGAAGATAACATTCTTGCAATAGAAATGACAACGTCTCATGGACAACTAGTGATAGTAACTGGATATTTTCCCCCGAGACAACAATATATAGAGTCAATTCCTCTACATAGGATATTAAGCAAAAATATTCCAACAATTCTAGCTGGAGATTTTAATGCTCATCACCCTGCCCTCTTCAACTGTGGAGCTGGTATTCCACTGGGTGACTTAAAAGGAAAACAACTCTTTAATATCATGACAGCTAGAAACTTGTCATTTCAAGGCCCATTCTTTAAATCGTATATTGGACCTCATCCAGGGACACCAGATATAGTACTGACAAACAGAGACTGTGACATCTTTCACTGTCGTATATCTCCTGGTGGAAATGTAGGATCTGACCATATCCCTGTTATAATACAACTGCAAACTTCTCCATTTAGAATACCTGTAACTCCTAAACCCAATCTTAACACCCTAGGATTTGACCCCTTCAGGGCATTTCTGGGTGAAGATGAAATTGTGTCTTTGGAAAATCTACCTTCCACTGCAATTGATGATGAAATCAGGTCTCTGCATAATCGAATAATTGAAGCTACTAATGCAACTTGTCAATTAGCTTCCACAAAGATTTACCAACAATATAAACCTACTAGGGAAATTAGAGACAATTTAAGAAATTATCAAGCAGAATGTCGAAGGCATCTTCAAACGCGACAACCACCAGCAGCTACACTGCACCGATTAAGGCAAGAATTAATTAACATGATTAGTCATCACAAACGGGACTTATGGAAATTGCTAGTTCTTCAAGCTAATCAATATAAACGTGAACCAGCAAAATTTTGGAGTAAGATCCGACAACTTTTAGGGGCAAAGTACAAGGCTCCTAACTACCTAGTTCATACCTTCACTGATGAGGATGATGAAGATGTTGAAATTAAACTTGACGATCCACAGGACCAGGCTAATTTGATGGGTGATGTATGGGAGAAAATTCTCTCCCACAATAACAGTCGTCAATTTAACAATAATCATTATCAGTTAGTAAATGGAGAGATGAGAACTTGGATGATCTACAACCACTACCTTCCATCGATACTTCAACTCTTGAAGATACCCACCCGCTTACTAGACCTATTACATTACTAGAGATGAGTCAGGTTATTGGAAGAATGCGAAATAGAGCCCCTGGTCTCTCTGGAATAACAATGAAACAAATAAAGTTCCTCCCCAGAAATTGTAAACAATCTTTGGTAAATATCTTTAATGCCATCTTGGCCTCAGGACATTTTCCAGTTGTTTTTAAGACTGCTAGGATGATCTTTCTTGCTAAGCCCAATAAAGACATCCACCAACCTGGGAACTATAGACCTATATCTTTACTTGAAGTCACTGGAAAAGTTCTTGAGAAAGTCATTTCCAACAGATTGAATTACTATATGGAGTTTAATCACTTTTTTACTGAAAAACAATTTGGCTTTAGAACACATAGAGGTACCAATCATGCAATAAATGTTATTTTTGACACTGTAGCAAGTCTAAAACATCAGGGGAATCTTGCCTTAATTGCCACCAGAGATGTTCATGAAGCTTTTGATAGCTTATGGCATGATGGCCTTATATACAAACTCATTGACCTACCAGACCATAACTGAACATTTCTCAGAGTAATATATAATTTCTTAACTCAAAGAAAAATCATTCCCACCTTTCATGGCAGGTCGACAGAGCCTTTTATACCGACGGCTGGTGTCCCACAAGGTTCTTGTCTCAGTCCACTTCTGTTCAACATTTATGTGAATGACCTTCCTCAACCAGAGTTTAGTGATACGATTGTGACACAGTTTGCAGATGATGTTATTCATGTCGTCTCATCAACTCCGGTAACAGGAAAATACAAGTATGAGAGAGTCATAGAAAAAATGAATATTGAACTTCGTCGAACATCTAATTGGGAAAAGAAGTGGAGAATTACGACTAATCCTGACAAGGTCCTTGTTAGCACGATAGGATGTTTTGCATCAACAATTGAAGATAAAGGAGGTATCTCCATCAGAGGTACACCTGTAGCCATTAGAAACCCTAACAAGATTTTGGGATACGAAATAGACAGGCTGCTCCACTCAACATCTCATGTAACTAAAAAGATCAACATAGCCAAAGCCGGTCTTAGCAGTCTCTTTCGATTCAATCAAGCCCCTCAACATGTCAAAAAACATCTGTATAAAATGTTAATAAGACCTATACTCGAATGCCCTTGTGTCCCAATGTCATTAACAACAAAGACAAATATGCTACGGTTACAAAGGGTCCAGAATAGAGCTCTTCGCTTCATTACCGATACCAGGAGGAGAGACAGAGTAAAAATGGCAGATTTACACATACAACAAGATATTACTGCCATAAATGTACGCCTTGACACCCTAAAAAAGAAACAACTCTATACAATGCAAGAACTATACATGCCAGATAGAGAACATCCTATACAAGTGGTAAATACCACGGATTACACCATCAATACTCCTCCTCACAGGACTCAAAGAATGACTCTCCCACAGAGGGTCCGTCGTTTTATCCATAAAGATTATTACCCTCGACCCATGATATTGAGCAACCTCCCTGATGAAGAAGATTGGGTATACTGTATACTGAGAAAATCATCGCCCCCAATTAGGGAGACATCTTATATAACAATCTAATGTAAAAATTATGCTATTTACCATGGCTGGACACCACCTGTAAGAAGCCATTGTCACGGAATTCTATAAACTGGCCAGAAAATTATTGCCTTCATTGTCGCATAAATATCCGTTGTGCAATCGCAAAAAAAAAAAAAAAAAAAAAAAAAAAAAAAAAAAAAAAGCAATTGCAACTTGTATAATTACTACCAATCCAGAGTCATGTACTTATATATCTGTTATATCTATGTGACTCTGATGGGTTAGTATTATACCTCTTAAAGAATATCTTATCATTTCACGTACACTTTTTAAATTACACCAAAGTGGTTGGGCCACTTACCTTTTATATCCTACCTCTCCCCCCCCTCCCACCCTTTTCCAAAATTTCTATCCTTACCCATCCTTCTTCCTTACCCATCTCACCAAAGCTCTGGTCTGGATACCGAATACCGAATCATGCGGCATCACGTGACGTCACACAAACTAGTCACTGGGCCTAGCAAAGGGGTCGTGTATGTAAAACATATGGATGGTACTATGATACTCAGATAACATATACATATACAGGGGATCAGCAACTATACTGACAGCTCGGTCATGTTACATATGTCGTCTCGACATACCATACTATGCTATAGGCTGAACAGGCAGGTGGCTCTGGGCTGATTCTATACAATAGCAAAGACATATGTAACTTAGAACTAATGGATGGTATCGTAATGGATGTTTACGTAATGGGTGTTAACGTAATGCATTACGAATTATAAGAACAACTCATGGTATAATAAAGGATGGAATTGATCGATCGATCTGTATTCATGCACTCTACGGATTCTGAGGAAGAATAAATATATATTTACAACCTAACCTAACCTAACCTGACCCAACCTAACCTAACCTAACCTAACCTGGCCCAACCTAACCTGACCCAACCTAACCTAACCTAACCTAGCCAAACCAAACCTAACCTAACCTAACCTAACTTAACTTAACCTAACCTAACCTAACCTGACCCAACCTAATCTAACCTAACCTGGCCCAACCTAACCTAACCTAGCCAAACCTAACCTAACCTAACTTAACCTAACCTAACCTGACCCAACCTAACCTAACCTAACTTAACCTAACCTAACCTAACCTGGCCCAACCTAACCTAACCTAACCTAGCCAAACCTAACCTAATCTAACTTAACCTAACCTAACCTAACCTAACCCAACCTAACCTAACCTAACCGAACCTAATTTAACTCAACCTAACCTAACCTAGCCTAACCTAATCTAATCTAATCTAACCTAACCTAACCTAACCTAACCTAACCCAACCTGACCCAACCTAACCTAACCTGACCCAACCTAACCTAACCTGACCCAACCTAACCTAACCTAACCTAACCTAACCTAACCCAACCTAATTTAACTTAACCTAACCCAACCTAATCTAACTTAACCTAACCCAACCTAATCTAACCTAACCTAACCTAACCCAACCTTACCTAACCCAACCTAATCTAACCCGTCCCTGATAGTCGACTTCAATTTCTCTGTGCCTTCTTCTGTTTCCTTCGATACTCATTTTAGCGTCGCCAGCAAAGGCAGATAGAAAGCCGTGGCCAGTGTTGTTTATGTGTCTGCTGTGAGAATAAGACAGTAGGGGTGCCAGGGCCGTGCCTCCACGCACTCAGGTTTTCAAGTTTCCTGAGGCTGGACTCGCTTTCCTTCACCTGTCTTCACTTTGTTAGAAATGTTAATATCCGTTCCCCTACTTTTTCCTGTTATATCCATTGTCTTAATTATAGGAACTATTTAGTCACAGTAGTCAAATGTCTTTGCAATGTGTGTAGACCACGTGAATGTTTAAGGTATAGAGAGAGAGAGAGAGGATAAAAGAGTGGAGGAAGGGAAGATAATTGGGGGGTGAAACCCCCCAAAAAAAAGAATGACATGAAAGGAAAGGCATAAAGTAGAAAGAATGAGAAAACAAGATCAATATTCAATATTTCACTAAAACATTTCAATCCACGTGTTTTTATTCCATGTTGTTCTTCGTCCTACCTTCATCACCAATCTATTTGTCCTCTCCTTCGCCCCTCTTGTTCCCCGGTATCCCATCATCCTTCCTCAATTCCTCCTCCATTTCTCTTCCTCTTTCCCTTCTCTATCTCCATGCCCATCTACCCTTCCCTCCCACCCTCTTAATCTCGTCATTACCTTCATCTTCCCGCATGTGCGCTCCATCTATGTGTGTGATGATGGAATGTTGAGAACAGTGACGTGAGTCACTCAGCTAGTCTGACTCGTGTTACTGTTACTACTGCTGCTGTTGCTGTTACTACTGCTGCAGTTACTACTGCTGCTGTTGCTGTTACTACTGCTGCAGTTACTACTGCTGCTGTTGCTGTTACTACTGCTGCAGTTACTACTGCTGCTGTTGCTGTTACTACTGCTGCAGTTACTACTGCTGCTGTTGCTGTTACTACTGCTGCTGTTGCTGTTACTACTGCTGCAGTTACTACTGCTGCTGTTGCTGTTACTACTGCTGCAGTTACTACTGCTGCTGTTGCTGTTACTACTGCTGCAGTTACTACTGCTGCTGTTGCTGTTACTACTGCTGCTGTTGCTGTTACTACTGCTGCTGTTGCTGTTACTACTGCTGCTGTTGCTGTTACTACTGCTGCAGTTACTACTGCTGCAGTTACTACTGCTGCTGTTGCTGTTACTACTGCTGCTGTTGCTGTTACTACTGCTGCAGTTACTACTGCTGCTGTTGCTGTTACTACTGCTGCAGTTACTGCTGCTGCTGTTGTTGTTACTACTGCTGCTGTTGCTGTTACTACTGCTGCAGTTACTACTGCTGCTGTTGCTGCTGCAGTTACTACTTCAGCTGCTGCTGCTGCAGTTACTACTGCTGCTGTTGCTGCTGCAGTTACTACTTCAGCTGCTGCTGCTGCAGTTACTGCTACGGCTTGTGCTGCTGCTGCAGTTACTGTTTTAGCTGCTGGTGTTATGGCTGCAGTTACTGCTTCAGCTGCTGGTGTTGTGGCTGCTGTTGTTGTGGCTGCTGTTGTTGTGGCTGCTGTTGTTGTGGCTGCTGGTGTTGTGGCTGCAGTTACTGCTTCAGCTGCTGGTGTTGTGGCTGCAGTTACTGCTTCAGCTGCTGGTGTTATGGCTGCAGTTACTGCTTCAGCTGCTGGTGTTGTGGCTGCTGTTGTTGTGGCTGCAGTTACTGCTTCAGCTGCTGGTGTTGTGGCTGCAGTTACTGCTTCAGCTGCTGGTGTTGTGGCTGCTGTTACTGCTTCAGCTGCTGGTGTTATGGCTGCAGTTACTGCTTCAGCTGCTGGTGTTGTGGCTGCAGTTACTGCTTCAGCTACTGGTGTTGTGGCTGCAGTTACTGCTTCAGCTGCTGGTGTTATGGCTGCAGTTACTGCTTCAGCTGCTGGTGTTGTGGCTGCAGTTACTGCTTCAGCTGCTGGTGTTGTGGCTGCAGTTACTGCTTCAGCTGCTGGTGTTGTGGCTGCTGTTGTTGTGGCTGCAGTTACTGCTTCAGCTGCTGGTGTTGTGGCTGCAGTTACTGCTTCAGCTGCTGGTGTTGTGGCTGCTGTTGTTGTGGCTGCTGGTGTTGTGGCTGCAGTTACTGCTTCAGCTGCTGGTGTTGTGGCTGCAGTTACTGCTTCAGCTGCTGGTGTTGTGGCTGCAGTTACTGCTTCAGCTGCTGGTGTTGTGGCTGCTGTTACTGCTGCAGTTACTGCTACGGCTTGTGTTGCTGTTGCAGTTACTGCTACGGCTTGTGTTGCCGCTGCAGTTGCTGCTACGGCTTGTGTTGCTGCTGCAGTTGCTACTACGGCTAGTGTTGCTGCTGCAGTTACTGCTACGGCTAGTGTTGCTGCTGCAGTTACTGCTACGGCTAGTGTTGCTGCTGCAGTTACTGCTACGGCTAGTGTTGCTGCTGCAGTTACTGCTACGGCTAGTGTTGCTGCTGCAGTTGATACTACGGCTAGTGTTGCTGCTGCAGTTGCTGCTACGGCTTGTGTTGCTGCTGCAGTTGCTACTACGGCTAGTGTTGCTGCTGCAGTTACTGCTACGGCTTGTGTTGCCGCTGCAGTTACTGCTACGGCTAGTGTTGCTGCTGCAGTTATTGCTACGGCTTGTGTTGCTGCTGCAGTTATTGCTACGGCTTGTGTTGCCGCTGCAGTTACTGCTATGACTTGTGTTACCGCTGCAGTTACAGCTACGGCTTGTGTTGCTGCTGCAGTTACAGCTACGGCTTGTGTTGCTGCTGCAGTTACAGCTACGGCTTGTGTTGCTGCTGCAGTTACTGCTTCAGCTGCTGGTGTTGTTTCTGCTGTTGCTGCTGCAGTTACTGCTACGGCTTATGTTACTGCTGCAGTTATTCCTGATACTGTTGCTGTGGCTGTTGTTGCTGTGAGTGCTGTTACTGCTGCCACCGCCGCTATCACTGAGGACAAGGCAGCTTTTGCTGTTATTACACTTGTTAGTTGAGAATCTCTGCATTTTTGCACTCAAACATCTACCAGTGTGCCACTCTATTGTTTACCAACCTCTCCTCTCTCTCTCTCTCTCTCTCTCTCTCTCTCTCTCTCTCTCTCTCTCCTCTCTCTCTCATCTCTCTCTCTCTCTCTCTCTCTCCTCTCTCTCTTTCTCTCTCTCTCTCTCCACTCATTCATCCAACCATTCAATAATAAGTCTCGTATGAAAGATTATTGATCCAGGGGATAAATTTTACATATATATATATATATATATATATATATATATATATATATATATATATTGTGTGTGTGTGTGTGTGTGTGTGTGTGTGTGTGTGTGTGTGTGTGTGTGTGTGTGTGTGTGTGTGTGTGTGTGTGTGTGTGTGTAAAACTTACGATTTTGCCTTAAATAACAACACTCTTCTTGCCGAATAAGGCAAGTAAAAATTTGCGGAAGCAATAATTTGGCAAAAATCATTCTGAACCTAACGAAAAAAAAATATTTTATTGTGTTTGTTCATTATTAAATTATTGTAAACATATCTAAAATATATATAGTTGGATTAGGCTAAATTAAATTGCGCTTGTTATAATAAGGCTAGGTAAGTTTTCTAAGGTCTTTTTGGTACAAAATTATTAATTTTTACATTAAAATAGTCCATATCTTAGAGATATGTACAGAAGTAGATGCAGGCTTAAGATGCTGCTACTTGCAACATTTAAGGACAGAACTGAATACTAAACCAACACAGAGGAATGTTTATATATGAATATAGTGTGTATATATATATACATCTCTGCCATCTTGAAAATACGTCGAAGTACATCAACAACAGGAGACTGTATGTACTTACATGTAACAACAGGAGACTGTATGTACTTACATGTAACAACAGGAGACTGTATGTACTTACACGTACCATGAAGGTGTACAAGTGTATTAACGGAGCGAGGACGGTGGCACTCTCTATACGAGCAAGGACGGTGGCACTCTATACAAGCAAGGACGGTGGCACTCTCTATACAAGCAAGGACGGTGGCACTCTCTATACAAGCAAGGACGGTGGCACTCTCTATACAAGCAAGGACGGTGGTACTCTCTATACAAGCAAGGACGGTGGCACTCTCTATACAAGCAAGGACGGTGGTACTCTCTATACAAGCGAGGACGGTGGCACTCTCTATACAAGCAAGGACGGTGGCACTCTCTATACAAGCAAGGACGGTGGCACTCTCTATACAAGCAAGGACGGTGGTACTCTCTATACAAGCGAGGACGGTGGCACTCTATACAAGCAAGGACGGTGGCACTCTCTATACAAGCAAGGACGGTGGCACTCTATACAAGCGAGGACGGTGGCACTCTCTATACAAGCGAGGACGGTGGCACTCTCTATACAAGCAAGGACGGTGGCACTCTCTATACAAGCAAGGATGGTGGCACTCTATACAAGCGAGGACGGTGGCACTCTCTATACAAGCAAGGACGGTGGCACTCTCTATACAAGCGAGAACGGTGGCACTCTATACAAGCAAGGACGGTGGCACTCTCTATACAAGCGAGGACGGTGGCACTCTCTATACAAGCGAGGACGGTGGCACTTTCTATACAAGCAAGGACGGTGGCACTTTCTATACAAGCGAGGACGGTGGCACTCTCTATACAAGCGAGGACGGTGGCACTCTCTATACAAGCGAGGACGGTGACACTTTCTATACAAGCGAGGACGGTGGCACTTTCTATACAAGCAAGGACGGTGGCACTTTCTATACAAGCGAGGACGGTGGCACTCTCTATACAAGCAAGGACGGTGGCACTCTCTATACAAGCAAGGACGATGGCACTCTATACAAGCGAGGACGGTGGCACTCTCTATACAAGCAAGGACGGTGGCACTCACTATACAAGCAAGGACGGTGGCACTCTCTACAAGCGAGGACGGTGGCACTCTCTATACAAGCAAGGACGGTGGCACTCTCTATACAAGCGAGGATGGTGGCACTCTCTATACAAGCGAGGATGGTGGCACTCTCTATACAAGCGAGGACGGTGGCACTCTCTATACAAGCAAGGACGGTGGCACTCTCTATACAAGCGAGGACGGTGGAACTCTCTATACAAGCGAGGACGGTGGCACTCTCTATACAAGAAAGGACGGTGGCACTCTCTATACAAGCAAGGACGGTGGCACTCTCTATACAAGCGAGGACGGTAGCACTCTCTATACAAGCGAGAACGGTGGCACTCTATGCAAGCGAGGACGGTGGCACTCTCTATACAAGCGAGGACGGTGGCACTCTCTATACAAGCGAGGACGGTGGCACTCTATACAAGCGAGGACGGTGGCACTCTCTATACAAGCAAGGACGGTGGCACTCTATACAAGCAAGGACGGTGGCACTCTCTATACAAGCAAGGACGGTGGCACTCTCTATACAAGCGAGGACGGTGGCACTCTCTATACAAGCGAGGACGGTGGCACTCTCTATACAAGCAAGGACGGTGGCACTCTCTATACAAGCAAGGACGGTGGCACTCTCTATACAAGCGAGGACGGTGGCAATCTCTATACAAGCAAGGACGGTGGCACTCTCTATACAAGCAAGGATGGTGGCACTCTATACAAGCGAGGACGGTGGCACTCTCTATACAAGCGAGGACGGTGGCACTCTCTATACAAGCAAGGACGGTGGCACTCTCTATACAAGCAAGGACGGTGGCACTCTCTATACAAAGCGAGGACGGTGGCACCTCTATACAAGCGAGGACGGTGGCACTCTTTATACAAGGGAGGACGGTGGTGGCACTCTCTATACAAGCGAGAACGGTGGCACTCTATACAAGCAAGGACGGTGGCACTCTCTATACAAGCGAGGACGGTGGCACTCTCTATACAAGCGAGGACGGTGGCACTTTCTATACAAGCAAGGACGGTGGCACTTTCTATACAAGCGAGGACGGTGGCACTCTCTATACAAGCGAGGACGGTGGCACTTTCTATACAAGCAAGGACGGTGGCACTTTCTATACAAGCGAGGACGGTGGCACTTTCTATGCAAGCAAGGACTTTGGCACTTTCTATACAAGCGAGGACGGTGGCACTTTCTATACAAGCAAGGACGGTGGCACTTTCTATACAAGCGAGGACGGTGGCACTCTCTATACAAGCGAGGACGGTGGCACTCTATACAAGCGAGGACGGTGGCACTCTCTATACAAGCAAGGACGGTGGCACTCTATACAAGCAAGGACGGTGGCACTCTCTATACAAGCAAGGACGGTGGCACTCTCTATACAAGCGAGGACGGTGGCACTCTCTATACAAGCAAGGACGGTGGCACTCTCTATACAAGCGAGGACGGTGGCAATCTCTATACAAGCAAGGACGGTGGCACTCTCTATACAAGCAAGGATGGTGGCACTCTATACAAGCGAGGACGGTGGCACTCTCTATACAAGCGAGGACGGTGGCACTCTCTATACAAGCAAGGACGGTGGCACTCTCTATACAAGCAAGGACGGTGGCACTCTCTATACAAGCGAGGACGGTGGCACTCTCTATACAAGCGAGGACGGTGGCACTCTTTATACAAGGGAGGACGGTGGCACTCTCTATACAAGCGAGAACGGTGGCACTCTATACAAGCAAGGACGGTGGCACTCTCTATACAAGCGAGGACGGTGGCACTCTCTATACAAGCGAGGACGGTGGCACTTTCTATAACAAGCAAGGACGGTGGCACTCTCTATACAAGCGAGGACGGTGGCACTCTCTATACAAGCGAGGACGGTGGCACTTTCTATACAAGCAAGGACGGTGGCACTTTCTATACAAGCGAGGACGGTGGCACTTTCTATGCAAGCAAGGACTTTGGCACTTTCTATACAAGCGAGGACGGTGGCACTTTCTATACAAGCAAGGACGGTGGCACTTTCTATACAAGCGAGGACGGTGGCACTTTCTATACAAGCAAGGACGGTGGCACTTTCTATGCAAGCAAGGACGGTGGCACTTTCTATACAAGCAAGGACGGTGGCACTTTCTATACAAGCAAGGACGGTGGCACTTTCTATACAAGCAAGGATGGTGGCACTTTCTATACAAGCAAGAACGGTGGCACTTTCTACACAAGCAAGGACGGTGGGACTTTCTATACAAGCAAGGACGGTGGTACTTTCTACACAAGCAAGGACGGTGGCACTTTCTATACAAGCAAGGACGGTGGCACACTCTATACAAGCAAGGACGGTGGCACTTTCTATACAAGCAAGGACGGTGGCACTTTCTATACAAGCAAGGACGGTGGCACTTTCTATACAAGCAAGGACGGTGGTACTTTCTATACAAGCGAGGACGGTGGCACTTTCTATACAAGCAAGGACGGTGGCACTTTCTATGCAAGCAAGGACGGTGGCACTTTCTATACAAGCAAGGACGGTGGCACTTTCTATACAAGCAAGGACGGTGGCACTTTCTATACAAGCAAGGATGGTGGCACTTTCTATACAAGCAAGAACGGTGGCACTTTCTACACAAGCAAGGACGGTGGGACTTTCTATACAAGCAAGGACGGTGGGACTTTCTATACAAGCAAGGACGGTGGTACTTTCTACACAAGCAAGGACGGTGGCACTTTCTATACAAGCAAGGACGGTGGCACACTATATACAAGCAAGGACGGTGGCACTTTCTATACAAGCAAGGACGGTGGCACTTTCTATACAAGCAAGGACGGTGGCACTTTCTATACAAGCAAGGACGGTGGCACTTTCTATACAAGCAAGGACGGTGGCACTCTATACAAGCGAGGACGGTGGCACTCTCTATACAAGCAAGGACGGTGGCACTCTCTATACAAGCGAGGACGGTGGCACTCTCTATACAAGCGAGGACGGTGGCACTCTTTATACAAGGGAGGACGGTGGCACTCTCTATACAAGCGAGAACGGTGGCACTCTATACAAGCGAGGACTGTGGCACTCTCTATACAAGCGAGGACGGTGGCACTCTCTATACAAGCGAGGACGGTGGCACTCTATACAAGCGAGGACGGTGGCACTCTCTATACAAGCAAGGACGGTGGGACTCTATACAAGCAAGGACGGTGGCACTCTCTATACAAGCAAGGACGGTGGCACTCTCTATACAAGCGAGGACGGTGGCACTCTCTATACAAGCGAGGACGGTGGCACTCTCTATACAAGCAAGGGACGGTGGCACTCTCTATACAAGCAAGGACGGTGGCACTCTCTATACAAGCGAGGACGGTGGCAATCTCTATACAAGCAAGGACGGTGGCACTCTCTATACAAGCAAGGATGGTGGCACTCTATACAAGCGAGGACGGTGGCACTCTCTATACAAGCGAGGACGGTGGCACTCTCTATACAAGCAAGGACGTGGTACTCTCTATACAACAAGGACGGTGGCACTCTCTATACAAGCGAGGACGGTGGCACTCTCTATACAAGCGAGGACGGTGGCACTCTTTATACAAGGGAGGACGGTGGCACTCTCTATACAAGCGAGAACGGTGGCACTCTATACAAGCAAGGACGGTTGGCACTCTCTATACAAGCGAGGACGGTGGCACTCTCTATACAAGCGAGGACGGTGGCACTTTCTATACAAGCAAGGACGGTGGCACTTTCTATACAAGCGAGGACGGTGGCACTCTCTATACAAGCGAGGACGGTGGCACTTTCTATACAAGCAAGGAACGGTGGCACTTTCTATACAAGCGAGGACGGTGGCACTTTCCATGCAAGCAAGGACTTTGGCACTTTCTATACAAGCGAGGACGGTGGCACTTTCTATACAAGCAAGGACGGTGGCACTTTCTATACAAGCGAGGACGGTGGCACTCCTATACAAGCGAGGACGGTGGCACTCTATACAAGCGAGGACGTGGCACTCTCTATACAAGCAAGGACGGTGGCACTCTATACAAGCAAGGACGGTGGCACTCTCTATACAAGCAAGGACGGTGGCACTCTCTATACAAGCGAGGACGGTGGCACTCTCTATACAAGCGAGGACGGTGGCACACTCTATACAAGCAAGGACGGTGGCACTCTCTATACAAGCAAGGACGGTGGCACTCTCTATACAAGCGAGGACGGTGGCAATCTCTATACAAGCGAGGACGGTGGCACTCTCTATACAAGCAAGGATGGTGGCACTCTAAACAAGCGAGGACGGGGCACTCTCTATACAAGCGAGGACGGTGGCACTCTCTATACAAGCAAGGACGGTGGCACTCTCTATACAAGCAAGGACGGTGGCACTCTCTATACAAGCGAGGACGGTGGCACTCTCTATACAAGCGAGGACGGTGGCACTCTTTATACAAGGGAGGACGGTGGCACTCTCTATACAAGCGAGAACGGTGGCACTCTATACAAGCAAGGACGGTGGCACTCTCTATACAAGCGAGGACGGTGGCACTCTCTATACAAGCGAGGACGGTGGCACTTTCTATACAAGCAAGGACGGTGGCACTTTCTATACAAGCGAGGACGGTGGCACTCTCTATACAAGCGAGGACGGTGGCACTTTCTATACAAGCAAGGACGGTGGCACTTTCTATACAAGCGAGGACGGTGGCACTTTCTATGCAAGCAAGGACTTTGGCACTTTCTATACAAGCGAGGACGGTGGCACTTTCTATACAAGCAAGGACGGTGGCACTTTCTATACAAGCGAGGACGGTGGCACTTTCTATACAAGCAAGGACGGTGGCACTTTCTATGCAAGCAAGGACGGTGGCACTTTCTATACAAGCAAGGACGGTGGCACTTTCTATACAAGCAAGGACGGTGGCACTTTCTATACAAGCAAGGATGGTGGCACTTTCTATACAAGCAAGAACGGTGGCACTTTCTACACAAGCAAGGACGGTGGGACTTTCTATACAAGCAAGGACGGTGGTACTTTCTACACAAGCAAGGACGGTGGCACTTTCTATACAAGCAAGGACGGTGGCACACTCTATACAAGCAAGGACGGTGGCACTTTCTATACAAGCAAGGACGGTGGCACTTTCTATACAAGCAAGGACGGTGGCACTTTCTATACAAGCAAGGACGGTGGTACTTTCTATACAAGCGAGGACGGTGGCACTTTCTATACAAGCAAGGACGGTGGCACTTTCTATGCAAGCAAGGACGGTGGCACTTTCTATACAAGCAAGGACGGTGGCACTTTCTATACAAGCAAGGACGGTGGCACTTTCTATACAAGCAAGGATGGTGGCACTTTCTATACAAGCAAGAACGGTGGCACTTTCTACACAAGCAAGGACGGTGGGACTTTCTATACAAGCAAGGACGGTGGGACTTTCTATACAAGCAAGGACGGTGGTACTTTCTACACAAGCAAGGACGGTGGCACTTTCTATACAAGCAAGGACGGTGGCACACTATATACAAGCAAGGACGGTGGCACTTTCTATACAAACAAGGACGGTGGCACTTTCTATACAAGCAAGGACGGTGGCACTTTCTATACAAGCAAGGACGGTGGCACTTTCTATACAAGCAAGGACGGTGGCACTTTCTATACAAGCAAGGACGGTGGCACTTTCTATACAAGCAAGGACGGTGGCACACTCTATACAAGCAAGGACGGTGGCACTCTTTATACAAGCAAGGACGGTGGCACTATACAGGCGCGGGTTCTGCGTTATCAGAGAAGCAATTTTCTCTAAATGGACCAATCTGTTGGAGTCCCCGCTGGGCTTCTCTCCAATCCATTTTCTATTGCTCAAAGATTGTGCATTTCCCCCCGTAAATATATCAGTGTTTACTGTCAGAATATTTAATGCAGCTCCTGCATTTCACTTATAACATTTTTATGGTCCCTAATGATGATTAAGACACACGTACAATAGTTGGGTATCTTTACTGCTGAAATATTTCGCCTACACTTTAGACTTCCTCAGTCAAATACAGAGAATCATTACTCTGCTGAGTATTTACTGACAATCCATTAGAGGAGGCACAAGAAATCTGTGTTAGTGGTTGATATGCTAACAAGGATTTAGTTGAATATTTAAGCTAAACCTATTAAAAAACAATCTTATCTTAGCAGTTAATGACTGTTTTTTTACCTTTCACGGCAGTTTGTTTAGACAAGCAAAAGTGGCAGTAGGCTACTATCTTAGGATCAACACTGGTTGATGTGTCTAGGTTACTCTAACAACCTCTTATTGGATGACTCCGTGTTTCAGCCTTAATGTAGGTGTGAGGCTCTAGATACAATGAATTAGACCCAGTCACCCTTTCCTAAGATCGAACTGGATTGCGGGCGTCCAGCAGTAACAGCCTGGTTGACCAATCCTTACATTTCTAGTACTTATACCTTCCTTATATTCCTTGTATATTCCTAGTACTACTACCTTCCTTACAAACCTTGTATATTCCTAGTACTACTACCTTCCTTACAAACCTTGTATATTCCTAGTACTACTACCTTCCTTACAAACCTTGTATATTCCTAGTACTACTACCTTCCTTACAAACCTTGTATATTCCTAGTACTACTACCTTCCTTACAAACCTTGTAATTCCTAGTACTACTACCTTCCTTACAAACCTTGTATATTCCTAGTACTACTACCTTCCTTACAAACCTTGTATATTCCTAGTACTACTACCTTCCTTACAAACCTTGTATATTCCTAGTACTACTACCTTCCTTACAAACCTTGTATATTCTAGTACTACTACCTTCCTTACAAACCTTGTATATTCCTAGTACTACTACCTTCCTTACAAACCTTGTATATTCCTAGTACTACTACCTTCCTTACAAACCTTGTATATTCCTAGTACTACTACCTTCCTTACAAACCTTGTATATTCCTAGTACTACTACCTTCCTTACAAACCTTGTATATTCCTAGTACTACTACCTTCCTTACAAACCTTGTATATTCCTAGTACTACTACCTTCCTTACAAACCTTGTATATTCCTAGTACTACTACCTTCCTTACAAACCTTGTATATTCCTAGTACTACTACCTTCCTTACAAACCTTGTATATTCCTAGTACTACTACCTTCCTTACAAACCTTGTATATTCCTAGTACTACTACCTTCCTTACAAACCTTGTATATTCCTAGTACTACTACCTTCCTTACAAACCTTGTATATTCCTAGTACTACTACCTTCCTTACAAACCTTGTATATTCCTAGTACTACTACCTTCCTTACAAACCTTGTATATTCCTAGTACTACTACCTTCCTTACAAACCTTGTATATTCCTAGTACTACTACCTTCCTTACAAACCTTGTATATTCCTAGTACTACTACCTGCCTTACAAACCTTGTATATTCCTAGTACTACTACCTGCCTTACAAACCTTGTATATTCCTAGTACTACTACCTTCCTTACAAACCTTGTATATTCCTAGTACTACTACCTTCCTTACAAACCTTGTATATTCCTAGTACTACTACCTGCCTTACAAACCTTGTATATTCCTAGTACTACTACCTTCCTTACAAACCTTGTATATTCCTAGTACTACTACCTGCCTTACAAACCTTGTATATTCCTAGTACTACTACCTGCCTTACATTCCTAGTATGAAATTGTCATATACTCCATTCCAATTTTCATTCCCTAAAATCTTCCAGAGCGAAATAAGTGAAATTTGGCCACAATGAATATCACATCGACTTCGTGTCATCAATGGACGCAACTCAAATTCTAGTATGGTCTAGAAAAGAGGATACATGCTCATTATTAACATGCTTGCCGGAGGGACGAGTCAACCCACAGCTGCATCACACACACACCAACACCCACAACCACCTTAACAACTTCCACAACGCTAAACTTGTCAACAAAGAAAGAGATCGATGACGCAGACGCTGTTTAGGATATGCTACCACCAACGCCATCACTCAAAATATAGAGGGTCTTGTGATTTCGGAAATACCTGCCCCATGTATCCTAGCAGGGCTGGACACAAGTAACACCTACTCACCCTCAATGTCTCTTGCGTGCTTAAGTGTTAATTACTGTTTTTAACTTCAACACCCAAATATGAAGACATACACAGACACACACATACACACAGCTCAGCTCTTGGACCCGCCAGGAGATGAGTCTCGACCCCTGCAACCACAATTAGGTGAGTACACACACACACACACACACACACACACACACACACACACACACACACACACACATACACAAACACATACACAAACACACACACACACACACCCACACACACACACACACACACACACACACACAGACACACACACACACACACACACACACACACACACACACACACACTCCACGTCCTCTTAATTCCAAAGATTTATTGATTTTCCGGTAACCTTATCTCTCTCATTCTTCCCCTCCATGTTTATCTCCCCTTGCATCTCCTCCTTTCCTACGCTCTCACTCACTTTCACTCGACTCTCAACTCTCATCACTAAAACCTGATCCCCTTCCTCTCTGTCTGTCTGTCTGTCTGTCTCTCTCTCTCTCTTTCTCTCTCTCTCTCCTGCCCTCCTATCGTCCTCGCTTAATCTTCACCCTACTGTCCCTTGTTAGTTGTTACTAAAGTCGGTCGATACAGCTATGAAGTGACCTTAGCACAACTACAAGCTAAGTAGTGACCTTAAACACAACTACAAGCTAAGTAGTGACCTTGACCTTGCTAAGTGTGCACACAGCAAGAGACTGAAATAAAAGGTCACAGATCTCCATGAGTGATGTAAACGCCAGGTTAAGAACAATAATAGTCTAACAGAACACCAGAGGAGAGTTAGTCAGAGCATTTCCCGTCCAACCTCCGCCCAGGACATAGCAGCAAGATTCTCACCACACTATGACCTGTCTCCCCACACTATGAGCATCATGACGTGCGTGCAAATTTCAGTGTTTCCTGCTGATGTTGCATTCTTTCAGTGTTTCCTGCTGATGCTGCATTCTTTCAGTGTTGCCTGCTGATGTTGCACTCCACCGCCACTCCAACATTAAACATGTCTTGGCCGGTTTTGCCAAGGGATGTAGGTGAAAGATTACACACGCAGGATGTTCTTGGGCATAACCCAGAGCCTGGCCTAGCAGTCTGTTATCGCCTTCAACTGTGCTTTCTGACTGACTAGTGCCCCGGGCAAGGTGGTTCAAAAGGAGAGGAGATTCGTGACATCATAGCCAGGGAGGCAATGACGCACAGTAATGGTTTTAACTGAATATACTACATTACACAGTATTACTGACAGCTCAGCGACGCTAACATATGGCGTCCCGACATACAGCGAACTCAAGCAACTATGACTGAAAAGGCATTACAACTCTGGGCTGATTCTATACAATGTCAAAGTACACAACAGCAGAACATAATAATTATACATAAGGATGTTATTGTAATGCATTACAAATTATGATTATTCACAAAACATAGTAACTGATAGAAAAAATGGATAAATCTGTATTCGTGTGATCTACGGATTCTGAGGAAGTATATATACAAAAAAAAAGTGTTTAACAGAAAGACAGACTTGGTGCACTTAAGTCTTTCACTGTTAAAACTCAGAATTTGGAGAGAATGTGAATACAAAAAAAAAAAATTGAACATTAAGTTGATATTGTAACACAGTTGAAATATTCTCTAGCATAAATTATCTATCTACAGAAATTATTTACATTTAAACCCAATTCTGCTAGGGTGAGATTTACTTATGGAGAATTGTTAAAGGAGAGGGGACTCATGACGTCATAGCCAGGGGGGCAATGACTCACAGTAACAGTTTTAACTGAACATACTATGTCAGTAGTGTCACTGATTTCCTATGTAATATACTTGTATAGTACATGTAGTTAGTGCCAGCTATATTATACATAGGCTCCCTGGCTAGCTGTGACGTCACGAGCCCCTCACATGTGAGCAGCTAGCTAGAGGCATCTCTCTCAGAGCCCGGGTAGCCACAGACTCAACAAGGAGCGCTGGCCCTCACAGGCGAGCCTGGCTCCTCACAAGGCGAGGCTGGGCTCACTCAACAAGGCGAGGCCTGGGCTCCCTCACAAGGCGAGGCCTGGGCTCCCTCACAAGGCGAGGCCTGGGCTCCCTCACAAGGCGAGGCCTGGGCTCCCTCACAAGGCGAGGCCATGGCTCCCTCACAGGCCAGCCTGGCTCCCTCACAAGGCGAGGCCTGGGCTCCCTCACAAGGCGAGGCCTGGGCTCCCTCACAAGGCGAGGCCTGGGCTCCCTCACAAGGCGAGGCCTGGGCTCCCTCACAAGGCGAGGCCTGGGCTCCCTCCAAGGCGAGGCCTGGCTCCTCACAAGGCGAGGCCTGGGCTCCCTCACAAGGCGAGGCCTGGGCTCCCTCACAAGGCGAGGCCTGGGCTCCCTCACAAGGCGAGGCCTGTGCTCCCTCACAAGGCGAGGCCTGGGCTCCCTCACAAGGCGAGGCCTGGGCTCCCTCACAAGACTCTGTCAATGTATGTTACCAACCCACCTACATCTTCAATATCACCAGAACAGCCACCCGACAACTACAGTACACAGTATTACTAACAGTTTAACTGACTTACGTATGTAGCGTACACATATTTTTTATAGGATATCAGAAACATTCCAGGATGCTGGAAATATCTCTGATAACCTCCAACAACCTCAGCTGCGTAGCTTCACAAGTTCAAAGGCGTTTCCTAACTGTACTGTAGCAGAGTGAAATACAGAGGTGCTGGTACAGTTTTCACCATTTTATGTGTAGTATGATTTTTTTTAATTTTCCTGTTAAATCACGTTAAATAAATTTAAGTTTATCTCTTCTGAAGACTTGATAAGTTTCAGAGGTCCCCGACTCTTCAACACCTTCCCTCCGTCCGTGAGAGGAATTACCAACGAATCTCTGGCATAATCTTCAACAGGGAATATCACAAATTGCTGAAATTAGTACCTGACCAACCGGGCTGTGATTCGTACGCTGGACTGCGTGAGACCAGCAGTAACAGCTTATGTGGAGAAAAATTCTCCAGAAAGGGGGTATCTCTCGGCCCTCTCTGCCCTCTCTGCCCCCACTTCAGCCCCCTGAGGGACTCAGCCCCCCCCCCCCAGAAGAGGGCCTGATAGCCTCTCTTGCTTCCTGGTCAACAGTTTATTTCGAAACATATGCTGTACCAGCGTCATAGTCAAGCCGCGTCACTTATTGCAGATCAGTTTTCATTGCAATACAAGTAACAGTGAAACGAGAGTTATTCCTCTCTTTTTCTTAGCAGGAAGATTACAGAAAAACCCTGCACTGCTTTACCTACAATGTGGGAATATGATGAACTGCCCTCTATACTGGGATAACAAGAAATCCATTACTTGCATTGAATACTGTTGCAATGTTAAGCAGGGAGAGAAATAACACTGAAGCCAGCATTGAGGGGTCGCCAGAGGGCGAAGTGCGCAGGAGCTCAGATTGCTCACGCGGGCATCGCCCTGGGACAAGTGATCAGTGCGTTCGACTCTTGTTCATATTGACAATCTCAAAAATTCGTGGTAAACCTAAGTAAGTTTATTCAGGTATACACAAATACAGTTACATAGAATTATCATACATAGCAGCATATGTGTAGAGAACCTAATGACACAGTGAAGTGTAACTCGTCTTCCTGTTGTGAAAATACTACAAAACTATGGACAAATCTTGGTTTTAAACAGTGTAATGTAACAGTGCGAGCGATTGCAGATTTTTCCCAACGTAGTGGAGGACAGTGCAACATTCCCCGAGACACTTCAGCTCCAATCAGGTCACCAATATCTGTTGTAAATGGTTTTGTCAAAACCATAGCTCACCTTACACGAGCAAGGTGTCTCAATCTCGCTTGTAGAACCTAAGAAACTGCAGTTTTAGGTAGACACAAGGTGATTAAGATTGTGCTAAACACAGCCGTGAAGTGTGGGCTTTTGAGCCCAACCAAATGTGTACAACTCCATTCAGCATTACGTTTAAAGTGTTAAATGCTGAAATATACGTTCCTTTGGGGCAAATTTATAATATTTGACAATCAGCAGCTACGGTGTGAGGATACCAAGATTCATATCGAGGGAGCCCTTTCGTTGAAGCTGCAGAACGGCCGAATCAATACTGAAGCTGAGTATATTTCATTTATGACTTAAACAGACTTAGCTGGTAATATTCCCCATAGCTTAGTTGATCAAGCGTAGAACATGACGTTCAATGGTGATAAGTTCCAGCTGCTTAGGTATGGAAAGAATGAAGAACTCAAAAGGAACACTATATACAAAACTCAAGAGGGTCACCAAATAGAACGTAAGGAACACGTAAAAGACCTAGGAACAATTATGTCGGCGGACCTTTCTTTTAAAGACCATAACAAGACAAAGATCACCACAGCCAGGAAGATGACTGGGTGGGTATTGAGAACTTTCAAAACAAGGGAAATAATGCCGATGGTGACACTCTTCAAATCACTAGTGCTCTCTCACTTACAATATTGCTCAGTGCTGACGGCCCCGTTCAGGGCAGGAGAAATATCGGAGCTGGAACAAATACAGAGATCGTTTACGGCTCACATTGAGCCAGTAAAGCACCTAAACTACTGGGAACGCCTGCAAGTCTTGAACATGTACTCATTGGAGCGAAGGAGAGAGAGGTACATGATAATATATGCCTGGAAGGTACTCGAGGGCTTGGTCCAAAATCTGCACACTGCCATAACAACATACTGGAGTGAGAGATATGGGAGGAAATGTAAAATAAACCCAGTGAGGAGCAGGGGTGCGGTGGGGACAATAAGGGAACACTGTATCAACATCCGGGGTCCCAGACTTTTCAACATCTTACCAGAAGATATCAGAAACACTGCTGGAACCAGTGTAGAAGCCTTCAAGAGGAAACTGGACAAGTATCTTCACCAGGTGCCAGATCAACCAGGCTGTGATGGATATGTGGGACAGCGGGCCTCCAGCAGAAACAGCCTGGTTGACCAGGCAAGCACCAGACGCGCCTGGCCCATGGCCGGCTCAGAGAGTAGATAAACTCTCGAAACTCTTCAAAGGTATATCAAAGGCCTGGTCTGGGACCGGGCTGTGAGGCTGTTGACTCCCGGAAACGTTCTTCAAGTATTCTTCCGGCAAGTGCCGTAACAACCGGGTTTTGTAACGGCTGTGTGACCCTGCGGGTTACTAGCACAGACTTTACCTGCAACCTGGAGTCTACCTGGAGGGTATTCCGGGGATCAACGCCCCTGCGGCCCGGTCCATGACCAGGCCTCCTGGTTGATCAGGGCCTGATCACCCAGGCTGTTACTGCTAACATACAGGGAAGCACGACATATTCTTTCTAAAGAATAAAAAGACACAATACCGTGACTGGAACAATACACAAATAACCCGCACCTAAGAGACTCAAACTTTAGACGACGTTTCGGTCAGACTCGGACCATCAAGTCAGGCCGAAACGTCGTCGTGAGTATTATTTGTGTATCTCCTCCTTATCTTTCTGCATCTCTCGCGTTCTCTCGTGACTTGTGGTTCCGGTTCTTAGAAACCACCTCAAGGATGGTTCAACACACAAGTCATCTTAGAAAAATTAGGAAACAAGTCATCTTATGAATATTAGGTACAGAAGTGATCGTTTTATAAATATTTAAGTACATCATTCGTCATCTCTTGCATCTGCACGCCCACACGCCCGTAGAGGGCGGCATAATCAATGAAGGAAATGAAGTATAATTAGCCGGGCGGCCACAGTGATCAAACATATCCCCCTTCCTCCATCCCTCCCCTCCCCCTCTCCCCCTCTCCCCCTCCCTACACACTCACAAACACCGTCTTCAACACCCCAGGCTTACACACACACACACACACACACACACACACACACACACAAACACACACACACACACACACATACACACACACATACACACACACACACACACACACACACACACACACACACACACACACACACACACACACACCAGGTACTATAAGGCTCATGGAGCAAGAAGTGAACCTAGTAGCAACCACCGAAGAGGCGGAGCCAGGAGCTGTGAATCGACCCTTGTAACCGTAAATAGGTAAGTATACGATTAAACCTCTTTATTTTCCCACAAACAATAAAATAAGCTACTGGCATCAAGGCGCGCAGTCCCTTAAATGATCTCTCTCTTTTTTTCTTTTTTTTTTTTACACAGGTTTGACAAGGTTAAGGATCCCTAGCTTTATGACAAGCTATTTACAGGTTAATGATTCCTAACTTTATTGGCAAGCTAAGAGCTGTTACCTACATCAGCTCATTTGAAAGCATTTTTATTATGAGACATACAAGTAGGAACAGATGAAGTTTGGAGCCATCTGTGGCCAGCATTTTCATTTGATCAACTGATTTTATCTCGTTGACATCATTATGCTCTCTCTCTCTCTCTCTCCCTCTCTCTCTTCATCTCTCTCTCTCTCTCTCTCTCTCTCTCCTCTCATCCCTTCATTCCCTCTCTCCCCTCCCACTGTCAGTTCCTGTATTAAACAAGACAGGTTCAGAGAAATTAAGGGGGCTGGGTAATGTAAGAGAATATTGAAGCTGGACGCACAAATGTAGCTAGACTCAGCAACATATATACCCTTACCTTTGAAGAGTTTCCAGAGTTTTTCTACTCCGGAGCCCGACCCTGGACCAGGCTTGCCTGGTCAACCAAGCTATTGCTGATAGCGGATCTTTGGCCCGCATATTATTACAGCCTGGTTGATACGGTACTTGGAAGAGGTACTTATCGAATTTCCCCTTAAAGGCTTTTACACTTGTTTCTGACATCTAATTGAGTGAAAAATAGTCTGGATCTACAAGTGTTGATATAACGATCTTTTCTGGTGCCCACAGCGCTCCTGCTTTTCATTGGATACATATTTTTTTTATTTCCACCCATACCTCTCACTCCAGTATGTCATGGCAGTGCGCAAATTTGGGAGTAGTCCCTTAAGTACCTGTAATATGTATCATGTATCTCTCCTCTGCTCCAGCTACTACATATTTAGGCGTTCTCAGTAATTTAAATTACTGCCTCTGTGCGGGCTGTAAATGAACAATATTCTAATCGAAAAGGCAAAAGTTATTTGAATAAGTGCCATCAGGAGGCCTGGTCACAGACCGGGCCGCGGGGGCGTCGATCCCCGAAATCCTCTCCAGCTATACTCCAGGTATCGGTGCACTCTTTGTTCTTCATTCTTTCCATGCCAAAGCAGTTGGAACTTGTATTATGTCTCTGATTAATCATTTATTGTACGTGAAAATCAGATCCATATAATTTTCATTTCTAAAAATCTTCGAAAGAGTGATGAGACGGCAGGTTACAAATTTCATGGAGCACACAACCAACATAACCCAACCATCATGGTTTTAGAGCAGGACGATCATGATCGTCACAGCTGCTGAACCATTATGACAGAATTACGGAGGCACGGAAGATGACCAAAACGCAAATGTGATTTACACAGATTTTGCAAAGCCGTTTGACAAATGCGATCATGGAAATGATAGCGCACAAAATTTAAGGCCATGGCATTACGGGAAGGTAGGCAGATGGATTTTTCTGTTCCTAACACGCAGAACACAAAAAGTAAGTAGTGGGAAAAGGGCAAGATCCAGCCATCAGTGAGGGCAAAAGCTCAGTGCCCCAAGGCACTGTCCTGGCAAACCCCTGCTGTTCCTCATCCTCATAGCAGACATAGAAAAAGTACAGGAAGACAAAACAGGTTTTTCCAGTGGCAGTGGAAATCAACATGACGTTCAATGGTGATAAGTTCCAGCTGCTTAGGTATGGAAAGAATGAAGAACTCAAAAGGAACACTATATACAAAACTCAAGAGGGTCACCAAATAGAACGTAAGGAACACGTAAAAGACCTAGGAATAATTATGTCAGCGGACCTTTCTTTTAAAGACCATAACAAGACAAAGATCACCACAGCCAGGAAGATGACTGGGTGGATATTGAGAACTTTCAAAACAAGGGAAATAATGCCGATGGTGACACTCTTCAAATCGCTAGTGCTCCCTCACTTAGAATATTGCTCAGTACTGAGGGCCCGTTCAAGGCAGGAGAAATATCGGAGCTGGAACAAATACAGAGATCGTTTACGGCTCACATTGAGCCAGTAAAGCACCTAAACTACTGGGAATGCCTGCAAGTCTTGAACATGTACTCATTGGAACGGAGGAGAGAGAGATACATGATAATATATACCTGGAAGGTACTCGAGGGCTTGGTCCCAAATCTGCACACTGCCATAACAACATACTGGAGTGAGAGATATGGGAGGAAGTGTAAAATAAACCCAGTGAGGAGCAGGGGTGCGGTGGGGACAATAAGGGAACACTGTATCAACATCCGGGGTCCCAGACTATTCAATGTCTTACCAGAAGATATCAGAAACACTGCTGGAACAAGTGTAGAAGCCTTCAAGAGGAAACTGGACAAATATCTTTACCAAGTGAAAGGTCAACCAGGCTGTGATGGATATGTGGGGTAGCGGGCCTCCAGCAGCAACAACCTTTGATATACCTTTGAAGAGTTTCGAGTTTATCTACTCTCTGAGCCCGGCCATGGACCAGGCTCGTCTGGTGCTTGCCTGGTCAACCAGGCTGTTGCTGCTGGAGGCCCACTGCCCCACATATCCATTACAGCCTGGTTGATCTGGCACCTGGTGAAGATACTTGTCTAGTTTCCTCTTGAAGGCTTCTACACTTGTTCCAGCAGTGTTTCTAATACCTTCTGGTAAGATGTTGAATAGTCTGGGACCCCGGATGTTGAAACAGTGTTACCCTTATGTGTGCCCACCGCACCCCTGTCCTCACTGGGGTTTTTTTTACACTTCCTCCCATATCTCTCACTCCATTATGTTTATGGCAGTGTGCAGATTGGGACCAAGCCCTCGACCAGGCACGCACCAGAAAGAACCTGGCCCATGGCCGGGCTCAGAGAGTAGATAAACTCTCGAAACTCTTCAAAGGTATATCAAAGGTAGTATTTTGTTTTATCCCTGGTCCATAGCAAACTTTTCACAAAGGTCAACTAGTTGTCTAGTATGTACCCGTTGCATTAGCGTGCTTCCAGTGACTATTCTGGTCCAACGCTTCCATTTACCATCTTCCATATCATATTTAGAAGGCAGAAATCTCCAAGGAGGACAATGTTCGGCGTGGGAGTTTTCAAGACAGTCATCCATCTTCCTTATCTGATCCGTAAATCCCTCAGTCGTTACTGACGGTCGTTTATATATTAGGATAATTACTAGACTTTTATTGTCCACTTTAATGTATCTAGAACTTCAAGAGTGGTGAAGCAATGTAAAAAGAGAGCAAATGAGAGAGTGGGTGAGATGTTATCAACAAATTTTGTTGAAAATAAGAAAAAGTTTTGGAGTGAGATTAACAAGTTAAGAAAGCCTAGAGAACAAATGGATTTGTCAGTTAAAAATAGGAGAGGAGAGTTATTAAATGGAGAGTTAGAGGTATTAGGAAGATGGAGGGAATATTTTGAGGAATTGTTAAATGTTGATGAAGATAGGGAAGCTGTGATTTCGTGTATAGGACAAGGAGGAATAACATCTTGTAGGGTGAGGAAGAGCCATTGTGAGTTGGGGAAAGTTCGTGAGGCAGTAGTTAAAATGAAAGGGGGTAAGGCACCCGGGGATTGATGGGATAAAGATAGAAATGTTAAAAGCAGGTGGGGGTATAGTTTTGGAGTGGTTGGTGCAATTATTTAATAAATGTATGGAAGAGGGTAAGGTACCTAGGGATTGGCAGAGAGCATGCATAGTTCCTTTGTATAAAGGCAAAGGGGGTAAAAAAGAGTGCAAAAATTTTAGGGGGGTAAGTCTTTCTGAGTATACCTGGGAAAGTGTATGGTAGAGTTATTATTGAAAGAATTAAGAGTAAGACGGAGAAAAAGGATAGCAGATGAACAAGGAGGCTTTAGGAAAGGGAGGGGGTGTGTGGACCAGGTGTTTACAGTGAAACATATAAGTGAACAGTATTTAGATAAGATTAAAGAGGTCTTTGTGGCATTTATGGATTTGGAAAAGGCGTATGACAGGGTGGATAGGGGGGCAATGTGGCAGATGTTGCAAGTGTATGGTGTAGGAGGTAGGGTTACTGAAAGCAGTGAAAAGTTTTTACGAGGATAGTGAGGCTCAAGTTTGAGTATGTAGGAAAGAGGGAAATTATTTCCCAGTAAAGTAGGCCTTAGACAAGGATGTGTGATGTCACCGTGGTTGTTTAATAATTTATAGATGGGGTTGTAAGAGAAGTAAATGCGAGGGTCTTGACAAGAGGCGTGGATTTAAAAGATAAAGAATCACACACAAAGTGGGAATTGCCCACAGCTGCTCTTTGCTGATGACACTGTGCTCTTTGGGAGATTCTGAAGAGAAAGTTGCAGAGATTGGTGGATGAATTTGGTAGGGTGTGCAAAAGAAGAAAATTAAAGGTGAATACAGGAAAGAGTAAGGTTATGAGATAACAAAAAGATTAGGTGATGAAAGATTGATATCAGATTGGAGGGAGAGAGTATGGAGGAGGTAAATGTATTCAGATATTTGAGAGTGGACGTGTCAGCGGATGGTCTATGAAAGATGAGGTGAATCATAGAATTGATGAGGGAAAAAAGAGTGAGTGGTGCACTTAGAGTCTGTGGAACAAAGAACTTTGTCCTTGGAGGCAAAGAGGGGAATGTATGAGAGTATAGTTTTACCAACGCTCTTATATGGGTGTGAAGCATGGGTGATGAATGTTGCAGCGATGAGAAGGCTGGAGGCAGTGGAGATGTCATGTCTGAGGGCAATGTGTGGTGTGAATATAATGCAGAGAATTCGTAGTTTGGAAGTTAGGAGGAGGTGCGGGATTACCAAAACTGTTGTCCAGAGGGCTGAGGAAGGGTTGTTGAGGTGGTTCGGACATGTAGAGAGAATGGAGCAAAACAGAATGACTTCAAGATGTATCAGTCTGTAGTTGGAAGGAAGGCGGGTAGGGGTCGGCCTAGGAAAGGTTGGAGAGAGGGGTAAAGGAGGTTTTGTTGCGAGGGGCTTGGACTTCCAGCAGGTATGCGTGAGCGTGTTTGATAGGAGTGAATGGAGACAAATGGTTTTTAATACATTGACGTGCTGTTGGAGTGTGAGCAAAGTAACATTTATGAAGGGGTTCAGGGAAACCGGCAGGCCGGACTTGAGTCCTGGAGATGGGAAGTACAGTGCCTGCACTCTGAAGGAGGGGTGTTATTGTTGCAGTTTAAAAACTGTAGTGTAAAGCACCCTTCTGGCAAGACAGTGATGGAGTGAATGATGGTGAAAGTTTTTCTTTTTCGGGCCACCCTGCCTTGGTGGGAATCGGCCAGTGTGATAATAAAAAAAAATAATAACTTCAATTGCAACATTTAAAGACATACACAGAACAAGCCACATGGCGAAAGAAATCTTTAGCTCTTGATCTTTCGCACTCTCGCGCGTCGTCAGGAGCTATGCAATGTTGCAAGACAGCAACGACAGGAGGAAAATTCTCCGAGGCAAGGTAAAAGGTATCACTGGTAACCCATGTCAGGAAGATTGGTATATATTTGCACAAGAACCACGACTCCATTTTTTTCAGAAGTTACAGGCTACCCAAGAGACATCTCGCCTGGTAGCAGATCCGCAGCTGACACAGGTTTTCATGGTGGTATTTTTTTTCAGTGTTGGTAGCTATCCGAATGGTAAGAATGTATATATTGAAAGCGAAACCAAACCAAGACGGCAATGAAAAAACTTAACGAGGCAACATAACTAACCCTGGTCTTTTTTTTCCAAATGATTCGAACACAGAGATTATTGACTATATTGTGTCCTAAGAGGCTACGAACCCCTGGCATATCTGTGATCGATTTCCAGAAGTTGTGCTCTTTTAGTATCACTAATAACAACATAAGAAAGAAGGAACACTGCAGCAGGCCTACTGGCCCATGCGAGGCAGGTCCAAGTCACCCAGCAGCCCAAGCCTAGTAGGGCAGGTCACATTTCGGCACGACATCAGACCCATCAGCATAAGCTGGTCAGATCTAACTCACACCCCCACACTCACTAATTTGTGACTGGTTTCAATGGTTCTACTCTCTTAGCCCGGACGGATGCTAAGAATTCCTAGTTGACTGCCTGGTCAACCTGGATGTTTACCAGGCAAAGGTATATCACAGGTATGTGTACTTTAGTTCAGAGATTTCAACTTTCCTGTCCATATCATGATCATTATCACCTCTGGTATACACTTATACATGGAGTGTGTAAAAGGGAGGAAGATAGGAAAGGGGGACAAAGGGAAGGGCGTAATAAGGAGAGGGAGAGAGGATGGGAAAGGAATGAGGAAGGAGAGAGTAGAAGACAATGAGGGATGAGATAGGCATGGGGAAGGATGAGAAGAGGATAGAGAAGCAGAAGGATGGGAGTGAGGAGGAGACGGTGGAGGACTAAACATACAGACAAACAGTGAGTCGATCACCTGGAGAAAGATCAGACCAACACTGAGGTGGGTAATGACTCGTAAACGAGCGATAAAACAAGTGAACAACAGCAGCCACTCAGGACATTCACCAGGCGGAATTTTGCTTTAATGACCACCTCTGTGACCTAACTAGACACTGTTCTGGGGTCAACACCTCAGTGGCACGGTTTCCAGACCTGGGCTAACCGTGGATGGCGCGACTTTTCCAGACTGTTGGAGCTAGATTGTTGTTTATTAAAAAGTAAGTACATAAGCAGTGTGCAGCTACTTTACTGTAGATAGTTACACAGTGGAAACAAAAGCTAGCTATGTTTCTCTGTTAGATTCCATCACAAAGGTTGATTTCGTTCAACAATTACTGAATTCTGTCAACTTGAGCTGGGAGACTTCAGTCCCTTCTCTATGAGAAAGAGAGAATGAGGTTGTGTGGAGAGGCAGGGGAAGAAAAGACGAGAAGTGTGGAGAAATAAGATGAACTAATGACTGCAAAACAGAAAAACACGCAGTGAACAGATAAAATGAACATCTTTCAATTTTTGAAAACATTCAGGGTCTTCAAGCAACCAAGACCAACGAAATCCATTAGTAAGTCGCCTCCTTATAGTATCAAATGCAGTGTTTCGAGCCATCACGGAGACTCAAATTGAAGAATTACCATTACAACGAAGGATGGATAAGGGGCTACAAATTTTATCATATGTGACCGAATCGGTTGTACGTTAAAGTGAGACTCTTATTCAGTGAGCTGCTGAACACCGACAGTGAAATGTTAGAATAAAGAGCACAGGCATCGTTAATCTTGTTAAAAATCCCCCCGTGTTAATTCCCAGCAACTCGAAGACCAGTTAATGAAAACTGACCACTGCCTCGACACCCTTACAAACTCGGCCTCTGAAACACTAATCTTGGTGTTTTCAGTTTAAAACGATACTTTAATAAGTGGAAGATAGTAAGAAAACAAAGGTATTATGATGTCAGAGAAAGTCCCAAGAGATAGTCTGCAAGAACATCACATATAAACGGGATCAAGACTGACACTAACAGTAGTGGAACCGACAAGAGTGAAGATACTCTTCAGATTCATAAATAACCAGGATCTATTGAAATTTCAGACCTGCACAGACACCAGACCTCAGACTTTGTAGCGAGGGTGTTTTCGACATAAAAAAAAGCCACCATTAAAAAAAATAACTAAGATGGGATAAACCAGGAGCTAAATGAAATATGAAGCTAAATATAGCAAAGGTAACATGTATGTTAATCAGTGACTCGAAAGACAGAATCAGTGGCATAAAAAACATGCCCCTAATTCAAACCATTATGAAAAACAAAGTGAGATGCAAGTTAGAGAGAGAACGTTGTTCCTTCTAGAGGAGAAGACGAAGAGGCACAAAGCTTATCGAAGATTCCAGAATTTCCCAAGAATAAAAATGAGATACTGGTAAGAAAAACAGAATGCCCAGGAAAGACAGAGCCAAAAGTTATTAGCAAAATTAAAAGTAATCCAAAATATTTGTTTTCCTTGTGAAAACAAGTAAAAGAAAAAAAACTGGAGAATTGGGACCTTGAGAGAGACGAGACTTATACTGATGACGAGAAGGAAATGACCGAGTAAATACTGAGGCCAGAGTAGACCTCAGTGTTCTGTCATAAGAACATAAGAATGGAGAAACACTGCAGAAGACCTACTGGCCCACTTGGGAATCTTTATTGAGGAAACGTTTCGCCAGTCAGTGACTTCTTCAGCACTGAACTGAAGAAGTCACTTGCCAGCGAAACGTTTTCTTTAATAAAGATTTTCCAAATGTGGCACCAGTATTTCAGTCTTCAACTGGTCGGTTTTCAAAATTATTTTCATCACACTGATAGTGTGTCTCATGTACTATGGAATTTGTATTCGTCCAAAATACACCATCTCGGCCCACAAAGGTGGCAGTAAAGCAATTGCAAAAACCTCTAAGTCAATAATTCACCGACGTCAGGCCATATCAAGAGTGATTCTCGAAATCATAATAATACGCAAAAGATTGATTAAAAAATCCTTGAAAACCTGCCGAGAAGAGTGGCTAAACACATGGAATTATGACAATTTACACAACTGGTCGTTCCAGACTCTCGTAAATGCTAGACCACAATGCCATTGTTTTATTTGCAACAAAAGAAAAGCTAAAACTTTCCAGTGAAATCATTTTGCAACAACTCACAATATAGTTGCAAAATGAATATTGAGAGTAGAGGGAAGGTGGATCTTCACTTTTTTTTAACAAACTAAACCCAAAAATTAATAGTAGAAAAGAAATTATTCACAGATTTTCACAACGCAAACTACAGTTCCTCAAGACACATCACTGAAGATAATTATCTTTCTCGGTCTCAACTTTGACACAAAGATATAAATCTTGAATATGCTTCGCAGACGACACAAGAATATTTATGAGAGTGGGCAACCACGAAGGAACCATCAACCCTTCCAGCTGACATACACCAAATCTTCCAGTGGGCAACAGAAAATAATACGCTTAAAAGGGCAAATTGCACATACTCTGTTACGAAAATATTAAAGAAATAGAAACTGGAACAGTGAAGAAAACACAATCAAATATATAGAAAATATTAAGTAATTAGATAACAATGACCAAAGATCTCTTGATTCAAAGCTGATAACAATGTTATTATCACAACCGCGAGGAAAATAATACAATGGATAACAAGAACCTTTAAAAACAGGAAGAGATGCCAAGGTAATGTTGTTACTCTTGAAGACACTTGTGTTCTCAAGGCTGGAATACTGCAGTACACTATCATAATTACCTGCCATTAACATGTTAACTGTTCCAATCATCAACACTTCCTCAGGCTGGTCTCATACCACACTTGGTTGACGGTCTGATCAATCAAACTGTTCGTGAGGTGAGGCCACAGTAACACACCTTCGTAAGATGCTGACTCGTAAATGGTCCACGTCGGACCGAAGCGTCATCATAACCTTCCTCTCTTCTATGTGCGGGTTATTTGTGTATTCTCGGTGCTGAGTGTACATAATCTGACGTAGTTACCAACACTCGCCTCCCCTGGTCAGTAACTTTCTCGAGGAACCTGTAAGACAGTCAGATATCTGTTGATAATGCCTCTTATAAGTGAAGGAAAGAAGCCTTCTTGAGGCCTTGAATTCTTTGTAATTGTTGCACCATCTACTTTCAACTGGGAATATTTTGCACGGCCTTTCGTGTTTCCTGTGCAGTGTGCAGATTTGGGGAGGGAAGATGATGTAGACGGAAGGAGTAAAGAAACAGAGATGATGCAGAGGGAAAGAGTAAAGAAACAAGGTAAATGGAACAGATGATGATGTAGAGGGGAAGGACTAAAGAAAGTAGAGAGTAGAGAAACCAGGCGGAGGGGAGGGGAGAAGAGATGCTACAGAGAAGAAGAGGGAGATAAAGAGGGTGGTGTGGGAAGGAGAGGGAACGATACCCTGGAATAACTCATTGTAACATGCTTTACCAATAAACTCTCTTTAATCTTGTGACTTCAATGTGCCCCTTACTAAGAGAGAGAGAGAGAGAAAGAGAGAGAGAGAGAGAGAGAGAGAGAGAGAGAGAGAGAGAGAGAGAGAGAGAGAGAGAGAGAGAGAGAGAGAGAGAGAGAGAGAGGAGGGAAGGGAAGGGAAGGAACGTGGATGAAAGAGAGGGAACGAGGTGGACAAAATACCTCTCAGTAACTCGCTAAACTCTCAACTGTCCAACTCTAAAAACAAAAATAAATACCGAGACACAAAAAAGGGCAAAAAAAGGTCATCAAGGAAATTTAAAGACACTACAACACATCCTTGTGAAATATAAAGAAAAATAACCTAACTACAGCTTGAATAATGGCGATAAAAAGCGAGCAAAATACTATTGTCAGAGCACAGCTAGGTGTTCAGCGGTGTTCAGCGGTGTTCAGCGGTGTTCAGCAGTGTTCAGAGGTGTTCAGAGGTGTTCAGCGGTGTTCAGAGGTGTTCAGCGGTGTTCAGCAGTGTTCAGCAGTGTTCAGCGGTGTTCAGCGGTGTTCAGCAGTGTTCAGAGGTGTTCAGCAGTGTTCAGAGGTGTTCAGAGGTGTTCAGAGGTGTTCAGAGGTGTTCAGCGGTGTTCAGCAGTGTTCAGAGGTGTTCAGAGGTGTTCAGCGGTGTTCAGCAGTGTTCAGCAGTGTTCAGAGGTGTTCAGAGGTGTTCAGAGGTGTTCAGCGGTGTTCAGCGGTGTTCAGCAGTGTTCAGAGGTGTTCAGAGGTGTTCAGAGGTGTTCAGCGGTGTTCAGCGGTGTTCAGCAGTGTTCAGCAGTGTTCAGAGGTGTTCAGAGGTGTTCAGAGGTGTTCAGCGGTGTTCAGCGGTGTTCAGCAGTGTTCAGAGGTGTTCAGAGGTGTTCAGAGGTGTTCAGCGGTGTTCAGCGGTGTTCAGCAGTGTTCAGAGGTGTTCAGAGGTGTTCAGCGGTGTTCAGCAGTGTTCAGCAGTGTTCAGAGGTGTTCAAGGTGTTCAGAGGTGTTCAGCGGTGTTCAGCAGTTGTTCAGAGGTGTTCAGCGGTGTTCAGCGGTGTTCAGCAGTGTTCAGCAGTGTTCAGAGGTGTTCAGAGGTGTTCAGAGGTGTTCAGCGGTGTTCAGCGGTGTTCAGCAGTGTTCAGAGGTGTTCAGAGGTGTTCAGCGGTGTTCAGCGGTGTTCAGCAGTGTTCAGAGGTGTTCAGCGGTGTTCAGCGGTGTTCAGCAGTGTTCAAAGGTGTTCAGAGGTGTTCAGCGGTGTTCAGAGGTGTTCAGAGGTGTTCAGAGGTGTTCAAAGGTGTTCAGCAGTGTTCAGCGGTGTTCAGCAGTATTCAGAGGTGTTCAGAGGTGTTCAGCAGTGTTCAGAGGTGTTCAGCAGTGTTCAGTAGTGTTCAGAGATGTTCAGCAGTGTTCAGAGGTGTTCAGCGGTGTTCAGCGGTGTTCAGCAGTGTTCAGAGGTGTTCAGAGGTGTTCAGCGGTGTTCAGCGTGTTCAGCAGTGTTCAGAGTGTGTTCAGAGGTGTTCAGCGGTGTTCAGCGGTGTTCAGCAGTGTTCAGCAGTGTTCAGAGGTGTTCAGAGGTGTTCAGAGGTGTTCAGCGGTGTTCAGCGTGTTCAGCAGTGTTCAGAGGTTTCAGAGGTGTTCAGAGGTGTTCAAGGTGTTCAAAGGTGTTCAGCAGTGTTCAGCGGTGTTCAGCAGTATTCAGAGGTGTTCAGCAGTGTTCAGAGGTGTTCAGCAGTGTTCAGTAGTGTTCAGAGATGTTCAGAGGTGTTCAGCGGTGTTCAGCGGTGTTCAGCAGTGTTCAGAGGTGTTCAGCAGCGTTCAGAGGTGTTCAGCAGTGTTCAGCGGTGTTCAGCAGTATTCAGAGGTGTTCAGCAGTGTTCAGCAGTGTTCAGAGGTGTTCAGCAGAGTTCAGAGGTGTTCAGCAGTGTTCAGAGGTGTTCAGCAGTGTTCAGAGGTGTTCAGCAGTATTCAGAGGTGTTCAGCGGTGTTCAGCAGTGTTCAGAGGTGTTCAGCAGAGTTCAGAGGTGTTCAGCAGTGTTCAGAGGTGTTCAGCAGCGTTCAGAGGTGTTCAGCAGTGTTCAGCAGTGTTCAGCAGTGTTCAGTGGTGTTCAACGAGTCACTGAGTAGATTAAAAATTAATTTTCATGAAGTGGAATCGAACTATAACCAAGACACTGGTAAGGAAGGAAGGAAGGAAGGAAGGATGAAGGAAGGAAGGTCAGGAAGGATGAAGGAAGAAGAAGGAAGGAAGGATGAAGAAGGAGGAGATGTCAGAGTGTGAAGGAAGGTGAAGGGAAGGATTCAGAAGGAAGGAAAGGTTAAGAAGGATGAGGTATCAAGGTGTTAGGATGTCAGATGCAAGGTCAAGGAAGTTTCAAGGGTGCAAGTGTCAGAGGTGTTCAGCAGTGTTCAGAGAGTGTTAAGAGAAGGAAGGATGTAGAGGTAGAGTGAAGGATTGGAAGGAAGGGAAGGTAGAGTACAGGATCAGAGGTAAGGATGAGTTAGAAGGTTAAGGCAAGAGAGATGAAGAGAAGGTAAGGAGGATGAGTGAAGTAAGAGGATTAGGAAGGTTGCAGTGAAGGAAGGAGAGAAGGAAGAATTGAAGGATGTGAGAGGAAGGAAGGAAGGATAGGAGTGAAGGAAGGAAGAAGGAAGGAAGGTAATAAGAAGGAGGAGGAAGGAAGATGGAAGTATGAAGGAAGAAGGTATAAGAAGAAGGAAGGAAGGATAAGGGAAAGGAAGGAAGGAAGGAATGAAGGAAGGAAGGAAGTAAGGAAGGAAGGAAAGGAATGAAGGAAGGAAGGAAGGATGAAGGAAGAAGGAAGGAAGGAAGGAAGGAAGGATGAAGGAAGGAAGGAGAAGGAAGGAAGGAAGGAAGGATGAAGGAAGAGGAAGGAAGAAGAAGGAAGGAAGGATGAAGGAAGAAAGGAAGAAGGAGGAAGGATGAAGGAAGGAAGAAGAAAAGGACGGAAGGATGAAGAAGAAGGAAGAAGGAGGATGAAGGAAGGAAGGAATGAAGGAAGGAAGGTGAAGTGAAGGAAGGAAGAAGGAAGGAAGGAAGGAAGAAGAAAGGAAGGAAGGAAGGATGAAGGAAGGAGGATAAGAAGGAAGTGAAGGAAGGAAGGATGAGGAAGTGAAGGAGGAAGGAAGGATGAAGGAAGGAAGGAAGGAAGGAATGAAGGAAGGAAGGAAGGAATGAAGGAGAAGGAAGGAAGGATGAGAAGGAAGGATGAAGGAAGGAAGAAGGATAGGAAGTGAAGGAAGATAGGAAGGCAGGAAGTGAAGAAAGGAGGAAGGATAGAAGGAAGAAGTGATGGTGACGGCAGATGAGGATACGCCATCAACCGCCGTACTTGAAGCCGTCCACCCCGTTCGATGCCGAATTTCATTGTCATGCCCTCCGTGCAGCCTCTGACCGCCTCAGTCCTTGCCCGTCCCCTGCACTTCCTGTCCCAGCCTTCGCATCCTTCATCCTGCCTCCTCACCTATCCGTTCCACTCCTTCCTTCATCCTGTCCTTTCTTCCTTCCTTCATCCTTCCTTCCTTCCTCATCCTTCCTCCTTCCTCCTTCATCCTGGCCTCCTTCCTTCCTTCCTTCATCCTTCCTTCCTTCAGTCCTTCCTTCCTGCCTTCATCCTCCGCCTGTCTTCCTTCCTTCCTCCTTCATCCTTCCTTCCTTCCTTCATCCTTCCTTCCCTCCTTCCTTCATCCTTCCTTCCTCTCTTCCCTCTCATCCTCCTCATCTCCTCATCCTTCTCCTTCCTTCCCTCATCCTGCCTTCCTCCTTCATCCTTCCTTCCGGCCGCCGTCACCTGCCTTCCTTCCTTCATCCTCCTGTCCTTCCTTCATCCTTCCTTCCTTCATCCCTCATCCTTCCTTCATCCTCCTTCCAGCCTTCCTTCACCTTCCTCCTTCATCCGTCCTTCCCTCAGTCCTTCCTTCATCCTTGCCTTCCTCCTTCCTTCAGTCCTTCCTTCATCCTTACTTCCAGCCCTTCACCTTCCTCCTGTCCCTCCTTCCTTCCTTCATCCTTCCTTCCTTCATCCTTCCTTCATCCTTATCCTTCCTTACCTTCATCCTTCCTGTACTTCATCCTTCCTTCCTTCCTTCATCCTTCATTCACCTCCTTCCTGTCCTTCCTGTCCTTCCTCCTTCTACCTCCTTCCTTCATACCTTACCTTCCTTCATCCTGCCTCCTTCATCCTTCCTCCTTCATCCTTCATCCTTCCTTCCTCCCCTCCTGTCCTCTCTTGCCTCTCCAAATAACCACACAAACAAACCTACAACTGGTCTAACACCCATGCTCACACCCAGTCTACACCCATTCTGGACACCATCTACACCCAGGGTCACCGGACCCCATCTAAAAGTCAACCAGCGGACACCTGGACTCTATCTCCGTCTCACCCTGGAGTCTACCTGGAGTACTACCATGTACATCCTACCCTGGCGATCACCATGAGCTCTACCGGAGTACTACCTGGCTCAACCTGGAGTCTACCTGGAGTCCCTACCTGGAGCTACCTGGATCACCTGGACTCTACCTGGAGTCTAACCTGGACGTCTAACCTGGACTCTACTGGAGTCTACCTGGACTCTACCTGGAGTCTACCTGGACTCTACCTGGAGTCTACCTGGACTCTACCTGGAGTCTACCTGAAAATCTACCTGGATCTACCTGGAGTCTACCTGGACTCTACCTGGAGTCTACCTAGGATCTACCTGGACTCTTCCTGGAGTCTACCTGGATCTACCTGGACTCTACTTGGAGTCTACCTGGAGTCTACCTGGAGTCTACTTGGAGTCTACCTGGACTCTTCCTGGAGTCTACCTGGACTCTACCTGGAGTCTACCTGGACTCTCCTGGAGTCTACCTGGAGTCTACCTGGACTCTACCAGGAGTCTACCTGGAGTCTACCGGGAGCCCTACCTGGACTCTTCCTGGAGTCTACCTGAGTCTACCTGGACTCAAACCTGGAGTCTACTTGGAGTCTACCTGGAGTCTACCTGGACTCTTCCTGGACTCTACCTGGAGTCTACCTGGAGTCTACCTGGACTCTATCTGGAGTCTACCTGGAGTCTACCTGGAGTCTACCTGGACTCTACTTGGAGTCTACCTGGAGTCTACTTGGAGTCTACCTGGACTCTTCCTGGAGTCTACCTGGAGTCTACCTGGAGTCTACCTGGACTCTTCCTGGAGTCTACCTGGACTCTTCCTGGACTCTACCTGGAGTCTACCTGGAGTCTACCTGGAGTCTACCTGGACTCTTCCTGGAGTCTACCTGGAGTCTACCTGGAGTCTACCTGGAGTCTACTTGGAGTCTATCTGGAGTCTACCTGGACTCTTCCTGGAGTCTACCTGGAGTCTACCTGGAGTCTACCTAGAGTCTACCTGGAGTCTACCTGGACTCTTCCTGGACTCTACCTGGAGTCTACCTTGAGTCTACCTGGAGTCTACTTGGAGTCTACCTGGAGTCTACTTGGAGTCTACCTGGAGTCTATCTGGAGGGCATTCCGGGGATCAACGCCCCCGCGGCCCAGTCCTTGACCAGGCCTCCTGGTGGATCAGGGCCTGATCAACGAGGCTGTTACTGCTGGCCGCACCAGGAAGACCTGAATACACTGGTGCGGGTTTTGAAGCAGCAGCAGATGCAGGTTACTATACACAAATCAAAAGTTCTAAGCCTTGGAAAAGTAAAAAAAAGAGAAATGGAATGAAGTAGGTGAGGAAAAGAGGGACAATGCACAGCTTCCAGATCAAGCACGATCAAACTCGCGAGGCCACTGTCCAATGTATGCTGAGGACTGTTTTAGTGGCAGGGCCAAGAGCTACGTCTCAACCCTCAGCAAGACACACGAGTTGAGCAACACTTATGGAGATGGAGAGACTGGTATGCGACGTGTCAGGTCACTGGTATATGATACACAGGGATTTTAGGAACTAATTTCTCAGCAGAAACATACCAGCATTGAAAATAATATTAAAAACCGTTAATAAAGAGAGTAAACGTACGTAAATATACGTAGAAAATCGTATGGTTTAACTACCGTGTTAAATGTTCACGAGACAGAATATGATGATCAGGCCAGAGTGCAAAACATTTAACAGGTTACCATTAGGCACTTACACGAGAGAAGGATTACCTGGAGTACCTGGAGAAGTTTTCAGGGGTCAGCGCCCCAGCGGCTCGGTCTGAGACCAGGCCTCCTGGTCACTGTCTACCAACCTACTACACATCAGTACAGCGAACGTCAAAAAATGCACGAGGTCAGGACCTGGAACTCGACCCCCGCACGGCAAAACACTTACCACGAGTATAGGTTTTATTGTACAGATTTCCACCAGTACATTTCCTAGTGTGGGTGCCAACAGTGTGGGTGCCACCAGTGTGGGTGCCACCAGTGTGGGTGCCACCAGTGTGGGTGCCACCAGTGTGGGTGCCACTAGTGTGGGTGCCACCAGTGTGGGTGCCACCAGTGTGGGTGCTACCAGTGTGGAAGCCAACAGTGTGGGTGCCACCAGTGTGGGTGCCACCAGTGTGGGTGCTACCAGTGTGGAAGCCAACAGTGTGGGTGCCACCAGTGTGGGTGCTACCAGTGTGGAAGCCACCAGTGTGGGTGCCACCAGTGTGGGTGCTACCAGTGTGGGTGCCACCAGTGTGGGTGCCACCAGTGTGGGTGCCACCAGTGTGGGTGCCACCAGTGTGGGTGCCACCAGTGTGGGTGCCACTAGTGTGGGTGCCACCAGTGTGGGTGCCACCAGTGTGGGTGCCACTAGTGTGGGTGCCACCTGTGTGGGAGCCACCAGTGTGGGTGCCACCAGTGTGGGTGCCACCAGTGTGGGTGCCACCAGTGTGGGAGCCACCAGTGTAGGAGCCACCGGGGTAAACGAGACTCTTCTTCAGAGGTTACTTAAGACAGGCCATCAACTTGCTGACTCTGAGATTACAACAGTTATTTGTAGCAAGCCAGTTACCCTCCTCTCTTAGTGTCAGAGAAGAGAGAAGGGGTGTAGGGAGACAAAGGGAAGGAGGTAGGGAGACAGAGGGAAGGAGGTAGGGAGACAGAGGGAAGGAGGTAGGGAGACAGAGGGAAGGAGGTAGGGAGACAGAGGGAAGGAGGTAAGGAGACAGAGGGAAGGAGGTAGGGAGACAGAGAGAAGGAGGTAGGGAGACAGGGAAGAAGGTAGGGAGACAGAGAGAAGGAGGTAGAGAGAAAAGAGGGAAGGAGGTAGGGAGAACAGAGGGAAGGAGGTAGGGGGACAAGGGAAGGGGGTAAGGAGACAGAGGGAAGGAGGTAGGAGACAGAGGGAAGGAGGTAGGGAGACAAGGAAGAAGGTAGGGAAAAGAGAGAAGGAGGTAGAAAGACAGAGGGAAGGAGGTAGGGAGACAGAGGGAAGGAGGTAGGGAGACAGAGGGAAGGAGGTAGGGAGACATGGAAGAAGGTAGGGAGACAGCGAGAAGGAGGTAAAGAGACAGAGGGAAGGAGGTAGGGAGACAGAGAGAAGGAGGTAGGAGACAGAGGGAAGGAGGTAGGGAGACAGAGGGAAGGAGGTAGGGAGACAGAGAGAAGGAGGTAGGGAGACAGAGGGAAGGAGGTAAGGAGACAGAGGGAAGGAGGTAGGGAGACAGAGGGAAGGAGGTAGGGAGACAGAGGTAAGGAGGTAGGGAGAGAGAGGGGAAGGAGGTAGGGAGACAGAAGGAAGGAGGTAGGAGACAGGGAGAAAGGTAGGGAGACAGAGAGAAGGAGGTAGGAAGACAGAGGGAAGGAGATAGGAGACAGAGAGAAGGAGGTAGGGAGACAGAGGGAAGGAGTAGGGAGACAGAGGGAAGGAGATAGGGAGACAGAGGGAAGGAGGTAGGGAGACAGAGGGAAGGAGGTAGGGAGACAGAGGGAAGGAGATAGGGAGACAGAGGAAAGGAGGTAGGAAGACAGAAGGAAGTAGGGAAACAAAGGGAAGGAGGTAGGGAGACAGAGAGGAGGTAGGGAGACAGAGGGAAGGAGGTAGGGAGACAGAGGGAAGGAGGTAGGGAGACAGAGGGAAGGAGGTAGGGAGAGAAAGGGAAGGAGGTAGGGAGACAGAGGGAAGGAGGTAGGGAGACAGAAGAAGGAGGTAGGGAGACAGGGGAAAAAGGTAGGGAGACATAGAGAAGGAGGTAGGAAGACAGAGGGAAGGAGGTAGGGAGACAGAGAGAAGGAGGTAGGGAGACATAGGGAAAGGAGGTAGGGAGACAGAGGGAAGGAGATAGGGAGACAGAGGGAAGGAGGGAGGGAGAACAGAGGGAAGGAGGTAGGGAGACAGAGGGAAGGAGATAGGGAGACAGAGGAAAGGAGGTAGGGAGACAGAAGGAAGTAGGGAGACAGAGGGAAGGAGGTAGGGAGACAGAGAGGAGTAGGGAGACAGAGAGAAGGAGTAGGGAGACAGAGGGAAGGAGGTAGGGAGACAGAGAGAAGGAGGTAGGGAGACAGTGGGAAGGAGGTAGGGAGACAGAGGGAAGGAGGTAGGGAGACAGAGAGAAGGAGGCAGGGGGACAGAGGGAAGAAGGTAGGGAGACAGAGGAAGAAGGTAGGGGGACAGAGGGAAGAAGGTAGGGAACAGAGGAAGAAAGGAAGGGAGACAGAGGGAGGAGGAAGGGAGACAGAGGGAAGGAGGTAGGGAGACAGAGGGAAGAAGGTAGGGAGACAGGGGAGGAAAGTAGGTAGACAGGGGGAAGGAGTAGGGAGACAGGGGAAGGAGGTAGGGAGACAGTGGGAAGGAGGTTAGGAGACAGGGAAGAGTAGGATACAGAGGGAAGAAACTAGGAGACTGAGGGAAGAAACTAGGGAAGGGTGTAGGAAGACGGAGGGAAGGAGTTACGGAGACAGGAAAGGGTGTAGGGAGACGGAGGAAGAGGTACGGAGACGGGAAAAGGTGTAGGAGACGGAGGGAAGGAGGTACGGAGACAGGAAAGGGTGTAGGGAGACGGAGGGAAGGAGGTACGGAGACGGGAAAGGGTGTAGGGAGACGGAGGGAAGGAGGTACGGAGACAGGAAAGGGTGTAGGGAGACGGAGGGGAAAGGAGGTACGGAGACGGAAAAGGTGTAGGGAGACGGAGGGAAGGAGGTACGGAGACAGGAAAGGGTGTAGGGAGACGGAGGGAAGGAGGTACGGAGACAGGAAAGGGTGTAGGGAGACGGAGATAGGAAGTAGGGAGATGGAATGAAGCGCTCAGTATTCTTTGGAGAAAGAGCTTAGATCTAGGTGAAATACCGGAGGCATAAAGAGTGCAGACATAGCTCCTTTGTACAAGGGAGGTAGTAGAGCACTAGCTAAAAATTACAGACCAGTAGCCCTAAGAAGATATAAAGATATAAACAAAGTTTTCCAGTGGGCAACGGTAAACAATATGATGTTCAATGAGGACAAATTCCAACTACTCCGTTATGGAAAACTGGAGGAGATAATAACTAGAACAGAGTATACTACAGACTCCGGCCATACAATAGAGCGGAAAAATAATGTAAGGGACCTGGGAGTAGTAATGTCTGAGGATCTCACTTTCAAGGATCACAACAGTGCCACGATCACAAGTGCAAAGAAAATGATAGGATGGATAATGAGAACTTTCAAAACGAGAGATGCCAAGCCAATGATGATCCTTTTCAAATCACTTGTTCTCTCAAGGCTGGAATACTGCTGTACATTAACATCTCCATTCAAAGCAGGTGAAATCGCAGATCTAGAGAGTGTACAGAGATCCCTTTACTGCACTTATAAGTTCTGTCAAGCACCTTAACTACTGGGAACACTTGGAAGCACTTGACTTGTACTCGTTGGAACGCAGGAGGGAGAGATATATCATAATCTACACTTGGAAAATCCTGGAAGGAATGGTCCCAAATCTGCACACAGAAATCACTCCCTACGAAAGTAAAAGACTGGGCAGGCGATGCAAAATGCCCCCAATAAAAAGTAGGGGCGCCATTGGTACACTAAGGGAAAACACCATAAGTGTCCGGGGCCCAAGACTGTTCAATAGCCTCCCATCAAGCATTAGGGGAATTGCCAATAAACCCCTGGCTGCCTTCAAGAGAGAGCTGGACAGATACCTAAAGTCAGTGCCGGATCAGCCGGGCTGTGGCTCGACGTTGGACTGCGTGCGGCCAGCAGTAACAGCCCAGTTGATCAGGCCCTGATCTATCGGGAGGCCTGGTCATGGACCGGGCCGCGGGGGCGTTGATCCCCGGAATAACCTCCAGGAAACCTCTCACATCATAAAAATCTTCGAAAGAGTGATGAGACGGCAGATTACAAATTTCATGGAGCAGCACAACCAACATAACCCGAACCATCATGGTTTTAGAGCAGGACGATCATGTCTGTCACAGCTGCTGAACCATTATGACAGAATTACGGAGGCAGTGGAAAACGACCAAAACGCAGATGTGATTTACACAGATTTTGCAAAGGCGTTTGACAAATGCGATCATGGAGTGACAGCGCACAAAATGAAGGCCATGGGCATTACGGGGAAGGTAGGCAGATGGATTTTCGGTTTCCTAACACACAGAACACAAAAAGTAGTAGTGAACAGGGCAAGATCCAGCATCAGCGAGGTCAAAAGCTCAGTGCCCCAAGACACTGTCCTGGCACCTCTGCTGTTCCTTATCCTCATAGCAGACATAGACAAAAACACCCGGCACACTTTTGTATCATCATTTGCAGATGACACTAAAATAAGCATGAAAGTCAGTACGGTAGAGGACACTGAAAAAGTACAGGAAGACATAAACAGGGTTTTCCAGTGGGCAGTGGAAAACAACATGACGTTCAATGGTGATAAGTTCCAGCTGCTTAGGTATGGAAAGAATGAAGAACTCAAAAGGAACACTATATACAAAACTCAAGAGGGTCACCAAATAGAACGTAAGGAACACGTTAAAGTAAAGACACATGTGCAACATCTGGAAATCTTTAATGTAGACGTTTCGCCATCCAGTGGCTTTATCAATACTTATTCTAGGACATAATTGGAAGACTGTAGAAATATATACAAAAGATGAGGTAATCAGTCCCTCAACCTTGGAGTTAGTGTTCACAGCATCGTGGTGGAGGAGAATCTGGAGCAAAGGCAAGAAGACTGGCTGTTATATAGGCGTCAGTCTTCCAATTATGTCCTAGAATTAGTATTGATAAAGCCACTGGATGGCGAAACGTCTACATTAAAGATTTCCAGATGTTGCACATGTGTCTTTACTTTCATAGTGTCGGTATTTTATACCTTTCTTGCACAACTTGTCAGACACTGCAACATCATGGAATCTTGGTTCAGAGGACATCTACAAGACCTTCTTCACAGCTACTGCAACTAACCCATCTCTTTGGGAAGGATCTACTTCCACTGGGAAATCCCGCCTACCAGTGACTATGCCCTCGTCTGCTGCACGTCCTTATCCACTGACGCCTATATAACCGCCAGTCTTCTTGCCTTTGCTCCAGATTCTCCTCCACCACGATGCTGTGAACACTAACTCCAAGGCTGAGGGACTGATTACCTCATCTTTTGTATATATTTCTACAGTCTTCCAATTATGTCCTAGAAGTAGTATTGATAAAGCCACTGGATGGCGAAACGTCTACATTAAAGATTTCCAGATGTTGAACATGTGTCTTTACTTTCATAGTGTCGGTATTTTATACCTTTCTTGCACAACGTAAGGAACACGTAAAAGACCTAGGAATAATTATGTCAGCTGACCTTTCTTTTAAAGACCATAACAAGACAAAGGTCACGACAGCCAGGAAGATGACGGGGTGGGTATTGAGAACTTTCAAAACAAGGGAAACAATGCCGATGGTGACACTCTTCAAATCGCTAGTGTTCCCTCACTTAGAATATTGCTCAGTGCTGACGACCCCGTTCAAGGCAGGAGAAATACTGGAGCTGGAACAAATACATAGATCGTTTACGGCTCACATTGAGCCAGTAAAGCACCTAAACTACTGGGAACGCCTGCAAGTCTTGAACATGTACTCATTGGAGCGGAGGAGAGAGAGGTACATGATAATATATACCTGGAAGGTACTCGAGGGCTTGGTCCCAAATCTGCACACTGCCATAAACAACATACTGGAGTGAGAGATATGGAGGGAAAAAGTGTAAAATAAACCTAGTGAGAAGCAGGGGTGCGGTGGGGACAATAAGGGAACACTGTATCAACATCTGGGGTCCCAGACTTTTCAACATCTTACCAGAAGATATCAGAAACACTGCTGGAACAAGTGTAGAAGCCTTCAAGAGGAAACTGGACAAGTATCTTCACCAGGTGCCAGATCAACCAGGCTGTGATGGATATGTGGGGCAGCGGGCCTCCAGCAGCAACAGCCTGGTTGACCAGGCAAGCACCAGACGAGCCTGGCCCATGGTCGTGCTCAGAGAGCAGAAAAACTCTCGAAACTCTTCAAAGGTATACCAAAGGAGGTATGGAAACAGGCAAGGGTCTAGGGAGACGGAGGGAGGAAGTATGGAGATGGAATGAAGGAGGTAAGGAGACAGGGAAGGGTGTAGGCAGACGGAGAGAAGTGCAGGAAAAGGGAGAGGTTTAAAAAGGGGAAAGAGGGTGCGAGGGATGGATAAAGAGGGATGGATAAAGGGGAATAAAACAGGGAAGAAACAATAGGGAACGAGAGATGATGGAAAGAATTAAAGTGAAAGAATAATGACGGTAAAGGAAGAACAGGAAGCATGAAGGAGAGAGGAAAAGCGTGTTGAAGAGTACAGAGTGACGCAGAGGGAAGAGGGAAGTAGAGGGAAGAGTGAAGACAGAAGGGCGTGGTGAACGGTAACGTCACTGATATAAACAACTTTATTTTGGGTGATGATAATCCCAGAGGTAACAGGAGAGAGAGAGAGAGAGAGAGAGAGAGAGGAGAGAGAGGAAGAGAGAGAGAGAGGAGAGAAGAGAGAGTAGAAAAGAGAGAGAGAGAGAGAGAGAGGAGGAGAAAAGAGGAGAGAGAGAGAGAGAAGAGAGAGGAGAGAGAGAGAGAGAGAGAGAGAGAGAGAGAGAGAGAGAGAGAGAGAGAGAGAGAGAGAGAGAGAGAGAGAGAGAACATCTCACACTCTATTGACTTTGACAAACTTAACAAATCACTGCTAGTAAGATGTATGAGCCAGTAAGCACAAGAGCCTCACAGAGTCAGTGATCTGCCTGCACACTACACTCTAGTATACTTTAAGTCCAAAGAATACACACTAAGATATACTGTGAGATCTACCTTGTGTATATACACAGTGAGATTCTCCCAGTTTATATACTGAGATCCTTCAGGTGTACATAGTGTACCTTACACACGGCTTCCTTTTCAAATGAATCTGTAAAATAGATTTGAGTTAAAGAAATATATACTGTGTGGTTGCAAGCCTCACTTCCGGTCAGGCTTGGAGGGCTAGGAGTACGCAGATCCTCCCAGATTGCTCTACCAGCTTTCCTATCCTCTTCCATAGCATCAAACGAGTTGATAAGGCAAATTCTTCCTGACACCCTCAGTGACTCAGCAGGAATAGAAGACCCTAGCTATGCCAGTGCCATCACCGAATGGGAGACTCTTGCTGCTCCAGCACCAAACCCTAGTGCAGCACTGGCTCACAAACAGTCAAGCTGGGATGGCCCGATTGCTGAAAAGGTGCTTGCCAACATGCTCAGGGCTGCAACATCAGATAGGGAGACTGCCCGTCTCTAGGCTGTGAGTGCACCTCACTCCGGGGACTTCCTCCAAACAGTTCACATATCGGCAATGGGAACGCGACTCGACCCTAAGACCCTCCATATTGCAGTGGCTCTGCGCCTTGCTGCCCCAATTCACACAGAATATATGTGTATTTGCGGCGAAGTGCAAGCAGACCAATATGGTCTACATGGTCTTAACTGTTCCAAAACCAAGGGCTGGCATGCAAGACACAATGAGGTCAATGACATCATTAAGAGAACCCTTGCTACAGCTGGATGCCCTGCCGAGAGGGAGCCCCGATCACTAGCAGCCAACAATACCCACAACCCAGCAACCCGCCCCGACGGGATCACCATCTATCCTTGGAAGAATGGCAAGCTCTTAGCATGGGACTATACCTGTGTGTCCACACTGGCTGACACCTATATCCATCACAGTGTGGGGCGACAGGGAGGAGCTGCTGACCACAGGGAGGAGTACAAGATCAGCAAGTACAGAGACATTAGCCAACAGTATTAATTTGTCCCAGTGGGATCAGAGACCTTGGGATCATGGGGAAAAAATGCCACACGTTTCCTTAAAGAATTGGTTCCAGACTCATCGACACCACCAGGGACCCAAGGGCAGCCACTTTCATGTTCCAGCGCCTCAGCGTCGCCATCCAGAGGGAAATGCTTGCTGCATACTTGGCTCGCGTCCCCCTCGGAGGAGCTGGAGGAAATTCATGATCTTTGATACATTGCGCCATTGTATTCATGTTTATGTTTTTTCTGTAAATGTATTTTGTTTATTAATAAATGTTCACATAGAATATAAAATATATAGGGGGTGGTAGGAGAAGAAAATATTCAAACAGCTCCGGGGAGAACCTTGAGTTTTCCCTGAGGTACGTTTATTGTCTTCTCTGAGGATGAGGGTCCCCAGTCCAGCTATAGAGGTGGTACTTCCTATATAATATTTTATATATATATATATATATATATATATATATATATATTATATATATATATAATATATATATAAAATATATATATATATATTATATAATATATTATATATATATATATATGCAAGGAATTCGCAAGAGCAGGCGAAATATACACAAACACTGATCTCTGGCTGAAGGAGACTCGAACCTACGAACCTTGGAACAAGGTATGCAGTGCTTTACCAATCTACCCACACTGGACCAATACCTTGGAGTCCAGCTTGCGCTAGGTTCGTAGGTTCGAGTCTCCTTCAGCCAGAGATCAGTGTTTTGTGTATATTTCGCATGCTCTCGCGAATTCCTTGCATTGTTAATATCTCTAGTAAGGCTGATGCATGCAGGGGATGAGATGAAAAGCTGTAAGCCTTCTCCCTGAAAGCTGGCTGCCTGGGATCAAAGTCTAGCGCAAGCTGGACTCCAAGGTATTGGTCCAGTGTGGGTAGATTGGTAAGTACTGCGTACCTTGTTCCAAGGTTCGTAGGTTCGAGTCTCCTTCAGCCAGAGATCAGTGTTTTATATATATTATATATATATATATATATATATATAATTATATAAATATATATATATATATATATATAAATATATTATGCAAAAATCGCGAACAAGCGATTCAACTCCCCCCGCGGGGGGAGTTGAATGATTGCTCAAGGCCTTTTGTGTTGCAATCAACACATCATCACGAGCTTGCAATGTTGCAGAAAAGAGGAGATGAAGTTGAAACACTTTCAGAGGAATGAGAGAAGATGGAGGCAGTAGAGGATAAGTGTCCCAGGCATACCATCCCATACCCAGTGTCCCAGGCATACCATCCCATACCCAGTGCCCCAGGCATACCATCCCATACCCAGTGTCCTAGGCATACCATCCCATACCCAGTGCCCCAGGCATACCATCCCATACCCAATGTCCTAGGCATACCATCCAATACCCAGTGTCCCAGGCATACCATCCCATACCCAGTGTCCCAGGCATACCATCCCATACCTTATGTCCCAGGCATATACCATCCCATACCCAGTGTCCCAGGCATACCATCCCATACCCAGTGTCCCAGGCATACCATCCCATACCCAGTGTCCCAGGCATACCATCCCATACCCAATGTCCCAGGCATACCATCCTATACCCAGTGCCCCAGTCATACCATCCCATACCCAGTGCCCCAGGCATACCATCCCATACCCAGTGCCCCAGGCATACCATCCCATACCCAGTGTCCCAGGCATACCATCCCATACCCAGTGTCCCAGGCATACCAATTAATACCCAGTGCCCCAGGCATACCAATTAATACCCAGTGTCCTAGGCATACCATCCCATACCCAGTGTCCCAGGCATACCAATTAATACCCAGTGCCCCAGATATACCAATTAATACCCAGTGCCCCAGGCATAACAATTAATGCCCAGTGTCCCAGGCATACCAATTAATACCCAGTGCCCCAGATATACCAATTAATACCCAGTGCCCCAGGCATAACAATTAATGCCCAGTGCCCCAGGCATACCAATTAATACCCAGTGCCCAGAGCCTGTTAGGTACTCCCTGATCCATTGCAGTGCCCTCCCTGTTATATGCGCCTGATCCTCCAGCTTCTGCACTAATGTCTTGTGAGGAACTGTGAAACGAAGCGAAATACTGAAGCCTCAAAAAGAGTGTTCAATAAGCCAGACTAAAGACTGATAATACAAACGAACTGGTTTCATCAACATGACTCAAAACATTATCAATATTTCCACAATTTCCGACATAACCCTAACCCAACTTGAGTTTGAAAAAGCAATTGACATGATGTGCATGCACTCATGGAACATTACATGAGTACTTGCACATGATGAACATAGAACTCATAAACTCATGCCCATCAGCAACTGCAAGAAGCCCCTGTCACATACTTCAAGTATTCTACAGAGAAGAAACCTAAATACAGGAGTCATCCCACAATCACTGAAACCATGAGATGTCATCCCAGTCCACAAAGATGGCAACAAAGCATTAGTAAGTTTTAGAAAACAAGAACACAAATATCTTTGATGAGTTTTGAAGATTTTTCTACTCCTGGAGCCCGGCCTTAAAGCCAGGCTTGTCTGGTGCTTGCTTGGAGAACCAGGCTGTTGGTCCCCTGACCCATATATCCATCACAGCCTGGTTGATCTAGACTGGTGAAGATACTTGTCCAGTTTCCTCTTGAAGACTTCTACACTTGTTCCAGCAGTGTTTCTGATATCTTCTGGTAAGATGTTGAATAGTCTGGGGCCACGAATGTTGATACAGTGTTCCCTTATTGTGTCCACTGCACCCCAGCTTTATTATGCCCACCGCACCCCTGCTTTTCACTGTGGTTTATTTTGCACATCCATATATCTCACTCTAGTACAGTAGTGAATAAATTAATTGGGACACGAGTAAATTTTGTAATTATCTCATAATATGTTTTAGTCTCCAGCTTAATTAATTAGTTTGGGTTCTTTTCTTTTCAGAAGAGTTTGCTACTGACTTCTGGCAGTCATCCATTAGGTGTGACCCAGCAACTCTCATCAGTGCTACAACAGCTGTTGTTTTGTAAGGCAATTCCTGTAAGCATGCTCAATGAGTGAATATGGTTTTGTCAAATTCTCACCTACTGAAATTCATGATGGATGTTACCCGTAGGAAGCATGCAAGTAATGCAGCTCCTAGAAAACATGCTGACTTGAATATCAGACAGATCGCCGAGAATTTGAGCCAAGCAAAGTCAACTGTTGGTCGGATTCTGAAGAAAGCCGATGACACTGGTGATCGTGAAGCACTTCGTCAAAGAAGATGTGGAAGAAATTCAAGCTAACACCTCACGATGACAGGACTGTTCAACTGTGCAGAAGGTAACTGCTGTTGCTATTAGGGTCTGGTACCATGACGAAGAACTTCGCCATAATGCATTCAACATTGGTCGATTCTATCCCAAAGTGTGTACCAATGCTTATAAAAGCAAAGAGTAGTCATATCTCTTATTAAATTATCTGTCATATCACTGACATGATTTTTTCATATAAACATCAATTTTCCATATAAATGTCTCATTTCATCACTGTTTCAATTAATATGCTCATTAATGTATATTGTTATGACTGTGTGAGCAGATTTGGGACAAGGATTTCAAGTATTTTCCTGATATATGTTATCTTATCTCTCTCTCCTCCGCTCTGGTGAGTACATAAATAGAACTTTAAGGTGATCTCAGCAACATAAATGTTTTAACAGCTCTGTATAGGCCATAAATGTTCTCTGCATCTGTTCGAGCTCTGGTATCTCTCCTGCCCTGAACAGGGCCGTCAGCACTCGATATGAAAAGTGTCACTATTGGCAGTATTTCCCTTGTTTTTAAAGTTTTAATTACCCAACCTGTCATCTTCCTGGCTGATATGATATTTCCCTTATTGTGTTCTTTGAAACAAAGGTCTGCTGACATAATTACTCCCAGGTTTTTCACATGTTTCTTTCGTTCTATTTGACGATCCTTTTGAATACTGTAAACAGTGTCCCTTTTCAGTTTTTCATTCGTTCCATATCTAAGTAGCTGGACCTCTTCATCATTGAACGTCATGTTGTTCTCTACTACCTACTGGAAAATCTTGCTTATTTAACACAAATATAACAAATTTAACACAAATATAACAAACATTTAAAACAAATGCAATAAATATGTTATTTCTTCGTGATTTTCTAATTTTTTTATTTGTTTTTTTTTTTGTAAAATCACTTTTGGTGAATGAACAGTGGCGATTATAAATGATAAAAACAAGGACACAGCACAAGAACAAATGCAAAACAGGACGACAAACACACAACAAGAACAAAAGAACACAATTACACTAACGCAACAACTAGAAATCAAGTACACAGCAATAAAGATACAAGGACACAATAACGACACAATAAAGAGTAAAGACACAATCAAGGGGACAACAAGACAAGGACACAAGAGAGTGACACTTCACCGTCAAAACAAACCAAAAAGTTTACCATCGAGGCCAAAGTGAATCAGTGATGATTTATACAAGGTCAAAGTTTGGGCCAAGAGACGACTCCGAGATACCCAGGAGCACAAGTTACTGAGGTGAGGGGAAGAGGTGAGGGAGAGGGGAAGAGACAGGAGAGAGGGAGACGGTGGGGATAGAGGGAGAGAAGAGGCTGGTAAAGAGGAAGCGATAGGGACTAAAAAGGAGGGAGACTAAAAGTGAGTAGAAAAAAGATGTGAATATGGATAACTACCTGAAGGATACCCAAAGGATGTTTTCGCTGGTTAGGCCCTCCGCAGCCTGGCCCCAGACCAGGTCTCCTAATTGAT
>NC_069400.1:78477197-78483208 GCF_026875155.1 Cherax quadricarinatus | reverse complement strand
CCCCCCACCTTACCACTGGTACCGTACCATCACTTTTACCACAAACCACCACCCCATTATCACTGGTACCAGTACCATCACAATACCACTACCACCACCACCGTTACCATTGGTACCAGTACCATCACACTACCACTACCACCACCACCATTACCACTGGTACCAGTACCATCACACTCACCACCTTTACCACTGTCCCCAGTACCACAACTACCACACCCCACACCCTTCCACGGGTACCATACCCACACTACCACTACCACCACCCCTTACCACTGGTACCAGTACCATCACACTACCACTACCACCACCACCATTACCACTGGTACCAGTACCATCACACTACCACTACCACCACCACCATTACCACTGGTACCAGTACCATCACACTACCACTACCACCACCATTACCACTGGTACCAGTACCATCACACTACCACTACCACCACCACCATTACCACTGGTACCAGTACATAAGAACATAAGAAAGGAGGATCACTGCAGCAGGCCTGTTGGCCCATACTCGGCAGGTCCTTTACAATCAATCCCACTAACAAAACATTTGCCCAACCTTGATGAAGGAATTACAAGTGACATGAGTAAATTTTCTGATGATACAAAAATAGGTCGTATGATTCATTCTGAAGAGGATACCAGTGAACTCCAGGAGGATTTGGACAGTTAAGACACATGTGCAACATCTGGTTATTTTTATTGTAGACGTTTCGCCCACCAGTGGCTTTATCAATACAAATTCTAGGACATAATTAGAAAACAGAAGAACTATATACAAAAGATGAGGTAATCAGTCCCTCAGCCTTGGAGGTGGTGTTTACAACACCGTGGTTGTAGAGATTCTGAAGCACAGGTAAGGAGACTGGCGCTTATATAGGCGTCAGTGAAGAGGGACGTGTAGCAGACGAGGGCAACAGGCCTACTGACCCATGCGAAGCAGGTCCATGTCCCCTACCCCTGGATTAGCCCAATGACCCACCCAGTTTTGGCCCACATATCCATCACAGTTTGGTTGATTTCGCACATGACCGAGGAACTTGCCCAAGTTCCTCTTGAAAACTTTTACCCTTGTTCCGGCAATGTTTCTGATATCTTACCTGGAGTCTACCTGGAGGGCATTCCGGGGATCAACGTCCCCGCGGCCCGGTCCACGACCAGGCCTCTCGGTGGATCAGGGCTGTTACTGCTGTTACGAGGCTGTTACTGCTGGCCGCACGTAATCCAATGTATGAACCACAGCCCGGCTGATCCGGCACCGTCTTTAGGTATCTTGTGGCAGTTTGTTAAATAGTCTGGGCCCACGGATGTTGATGCAGTGTTTACTTACTGTGCCCACAGCGCCCCTCTTTTTCAGTGGATTTATTTTAAACATTTTCCCACATTTCTCACTCTAGTATGTTGCTATGGCAGTGTGTAGATTTGTGATCTGATCCTCATCCCCTTCCACATATATATATTATCATGTATGTGCTTCAGCAAGTACATATTTAGGACTTTAAGACGTTTCCAGTAATTTCAACACTTTATGGGCTCTTTGTGGGCCGTAAATTATTTATGTATTTGTTTCAGCTTTGGTATCTCTACTGGCCTATAAAGGAGTCGTCAACACTGAACAATACTCCAAGTAAGAGATTACAAGTGATTTGAAATGTGTCACAATCAGCACTATTTTCCTTGTTCTTGGGGTTCTTATTATCTCACCATTTTCCTGACTTTCATGATACTTACCTTACTGTGATCTTTAAAACAAACATCAGCTGACATTATCACTCCCAGTTCTTCAGTTTTTCATTCTTTCAATACCTATCATTTCTACCTGACCAGCAGCAGCAGCAGCTCCAGCACAATCGTAACACCAAAGTTACACCTACAAGATGATAAAGCTTAATGAAGCTTGATTCACATACATGTTTACGTTCCTCAGCTTGTCACCTGACGATCTGACCAACCAGGCTGTTTCCTGCTGATAAGCAAGTACCCCGACTCATCAGTGCTTGCGCTTCAAGCCGCCTAACTGCTTTAAAAAAAAATCTGACAATATCCTGCAAACAGTTCCTGACAATCCGGGCTGTGGTGCTCACGTCAGATTAAATACTGCCAGTACCAACAGCCGGAATGGTCGGGACATTATCCAGGAGCAGTGGGCTTGAACAGTGCACCGAGGACGACGATCGTTCCCTCAAGAACCATCAACGGAGAGTGAACAGGAAGGGAACTTCTCAGTGTACCAAGAACACACCAACAAATACACAACAGTTTCCTCTTGAAAGTTCAATCTCTGTCAAGTTCTAAAATTTCCAAAGGTATAAAATGATCTTTTTTATTATTATTATTATTTGCCTTTAATGGTTATTTTCAATTTTGTGGTAGTTACTGCGGCACGTGAGCAGCATGAAACAACAGCCGGTGTGATCAAGTATTCATCAGAGAAGCCTGGGTCATAGCTCCTGGGCTGCTGCGATGGGAAGAATGATAAAACCCAGCGATAGATAATTGGAAGTTGAGGATACGATCATGTGGCAAACACAGAGAACAAAATTACACACACGACAGAATAAATGGCAACAAAGAATACACAAGAAATACAAACCATACCACAGGTGGGGATGGAACCCGCGGTCAGAGTCGCAAAACTCCAGACCGTCGTGTTAGCCACTGGACCAGCTAGCCACAATAAGATTCGTCCAACTAGGTATATTTCTACACCATAGGAAGGTTAGCATGGGCCACCACTGTGACCACAAATGCAAGTTTTTACAGACGAATCTCCAGCTAGCGTGGCCGTGACGAACTCTAGCTCAAGTCCCCTCAAAGCCGTCAACATGTTTGCAATCGTGTCATTACGATTTCGTGAGTCACAAGAAATAAACCCACAAGTAAACCAAGAGAGCACTAAAACAGAATATAAATGAAAGAGATACAAGAGGAAGAATACTACTCAAGAAATGCGAAGCCAAGAACAATATTTTAATGCTGTTTAACGAATCCCTTCGTTAGTCGTGGCAGAGACGCTAATGTATTATCTAATGTTAAGAGTCTCTGAATATCCTTCTTTCTGGGTCTCACACAACCTCATACAACCTGGTTTTATTGCACTGTTATTAATTCTTCCGCTGTTGTGAAAAGCAGGAGTGAACAATTGCACGAAAACATAAGCGAAAAAAGTAATAATTGCGTGTTTGTTATCTAGCTAGCGATAGTTCAGGGAAATATCATAAATCTGGTAACAGGACAGAAACAGATGTTCAGATTTCTGAAGACCAGATCACAGAGTTAAGCCAGATTGACTACGATGGAGATAAATGGTATAAAATATCGACACGATGGAGAAAATAGACACAAATGAAGTATAATGCGATCGTCTATTTTACGTTTCGCCCACACAGGGGGCGAAATCTTGAATAAAGGATCGCATTATATTCCACCAAGCTGGTACTCAGTAGGATAAGTTGCTAAATGTAGTGACCTTTTAAACGTTTTCACAAAAACAACAACAGCTTCCCTCGTCTTTTGTATTAGATATCAAAATCAGCATATGTGGGTTGCCCAAGTAGCAGCGGCTGGAACACTACCACCAGAATTCTTCCAGGACTAACATTGGGAAAAGGAACACGTGAGGTTCAACTGTGAGAAATTCCACCGGTTTCGGTACTAAAATAACAAAAACCTGAAAACGTTCGTGATAGACACGCATTCGAGGGTTTTCCAATAACTAGAGGCATTAACAGACTACCTAACATTTTGAAAGTAAAACAAAGGAAGTGAAGCCAAAGACTGGAAAATGTTAGTTTAGATAATAAGGAGGCCTGGTCACAGACCGGGCCGCGGGGGCGTTGACCCCCGGAACTCTCTCCAGGTAAACTGTAGGTAATCTCTTCTCAGGAAGACGAGCATCCTTGCTAGAAAAATACAGATGTATATTTTGCAGCTTGCACAGAATCAATAGGCCATAACTACAACTGTCTCAGGTACTTTAGTAAACAGAGTGAAGTCTCAGGCCGACACAGTGAAAAGCTCTTTTCCTCAAGGCACAGTACTCTCCCCACTTCTGTTTCTCATTCTTATTTCCGACACTGACAAGGACATGATCTTATCATTGTAACATCTTTTGCTGATGACTCGAAGCAGCAGGTTCGCCGGTACTGTCCCGGTCTGGGTCTTCTCCAGATGGTGACCCAACGACCCGGCGGATGACTCTAAGACAGTGAATCTTCAGGCGGATATAAATCAAGTCATCCAGTGAGCCTCAGACAACAATACAATATTTAACAAGGACAAGTTTCAACTGCTCTTCTATGGAACAATGAAGGAAATACAGTCTTTGTAGATGAATGGTTCAGAGAACCGACATCTACAAACCTGTCAGCAACTTCTTGGGATCTTAATACTTAGGAATTCTTCGCTTGCCTAATTCTTGGGCACGACCTACTTCCACATTGAACAAATGTGACACCACCTATGACTGCTGCACCTCTCCTACCATACGGTTTATAAGCTGCTTCTCCGCTCACATGCCGTATTCTACTCAAGATTGATGGACTGAACACATCGACTCAAGGTTGAGGGACTGATTACCTCATTCTCCTCCTGTTCTTCAAGTTTCTCCTACGTATGGACTGATGAAGCCACTGTGTGGCGAAACGTTTCCTCAATAAAGATACCCAAGAGTTGCACATGTGTCTAATTTACGAAATACAGTCTAACAGAGTACAGGACAAATTCAGGGCATTCAATAGAGCGAAAGTTCCACTTGCAACACTTAGCAGTAATGATGTCTGATCTCACATTCCAGGATGACAACAATGTTGCCATTCCTACTGCAAGGAAAATGATACGCTGGATAAGTAGAACTTTGTGATGAATGGTTTGAAAAACCGACAAGTTGAAGATTGAGACACTTATGCAGCATATGTGAATCTTTATTCAGGAAACGTTTCGCCACACAGTGGCTTCATCAGTCCAATACAAAGAGGAAGGCGTAAGGAGAGGAGGAGAATGAGGTAATCAGTCCCTCAACCTGGAGTCGATGTGTTCAGTCCATACAAGATTGATGGACTGAACACATCGACTCCAGGTTGAGGGACTGATTACCTCATTCTCCTCCTCTCCTTACGCCTTCCTCTTTGTATTGGACTGATGAAGCCACTGTGTGGCGAAACGTTTCCTGAATAAAGATTCCCATATGCTGCATAAGTGTCTCAATCTTCAAGTAGAACTTTCAAGACAAGAGATGATGAGCCAATGATGAAGCTCTTAAGCCATTGATTCTCTCCAGGCTGGAGTATTGTTTGTATCAACATCCGGGGGTCTAAGCCCCCGTGACTCCTTCCTAAACGGGGCCTAGAGGGGAATCAAGGCCTGCTCAACCAAGCTGTTACAGCTGGCGGTGCGCAGTTCACAGCAAATGTCTAGAAAGTTTCAGTGACGAAGTTCCTCATTAGTTAGTCTGTGGTGACCAGAAGGTGTGAGCTTCCACTAACAACAGTGACAGTCACTGTTATTGCAAGAAGGTGTGAACTTCCAGTAACAACAGTGACAGCGTCACTGCTATTACAAGAAGGTGTGAGCTTCCAGTAACAACAGTGACAGCGTCACTGTTATTGCCAGAAGGTGTGAGCTTCCAGTAACAACAGTGACAGCGTCACTGCTATTGCCAGAAGGTGTGAGCTTCCAGTAAGAACAGTGACAGCGTCACTGTTATTGCAAGAAGGTGTGAGCTTCCAGTAACAACAGTGACAGCGTCACTGCTATTGCCAGAAGGTGTGAGCTTCCAGTAACAACAGTGACAGCGTCACTGCCTGGCCTCACAGCAGCTAGACAATAAACACTTCTGAAAGCGATCACACAGGTGACCAAGAGTGATGATACTCAACAATACGAAGCTGCGAAACGAGCATCAAGAGAATGACCAAAGAGGAAACGAAAAATAAATGAAGGTAAACAAAACTTGATTAAGTCCAGGAAAAAAAACAGAAGAGCTGAGTGCGCTCCTGACA
>NC_069400.1:78427197-78472197 GCF_026875155.1 Cherax quadricarinatus | reverse complement strand
GGAAAAAAACCTGGGTTATTGTGCGACATGGTAAAAAACCTGGGTTATTGTGACGACACTGGTAAAAAAACCGGGGTTTTTTGTGAGGGGACATGGTAAAAAAACGGGTTTTGTGCCCCAAATGGAAAAAAAAACTGGGTTTTGTGAAAAAATTGGAAAAGGAACCCCTGGGTTATTGTGACAAAACACTGGTAAAAAAACCCCCGGGATATTGTGCGATGGTAAAAACCTGGGTATTGTGCCCATGGTAAATAACTGGGGTTTTTATTGTGAGACTGTTAAAATTTAACCTGGTTTGTGACGATGGAAAATAACCGGGTTATTTTGTGACGACTGGTAAACAACCTGAGATATTGTGACGACTGAAAAAATAACCCCGGGTTATTGTGACGATAGTAAAAAAACTGAGACATTGTGATGATGGTAAAAACCGGGGTTTTTGCAACCCCTGTGTCCTTTTCAAATCATTTTTTTCTCTAGGCGGGAAATACTGTGTACATTTAACATCTCCATTCAAAGAGGTGAAATCGAGATAAGGGTTTTTTTCAGAGTTTTCTTTACTGCACGTATAAGTTCTGTCAAGCACCTTAACTACTGGGAACGCTTGGAAGCACTTGACTCTTGTACTAGTTTGGTAAAAGCAGGAGGAGAGATATATCATAATCTACACCTTGGAAAATCTTGGAAGGAAATGGTCCAAATCTGACACATGAAATCTAATCTCCTACGAAAGTAAAGACTGGCAGGCGATGCAAATGCCCCAATAAAAGTTAGGGGCCGCATTGGTACATAAGGGAAAACACCATAAGTGTCCGGGGCCCAAAAACGTTCAGTAACAGTCTCCATAAGCATTAGGGGAATTGCCAATAAACCCCTGGCTGCCTTCAAGAGAGAGCTGGACAGATACCTAAAGTCAGTGCCGGATCAGCCGGGCTGTGGCTCGTACGTTGGACTGCGTGCGGCCAGCAGTAACAGCCTAGTTGATCAGGCCCTGATCATAGGAGGCTGGTAATGGACGGGCGACGGGGGCGTTGATCCCCGAAATAACCTCCAGGTATTGTGACGACTGGTAAATAACCTGGGTTGTGACAACAGTGGTAAACAACCTGGGTTATTGTGACAACACTGGTAAACAACCTGGGTTATTGTGACGATACTGGTAAACAACCTGGGTTATTGTGACGACACTGGTAAACAACCTGGGTTATTGTGACGACACTGGTAAACAACCTGGGTTATTGTGACGACACTGGTAAAACAACCTGGGTTACTGTGACGACTGCGTTAAAAACCGGGTTATTGTGACGACTGGTAAACAACCTGGGTTATTGTGACGACTGGTAAACAACCTGGGTTATTGTGACGACACTGATAAACAACCTGGGTTATTGTGACGACACTGGTAAACAACCTGGGTTATTGTGACGACACTGGTAAACAACCCGGGTTGTGACAACACTGGTAAACAACTCGGGTAATTGTGACGACTGGTAAAACCAACCGGGTTATTGTGGGACGACTGGTAAACAACCTGGGTTATTGTGACGACTGGTATACAACCCGAGTTATTGTGACGACTGGTAAACAACCTGGGTTATTGTGACGACTGACAAACAACATGGGTTACTGTGACGACTGGTAAACAACCCGGGTTATTGTGACGACTGGTAAACAACCCGGGTCATTGTGACGACTGGTAAACAACCCGGGTTATTGTGACGACTGGTAAACAACTTGGGTTATTGTGACGACACTGGTAAACAACTTGGGTTATTGTGACGACACTGGCAAACAACCCGGGTTATTGTGACAACACTGGTAAACAACTTGGGTTATTGTGAACGACACTGTTAAACTACCCGGGTTTTTTGTGGTCAACTGGTAACAACCTGGGATATTGTGTCAACAGGTAACATCCTAGATTATTGTGACGACACTTGCGTAAAACAACCTGGGTTATTGTTGGACGGACACTGGAAACACCTGGATTTTGTGACGACATGGTAAAAAAACCTGGAGTATTGTGACAAAACATGGGAAAAACAACCTAGGTTTATTGTGACGACTGTTTTTTTACAAACCAAACCTGGGGTTATTGTGGACGACTGGTAAACAACCTGGGTTATTGAGACGACTGGTAAACAACCCGGGTTATTGTGACGACTGGTAAACAACCTATGTTGTGACGACTGGTAAACAACCCGGGTTATTGTGACGACTGGTAAACAACCCGGGTTATTGTGACGACTGGTAAACAACCCGGGTTATTGTGACGACTGGTAAACAACCCGGGTTATTGTGACGACTGGTAAACAACCTGGGTTATTGTGACGACTGGTAAACAACCTGGGTTATTGTGACGACTGGTAAACAACCCGGGTTATTGTGACGATTGTAAACAACCGGGTATTGTGGACGAATGGTAAACATCCGGGTTATTGTGACGACTGGTAAACAACCCAGGTTATTGTGGCGACTGGTAAACAACCCGGGTTATTGTGACGACTGGTAAACAACCCGGGTTATTGTGATGACTGGTAAACAACCTGGGTTATTGTGATCTATGGTAAACAACCGGTTTATTGTTGAGACTGGTTAAAACAAACGGTTATTTGATGACTGGTAACAAAAACCTTGGGTATTGTGACGACTGGTATTACAACCCGGTTCTTGGGTCGACTGGTTAAACAAAGGTTATTGTGATGACTGGTATAACAAATGGGTTTAATTGTGTGACTGGTATACAACCCGGGTTTTTGTGACGATGGTAAAAAACCTGGGTTATTGTGAGACTGGCTAAACAACTGGGTTATGTTACGGACTGGGTAAACAACCGGGTTATTGTGGACGTTGGTAAAACAACCCGGCGTTATTGCTGACGACTGGTAACAACCTGGGTTATTGTGACGACTGGAAACAAACCGGGTATTGTGACGATGGTAAACACCCCGGCTTATTGTGATGACTGGTAAAATACCTGGGTTTTTGTGACGATGGTAAACAAAAACCCCTTTGGGGTTTTTGATGACGATGGTAAACAACCCGGGTTATTGTGAAGACTGCTAAAATACCCAGGTATTTAGTGACGACTGCTAAAAAACCCGGGTTATTGTGGACGAGCTGGTAAATACAACCCGGGTTATTGTGACGACTGGTAAAAAACCGGGTTATTGTGACGATGAGAAACAACCGGGTTATTGTGACGCTTGGCAGTAAACAACCCGTGTTATTGTGACGCCTGGGTAAAACAACCTGGGTTATTGTGACGACTGGTAAACAACCCGGGTTATTGTGACGCCTGGTAAACAACCTGGGTTATTGTGACGACTGGTAAACAACTGGGTTATTGTGACGACTGGTAAACAACCTGGGTTATTTGTTGTACGAAATGGTAAAACAAAAACCCGGGTTATTGTGACGACTGGTAAACACCTGCGCCGCCCCTTCTCTCGGGCGTATACCGATGGGCTCATCCAAACTGGGTTCTTGTGACGACTGGTAAACAACCCGGGTTATTGTGACGACTGGTAAACAACCCGGGTTATTGTGACGACTGGTAAACAACCCGGGTTATTGTGACGACTGGGTAAACACCCTGGGGTTATTGTGTCGACAATGGTTAAACAACCGGCTTTGCTGACGATCTGGTAACAACCCGGCTTATTGTGGCATGACTGGTAAACACAACTGGGTTTATGTGACGACTGGTAAACAACCTGGGTTATTGTGACGACTGGTAAAGAACCCGGGTTATTGTGACGACTGCTAAACAACCCGGGTTATTGTGACGACTGCTAAACAACCCGGGTTATTGTGACGACTGGTAAACAACCCGGGTTATTGTGACGACTGGTAAACAACCCGGGTTATTGTGACGACTGGTAAACAACCCGGGTTATTGTGACGACTGGTAAACAACCCGGGTTATTGTGACGACTGGTAAACAACCTGGGTTATTGTGACGACACTGGTAAACAACCCGGGTTATTGTGACGCCTGGTAAACAACCTGGGTTATTGTGACGACTGGTAAACAACCTGGGTTATTGTGACGACTGGTAATACATTGGGTTATTGTTGACGACTGGTAAACAACCGGGTTATTGTGACGATGGTTAAACAACAGGGTTCTTGTGACGCTGTGAGTAAACAACCGGGTTATTGTGACGACTGGTAAACAACTGGGTTATGTGACGACTGGTAACAACCCGGGATTTATCGTGACGATGTCGTAAACACCTTGTTATTGTGGTACGATGGTAACATCCTGGGATATGGGACGTCTGGTAAACAACAGGGTTATTGTGACGACACAGGTAAACAATCATGGTTATTGTGACGACTGGGTAAAACTACCGGGTTATTGTGACCTGGTAAACAACCTGGGTTATTGTGACGACTGGTAAACAACCCGGGTTATTGTGACGACTGGTAAACAACCCGGGTTATTGTGACGACTGGTAAAAAACCTGGGTTATTGTGCGACGACTGTGTTAAACAACCTGGCGCTTTTTGTGACGACTGGTAAACAACATGGGTTATGTGGACGAATGGTAAACAACCCGGGTTATTGTGACTCCTGCTAAAAATCCGGGTTATTGTGGACGACTGCTCAACAACCGGGGGTTATTGTGAGGACGGGTAAAACATCCCGGGTTATTGTGGAGACTGGTATAGAACAACCGGGGTTCATTTTGTGGACTGGTAGGTGTAAACAACCCGGGTTATTGTGACGAATGGGTAAAGTCAACCCGGTTTTTGTGACGCCTGGTTAACAACTGGTGTTATTGTGGACGACTGGTAAAACAACCTGGGTTATTGTGACGACTGTAAACAACCTGGGTTATTGTGACGATGGGTAAACACAGGGTTATTGTGAAGACTGCTACAACAACGGTTATTGTGACGACTGCTAAACAACCTGGCGTTATTGTGACGATGGGTAAACCACGAGGTTATTGGTGCGAATGGTAAACAACACCGGGTTAATGTTGGCCGATGGTAAACAACCCGGGTTCTTGTTGACGACTGGTAACAAACGGTTTTGTGACGCCTGGTAAGCAACCTGGTTAGAGTGACGACTGGTAAACAACCGGGTTATTGTGACGAATGGTTAAACACTGGATTATTGTGAAGACTGTGCTAAACAACTGGGTTATTGTGACGTTGGTAAACAACTGGGTTATTGTGCGACGGGTAAACTACCGGCGTTTATTGTGAGATGGTAACATCGGGGTTATTGTGCGATGGTAACAACCTGGGTTTATTTGTGACGACTGGTAAACAAACCCGGGTGGTTATTGTGACGACTGGTAAACAACCGGGTTGATTGTGATCGTTCTGGTAAAAACCGGGTTTATTGTGAGACTGGTAAACACCCTTGGTTTTTGTGACGACTGGTAAACAACACAGGCGATATTGTGACGACTGGTAAACTAACGGCTTATGGTGATGGACTGGTAAACAACACTGGGTTTTTGTTGACGACTGGTAATCAACTCGGGTTATTGTGACACGACTGGATAAGAACCGGGTTATTGTGAACGACTGCTTAACAACCGGGTTATTGTGACGATGCTTAAACAACCCGGTGTTATGTGACGACTGGTAAACAACCCGGGTTATTGTGGGACGATGGTAAAAACGTAGTTCGTTATTGTGACGACTGGTAAACAGAATCCGGGGTTATTGTGACGACTGGTAAAAACCCGGGTTATTGTGACGGGTAGTGAACAACCTTGGGTTATTGTGACGATGAGTAAACAAACCCGGGTTATTGTGACGGCTGGTAAACAACCTGGGTTGTGATGGAGATGGTAAAAACCTGGGTTATTGTGACTACTGGTAAACAACCTGGGTTGTTTGTGAGTGCTGTAAACACCGGGTTATTGTGGGACGAATGGTAAACACCCAGGGGTATTGTGACGACTGGTATAACAACCCGGGTTATTGTGAGACTCTGTAAAACAACCTGGGTTAAGTGTGACGACTGGTAAACAACCCGGGATATTGTGAACGATGGGTGTAAACAACCTTGGTTATTGTGAGACTGGTAAACATCTGGGTATTGTGGACGATGTGTGTTAAGCAACCCGGGTTATTGTGAGACTGGTAAACAACTGGGTTATTGTTAACCTCGCTATATTTTTGTTTCCTTAATTTTCTGACGACTGGTAAAACATACCCGGGTTACTTGTGACGCATGGTAAAACTGCGGTTATTGTGACGATGGTAAACAACCCGGGTTATTGTGACGACTGGTAAACAACCCGGGTTATTGTGACGCCTGGTAAACAACCTGGGTTATTGTGACGACTGGTAAACAACCTGGGTATTGTGGAACGAACTGGTAAACAAACCCTGGGTTATGGACGACTGAGCTAAACATCTCTGGGTTATTGTGACCGAATGGTAACAACCCGGGTTATTGTGACGATGGTAAAACAACCCGGGTTATTGTGACGCTGGGTAAACAACTGGGTTATTGTGACGATGGTAAAACAACCAAGGGTTATTGTGACGCTGGCTAAACAACTGGGTTATTGTTGCGACTGGTAAACACCTGGGTTATTGTGACGACGGGTTAAACAACACCGGGGTATTGTCGACGCCTTGTAAAAAAACCTGGGTTACTTGTGAGACTGGTAAAACATCCTGGGTTCAGTTGTAGGACGACTGGTAAACAACCGGGTTATTGATGACGCATGGTAAAAACCTGGGGTTATTGTGCGACGGTAAAAACCTGCAGTATGATGTTCCTGTTATCTTCTAGGTAAGATGTTGATACATTGGTGTGATCAAATATCCATTTAAATAATATATCACCTGTATGGTTGTGTAGGGATGAGGTGATCCAATGTCTGGTTAGTGGTTTCCAATTATCTAAACGTAGGCGATAAAATGCATGTTATACACCTGGAGGGAATCCTGGAGGGACTGATTCCAAACCTGAACATTGAAATCACTCATGAGTCGGCAGCACAGGGGAAAAACACTTCACTAATAAGCAGGGTAGAACGACGATGTACACTAAGAAATAACCGATGAATGTCAGAGGTCCCCGCGATCTTCAACGATGAGTGTCGAGGTGCCCGAACTCTTCACCGTTGAGTGTCACAGATCCCGATCTCTTCAACACGATTGAGTTGTCGAGGGTCCCCGACTCTTCAACCCGATGAGATGTCAGAGGTCTCCGATTCTTCAACCCGACGAGCTGTCGCAGAGTTCGTCGACCTTCAACCCCGTAATGAGCGTCAGACGGTCCACGATTCTTGAACCCGATTGATGTGTCGGGGCCCCGACTCTTCAACCCGATGATGTCACAGGTCCTCGACTCTCAACCCGATAGTGTCACGGCCCCCACTTTTTAAACTCATGTTTTCAGAGGCCCCAAAACTTAAACCCCGTGGTGTCAGAGGTTCCCGACTTTTCAACCCCGATAGTGTCAGGGGCCCCCGACTCTTCAACCCGATGAGTGCAGGGGTTTCCCGCTCTTCAACCGAGAGTGTCAGGTCCGAAGTTTTCAACCCGATGATGTCAGATTTTCCCGACTCTTAAAAACCCCCATGAGTGTCAGAGGTTCCCGACCTTAAAAACCCGATGATTTCAGGGGTTCCCGCTCTTCACCCCGTGATGTCAAGGTTCCCGACTCTTCAACCCATGAGTGTCAGGGGTTCCCGCCCTTAAAACCCGTGATTTAGGGTTCCCGACCCTCAACCCGATATTTTAAGAGGTTCCCGACTCTTAAAACCCATGAGTGTCAGAGGCCCTCGACTCTCAACCCGATGAGGGTCAGAGGCCCCCGACTCTTCAACTCGATGGTGTCAAGGTTTTTTCCCCGACTCTTAAATGCCCCCCCCCACATGCGGCTTCAAGAGGGACCCAGACAAGTTCTCAAATCAGTGCTGATTCCCCGTATTAGGTTCGAAAATGGAAAAAAGGTGTGACCGGCAGAAAAACAGTCTTTTTTGATCGGGCCTTTGAGGCTCCAGAAGGCCCTGGTCTGGGACCGGGCTGGGGGCGTGACCCCCCCCCCGGGAAAACGCCTTCAGATTCATTTCCATCAAAATCAAAAATTTGTTTTTCCCTTTCCCTGGGAGAGTTGGGACGCTGGGGAGAGTCTGGGACGCTGGGAGAGTCTAAGACGCTGGAGGTCTAGACGCGGGGAGAGCTGGGACGCGGGGAGATCTGGGACCGGGAGAGTCCTGGGACGCGGGGAGGTCGGGACGCGGGGAAAGTTTTGGGACGCGGGGAGGTCTGGGACGCTGGGAGAGTCTAAGACGCGGGGAGGTCGGGACGCTGGGAGAGTCTGGGACGCGGGGAGGTTGGGACCTGGACAACTTTCTCCCCAATAAATAAATTTTACTCCTAGTTTACTTTATTTTTTACCTTCTAGTTTACCTTACTAATTACCTTTAGTTTACCTTAAAATTTTTAAAACCTCTAGTTTCCTTACAATTACCTTCTGTTTCCCCTTCTAATTACCCTCTAGTTTCCTTACAAATTTACCTTCTAGTTTAAACTTACAAATTACCTTTGTTTACCTTACATTACCTTCTAGTTTATTTTACTTTTTACCTTTCTAGTTTACCTTACAAATTTACCTTCTAGTTACCTTACAAATTTACCTTTTAATTTTTCCTTCAAATTCCCTTCTGTTTCCCTTACAATTACCTTTAGTTTACCTTACAAATTTCCCTTCTAGTTCCCTTACTAATTACCTTCTTTTTTCCCTCTAATTCCCTTTAGTTTCCCTTACTAATTACCTTCTAGTTTACCTTTACTAATTTTACCTTCTAGTTTACCTTACAAATTTCCCTTTTCTAGACCTTTACTAATTATTCTAGTTTCCTTACTAATTACCTTCGAGTTTACCTTACAAATTCCCTTCCTAGTTCCCAAAACAATTTACCTTCTATTTTTACCTTACTAATTACCTTCGAGTTTCCCTTACTAATTTCCTTCTAGTTTCCCTTACAAATTATTTTCTATTTACCTTTAAATATTACCTCTATTTTCCCTTACAATTCCTTTCAGTTTACCTTACTAATTCCCCTTATTTTCCCTAAAAATTACCTTACTATTACCTTCTTTTCCTTAAAATTACCTTTATTTTTAACCTTACAAAATTACCTTCTATTTTTACCTTACTATTACCTTTCAGTTTCCCTTTATTTATTTCTATTTTTCTTACAAATTTCCCTTTAGTTTACCTTACTAATTCCCTTCTATTTTAATTTACAAATTTACCTTCTAGTTACCTTACTAATTCCTTTAGTTTCCTTATAATTCCCTTCTAGAAACCTTAAAATTTAAAACCCTTTATTTTAAACCTTCTATTTACCTTTAGTTTACCTTACTATTTCCTTCTAGTTACCTTACAAATTCCCTTCTTTTAACTTCAATTACCCTATTTACTTACTAATTACCTTCTAGTTTACCTTACTAATTACCTTTTTTTAACCTTACTATTCCCCTTTCTAGTTTACCTTACAAATTACCTTCTAGTTTCCCTTTAACTAATTAAACCCTTCTAGTTTCCCTTTACAAATTACCTTCTATTTTACTTAAATTTACCTTTAGTTTACCTTACTAATTACCTTCTATTTTAACTTACTATTTCCTTTAGTTTACCTTTTATTACTTTTACCTTCTATTTCCCCTTCCTATTGACTATTTACCTTCTATTTTTCCTTACAATTACCTTCTAGTTTATTTTCTTATTACAAATTACCTTCGTTTACCTTCTTATTATTTCCTTTCTAATTTACCTTACTATTACCTTCTAGTTTTTTCTTATTACTATTTTCCTTCTATTTTTCCCTTTACTAATTACCTTCTAGTTCCCTTCTTTTTACATTTCCCTTTCTATTTACCTTACTAATACCTTCTATTTTACCTTCTTTTACTTTTTTTACCTTCTAGTTTCCCCTTACTAATTCCCTTCTATTTCCTTTAATTACCTTCTATTTACCTTTACTAATTCCCTTCTATTTCCCCTTACTAATTACCTTCTAGTTTACCTTATAATTACCTTTAGTTTACCTTACAATTCCCCTTCGAGTTTACCTTAAAATTTACCTTCTAGTTACCTTCCCAAATTTTCCTTCTATTTACCTTACTAATTACCTTCATTTTACCTTACTAATTACTTCTAGTTTACCTACTAATTACCCTAGTTTTTACCTTACTATTACCTTTTCTAGTTTACCTTACAATTACCTTCTGTTTATTTTTAAAATTACCTTTAGTTTACCTTACTAATTACCTTACTAATTACCTTTATTTTCCCCTTACAAATTATTTTTAAGTTTACCTTACTAATTACCTTCTAGTTTACCTTACTAATTACCTTCTAGTTTACCTTACTAATTACCTTCTAGTTTACCTTACTAATTACCTTCTAGTTTACCTTACTAATTACCTTCTAGTTTACCTTACTAATTACCTTCTAGTTTACCTTACTAATTACCTTTAGTTTCCCCTACTAATTACCTTCTAGTTTACTTACAACCCTTCTATTTACCTTACTATTTCCTTCTAGTTTACCTTACTTTTTCCCCTTCAATTTCCCTTTACTAATTACCTTAGTTTAACTTACTAATTACCTTCTAGTTTACCTTACTAATTACCTTCTAGTTTACCTTACTAATTACCTTCTAGTTTACCTTACTAATTACCTTCTAGTTTACCTTACTAATTACCTTCTATTTACCTTACTAATTCCCTTCATTTCCCTTTACAAATTACCTTCTATTTTTACCTTACTAATTCCCTTTCTAGTTTCCCTTACTAATTCCCTTCTATTTTAAACTTATATTTCCCTTCAGTTTACCTTCTTATTACTATTTACCTTCTAGTTTACCTTCCTATTGACTATTTACCTTCTAGTTTACCTTACTAATTACCTTCTAGTTTATCTTCTTATTTACTATTTACCTTCTAGTTTACCTTCTTATTACTATTTACCTTCTAGGTTACCTTACTAATTACCTTCTAGTTTACCTTCTTATTACTATTTACCTTCTAGTTTACCTTACTAATTACCTTCTAGTTTACCTTCTTATTTACTATTTACCTTCTAGTTTACCTTACAAATTACTTCTAGTTCCCTTTACTAAATTCCCTTCTAGTTTTTCAAATTTACCTTCTGTTTACCTTACTAATTACCTCTATTTTACCTTACAATTACCTTTTAGTTTACCTTACTAATTACCTTCTAGTTTACCTTACATTACCTTCATTTTACCTTACAAATTCCCTTCTAGTTTCCTTTACTAATTCCCTTTCTGTTTAACTTTCTAATTACCTTCTAGTTTACCTTCTTATTTACAAATTTATTCTAGTTTACCTTCCTATTGACTTTTACCTTAGTTTACTTAGTACTCGGGTTTTTTCATGTTTGAAACAAGTGATGTAGGACACATACATCTTCAAGGAGGAAGAGGATTGCTTTGATTGTAGGCGGGCTCTTGACCCCAAGCTTTGGGGAGCAATCCTCTCCTTCCCGATGAAGCCTGATTATCTTCCTGTTCTGGCGCTTTTTGGTTTTTTCGGTCAATTAGGCAAAACTTAGCCAAATTTGGGTCAACTAGGTTAATTTAGATTATTTTGATTGGGTTAATTTTTGGTTAGGTTAACATATACATTATTCTTTTTACTTTAAAATTTTCCGTATTAACAAAAATTAGAAAAAAAAAAAAATGGGTGGCTTACGTGTACGGCATAAAAATTATCAGCGGCTTTTTTGACAAGGCTAAAAAAAAAAAAAGGTTGAATGGGGCCAAACACTCCCAAAACATCTCTTAGCAGGCCTAAAACCCACAATAAACATGAAACCCAAAATTTGGTCACCTGAATTCCCTTGATCATTCGAGCACCTAACTGGCCGAATGTTAGTTACGGGTCAGCAAGCAAGCAGGGAGCCAGGGAGAGTGTAAACACCGAGTTGTTAACTACCTTCACGTGGAGGGGTGACGGCCTCGCTAACGAGGCGTCCCAAGCAACGTTCATCATCCTTATCTGACATACTACCGCACTGCCATATCCTACAAGGACCTCACCTTAAGTGAAGAGAGAGAGAGAGAGAGAGAGAGGAGAGAGAGAGAGAGAGAGAGAGAGAGAGAGAGAGAGAGAGAGAGAGAGAGAGAGAGAGAGAGAGAGAGAGAAGAGAGAGAGAGATAGAGAGGAGAGGACCCTGACGTTAGAGGTTAAGGGAAGGTTGGTGGGAATCCTAATAAGGAAGAATTCAGAGATAGAATAAAGAATTGGGAAGAGAGAGAAAGAGAGAGGATGATGAATCTTGATCTCCTGGGGTGGTCTCTTACAGGTCAGCAGTGATGGAGTGAGTCATATCAACACAACCAAGTAACACGACATTCTCTTCATTTAACAAGGGTAGTTACACCCGCTGTGTGTGGCTACTCTATATATAATAGTTACTTAGCAGAAACAAAAGCTAGCCATGTATTATTACGTCACGGAGGATGAGTTCCTTACATCAGGTGACAAAGCTTGTCACCTGACCTAGGCTTCAGTAGAGCGAGGAGGATATCGTCAAGTGCTCCGCTAGGCGACTGGGTTAATTTGTAATTACACACGCATTTTACAGCATCCCTACATCATATAACGAGTTAGTCGTGTCTGGCTTGCGTAACCTTGCAAAGACCTGGCGCAAAGACCAAGAGAATTCTGTTATAGGTCATCAAATCGAAAGAGTTAACGGGGCTGTGATCGCTAGAGTAACCCACACGCAAGTTGATGCTGAGAGTGAGCACGTCGCGATTCCTAGTATCGAAATAGTGCTGGTATTGGTGTTCCCGGAGCTGGTTTTTGAGCTGATACAGGTACTTGTAACACTAGTGCTGGTTCTTGAGCTGATGCTAGTACTTGTAACACTAGTGCTGGTTCTTGAGCTGATGCTAGTACTTGTAACACTAGTGCTGGTTCTTGAGCTGATGCTAGTACTTGTAACACTAGTGCTGGTTCTTGAGCTGATGCTAGTACTTGTAACACTAGTGCTAACGACCCTGGAGGCGCAGGAGTCGATGTAGTTATTATTACTATTTGAGCTGGTGGTACTACTAGCGCCGGTGTTGATGCTGTCAGTGTTGGTTCTGGCTCTGGCACAGCTCTAGGGATTTCATCAGATGGGAATCCAGAGCCGGAAAACAACATCCAAAGAATCTTGAAATGTATAAATTCATCCCCAGATACAGTTCTACTGTGGCTAACAAAAATAAAAATCGTCAGTACAACAATCAAAAGAAATGTAGATCCTGGGATGTTGCACAGGACATCCCAGGATTAGCAAGATCTTTCACATCAAACGGTGCCATAATTCAGTAAATGAGAGACAATGGTATGGTTCTCACTAACCTGCCTTCCACATGAAGCTCACGAGGCGTACATAGCCTCGTGAACGCCAGAGAGAACATGCCAACTATAACCATACAGTCAACAGAGTGGATACTGAACAAAAAAGGCACAATACCGTGACTGGAACAATACAGAAATAACCCGCACATAGGAGAGGAGCTTACGATGACGTTTCGATCCGACATAGACCATTTGGTCCAAGTCGGACCGAAACGTCGTCGTAAGCTCCTCTCTCGTATGTTCGGGTTATCTGTGTACAGAGTATAATACTAGCGAGAACTGTTACATATGCACTACCTCCTAGAAGTCCAGCTGGGTCGAAGTACAAGCAAGAAGCTTTCCCAGCTAAACTCGTAATGTATCATCTCTCTCCTCCGAGCCTGGCCCATGGCCGGGCTCAGAGAGTAGAGAAACTCTCGAAACTCTTCACATGTATATCAAAGATAAAGGTATATCCGCTCCAGCGAGTAAAAGAAAAGAGGAAAGAGCAAGAATACCATAGCACAGATGAGGAAAGAAAGGATATACCTAACGACTTGTTAGCTGTACATCAGTGCACGCGTCCTGGTCACTGTACGTCAATGTACGTCAGTATACGTAGCAGCTCTTGTTCAGTGTACGCAGTGAACGCGCATATCATCCGGTGAGCGTCAGTATATGCCTGTGACCGGTTTCAAGAGTTTCCTTGCAGCCCGGTCTCGGGCCAGGCTATTCTGCTGTTCAACCAAGCTGTTGCTGTGGTGGATCGCTGGCCCACATATCCATCACAGCCTGGTTGATCTGGCACTTGGCAGAGGTAGTGATCCATTGTCCTCTTGAAAATTTCTATACCTGTTCCAGCAATATATCTGATATCTCCTGGTTTTTGATACCTGATATCTCCTGATTTCTGATACCTGATATCTGTCCCAGGTCCAGAACGCAAGAAAGTCCTGTCACGTGCCTTAAATACTCTAATGAGAGCGAGCCTAGACCACGGGGCCATCCCACGGTCATTAAAACTACACAATGGTGGCAGCAAAGCAATACCAAAGAACTACAGACAGATGACACTAATGTTCCACATTGCAAAAAATAATCTTAGTAAGGTTTTAAGAAGCAATATCGCTAACTACGTGAACTCTCAACAATTTCACAACCCAGGCCACCTTTAATATATTTCTGATGAGTTTCGAGAGTTTTCCTACTCTAAGCCCATTGGGTTTTCTACTCTAAACAGCATGGGTTTAGAGCAGGTCGCTTCTGCCTCCTCACAACTACTGCAGCACTATCATATGGTCTTGGAAGATCAACACAATACAGATATGCACTATACAAACTTTGCAAAAGCCTTCGACAAGTGCGACCATAGTGTAATATAGCAAACAAAATGCGTGCAATAAGAAGAACTGCGGGAAAACTAATGTTTCCCCATTTTAGACAAAGCTAGAACTATTACAAGTGAGATGGGTGTTTTAGGAAGGGATAAAGGGGTTTGTCGAGGAAGTGGAAGCATCCGAGGGGTTTCCTCAACCACATAGATGCCTCTTCTGAGGGGGGAAGAAGCATTACAATGGCTCCACCTTAGGGTGGAGTTCCTAGAGCTTCTTTTACTACCAGAGCCCGGCCTTGGGCCAGGATCGTCTGAAGAAAATTTAGTATCTAAGATTGCAGTTTAAATTGTTAAATCAGACTTAAGTTGCACAGGATAAACTCCCTGTCTCATCAGTACAGTCCTCAAGTTGGCACCACAGATGCCAGACTCGAAAGGGTTTTGAATCTTGGTCTCTGAGGTAGTCACTTTGTAGGTCTTGGAGGAGAGAGACGTGTGTAACAAAGGCGTACATTAATCCTGGTACTTAATTACTAGACCTTAAACTCTATAGGGTAGATGTAGGGGCTCCTTTAATCAGACGCGGTATTAATCTTGCTTAGAGACCCTATAAGACCGAGGAATTCCCACCCTGCAAGGCTCAGCGAGGCATCTTGGTTCACCATCCACAGTACAAGATCCTCTACACTGAAGCATCCCAGGTAAGCTTACATACATCTTAGGCGAGTTAGAAAACTGTACAACTGTTGTCAACACTCAGGTATTTGCTGATTTGTAGATGAATGGTTCAGAGAACCGACAAGTTGATAAATTAGACACATGTGCAACTCTTGGGTATCTTTATTAAAGATACCCAAGTGTTGCACATGTAGCTAATTTGCTGATTTACTGGGCGAGAAAGTTGTAGACCCGGGGTCTTCAGCAGACCACGTCAGTATAGGTCAATACAATAAGCAACACTTACTATTAAGTGTTACACAATAATATTAAGTGTGTATGTACGCTTGAACAGCCTGGTCAGGAAAGACTGTTAACTAATATAAAGTAAACATGAAATGGCCGACGTTAAAACTGGATTTTGAGTGACGTGGAGATTAATTAGTTAAGTGTCAGTCAGGTGAATATCTTCCCCGACGATCACTGAAAACTTCCTAGATGGATTTTCAACGTTTAACAAATAGAAGGCATAAAGTAATAGTCACTAGAGCATAAGAAAGAAGGAACACTGCAGCAGGCCTACTGGCCCATTCGGGGCAGGTCCATGTCAACCCCAGGCTTAGATCAATGGCCCACTCAGTCAGGTCACCTCCACTTAAGGAAGGAGCACGGCATCTGACCCAGAAGCGCCACCCACTCATGTATTTATCCAACCCATTTTTAAAACTACATAACGTCTTAGCTTCTATAACGGTACTCGGGAGTTTGTTCCACTCATAAACCATACCCCGGCCGGGATTGAACCCGCGGTCAGAGAGTCTCAAAACTCCAGTCCGTCGCGTTAGCCACTAGACTATCTAGCCACAATAAGATTCGTCCAACTAGGTATATTTCTACACCATAAGAAGGTTAGCACAGGCACCACTGTGACCACAAATGCAAGTTTTTACAGACGAATCTCCAGCTAGCGTGGCCGTGACGAACTCTAGCTCAAGTCCCTTCACTGCCGTCAACATGGTTTGTTTGCAATCGTGTCATTACGATTTCGTGAGTCATGTTCCACTCATCCACAACTCTATTACCAAACCAGCGCTTTCCTATATCCTTCCTGAATCTGAATTTTTCCAACTTAAAAACACTGCTGCGAGTCCTGTCTATGCTAGATATTTTCAGCAAGCTATTTACATCCCCTTTATTCATTCCTGTTTTCCATTTATACACCTCGATCATATCCCCCCTAATTCTACGTCTTTCTAGAGAGTGCAGATTCAGGGTCCTCAGTCTATCCTCATAGGGAAGATTTCTGATACATGGGATCATCTTTGTCATCCTCTTCTGTACGTTTTCCAGAGCATTTATATACATTCTGTAATACGGTGACCAAAACTGTGCAGCATAATGTAAATGAGGCCTAACCAAGGATATATAGAGTTGAAGAACAACCTGAGGACTTCTATTATTTATACTTCTTGATATGAAGCCAAGAATTCTGTTAGCTTTATTGCAAACACTAATGCACTGTTGTCTTGGTTTTAGATTACTGCTAAACAGAGCTCCAAAATCCTTTTCGCAATCAGTAATATTAAGATCTACATTATTTAGTTTATATGTGGCATGGTTATCATCCTTTCAAACATTCGGAACCTTGCATATGAAGGCACAACACTCGCTTCATCCTCTTCCTCATCCTCATATCTGACACAGACAGGGACATAAAGCACAGCACTGTATCATCCTATGCAGATGATAAAACAGCCCCATTTAAGGCAGGTAAAACTGCAGATCTAGAGAATGTACAACGAACTTTCAGTAAAATTCAGTTAAGCACCAAAATTACTGGGAACATTTGAAATCCCTTTTCCTGTACTTCTTGGAATGAAGGCGATAAAGATACTTCATAATTTAAAATTGGAAATGCTAGAGAATAGGTCCCAAATCTGGACATGAAAAGCAAGAGCCTCAACAGACTGCTAAATACCCCCGATAACAAGCAGAGATGCCAAGAGTACACTGACAGACAACATGTTAAGTGTAAGAGGGCCAAGACTATTCAATAGCCTCCCATTATGCATAAGGATAATTACCAATAGACCCATTACTATCTTCAAGACAGAACTGGATAGATTCATACAGACAGTTGTGATCAGTAGGCTATGGAACTCGTATTGAATTCCGAGCAGTAACAGTCTAATTGCTCAGGCTTTGATCCAACGGGAGACGTGACTGGACCGCGGGGGAGTTGACCCTGAGAAAACTCTCCAGGTAGGTGGACTCCAGGTAGGTGGACTCCAGGTAGGTGGACTCCAGGTAGGTGGACTCCAGGTAGGTGGACTCCAGGTAGGTGGACTCCAGGTAGGTGGACTCCAGGTAGGTGGACTCCAGGTAGGTGGACTCCAGGTAGGTGGACTCCAGGTAGGTGGATTCCAGGTAGGTAGACTCCAGGTAGGTGGACTCCAGGTAGGTAGCAGGTTGAATAGTCTAGGACAACTGATGTTGATGCAGTGTTCTCTTATTGTACTCATGGCTTCTCGTCTTTTCACTGGGTCTATCCCAGACTCCCTCTCACATCTCTCACCCAGTCTGCGTCAGTGGACGCATCTCTTGTTCACTCTACGCCAGTGAACGCAAATCTTGCTCACTCTACACCAGTGAACGCAAATCTTGCTCACTCTACACCAGTGAACGCAAATCTTGTTCACTCTACACCAGTGAACGCAAATCTTGCTCACTCTACACCAGTGAACGCAAATCTTGTTCGCTCTACGCCAGTGAACGCAAATCTTGTTCACTCTACACCAGTGAACGCAAATCTTGTTCGCTCTACACCAGTGAACGCAAATCTTGCTCACTCTACACCAGTGAACGACGGCTGAGGAGAAAGGCTCTTATCACCCTATCAATCATCACACGCACCATCCATCCCCCGTCACTCAGCGCTATCAACCTCCCATATCGCTTAACACAACCTCCCCAAACAACCCACCCCAGTCGTTCAACCCCAACTTACCTCCCCAAACCACCCACCCCAGTCGTTCAACCCCAACTTACCTCCCCAAACCACCCACCCCAGTCGTTCAACCCCAACTTACCTCCCCAAACCACCCACCCCAGTCGTTCAACCCAAACTTACCTCCCCAAACCACCCACCCCAGTCGTTCAACCCAAACTTACCTCCCCAAACCACCCACCCCAGTCGTTCAACCCAAACTTACCTCCCCAAACAACCCACCCCAGTCGTTCAACCCAAACTTACCTCCCCAAACCACCCACCCCAGTCGTTCAACCCAAACTTACCTCCCCAAACAACCCATTATTAAATACCAAAAAATCACAATACCGTGACTGGGACAATACACAAATAACCCGCACATAGAAGAGAGGAGCTTACGACGACGTTTCGGTCCGACTTGGACCATTTACAAAGTTACACTAACAGAAAGGAGAGAAGGAGGCAGTATAAATGCTCCACACTTCCGAACACCCGTGACTTAACCTGATTCTTGTTTCCCTTCTCCCTTTTCCCCTTTCTTCTTTCCTCTTTCTCCTTTGGGTTTTCTTTCTCCTGCCTTGGGTATCTGGTCCATTACCATTATTTTCCCCCCTCTGTATTCTTGTTCCGACCCTTTGTGGGCCCCTAGCTCCCTTGTGGGGCCCCTAGCTCCCTTGCAATGCTCCTCTCTCTTAGTACACTATTACTACTACACTGCAGCAGGCCTGTTGGCCTATACTAGGCAGGTCCTTTACAATTCATCCCACTAACAAGCAATTGGGTTGGTCAAATGCTTGTTAGTGGGATGAATTGTAAAGGACCTGCCTAGTATAGGCCAACAGGCCTGCTGCAGTGTTCCTCCTTTCTTATGTTCTTATGTCCCTGTCTTCTGGTCTATATATACTCCCTCTTCCTCTTCTTTCTGTCAGTGTAACTTTGCAAATAACTCAACCCATTATCTCCAGCTTTACCTATTCACCCCAATTTCTAGAGTCCTTTGCTAAGTCTGACCTGAGATGTAACTAAGACTGTTTTCAAGGGCTCTTGTACTCTGGCTTGAGGTCAGATGTTATTGTTCAACCAGACGGTTGCTGCCAGCGGCCCACTAGTTTACCATGCCATCACGGCCTGCACATTATCGGCTTTAAAAACACTGAAAACAGAACACTGAAAAGAGTTGCAGGTTGGGACTCAAGTGTTCCGGCAACATGTGTGGTTCACCTCACCACTACAATGTGTGGTTCGCCTATATGTTGCGTGGTTCAACAGTGGCGTTTGACACAGCGATATATCCAGGTCACAGAGCAATATATCCGGGTCAGGCAGTGGTAAACAACTCTCATAATGTATAGTAGTGGCTGCGACACAACCCGGATTTATTTATCACTCTCCGACACATCAGTGACCTTCCCTATGTGCCTATCTAAGATCTCCGTGGAGACCAGCCTGGCTGAGGGAGAGAGGGAAGGAAGGAGGAGAATAATCAGAGGGTGAAGGAGGGAGGAATAATCTTAGGGTGAAAGAAGGGGTTCCAACAATAGAACAGCAAGACGTCTTCCAGGTAAGGCTCTGGGACAAGGTTACCCTGCAGTGTGTACCACCACTATCTAATATAAGCGAGTATATCATATATCATAAGCAAGTATATCATACAATATGTAAGCATAAAAATTCCTATAAGAAAGTATATCATAAGTTACGAGTAGATATATCAAGTATTTCAAGCACTTATATATCATATATAAGAAAGTATATCGTAAATTATATGGCATACTGTAAGCAAGAAGAATGAGTCCATAAACTGATGATGAAAAAACAATTAGCGAAATATTAATGTGTGAATATGAATTATTGTCCAGCAGGAAGCCACTACAAGAGACCAGTGTAGTGGACCCAAATTTCATTAACCCGGCCAGTCCTACAAATTTTTATATAGGACGTGTACAGTACCGACAAGATGAAGAATTAGACACATATGCAACCTCTGGGTCTCTTTATTTGTAGACGTTTCGCCATCCAGTGGCTTTATCAGTGCAAGGACTGAGGGACTGATTACCTCATCTGTATATGTTTCTTCCCATTATGTGCCTGTATTGTACTGATAAAGCCACTGGATGGCGAAACGTCTACAAATAATGATACCCAGATGTTGCCCATGTCTCTAATTTCTCATATATATGACATAAACACAAATCATATATATTTCGAAAAAGGAATAGATAAAACATACAATATACAGAACCTGTACCAGATTTATCGAGTTGTCTGTTTACAATGAGATGCAAAATAACACTAACGAGAACACTCGTCCTCTGGAGAAAGAACTTAGATACAGACGAAATACTTAAAAAAAAGGTGCAGACACAGGTTCCTCTTCGGAGAGGAGGTAACAAAGTGCCGGCAAGAAAAATCACAGACCCGTAGCACTAACATTACACCTCATCACAGTCTTAGAGACGAGTGATGAGACGTCAAATTAAAATCTTCCTGGAGAAGAAAGATTTGTTCCAACCAAATTAACATGAATTTAGAGCGGGAAGGTCATGCTTGTCACAGTTGTTGAACCGTTTTAGAGGATTACGGAGGAACTGGAAGAAAATAAATCTTTAAATGTGATGGTCTACATGGATATTACAAAGGCATCCGACACATTCAGTCATGGAGACAGCATATAAAATGAGAGTAAATGGAATAACGGGAAAAACAAGCAATTGGACATTCAATTTTCTTAGGAATATAACACAAAGAAAAGTAGTAGCAGTAACAGTAGTAGTAGTACTAGTACTAGTAGTAGTAGTAGTAGTAGTAGTAGTAGTAGTAGTAGTAGCAGTAGTAGTAGTGGTAGTATTAGTAGTAGTGATAGTACTACTACTACTACTAGTAGTAGTAGTAGTAGTAGTAGTAGTAGTAGTAGTAGTAGTGGTAGTAGTAGTAGTAGCAGTGAACTATACACAATCTAGCATTAGCTTTGCAAGAAGCTCAGTATCTGAAGTCACAGTCCTGGTGTCCGCTGGTTCTCATCCTCACAGCAGATTTAGATAATACTTGCAGAAGCATAGTATCATTATTTGTGGATAATATGAAGAACTAAGAAGGAACACTGTGTACAAAACTCAAAAGAATCATCAAACAGAACGAAAGGAACAAGTGAAATACCCGAGAGAAAATATGTCAATTAACCTTTCAGAAATGCAAGGCAAATGTCACGACAGAAAAGAAAATAAAATAAGGGGAAAAGTGTCAATGAGGATGCTATTCAAATCACTTGTGCTGTCTCGGCAGGAGTACTGTTCAGTGTTTGACGGCACCATCCAGGGCAGAAGAGATATCACAGTTGGAACAGATACAGAGAGCCAATGATGCATTTACACTACTGGGAATGCTTAAAAGTTCTGGAATCAAAGAGAGACACATGATAATATACAAATGGAAGATACTGAGAGCCTGGTCTCAAACCTACCCACTACCATGACAACGTAATTATGCCACAAATATGCGAGGACGTGCAAAATAACCAAGTGAGAGGCAGGGACGCCGTGGGCACCATGAGAGGACACTGTATCAGCAACCGTGGTCCCAAACTTCAACTTTGCGGCAGTGGTAAGTTGTGTGGCAGGTGTGGCATCACTGCCTCCACCCAACTTGGTACAGTTAAATCAACCCAACTTCCACCAAACTTGAGACAGTTAAATCACTAAGTGCTCTGTAAACAACTAAACGCCCCCGCGTTCGAGCCCCGAGCAAAGCAAAACATTCTAAGCAAATCTGACAATATTTTTCCCTAGTTACCTAGAAATATAAACATTTGTGCTTATAGAGTGATGTGGGAGGAATCCTGGGTAAGGTGGTATACTGTAATATTCCTGTGACCTGACCAGTTTCTAGAGTTTTCCTGCCCTCACAGCCCGGCCAGGGGCCAGGCTTTTCAGTTGATTGTTCAACCCAGGGAAGAGCTGGACTGTGAAATGTGCTGCAGTAACATAACCGCTCACAGCCCGCTAACTGTACCACGACCGCTCTAGCTGACCCCAATGATACAGCGTGCGGTTAAAAACGTATTAATTATAGTATACCTGGAGGATACTTCGGGGGTCAACGCCCCCGCGGCCCGGTCTGCGACCAGGAACAATATGTACTGCACTGCCAGGCGTAAGCCGCCTGTTTATGCACTTTGTTAACTGTTAACTATATGTTAATATATGTTATTTAGGTTAAGTTAGATTAACCTACCTTACGTAACTTAACCTTACGTATCATAACTTAACCTAACACAATTTGACGTCACGTAAAATAATCTGACCTGACTTAACAAGATCTTACCTAACAAAGACTAGCAACATTAAACGCAGACCTCAGGAGCTGCCTGAGTCATCTTCAGAAACTCTTGGATATCTTGAAGGTGGCACTCATTGTGGCACTCAGGATGGCACTCATTGTGACACTCATTGTGGCACTCAGGGTGGCACTCAATGTGGTACTCAGTGTGGCACTCATGTGGCACTCATTGTGGCACTCAGGGTGGCACTCAGGGTGGCATTCATTGAGGCACACAGGGTGGCACTTAGGGCAGACTGACAGGTGATTGAGTGTTTATTATCAGGGGCCTGACACTTGAGGGATGACTTACGCTCAAGCAGGTTGCTCCTGCACGCGCTGCAACACAAGTCGCAATCTACACCTGCAGCCCGGCCAGAGGCCAGACTTCATTGTTGATTGTCTGGTCAACCAGGCTGTACCTGTTAGTGGCAGTGAGGTCCACACATATGACGTAAATGGTTTGGAAAAACGACAAGTTGAAGAATGAGACACTTGTACAACATTTGGGAATCTTCAGTCCAATGCAGAGAACAACGGTGGAAGATGAGGTAATCAGTCCCTCAGCCTGGAGTCCACGTGTTTAGTCCATCAATGTTGATTGATGGACTGACATTCACAAGACATACACAAGTTATACACAACACGTACATAACACATACACAAACTATAAAAAGAATACCAGACGTCAACAAGACCCGTACACAAGACATACAAAGACATACACAAGACGTAAAGCCGTATCACTAGAACATAACAAGAATAACAAGGACATACACAAGACTTTACACAAGACTACACAAGGGCTACACAAGACATCACAAAATAACAAGACTGTACCCCAGCTACACAAGACGTATTTTAAGCCCAACAAAAGGACTCACAAGCATTAACAAGACGGTACACATGATTTTTTATAAGACATTCCCCAACAGGGCATACACAAGAATCAAGACGTCAAACATCCCAAAAGACATCAACAGACATACACAAGGGCTCACAAGGCAATACACAAGACGTAACAAGGTACACAAGACATAACAAAGACATAACCAAGGCGTAACACAAGCGAACAAGACATAAACAAGGCAACCAAGACTTACAAAGGACGTAACCCAGGACTACCCAAGAGTAAAGGAAGTACAAAAACCCGTATACACAAGACTTAACAAAGCCCATACACAAGGACATACAAGACATACCAATACTTACACAAGAAGGTACACAAGACATACACAAGACTACAAAAAGACCTACACAAGACTTACACAAGGACGATAACAAGACTTACAAAAGGGACTACACAAGACATACACAAGACATACACAAGACATACACAAGACATACACAAGACGTTACACAAAAATTTAATAAGACATACACAAGGACATACACAAGACATACACAAGACGTACACAAGACATACACAAGACATACAAAAAGACATACACAAGACGTACCAAGACATACACAAGACATACACAAACATACACAAGACATACACAAGACATACACAAGACTTACACAAGACATACCCCAAGACATAAAAAGACATACACAAACATACACAAGACATACACAAGACATACACAAGACGTACACAAGACGTACACAAGACAATAACATACACAAGACTACACAAGAGTACACAAGACATACCAAAGACATACACAAGCATACACAAGACTACACAAAACTACACAAGACTACACAAGACATACACAAGACTACACAAACGTACAAAAAGAATACAAAGACATACAAAAGGGACGTACACAAGACGTACACAAGACATACACAAGACTAACAAAAAGACACACAAAGAATACACAAGACGTACACAAGACATAACAAGACATAACAAGACTACACAAGACATTACACAATGACTACACAAATACACAAGACATACAAAAAGACATACACAAGCCCTACACAAGACATACACAAGACTTTACACAGACGTACACAACGTACACAAGACATACACAAGACATAAAACAAGACATACACAAGAACATACACAAGACATACACAAGACATACACAAGACATACACAAGACGTACACAAGACGTACACAAGACATACACAAGACATACACAAGACATACACAAGACGTACACAAGACATACACAAGACATACACAAGACATACACAAGACATACACAAGACATACACAAGACTACACAAGGACATACACAAGACATACACAAGCCCTACACAAGCCCTACACAAGACATACACAAGACAACACAAGACGTACACAAGGAAAACCATACACAAGACCACAAAAGGGACTACACAAAAAACATACACAAGACATAAAAAACAAAAATAACGTACACAAGACATACACAAGACATAAACAAGACATACACAAGACTACACAAACCTACACAAGAATACACAAGACATACACAAGACTACACAAGACTACACAAGAATACCCCAAGGACGTAACACAAGACATACACAAGACATACACAAGACTACACAAGACATACACAAGCCCTACACAAGACCTACACAAGACATACACAAGACATACACAAGACATACACAAGACATACACAAGACTACACAAGACGAACACAAGACTACAAAAGGGACGTACACAAGACAAACACAAGACATACACAAGACTACACAAGACAACACAAGCCCTTACACAAAAACCTACACAAGAATACACAAGACATACACAAGACATACACAAGACATACACAAGACCTACACAAGACATACACAAGACATACACAAGACATACACAAGACGTACACAAGACCTACACAAGACATACACAAGACATACACAAGACATACACAAGGGAACAAAACAAAGATACACAAGACTACACAAGACATACACAAGACATACACAAGACGTACACAAGACGTACACAAGACATACACAAGACGTTACACAAGACTACACAAGACATACACAAGACATACACAAGACATACCCCAAGACATACACAAGACATACACAAGACATACACAAGCCTACAAAGACTAAAACAAGAGTACACAAGACATACACAAGACATACAAAAGACATACACAAGAATACACAAGACGTACACAAGGACTACACAAGACATACACAAGACAAAACACAAGACATACACAAGCCCAAAACACAAGACTACACAAGACATACACAAGACATACACAAACATACACAAGCCCTACACAAGACTACAAAAGGGACTACACAAGCCCGAAACCAAGAGTACACAAGACTACAAAGACATACACAAGACGTACACAAAAACATACACAAGACTACACAAACCTACAAAAAGACATACACAAGACATACACAAGACTACACAAGACGTACACAAGATACACAAGACTACACAAGACATACACAAGACATACACAAGACATACACAAGACTACACAAGACATACACAAGACATACACAAGACTCACAAAGACGTACACAATACACACAAAATACCACAAATCCCGATACACAAGACGTACACAAGACTACACAAGACATACACAAGACGTACACAAGACTACACAAGACATACACAAAATACACAAGACTACCAAGACATACACAAGGACATACACAAGACAAAACACAAGACATACACAAGACGTACAAAAAAAAGGTACGATACACAAAGACATACACAAGACTTACACAAGACATACACAAGACATACACAAGACAAAACCCCAAACAAGACATACACAAGACGTACACAAGACTACAAAAGGGACATACACAAGACATACACAAGCGTACACAAGACATACACAAGACATACACAAGACGTACACAAGCCCAAAAACACAAGACATACACAAGACTACAAAAGACTACACAAGACATACAAAAACCCAACACAAGACCAAAGACATACACAGACTTACACAAGACTTACACAAGACGTACACAAAAGACAACACAGACATACACAAGACATCACAAAAACTACACAAGACATACACAAGCGTACACAAGATCAACACAAGAACATACACAAGGGAACGTACACAAGACATACACAAGACTACACAAGACTACACAAGACCACACAAGACATACACAAGACCTAACAAGACGTACACAAGACGTACACAAGAGTAACACAAGACGTACACAAGACATACACAAGACTTACACTAGGACTTACACAAGGACAAACAAGACGTACAAAACCTACACAAGACATACACAAGCCCTACACAAGGGCATACACAAGAGTACACCAGACATACACAAGATTACACAAGAACATACACAAGACATACAAAGACATACACAAGCTACACAAGACAATACACAAGACCTACAACTCACAAGACTTTACACAAGACATACACAAGGACATACACAAGACATACACAAGCCCTACACAGACTAACAAGAATACCAAGACTACACAAGACTAACAAGACATACACAAGACTACAAAGACAAAACACAAGACTACACAAGACTACACAAGACATACAATAGACATACAAAAAAAGGAACATTACACAAGCATACAAAGACGAACCAAGACGTACAAAAGGGGACATACACAAGACTAACACAAGACGTACACAAGAGTACACAAGCATACACAAGACATACACAAGACGTACACAAGACATACACAAGACATACACAAGACATACACAAGACATACACAAGACGTACACAAGACGTACACAAGACATACACAAGACATACACAAGACATACACAAGACATACACAAGACATACACAAGACGTACACAAGACCTACACAAGACAAAACACAAGACATCACAAGACTGCCCATACAAAGACATACAAAGACATACACAAGACATACACAAGACTACACAAGACATACAAAAGGGACACAAGACATACACAAGAATACACAAGACATACACAAGCTACACAAGACTACACAAGACTACACAAGACATTACACAAGACATAAAACAAGACTTGACTTTACACAAGACATACACAAGACATACACAAGACATACACAAGAATACACAAGACGTACACAAGACCTACACAAGACATACACAAGACATACACAAGACACGACATACACAAGACATACAAAAGACATACACAAGACACCAAAGACATACACAAGACACAAGACATACACAAGACACAAGAAAAACAAAAAAAGACATACAAAGACTACACAAGACATACACAAGACATCCCACAAGACTACACGAAGACCAAACACAAGACATACACAAGACTACACAAGACATACACAAGACAACACAAGACATACACAAGACGTACACAAGATACACAAGACATACACAAGACATACACAAGGAAAAATACACAAGGGCCCATACACAAGACTTACACAAGACATACACAAGACATACACAAGACATACACAAGACTACACAAGCCCAACAAAAGGGAATACACAAGAATACACAAGACATACAAAAAGACATACACAAGACATACACAAGACGAACACAAGATTCAAGACACAAAAAACCGTACACAAGACATACACAAGACTAACAAGACTACACAAGACATACAAAGACTTCCACAAAACTAACAAGACTACACAAGACGTTACACAAAAACCTACACAAGACATACAAAAAGGACTACCCCAAACGTACACAAGACATACACAAGACATACACAAGCCCATACACAAGACATAACACAAGACAAAACACAAAACATACACAAGACATACACAAGACGTACACAAGACGTACACAAGACATACACAAGCAACCAAAACACAAGACAAACAAAGATCCAAAAAACCACAAACATACCAAGAACACAAGACTACACAAGACATACAACAAGACATACACAAAACTACACAAGACATACACAAGAGTAAAAATTACACAAGCTACCAAACCTACACAAGAAAAATACACAAGCCACACAAAAGACATACACAAGACGTACACAAGCTACACAAGACTACACAAGACATACACAAGACATACACAAAACTACACAAGACTACACAGACTACACAAGCCCTACACAAGACATTACACAAGCATACACAAGACTACACAAGACTACACAAGACATACACAAGGACTACACAAGACATACACAAAACATACACAAGACATACACAAGACAAAACACAAGACGTAACAAACTACACAAGACATACACAAGACTTTACACAAGACGTACAAAAGGGAACTACACAAGACATACACAAGACATACACAAGACATCCCACAAGACATACAAAAGACTACACAAGACATACACAAGACATACACAAGCCCATACACAAGACTACACAAGACGTACAAAAGACAAACAAAAACATACACAAGACATACAAAAGACATACACAAGACATACACAAGACTCACAAACATACACAAGACGTACACAAGACTACACAAGACTACACAAAAGCACAATACACAAGCCCATAACAAGACATACACAAGACTACACAAGACATACACAAGACATAACAAGACTAACAAAAGACTACACAAGACATACACAAGAAGAATACACAAAAACATACAAAAAGACATACACAAGACATACACAAGACATACACAAGACATACACAAGACATACACAAGACATACACAAGACATACACAAGACATACACAAGACATACACAAGACTACACAAAAACCTACACAAGACTACACAAGACATACACAAGACATAACATACAAAAGGGACAAAACACAAGACATAAACAAGACTCACAAAAATACACAAGCCCAAAATACACAAGACATACACAAGACATACCAAGAACACAAGACATACACAAACGTACACATACCACAAGACATACACAAGACCAAGGACATACACAAGACATACACAAGACATCAAGACATACACAAGACACAAGGACAATACACAAGACATACACAAGACACCAAGACATACACAAGACTACACAAAGCCCATACACAAGACTACAAAAAGGGACATACACAGACATACACAAGACATTACACAAGACATACACAAGACTACACAAGACATACACAAGACTACACAAGACTACACAAGACATACCAGACATACAAAAGACACAAGACATACACAAGACATACACAAGACATACAAAAGACATACACAAGACATAAACATAAAAGGACAACACAGACACAAGACTACACAGCTACAAAAGGGAAAACATACACAAGACATACACAAGACATCACAAACTAATACACAAGACATACACAAGACATACACAAGACATACACAAGACATACACAACACCAAGACATACAAAGACATACACAAGACATACACAAGAAAATACACAAGAAACATACACAAGACATACACAAGACATACAACAAGCCCATACACAAGACATACCACACAAGACATACACAAGACACAAGACATACACAAGACATACACAAGACATACACAAGTGTACCAAGAAACAATGGTTAAAAACCTTGACAATTAATACCAACAAACTGGTCTAAAAAAACACGTCAGAAAACACTAGGACCTTTTTATTACAGAACGTTTCGGTCCTGGGAGAACCCAGGACCGAAACGAGCAACAAAACTCACGACGTAAACTTATACACAACATGATTACCAGGACCTGTGAATAAACCCCTACACACACAATTAGGTGAGGACACTCCTCATTGCATCGCCGGTTCCTACAATGACTACACAGTCAATAGAACACTCATGATCCAAGGAAACGGAGCTACTTGCCTCGTCATGCCTGCCTGCCTGTAGCAGATCTGCAGCCGACCCGTAGGAGACTTGTAGGAGACCCGCAGGCGATTCTTGGTGGCATCGCCCCTGCGACCCGCTCATAGGCTAGGCTTCCTGGGTGACAGCCTACCTGAAGGTCATTCCGGGGTCCAGTTCTTGGCCAGGCCTAGTCTGCCATGTTGGCCATCAACCAGGATACTACTAATAATGATGATGATAATAATAATAATAATAATAATATAATAATAATAATTAAAATTTATAATGGGATAAAAATAATTTAAAAAAAATAATTAAGATATTTTTTGAGCACCCCTTACATCTGGACCCAAACATAGTGATCTGGCCAGGACAAAATTCTAGAGGTTAAAATTTTGGAAATCACCCACACCTTTAGAAAAAAAAAAACTCACTTTGAGAGTTTCAAACACTGAGAGGCAACACCTTTGAGAGTACAACACACACTGAGAGACAACAATCACTCTGGAGAGTGCAACCACCCTTGAGAGTACAACACACTTTGAGAGTACAAACACACATTTAGAGAACAACACAATTTTTAGATTACAAACACTTTTAGAGTACAACACACCCTGAGAGTACCCAAAAAACCCTTTTAGAGTCAAAAACACCTGAGAGTACAAAAACACTTGAGAGTACAACAAAACTTGAGAGACAACACACCCTGAGGGAAAAAACACTCTGAGAGTACAACACATTTTTTAGAGTACAACAACTTTAGAGGAAAAAACAAAACCTTTCTGAGAGTAAAAAACAACTTGAGAGTACAAACACATTTGAGAGTACAAACACACACTGAGAGTACAACACACTCTGAGAGTACAACACACTTTGAGAGTACAACACACACTGAGAGAACAACACACTCTGAGAGTACAACACATTTTGAGAGTACAACATACTGTGAGAGGACAACACACTCTGAGAGTACAACATACTCTGAGAGTACAACACACTTTGAGAGTACAACACACACTGAGAGTACAACACACTCTGAGAGTACAACACACTTTGAGAGTACAACACACACTGAGAGAACAACACACTCTGAGAGTACAACACATTTTGAGAGTACAACATACTGTGAGAGAACAACACACTTTGAGAGTACAAACATACTTGAGAGACAACACACTTTGAGAGTTACAACACACACTGAGAGTAACACTTGAGAGTAAACACATTTTGAGAAAACAACAAACATAGAAACAACCAATTTGAAGTACAACACATTTTAAATCAACAAGTGAGGAGGACAAAGACGAGTCCATACCCCTTTAATAAACACACTTTAGGGTACAACACACCTAGGTTCCCACTTGAGAGAACAACCACTTTGAGTACAAACCAAAAAAACAACCATATGGAGTCAACACACTGAGAGTACAACAACTTGAGAAACACACTTGAGAGTACAACAATACTCAGAATCAACACACTTTGAGAGTACAAAAACACACTGAGAGAAACAAAACACTTGAGTAAAAAACACACTTTGAGAAGTCCACACATCATCCCAAATCAACAAACTTGAAGACAGAACCTAAGTACAAAAATGAGGTAACAACCCCACTAGGAGAGTGGAAAGGACCAATGTGAAATTCTGGGGATCCCCCTTTTTTTAGACGTTTGCCATCGGGCATATTCATTACAAAATTCTGGAATACTTAAGAAGTAGAATATTTTTACCGGAAGGTTTTTCAGTCCCCCAAATTAAGGGGTTAGGTTGCGGCGCAATGTACGTGGAATTCGAAGAGAAGAAAGGGCCTGGCCTTTTTAAGGTAAATTCCCCGGGTGCCAAAAGGAATATCCTGTGTACGGGTTCATTAAGGAGGTCCCTTCCCAAAGAATTTGACATGTGTCTTACCTATCTTGGTGGGTATTTTTATCCATTCGTACAAACTTTTCAGAATGCCAAATTTGGATTTAAAACCCCGTGAGGAAGTCCACATAAAATTCCGGTCACAATTTCTTAAATCCTCTCTTTGGTAAAATATATTCCTGAACCCCCACCTGAATACCCCTCTGGGACACCCCGAGGTTTCAACAACCCAGGACCCCCTGTAAAAACACACCTTTGGGGTCCACCACCTAGGTTGAGAGAAATAACCCTTAGGTACAAACACTCTTAATTATTCCTAAAAATTTTTAGATTTAAACCCCTGGATCAAACACCGAAAAATAGAGTACAAACACCAGAGTCAACCACGCGGATTAAACCATTGAAACAACCACACACATGAGAATACAACACACACTGAGAGAACACACCCTGAGAGTACAACCCCCAAAACTAAAAGTACAAACACACGAGGCAACACACTCTGAGAAGTCAAACACACTGAGAGTACAACACACCTGAGAGTCAAACACACTTGAGAGTACAACACCCCTAAGAGTAAACACTGAGAGAACAACACACCCGGGAGTCAACACACTCCGAGAGTACAACACACCTCTGAGAGTCAAAACACCTGAGAGTCAACACCACTGAAAGTGCAACACACTGAGAGTCAACACACCTGAGGGTCAACACCCCGAGGGGTAAAAAACACAAAACATGGAGTCAACACACTGAGAGTACAACACCCCTGGAGGACAACACACACTGAGAAATCAACACACTGAGAGTCAACACACCTTTAGGGTGCAAAACAAATGAGAGGCAACACACTGAGAGTGCAACACAGAGTTTCAACAACACTGAGAGTGCAAACACTGAGAGTGCAACACCACTGGAGTGCAACACATTGAGAATGCAACCACACTGAAGGCAACACACTGAGAGTTTCAAACCACCTGAGGGTGCAACACACTGAGGGTGCAACACACTGAGTGAACCACTGAGAGTGCAAACCCCATGAGATGCAACACACTGAAGAGTGCAACACACTGAAGTGCAATACACTGAGAGGCAACACACCCGAGGTGCAAAACATCTGAATGCAAACACAACCCGAGAGTGCAACACAGAGTGCAACACACTGAAGTGAACCACTGAGGGGTGAACAACCACTGAGAAGCAAACACTGAGAGTGCAACACACTGAGAATGAAACCCCACTGAGTGCAACACACACTGAGAGTGCAAAACACTGAGTGGCAACACAACTGAGGAAAATGCAACACCACTGAGAGTGCAACACACACTGAGAGTGCAACACACACTGAGAGTGCAACACACTGAGAGTGAACCCCACTGAGAGTGCAACACACTGAGAGTGCAACACACTGAGTGCAACACACTGAGAGTGCAACACACTGAGAGTGCAACACAACTGGAGTGCAAAAAACACTGAGAGTGCCCAAAAAACCAACTGAGAGTGCAACACACAATGAAAAAGTGCAACACCACTGAGAGTGCAACACACACACTGAGAGTGCAAACACACTGAGAGTGCAACACACAAGAGTGCAACACACACTGAGAGTGCAACACACTGAGAGTGCAACACACTGAGAGTGCAACACACACTGAGAGTGCAACACACACTGAGAGTGCAACACACTGAGAGTGCAACACACACTGAGAGTGCAACACACTGAGAGTGCAAAAAAGGATCCACCACTAATTTGCCCTTTTTGGGGGAACATTACTGAAGTTTTAAAAATTTTTAGAGTTTCCACAGAAATCTACCATAGAGGGCCACCCTGAGGTGCTGTCCCTGGTTAACCACCCGGTGACCAGAGTGCAACACACATAATCAAAACCCCTGGGTGATCACACCCGAGGTGAAAACTGGGGCCACCCTTTAGAGTTCAAAACCCTGCGATTTTCAAACTCACTGAAGAGTGCAACAAACTGGATGCCCCCAGGATGTTTAAACAGGATTTCATACACCACTAGATCCACTTGCCACTGTGAGGTGCAAACACTCTAATCCCACTAGTAAACATTAGGTGAACAACGAATGAAACACCTGAGAGGAAAAACGGTGCAAACCGGGTGCACACACCGTGGAGGGGCAACCAACCCCGGGGGCCCAACCTCAATGCAACCATTTTAGTTTTAAACAAACTGAGAGATGCAAACCTGAAGTGCAACAATCAGGTTTAACAGATGAGATGCAAAAATGAGAAAATCACACACTGGTAGTGTCAAACTTTAGGTTGAACCCGGGAGTCACCACCTGAGAGGCCCAGACCAGGAAACCCCCCTGGAGTAAAACCTGGATCAAAAACATCTGGGGCAACAATTACAATAACCACATTGAGAGGCAAACCTAGAGGGGTTCCATGAGAATCCAATTTGGAGTGAAAAATAGGAGAAAACCCAAACAATTGGAGTGTAACCTGAGAAGGCAAAATGAGATAAGCACTGGAAGAAACAACTGAGATTGACACACGGAAATCAACGGAAAAAGGGAAAAAATGAGGCCCCGGGAAAAACCCTTTTTTTTTTTTTCCCTTTTCAAAATTTTTTTTTTTTTTTTATTTTTCCAAGAAAATTTTTCCTATTAGCCCGCCCTTTGTTTTCCCGGGGGGGGGGAAAAGGGGGTTTGTCTTCCCCTAACCAAAACATCCTCCCCCCTTTGTTATTTGGGGGGTGATCTTTGTTTATTTAAACTTCACAGTTAGCGGGGGTTTTTAAAATATTTTGGTAAGTGTTAAAAGTCTGGGGCCACGGATGTTGATACAGTGTTCCTTTATTGTCCCCACTGCACCCTTGCTTTTCACTGTGTTTGCTGTACATTTCCTCTCATATCTCTCACTCCAGTAAACAGTTATGGTAGAAAATATATGAAGAATACCTGAAGGACCGCGGGGACCAAGACCGGGCCGTGCGGGTCACTACCCCCGTGGCATGGTTCTAGACCAGACCTCCTGGGGATCAAGGCCTCATCAACCAGGTTTCGGTTTTTAATACAAATTACTGAGTATTGTTATGTTTAATTACGTGATCAAGATGTCAGGTTGTTAGCAGATAGCGAATTGAAAAATGAAAGTCACAATGCTTCTGTTTGCTCTTAGTTGACTCCGGGAGTCATCGCACCTGCAGCCAGGTCCCAGACCAGGACTCGTCGTTGGTACCCTGATCAATAAGGCTATTGTAGCAGCAACAATTCACAAATAACGCATAGTTTGAGAAGGAAACTTTAGATGGCGTTTCGGTCAGTGTTTGACTATCGTCAAGTTGCGAGTATGAGAGAAAGGAGAAAACCCAAACATGGTTCTAGTGAGAAGGCAAAAAGGAGATAAGATCTGGAAGAAACGAGGGGACAGCCAAGGTCAGGTCAAGTCACCTGTGTTCTAAATATTAGACGATTTAAACATGTACTGTGGAAGACTGGTATTAACAAGAACAAAACATGGGCTGAAAGTTGTATTGGAAGTGGTGTGTATATGGGCCGACTGAACAAGATGGCGCTTAAGAGGACCAAAAGGATAGTTTCAACAGGGGATCAATTTATGGGATGGCAATGGTTCATAACATGACAGAAATAAGCGTTGTTACGTTGTTACTGTCAGTAACGTCAACACTTTTTCTGTTTTCTTTCAGACTGTCAGAGGAGGAGCGGCTAGAGATACATTCAAGAAAGTCATTAGTTTTAGTCTGTGGGACGGCGGAATGTCCCCGTCTCTTCTAACTCTTAGCTCTCTCTTACCCGCAAGCCTTATACCCCTACCCCGCACCCCTCCCCAACCCATCAGCTCCCCAGACCACTGCAGCTATGCCAGGCATCCCTGACACAAGGCACATAATACCACCACTATCTAAAACAATTCTGACTTCATCGATATCTACTGAAAAAAAAAAAACAGTCCGAGAGTTTCAATTCACCGTCTTGTCTACGATCGCAAAGCCGAAGATTCTATCTGTAAACAATACAAATTTGGGTTTTATTGACAGCAGTTTCTTGTACCACATGGTACAGCCCAAGAATAACATGTTAACAAGTGATAAAATGAATGTTACTGCCCATAAAGAGTGGAAAACCCCAGACAACTATTGACCAAGATGTAAACCAAACATTTTCTTTCTCAGCTTGTTCCATGGCATACTAGTCCAAATTCTCACCTACTACTACTGATACTTTGCACTGATCCAGTGCATAGTGAATACGCACAGATCCAACCATATATTCTCCACTGAGTCGGGAGATCAATTACAACAACTATAATTGATTTGATAAAGCAGACAGTGTGATCAGAAATACGTGTGACACAGACATGGCTTGGTCAAATCTACTACTGCGCCGCCATGACAGAATAACAGACTTCAAGAAGTATGATAAGAACGCCTCTCTTCCGAAGCCAGCACTTGTTTTTCTTACGGTTATGATAGTAATGCTATTATTAAAAGTTTTTTAATAGGCCTACCTTGCCATAAGTTACCCAAAAACCAAAGATAAGCAGGGGTGCAATGGGTAAACTGAGAAAATATTCAATAAGTGTGAAGGAACCAAGACTTTTCAACACCCTCCCCTCCATACATAAGGAGGAGGGGCGGTTACCTGGCTGTCTTGAGAAGAGAACTTGATAAGTTCCTCAAGTCAGTTCCTGATCAGCCAGGCTGTGGTGCTTACACTGGACTTGGTGAGGTTAGCAACATCAGCCTGGTATGGATAATGTCAGCCACTGGGAGGTCTGGTCTGGGACCGGGCCACGGGGGCGCTGACCCTCGAAACACTACAGGTAGACTGCAGTAGCCAAAATTTGTCCTCGTTGAGCAATATGTTGCTTTCTGTGACCCACTGTGACCCACTGTGACCACTGTGACCCACTGTGACCCACTGTGACCCACTGAGATACAAGATATTAATATTACAAAACAAATGAAATTATCAATTTTCAAAAGAATACAATCTTTTTATGGATAATAAATTTACCTGGAGTTGATTCCGGGGGTCATCACCACACGACCTGCATGACGGCCTGGTCTATCAGGCTGTTGGTGCTGGCCGCAAGCAGTCTAACGACGGCGCCACAGCTCGAATGATCAGAAACTAACCTGCCTGGTGCAGTGTTCCTCCTCATGTTTTTTTTATATAACTTGGAAAAAGAGTTAACTACGTCAGTATAAAGAGGCCAAGACTTTTCAACACCTTCCCCTTTCCATTAGCATCCAGGGAAAATTGTCAACACATCCTTAACTATCTTGAAGAGGTTAGTGGATAAGTACCTCCAGGTAGTTCCTGATTAGCTGGGCTATGGTGCTTATCTTAGACTGTATGCAGCTAGAACAAACAGCCTGACTGATCAGGCTATGAACCAAGCTATTCAACCAGGATGCCTGGTCTGGCACCGGGCCCAGGGGGCAACGACACACCAGTAAGCAGGAAGAAAGTTGAAGAGTCGTTGACCTCTGACGTTGACTCAGGTATCAGCTCTAACAATACAATGATCCGCCCAGGAGTCGTAACGAAGACTCACCGAGGTTTTATTTTTAATTTGCAGAAGCTGTTACCAACAATTATACGAGATTAAAGCGACAGATCCCAAAAATTATGATCAGCCATAAAACCATCCATCGTAAACAGGTGGTAGTTGGTGCGGTGTGAAGGTGTACTGCCAGCCACAATATGTATGTATCGCTGGGAATGTGACCACGATGCAGGTTTTATGTTCCCTGATCATGGAGATTAGACATGTGGCTGGTGGTCCACCCCAGCACAAGACATGACTAGACAACCAACCTGGATACCCGAGAATAATACCTCTTCCTGTATTTGTTACTCCTCAAGGCTTGGGAAGCAGGGATCAAGCAGCCTGTTAGTACAGCGTCCTGTATGTCTGACAAGTTTGTACCCTCACGTCTGGCGCTGGACAGGTGAGGAGGTCGACTAAAGAGGCAGATAAGGTAGATGTGGCCGCTAGTCGCTTGACCAGCGCCTAGCCTAACACAGTAACCACTAGTGGGTGACGTAGATGCTAGTTTTACTAGCTTCCCGGGGTGGAGTAGCTGCTACTACGCCATGTCTGACTTTTAAGGAGAGGGAGGGAGGGAACCTGGATGCTGCCGGCTAGTTTTCATCACAGGAACTGCGACAATTCTCTCCTTTCTAGGTTTATTTACTCACAGGTAATGTATGACCCCTACGGGTTATTAATCATTTATACGGAACGAAGGGTTTACCTATAGACAGTTCTGGGAGTTATTGCCCCTGCGTCTCGGTTCCAAACTAAGCCTCATCAATAAACTGTTGCTTCTGGCCATATGCAAAATCCAACCTGAGCAACACAGCCAGGTTGATCAGGAAATGACCTGAGGAACTTAACCCTGTTCCCTCCTGGCGACTAGAGGTCCGTTGGTAATTGCCTTTATGTATGGAGGGAGGGTGTTGAAGAGTCTTGGTCCCTTTGCACTGAGGTATCACTCACTGTACCCATAACGCCCCTGCTTTTAACCGGGGGGGGGGGTATTCTGGGCCGTCTGCCTTTGGGAATCTTACCTCTAGCATACCTGTGAGCGGCTTCGTGAGTTTTACTCTCATAAGGACCAGACACCTTCAAGGACCAGGCACCTTCAAGGACCAGGCACCTTCAAGGACCAGGCACCTTCAAGGACCAGACACCTTCAAGGACCAGACACCTTCATGGACCACAACAACAACGGTCACCGTACCTGCAGAAAATAAAAATACTTAATGATACACTGAATTATTTCAACAAAGATAATCAGAAATAATAAAATAACGTACGTAATCCAAAAATAATTCCTCCATCTTAAATAATCTTAACAATGTGTGTAATCTTAGCGTACGTAATCTTAACAATGTAAATAATCCTAACTATGCACTAAATTTTAACAACCTGCTTGAAAAATTAAGCTTCCCGCCACCACTCCTACCAGACTAAACCTTTTTTTTCACCTCACAAGAATGTGGAGAACCAGGATAGAGCTGCCTCAGTGTGAAGGCCACGATACATCCGCCAGGTAGGAAGAGCTAGGATAGGCAGAGCTAGGATATCTTTCTGACAGAACCGGAAAGAATGATATAAAAAATATCACTGTATCTTCAGGATGTGTGAGAGAGAGAGAGAGAGAGAGAGAGAGAGAGAGAGAGAGAGAGAGAGAGAGAGAGAGAGAGAGAGAGAGAGAGAGAGAGAGAGAGAGAGAGAGAGAGAGAAGGGTCTACACTAAGAAATCACAGGTACACTGGCCAGCATCCTAGTATCAAATAACGAGTCAGTTATGTCCAGCCTGGAGGTTACCTGGAGGTCATTCCGGGGATCAACGCCCCCGCGGCCCGGTCCATGACCAGGCCTCCCGATGGATCAGGGCCTGATCAACTAGGCTGTTACTGCTGGCCGCACGCAGTCCAACGTACGAGCCACAGCCCGGCTGATCCGGCACTGACTTTAGGTATCTGTCCAGCTCTCTCTTGAAGGCAGCCAGGGGTTTATTGGTAATTCCCCTAATGCTTGATGGGAGGCTGTTGAACAGTTCTGGAGGGACTGGCCCCCTCAAAGCTACGTCTTCGAGGGTGATGGACTGATTAATCGTCTTACATCTCCACTGTTTGTGTTGTCTCCTCTGTATTCGACTGAAGAAGCCTACTGTGTAGGCGAAACGTTTCGGAATAAAGATAACCAACTGTTGCACACGTGTCTTATATACCACTTGTATACCATTATCATACTCAGTTCTCAAGTTGCCTGTTAAATATAGCCAGGGGTCTGCTGGTAATCCCCATTATGTACGAAGGGAGGCGATTGAAAATTCTTGGTCCCCTTACACTTTTTGTGTTAAAACTTTGCATACTCGTGAATTTTCGGGATGTCAAACATTCCCAGTAATGTTAATGCTTAACTGAATTTATGCGTGCAGTGAAGATTCCCTGAACATGTTCCAGATCTGCAATTTCGCCTGCCTTAAAAGGGGTTGTTAGTGTACACTAACATTCCAGCCTAGAGAGAGAGCACAAGTGACTTCAACAGCGTCATCGCTGACTTGGCATCAGTTGTTTTGAAGATTGTCGTTCTCCATCTTACTGTCCTGGTACATCAAGGTATCATCACACAGGCTGTCCGCTGACTGCACATCGTCCAACGTACGAGCCAGACCCCAGTTGGTCAGGCACTGATTTGAAGAGCTTGTCCGGTTCCCTCTTGAAGATCGCCAGAGGTTTGTTGGTAATTTCCCTCATAAATAGAGGGAGTGCGTTGAAGAGTCGAGGACTTCTTACACTCCTTGAATTCTCTCTCTCTTAGTGCACTCTCATTTCCCTGCTTTTTAGCGGAGATACCTTTCACTGCCTTCTAAGTCTCTTGGTATCATAAGGAATGATTTCATCATTCAGGTTTGGGATCAGTCCCTCCAGGATTTTTCAGGTGTAAATTATTATGAACCTTTCTCGCCTACATTCCAAGGGATACATTTAAAGAGACTTCAAGTATTCCTAATAGTTCAGATGCTAGCCTGAATATATACAAGCAGTGAAAGTTCTCTGTACACTTCCCAGCTTAGCTGTCTCACCTGCCTTGAAGAGGGCCATGAGTATACAGCAGTATTCCAGCCTGGAGGGAACAAGTAACTTGAAGAACACCATCATTTGGTCAGCATTTCCTTGAAGTGGCAATGACAACATTGTTGTGATCCTTGAATGTGAGATTTTCCGACATCATTACTCCAAAGTCTCGCACATGGGGCTTCTGCTCAATTGAATGCTTCCGTTACAAACTTTATTTCTCTCATTCTTCCATTGCGAAACAAATGAAACTTGTCCTCTTTAAACATCATATGAGGGTGACACTATTTTGATCCTCGAAAGATTCTCTTTTCGTCCTTCATGCTATTTTTTTCCGCTCTACTGAGTGCCTAGAGCTACCTGCATACTCCTTTCTGGTTTTATTTCATTTTTTCCCATAAGGGAGCACCTGAAATTTGTCCTCGCTGAACATCATAATGTTTCATGCGGCCCACTGGAAGATTTGGTCTAGATCCACTTGAATATACACTCAAAAACTAATACTAGTCTCATACAAAGAGTGCAGACATAGCTCCTTTGCATAAGGGAGGTAGTAGAGCACTAGCTAAAAATTACAGACCAGTAGCCCTAACCTCTCACATCATAAAAATCTTCGAAAGAGTGATGAGACGGCAGGTTACAAATTTCATGGAGCAGCACAACCAACATAACCCGAACCAGCATGGTTTTAGAGCAGGACGATCATGTCTGTCACAGCTGCTGAACCATTATGACAATTCCGGAGGCACTGGAAGACGACCAAAACGCAAATGTGATTTACACAGATTTTGCAAAGGCGTTTGACAAATGCGATCATGGAGTGACAGCGCACAAAATGAAGGCCATGGGCATTACGGGGAAGGTAGGCAGATGGATTTTCGGTTTCCTAACACACAGAACACAAAAAGTAGTAGTGAACAGGGCAAGATCCAGCATCAGCGAGGTCAAAAGCTCAGTGTCCCAAGGCACTGTCCTGGCACCTCAGCTGTTCCTCATCCTCATAGCAGACATAGACAAAAACACCCGGCACACTTTTGTGTCATCATTTGCAGATGACACTAAAATAAGCATGAAAGTCAGTACGGTAGAGGACACTGAAAAAGTACAGGAAGACATAAACAGGGTTTTCCAGTGGGCAGTGGAAAACAACATGACGTTCAATGGTGATAAGTTCCAGCTGCTTAGGTATGGAAAGAATGAAGAACTCAAAAGGAACACTATATACAAAACTCAAGAGGGTCACCAAATAGAACGTAAGGAACACGTAAAAGACCTAGGAATAATTATGTCAGCGGACCTTTCTTTTAAAGACCATAACAAGACAAAGATCACGACAGCCAGGAAGATGACTGGGTGGGTATTGAGAACTTTCAAAACAAGGGAAACAATGCCGATGGTGACACTCTTCAAATCGCTAGTGCTCCCTCACTTAGAATATTGCTCAGTGCTGACGACCCCGTTCAAGGCAGGAGAAATACTGGAGCTGGAACAAATACATAGATCGTTTACGGCTCACATTGAGCCAGTAAAGCACCTAAACTACTGGGAACGCCTGCAAGTCTTGAACATGTACTCATTGGAGCGGAGGAGAGAGAGGTACATGATAATATATACCTGGAAGGTACTCGAGGGCTTGGTCCCAAATCTGCACACTGCCATAACAACATACTGGAGTGAGAGATATGAGAGGAAGTGTAAAATAAACCCAGTGAGGAGTAGGGGTGCGGTGGGGACAATAAGGGAACACTGTATCAACATCCGGGGTCCCAGACTTTTCAACATCTTAACAGAAGATATCAGAAACACTGCTGGAACAAGTGCTGAAGCCTTCAAGAGGAAACTAGACAAGCATCTTCTCCAGGTGCCATATCAACCAGGCTGTGATGGATATGTGGGGCGGCGGGCCTCCAGCAGCAACAGCCTGGTTGACCAGGCGAGCAAAAGACGAGCCTGGCCCATGGCCCGGGCTCAGAGAGTAGATATACTCTCGAAATTCTTCAAAGGTATATCAAAGGTACAAATTCTAGTGTCGTCTGCAAAGGAAGATAAGGTGGTATGACTTACGTCCTTATCTATGTCGGATATGAGGATGAGGAAAAGGATGAGGGAGAATGCTGTACCTTGCGGAACAACAGAGCTTGTCACTGTGCCAACTTATTTAACTCTGTTTACTACTACTCTCTGACTTACATTTTTAGAAAGTTAAAAATCTGCCTGTCCACCTCTCCAATTAGTCCTTTTGTATGCGTTTTGTGCACTATTACACCATGATCACACTTCCCGAAGGCTTTGGCAGGAGTCTGTGCATATTACATCTGCATTTCGTCTGTGTTCCAATGTATTCAAGACCATGATGTGAGGGTCCGGTAGTTGTGAAAGGCATAAAGAAACTGCTTTGAACTCATGCTGCCCTACTGCGATGTTGCTTCGTAATACTTTTTCAAATATCTTAATGCGGGACATCAGTGCTATTGGTCTATAGTTCTTCGATACTGCTTCACTCCCATCTTCGTGGAGTGGGGGATATGTCTTGGTTTTTTACGACTGTAGGATGACACCCGTGTCTAGGCTCCCTCTCCAAAGAATTTTACTACCAAAACTTCAATATCATTTGTGATGTGCCTTTACCTTTGATATACCCTTACCTTATACCTTTGACATTCCTTTGAAGAGTTTCGAGAGTTTCACTACTCTCGGAGCCTGGCCATGGACCAGGCTTGTCTGGTGCTTGCCTGGTCAGCCAGGCTGTTGCTGATGGAGGCCTGCTGCCCCACATATCCATCACAGCCTGGTTGATCTTGCACCTGGTGAAGATACTTGCTCAGTTTCCTCTTGAAGGCTTCTACACTTGTTCCAGCAGTGTTTCTGATATCTTCTAGTAAGATGTTGAATAGTCTGGGACCCCGGATGTTGATACAGTGTTCCCTTATTGTCTCCATCGCACTCCTGCTCCTCACAGGGTTAATTTTACATTCCTCGAGTTTTCTTTTTTACTCTGGCAGCCTGGTCCTGGCCCTGGGTCAGGCTTGTTTGGTGCCTGCCTGGCTATCCATAACTGTTACTACCGGCGGCCCGCTGACCTGGTTCAACTAGCACTTGGCACATCAACCAGGCTGTGAGGGATATTGTTCTGGCAATGTTTTTGAAATCTTATGGTACAGTGTTAGTATGGAGCCACGGATGTTGATACAATGTTCTCTTATTATGCCCACTGCCGCATGCTTTCCAGTGGATTTAATTTACACTTTTTTTTCAATATCTCTCACTCCATATACATCACATACATCTCTCTTCTATGCAGTGAATACAGACCTGGAGTATACCTGGAGGGTGTTCCGGGGATCAACGCCCCCGCGGCCCGGTCCATGACCAGACCTCGCGGTGGATCAGGGTCTGATCAACCAATATGTTACTGCCGGCGGCACGTAAACCGACGTACGAACTACAACCTGGCTGATCAGTTACTAACTTTAGCTGCCTGTTCAGCTCCCTCTGAAGACAGTCAAGGGTCTATTACACATTTAGAAATTTGATCTCTGTGATTGCAGTAAATGATCTGTGTCTGCTCCAGCTCTGCTCTCTCTCTCTCTCTCTCTCTCTCTCTCTCTCTCTCTCTCTCTCTCTCTCTTGCCCTAATAGAAACCATCAACACTGAACAATACTCCAAATGAAAGAGCACAAATAATTTGACAAACATCACAATCAACAATATTTCCTTTGTTTTACATTATTACACTCAGATCTCTCACATGTTCTTTTTGTTATATTTGGTGACCTTGTGTTTTACATTATTACACTCAGATCTCTCACATGTTCTTTTTGTTATATTTGGTGACCTTGTGTTCGGTATACAGTGTCTCTCTTCAGTTCTTCAGTCTTTCCATATCTCAGTAGTTAGAAGTTGTTAATACTGAACTTCATATATTCTCAACTGCCCACTAAGGGGCAGTAGGCCTGCTGCAGTGTTCCTCCTTTCTTATGTTCTTAAGTTAAAAGATTTTGTTTATATCATGAAATATTTATGTGTCCTCCTCCGAGGTGATTTTCATACTTATCTTGGTACTGTCTGCAAATTATGATACGTAACTGTGACGAGCGTTGTTACCTGTCTTAGTTATGAGGATTAAAACAGTAAAGGTGCCAGAAGAGTGCCTCGGGGTACCGAGCTTTTTACTATTCCCTGTGTTTTGTTTGCCTATTTTCCCC
>NC_069400.1:78400637-78426697 GCF_026875155.1 Cherax quadricarinatus | reverse complement strand
CAAGCAATTAAAACTAAAAAAATATTAAACTCTTCCCGAACATGGCCCCAAAAGTCTGGCAAGGTTTTCCAGCGCTGACCTCCTCACCAACTTACTCCGAAGAAGGCCTTGGGGGGCACGCCCTCGCACTCTGCTCCAGGCAGTAAGACGCACAACTTCATATGCATCAAGGAACTGAAGAAGAAACTATATGGATGATCCCTGAGTGATGCAACTTTTGTTGATAAATTAGACACATGTGCAACAATTGGGTATCTTTAATGAGAAACGTTTCCTCATTAAAATACCCATATTCTGCACATGTGTCTAATTTATCAACTTGTCGGTTCTCTGAACATCTACAACTTTTGTTAAACAAAGGGAATCAAAACATTTACACAACCCATAACAATTACAACTTTCTGTTGCTTGGTGGTTCAGTTTAAGACACCTTGTGATACCCTTCAAGTCACTTACTGTTTCCAGGTAGGCGAACTGCAGGTCTAGAGAATGTGAAAAAAACTTCATTATTCGTGAATAAAAATTAGTCAAGAATGTAGATTATTGGGAATGTTTGAAATCCCTCAACCCACACTCCTTGGAACGTTGGCGAGAAAGATACATTGTAATCTACTTCTGGAAAATTATAGAGGGATTGGTCCCAAATCTGCATCAAACTCCCTACGAAAACAGAAACTGTGCTGGCAGTCCAAATTACTCCCAGTGAAAAAGCAGAAATGCAATGAGTACGCTAAAAGATAACACAATAGGTGTATAAGGACCATTACTTTCCCGACACCCTCCCTTTTAAGACAGTACTTCATAAGTTCCTCACTTCAGTTCCTGATCAGCCAGGCTGTGGTTCATACGTGTGACTCCATGGCAACAAACACTAACAGCCTGATTGCTCAGGTCATCATCTGGGAAGCATGTTCTGGGATCAGGACCTGGGGGCAGTGACCCTCGGAAACTGTGAACAGGTAAACCGTCTGGTGGAGGGTGTTAAAACACCCTCCAGTGAAAAAAACAATCCTATTCCCATCATTTCACACCTTCCCTTCTGCTTCTAAATAAATCGACCATCATCATGAAAGACAGTACTGACCTCCAACATCATGAAAGACAGTACTGACCTCCAACATCATGAAAGACAGTACTGACCTCCAACATCATGAAAGACAGTACCGACCTCCATCATCATGAAAGACAGTACTGACCTCCAACATCATGAAAGACAGTACTGACCTCCATCATCATGAAAGACAGTACTGACCTCCAACATTATGAAAGACAGTACTGACCTCCATCATCACGAAAGACAGTACTGACCTCCAACATCATGAAAGACAGTACTGACCTCCAACATCATGAAAGACAGTACTGACCTCCAACATTATGAAAGACAGTACTGACCTCCAACATCATGAAAGACAGTACTGACCTCCATCATCATGAAAGACAGTACTGACCTCCAACATTATGAAAGACAGTACTGACCTCCAACATCATGAAAGACAGTACTGACCTCCAACATTATGAAAGACAGTACTGACCTCCAACATCATGAAAGACAGTACTGACCTCCATCATCATGAAAGACAGTACTGACCTCCATCATCATGAAAGACAGTACTGACCTCCATCATCATGAAAGACAGTACTGACCTCCATCATCATGAAAGACAGTACTGACCTCCATCATCATGAAAGACAGTACTGACCTCCATCATCATGAAAGACAGTACTGACCTCCAACATCATGAAAGACAGTACTGACCTCCATCATTATGAAAGACAGTACTGACCTCCATCATTATGAAAGACAGTACTGACCTCCAACATCATGAAAGACAGTACTGACCTCCATCATCATGAAAGACAGTACTGACCTCCATCATTATGAAAGACAGTACTGACCTCCATCATTATGAAAGACAGTACTGACCTCCAACATCATGAAAGACAATACTGGCCTCCAACATCATGAAAGACAGTACTGACCTCCAACATCATGAAAGACAGTACTGACCTCCAACATCATGAAAGACAATACTGGCCTCCAACATCATGAAAGACAGTACTGACCTCCAACATCATGAAAGACAGTACTGACCTCCAACTTCATGAAAGACAATACTGGCCTCCAAACATCATCATGAAAGACAGTACTGACCTCCAACATCATGAAAGACAGTACTGACCTCCAACATCATGAAAGACAGTACTGACCTCCAACATCATGAAAGACAGTACTGACCTCCAAACATCATCATGAAAGACAGTACTGACCTCCAACATCATGAAAGACAGTACTGACCTCCAACTTCATGAAAGACAATACTGGCCTCCAAACATCATCATGAAAGACAGTACTGACCTCCAACATCATGAAAGACAGTACTGACCTCCAACATCATGAAAGACAGTACTGACCTCCAACATCATGAAAGACAGTACTGACCTCCAAACATCATCATGAAAGACAGTACTGACCTCCAACATCATGAAAGACAGTACTGACCTCCAACTCATGAAAGACAATACTGGCCTCCAAACATCATCATGAAGACAGTACTGACCTCCAACATCATGAAGACAGTACTGACTCCAACATCATGAAAGACAGTAACGACCTCCAACATCATGAAAGACAGTACTGACCTCCAACATCATGAAAGACAGTACTGACCTCCAACATCATGAAAGACAATACTGGCCTCCAACATCATGAAAGACAGTACTGACCTCCAACATCATGAAAGACAGTACTGACCTCCAACTTCATGAAAGACAATACTGGCCTCCAAACATCATTCATGAAAGACAGTACTGACCTCCAACATCATGAAAGACAGTACTGACCTCCAAACATCATCATGAAAGACAGTACTGACCTCCAACATCATGAAAGACAGTACTGACCTCCAACATCATGAAAGACAGTACTGACCTCCAAACATCATCATGAAGACAGTACTGACCTCCAACATCATGAAAGACAGTACTGACCTCCAACATCATGAAAGACAGTACTGACCTCCAACATCATGAAAGACAGTACTGACCTCCAACATCATGAAAGACAGTACTGACCTCCAACATCATGAAAGACGGTACTGACCTCCAACATCATGAAAGACAGTACTGACCTCCAACATCATGAAAGACAGTACTGACCTCCAACATCATGAAAGACAGTACTGACCTCCAACTTCATGAAAGACAATACTGGCCTCCAAACATCATCATGAAAGACAGTAACTGACCTCCAACATCATGAAAGACAGTACTGACCTCCAAACATCATCATGAAAGACAGTACTGACCTCCAACATCATGAAAGACAGTACTGACCTCCAACATCATGAAAGACAGTACTGACCTCCAAACATCATCATGAAAGACAGTACTGACCTCCAACATCATGAAAGACAGTACTGACCTCCAACATCATGAAAGACAGTACTGACCTCCAACATCATGAAAGACAGTACTGACCTCCAACATCATGAAAGACAGTACTGACCTCCAACATCATGAAAGACAGTACTGACCTCCAACTTCATGAAAGACAATACTGGCCTCCAAACATCATCATGAAAGACAGTACTGACCTCCAACATCATGAAAGACAGTACTGACCTCCAAACATCATCATGAAAGACAGTACTGACCCTCCAACATCATGAAAGACAGTACTGACCTCCAACATCATGAAAGACAGTACTGACCTCCAAACATCATCATGAAAGACAGTACTGACCTCCAACATCATGAAAGACAGTACTGACCTCCAACATCATGAAAGACAGTACTGACCTCCAACATCATGAAAGACAGTACTGACCTCCAACATCATGAAAGACAGTACTGACCTCCAAACATCATCATGAAGACAGTACTGGACCTCCAACATCATGAAAGACAGTACTGACCTCCAACATCATGAAAGACAGTACTGACCTCCAACATCATGAAAGACAGTACTGACCTCCAACATCAGAAAGACAGTACTGACCTCCAACATCATGAAAGACAGTACTGACCTCCAACATTATGAAAGACAGTACTGACCTCCAACATCATGAAAGACAGTACTGACCTCCAACATCATGAAAGACAGTACTGACCTCCATCATCATGAAAGACAGTACTGACCTCCATCATCATGAAAGACAGTACTGACCTCCAAACATCATCAATGAAAGACAGTACTAGACCTCCAACATCATGAAAGACAGTACTGACCTCCAACATCATGAAAGACAGTACTGACCTCCAACATCATGAAAGACAGTACTGACCTCCAACATCATGAAAGACAGTACTGACCTCCAACATCATGAAAGACAGTACTGACCTCCAACATCATGAAAGACGTACTGACCTCCAACATCATGAAAGACAGTACTGACCTCCAACATCATGAAAGACAGTACTGACCTCCAACATCATGAAAGACAGTACTGACCTCCAACATCATGAAAGACAGTACTGACCTCCAACATCATGAAAGACAGTACTGACCTCCAACATCATGAAAGACAGTACTGACCTCCAACTTCATGAAAGACAATACTGGCCTCCAAACATCATCATGAAAGACAGTACTGACCTCCAACATCCATGAAAGACAGTACTGACCTCCAAACATCATCATGAAAGACAGTACTGACCTCCAACATCATGAAAGAACAGTACTGACCTCCAAACATCATCATGAAAGACAGTACTGACCTCCAAACATCATCATGAAAGACAGTACTGACCTCCAACATCATGAAAGACAGTACTGACCTCCAAACATCATCATGAAAGACAGTACTGACCTCCACATCATGAAAGACAGTACTGACCTCCAACATCATGAAAGACAGTACTGACCTCCAAACATCATCATGAAGACAGTACTGACCTCCAACATCATGAAAGACAGTACTGACCTCCAACATCATGAAAGACAGTACTGACCTCCAACATCATGAAAGACAGTACTGACCTCCAACATCATGAAAGACAGTACTGACCTCAACATCATGAAAGACAGTACTGACCTCCAACATCATGAAAGACAGTACTGACCTCCAACATCATGAAAGACAGTACTGACCTCCAACATTATGAAAGACAGTACTGACCTCCAACATCATGAAGACAGTACTGACCTCCAACACATGAAAGACAGTACTGACCTCCATCATCATGAAAGACAGTACTGACCTCCATCATCATGAAAGACAGTACTGACCTCCAAACATCATCATGAAAGACAGTACTGACCTCCAACATCATGAAAGACAGTACTGACCTCCAACATCATGAAAGACAGTACTGACCTCCAACATCATGAAAGACAGTACTGACCTCCAACATCATGAAAGACAGTACTGACCTCCAACATCATGAAAGACAGTACTGACCTCCAACATCATGAAAGACAGTACTGACCTCCAACATCATGAAAGACGGTACTGACCTCCAACATCATGAAAGACAGTACTGACCTCCAACATCATGAAAGACAGTACTGACCTCCAACATCATGAAAGACAGTACTGACCTCCAACATCATGAAAGACAGTACTGACCTCCAACATCATGAAAGACAGTACTGACCTCCAACATCATGAAAGACAGTACTGCCTCCAACATCATGAAAGACGGTACTGACCTCCAACATCATGAAAGACAGTACTGACCTCCAACATCATGAAAGACAGTACTGACCTCCAACATCATGAAAGACAGTACTGACCTCCAACATCATGAAAGACAGTACTGACCTCCAACATCATGAAAGACAGTACTGACCTCCAACATCATGAAAGACAGTACTGACCTCCAACTTCATGAAAGGACAATACTGGCCTCCAAACATCATCATGAAAGACAGTACTGACCTCCAACATCATGAAAGACAGTACTGACCTCCAACATCATCATGAAAGACAGTACTGACCTCCAACATCATGAAAGACAGTACTGACCTCCAACATCATGAAAGACAGTACTGACCTCCAAACATCATCATGAAAGACAGTACTGACCTCTCAACATCATGAAAGACAGTACTGACCTCCAACATCATGAAAGACAGATACTGACCTCCAACATCATGAAAGACAGTACTGACCTCCAACATCATGAAAGACAGTACTGACCTCCAAACATCATCAGAAAGACAGTACTGACCTCCAACATCATGAAAGACAGTACTGACCTCCAACATCATGAGAAAGACAGTACTGACCTCCAACATCATGAAATGACAGTACTGACCTCCAACATCATGAAAGACAGTACTGACCTCCAACATCATGAAAGACAGTACTGACCTCCAACATTATGAAAGACAGTACTGACCTCCAACATCATGAAAGACAGTACTGACCTCCAACATCATGAAAGACAGTACTGACCTCCATCATCATGAAAGACAGTACTGACCTCCATCATCATGAAAGACAGTACTGACCTCCAAACATCATCATGAAAGACAGTACTGACCTCCAACATCATGAAAGACAGTACTGACCTCCAAACATCATCATGAAAGACAGTACTGACCTCCAACATCATGAAAGACAGTACTGACCTCCATCATCATGAAAGACAGTACTGACCTCCAACATCATGAAAGACAGTACTGACCTCCACATCATGAAAGACAGTACTGACCTCCAACATCATGAAAGACAGTACTGACCTCCAACATCATGAAAGACAGTACTGACCTCCAACATCATGAAAGACAGTACTGACCTCCAAACATCATCATGAAAGACAGTACTGACCTCCAACATCATGAAAGACAGTACTGACCTCCATCATCATGAAAGACAGTACTGACCTCCAACATCATGAAAGACAGTACTGACCTCCAACATCATGAAAGACAGTACTGACCTCCAACATCAATGAAAGACAGTACTGACCTCCAACATCATGAAAGACAGTACTGACCTCCAACATCATGAAAGACAGTACTGACCTCCAACATCATGAAAGACGGTACTGACCTCCAACATCATGAAAGACAGTACTGACCTCCAACATCATGAAAGACAGTACTGACCTCCAACATCATGAAAGACAGTACTGACCTCCAACATCATGAAAGACAGTACTGACCTCCAACATCATGAAAGACAGTACTGACCTCCAACATCATGAAAGACAGTACTGACCTCCAACATCATGAAAGACGGTACTGACCTCCAACATCATGAAAGACAGTACTGACCTCCAACATCATGAAAGACAGTACTGACCTCCAACATCATGAAAGACAGTACTGACCTCCAACATCATGAAAGACAGTACTGACCTCCAACATCATGAAAGACAGTACTGACCTCCAACATCATGAAAGACAGTACTGACCTCCAAACATCATCATGAAAGACAGTACTGACCTCCAACATCATGAAAGACAGTACTGACCTCCAAACATCATCATGAAAGACAGTACTGACCTCCAACATCATGAAAGACAGTACTGACCCTCCAACATCATGAAAGACAGTACTGACCTCCAACATCATGAAAGACAGTACTGACCTCCAACATCATGAAAGACAGTACTGACCTCCAACATCATGAAAGACAGTACTGACCTCCAACATCATGAAAGACAGTACTGACCTCCAACATCATGAAAGACAGTACTGACCTCCAAACATCATGATGAACGACAGTACTAACCTCCAAACATCACGTCAAGCCGTGATCACTAGCCAGCCTTTATTTACAAACTCCCTCACCCCCTTCCTTCTCTCTGGCTAACTTCCCTCTCTTCTTCCATCCCCTCTTTCCCCTGGTAGCCAAATATACTTCGACATAACCCGACTTATTACATCTATTTCCTCAACCAAGTTATCCTATTTTTATTTATAATTACACCTCATTATCTATCCACGTTCCCATAATTAACCAAACAAGCAGCTGCTTATTTTTACATGGCCTGTACAGGACATTACTGATTTTTTTATATGCTCGTTTGCATGGATTTACACGACCCTTGACGCTTCGTTTGGCAATAAGTATGATTACAGAGAGAGAAAATATGCACCACTGTACCTTGCATTTTGCAAGACTTTTTTTTTTCTTCTACGTGGCGTTTGAACTTCGTACTTTTGTGTGTGTGTGTTCCCGTCTGTCAGTGTCTTTGTTCTTGTGTCTGTACGGGTGTTTTGTTTATGCTCAGCTCTGTGTACGTGCTCCCTTTTGTGTGTGCGCTTGTTCAAGGGCATTGTGTGAACTCACCGAGTTGTGTTTGTGGGGGCTGTGACACGGCTCCTGGCCCTGCCTCCTACATTACTCCCATCGGCGTTGCTGACGCCTGACCTCCTACTTACCCTAACTACTCTTGGGGCAAAATGAAGGTGTAGGTTACTACTGACTTCCTTAATGTCAGGTGGTATCAGAGGACCGTGTACCTTCAGGATTGTTCCAGGGTTCAACGCCCCCCGCGGCCCAGGCCTCCTGACATATTGCTGTGGGTTGTCAACGTACAGTCTGACAAAATATCAGCTCCCTGATCACCGAATCCTACAGTACTTTGCTGATGTACACTTGATGTAGATTCCGGGTCACTGCACCTGCGAACCATTCCCACACAAGGCCTCCTGACTGACAGTCAGGCTGTTGGTTCTAGCAGGACACAGACTACTACAGGCACCACACCCCAACTGATTAAGAACCAACTATCATGCTCTTAGCATACTTGCAGCATTTCTGTTACCGGATACGAAAGTTACTGGAGCCTCGCAGCCCAGTAGTGTAGGTACACCAACAACGTACACCCACAACCGTTAGTGTTCAAGAAGGCTGCTGCTACCAGTCACCCGCAGGCCTACACAACCTTCACAACCTACCTGAACTGGCACTTAGCTGAAACTTGCAGTGACTAGCTTCAAGGGTTACTCTACCATCGCAACCTGGAAGGTTCCTAGTCAAGCAGATTGTTTGTATTAGCGGCCAACAGCCCACATACCATCACAACCCAGCTGGTGAGCCACTGATGGATGGGCTTTTTTCCTTGTAAACTTCTACCTTTGTTCCGGTCTTTACCCTTAATATACCTTTAATGAGTTCCGAGAGTTTACTCCTCCCAGAGCCCGGCCATGAGCCAGGATCGTCTGGTGCTTACCTGGTCAACCATACTGCTGCTACTGGTGGTCCGCTGCCCCCACACAACCATTACAACCACGTTGATCTAGACCATTCATACACCTGACATACACAAGAACCTAATCATAGTTGTCATATCAACCTTTGCTGATGACACTAGAATATTATGACAGTGGCGTCTGCTGGTAACAATTTTACATGACAGTGGCGTGTGCTGGTAAACAATATACATGACAGTGGCGTGTGCTGGTAACAATATACATGACAGTGGCGTGTGCTGGTAACAATATACATGACAGTGGCGTCTGCTGGTAACAATATACATGACAGTGGCGTGTGCTGGTAACAATATACATGACAGTGCGTGTGCTGGTAACAATATACATGACAGTGGCGTGTGCTGGTAACAATATACATGACAGTGGCGTCTGCTGGTAACAATATACATGACAGTGGCGTGTGCTGGTAACAATATACATGACAGTGGCGTGTGCTGGTAACAATATACAATGACAGTGGCGTGTGCTGGTAACAATATACATGACAGTGGCGTGTGCTGGTAACAATATACATGACAGTGGCGTGTGGCTGGTAACAATATACATGACAGTGGCGTCTGCTGGTAACAATATACATGACAGTGGCGTGTGCTTGGTAACAATATACATGACAGTGGCGTGTGCTGGTAACAATATACATGACAGTGGCGTGTGCTGGTAACAATATACATGACAGTGGCGTGTGCTGGTAACAATATACATGACAGTGGCGTCTGCTGGTAACAATATACATGACAGTGGCGTGTGCTGGTAACAATATACATGACAGTGGCGTGTGCTGGTAACAATATACATGACAGTGGCGTCTGCTGGTAACAATAATACATGACAGTGGCGTGTTGCTGGTAACAATATACATGACAGTGGCGTCTGCTGGTAACAATATACATGACAGTGGCGTGTGCTTGGTAACAATATACATGACAGTGGCGTGTGCTGGTAACAATATACATGACAATGGCGTGTGCTGGTAACAAATACATGACAATGGCGTGTGCTGATAACAATATACATGACAATGGCGTGTGCTGATAACAATATACATGACAATGGCGTATGCTGATAACAATATACATGACAATGGCGTATGCTGATAACAATATACATGACAATGGCGTGTGCTGGTAACAATATACATGACAGTGGCGTGTGCTGATAACAATATACATGACAATGGCGTGTGCTGATAACAATATACATGACAATGGCGTGTGCTGTAACAATATAACATGACAATGGCGTGTGCTGATAACAATATACATGACAATGGCGTGTGCTGATAACAATATACATGACAATGGCGTGTGCTGGTAACAATATACATGACAATGGCGTGTGCTGGTAACAATATGATGCTCTGCAAGAAGAAATTTCAGTTACTTCGCTAGGGAAGAATGAACTCAAGACTGAAACGGAGTAAGAGAGGAAGAGTGAGAGGCTTGTGGGACACAATGTCAGAGGATCTCGCAATAAAAAAGAATCACAAAACTTGCTATGGCATCCGCAAGAAAAGCAACAATAAGCTGGAGAGCCAGAACATCCACAGCAAGAGATGCCGAGCTAATGACGACACTCTTCAGGTCGCTTGTTCTCTCTGGGCTGGAACACTGCTGTTGATAAATTAGACACATGTGCAACTCTTGGGTATCTTTATTGAGGAAACGTTTCGCCACACAGTGGCTTCATCAGTCCATACATAGGAGAAACTTGAAGAACAGGAGGAGAATGAGGTAATCAGTCCCTCAACCTTGAGTCGATGTGTTCAGTCCATCCTCAAGATTGATGGACTGAACACATCGACCTCAAGGTTGAGGGACTGATTACCTCATTCTCCTCCTGTTCTTCAAGTTTCTCCTATGTATGGACTGATGAAGCCACTGTGTGGCGAAACGTTTCCTCAATAAAGATACCCAAGAGTTGCACATGTGTCTAATTTATCAACATGTCGGTTCTCTGAACCATTCATCTACAACACTGCTGTGAAATCTGGAAAGAACCTTCACTGGTCAGACTCAGACAAGCATCTGAACTACTGAGAACACATTTTAATTTCCCTGAACTGTGGAAACTCCTGTGTATTATTGTGATGCTGTGTATGTCCAAAGATTTAAAAAAAAAAAGTACTTCCTAACTTTGTCTGAGACTTCAGCTGCCATCTATATCCTCTGGCTTCCTCTCCTCGCCACCCATAATATTTTAACCCTCAGAGTATTTAGTATGTCATGATCGTGTTTCCTCTCTTCTACAGCTGTTAGTCTGAGTTATATAAGTTTCTCCTCAACAAGCGTACGGGCGACATTATGGTCATAGTTCACCTCTACTCAAACCATTAATACCTAAAATAGAAATACACTTAAAATCAGTGTATAAATACTGGCATACACATCTCAGTGTATATAAACACTGGTATACACATCTCAGTGTATATAAACAATGGCATACATACCTCAGTGTATATAAACACTGGTATACACATCTCAGTGTATATAAACAATGGCATACACATCTCAGTGTATATAAACTGGTATACACATCTCAGTGTATATAAACACTGGTATACACATCTCAGTGTATATAAACACTGGTATACACATCTCAGTGTAATATAAACACTGGTATACACATCTCAGTGTATATAAACACTGGTATACACATCTCAGTGTATATAAACACTGGTATACACATCTCAGTGTATATAAACACTGGTATACACATCTCAGTGTATATAAAAAATGGCATACACATCTCAGTGTATATAAACAATGGCATACACATCTCAGTGTATATAAACAATGGCATACACATCTCAGTGTATATAAACTGGTATACACATCTCAGTGTATATAAACACTGGTATACATACCTCAGTGTATATAAACACTGGTATACACATCTCAGTGTATATAAACAATGGCATACATACCTCAGTGTATATAAACACTGGTATACACATCTCAGTGTATATAAACAATGGCATACACATCTCAGTGTATATAAACTGGTATACACATCTCAGTGTATATAAACACTGGTATACACATCTCAGTGTATATAAACACTGGTATACATACCTCAGTGTATATAAACACTGGTATACACACCTCAGTGCATATAAACACTGGTATACACATCTCAGTGTATATAAACTGGTATACACATCTCAGTGTATATAAACAATGGTATACACATCTCAGTGCATATAAACAATGGTATACACATCTCAGTGCATATAAACAATGGTATACACATCTCAGTGTATATAAACACTGGTATACACATCTCAGTGTATATAAACACTGGTATACACATCTCAGTGTATATAAACACTGGTATACACATCTCAGTGCATATAAACAATGGTATACACATCTCAGTGTATATAAACACTGGTATACACATCTCAGTGTATATAAACACTGGTATACACATCTCAGTGTATATAAACACTGGTATACACATCTCAGTGCATATAAACACTGGTATACACATCTCAGTGTATATAAACACTGGTATACACAGCTCAGTGTATATAAACACTGGTATACACAGCTCAGTGTATATAAACACTGGCATACATACCTCAGTGTATATAAACACTGGTATACACATCTCAGTGTATATAAACACTGGTATACACATCTCAGTGCATATAAACACTGGTATACACATCTCAGTGTATATAAACACTGGTATACACATCTCAGTGATCATAAAACACTGGTATACACATCTCAGTGTATATAAACACTGGTTAACACATCTCAGTGTATATAAACACTGGTATACACATCTCAGTGTATATAAACACTGGTATACACATCTCAGTGCATATAAACACTGGTATACACATCTCAGTGTATATAACACTGGTTATACACATCTCAGCGCATATAAACACTGGTATACACATCTCAGTGTATATAAACACTGGTATAACACATCTCAGTGTATATAAACTGGTATACACATCTCAGTGTATATAAACACTGGTATACACATCTCAGTGTATATAAACACTGGTATACACATCTCAGTGTATATAAACACGGTATACACATCTCAGTGTATATAAACACTGGTATACATATCTCAGTGTATATAAACACTGGTATACACATCTCAGTGTATATAAACACTGGTATACACATCTCAGTGTATATAAACACTGGTATACATATCTCAGTGTATATAAACACTGGTGTATACACATCTCAGTGTATATAAAACTGGTATACACATCTCAGTGTATATAAACACTGGTATACACATCTCAGTGTATATAAACACTGGTATACACATCTCAGTGTATATAAACACTGGTAATACACATCTCAGTGTATATAAACAACTGGTATACATATCTCAGTGTATATAACACTGGTATACACATCTCAGTGTATATAAACACTGGTTATACACATCTCAGTGTATATAAACACTGGTATACATATCTCAGTGTATATAAACACTGGTATACACATCTCAGTGTATATAAACTGGTATACACATCTCAGTGTATATAAACACTGGTATACACATCTCAGTGTATATAAACACTGGTATACACATCTCAGTGTATATAAACACTGGTATACACATCTCAGTGTATATAAACACTGGTATACACATCTCAGTGTATATAAACAATGGTATACACATCTCAGTGTATATAAACACTGGTATACACATCTCAGTGTATATAAACACTGGTATACACATCTCAGTGTATATAAACAATGGTATACACATCTCAGTGTATATAAACACTGGTATACACATCTCAGTGTATATATAAACAATGTATACACATCTCGTGTATATAAACACTGGTATACACATCTCAGTGGTATATAAACACTGGTATACACATCTCAGTGTATATAAACACTGGTATACACATCTCAGTGTATATACCTTGTTGTGGTAAAAGTTTGAACAAATATTAAAGATGGAGAAGATGAGACATGGGTGGGGAGGAATATCTAGCAGAGGGATACCTTTGATATACTTTTGAAGAGTTTCGGGAGTTAATCTACTCTCTGAGCCCGGCCATGGGCCAGGCTCGTCTGGTGCTTGCCTGGTCAACCACGCTCTTGCTGCTGGAGGCCCGCTGCCCCACATATCCATCACAGCTTGGTTGATCCGGCACCTAATATACCTTACCTTACCTTTGAAGAGTTTCGAGAGTATATCTACTCTCTGCGCCGGGCCATGGGCCAGGCTTGTCTGGTGCTTGCCTGGTCAATCAGGCTGTTGCTGCTGGAGGCCTGCTGCCCCACATATTCATCACAGCCTGGTTGATCTGGCACCTGGTGAACATAATTGTCCAGTTTCCTCTTGAAGGCTTCTACACTGGTTCCAGCAGTGTTTCTGATATCTTCTGGTAAGATGTTGAAAAGTCTGGGACCCCGGATGTTGATACAATGTTCCCTTATTGTCCCCACCGCACCCCTGCTCCTCACTGGGTTTATTTTACACTTCCTCCCATATCTCTCACTCCAGTATGTTGTTATGGCAGTGTGCAGATTTGGGACCAAGCCCTCGAGTACCTTCCAGGTATATATTATCATGTATCTCTCTCTCCTCCGCTCCAATGAGTACATGTTCAAGACTTGCAGACGTTCCCAGTAGTTTAGATGCTTTACTGGCTCAATGTGAGCCGTAAACGATCTCTGTATTTGTTCCAGCTCCGATATTTCTCCTGCCTTGAACGGGGTCGTCAGTACTGAGCAATATTCTAAGTGAGGGAGCACTAGCGATTTGAAGAGTGTCACCATCGGCATTGTTTCCCTTGTTTTGAAAGTTCTCAATACCCACCCAGTCATATTCCTGGCTGTCGTGATCTTTGTCTTGTTATGGTCTTTAAAAGAAAGGTCCGCTGACATAATTATTCCTAGGTCTTTTACGTGTTCCTTTCGTTCTATTTGGTGACCCTCTTGAGTTTTGTATATAGGACTGCCCTTTTGAGTTCTTTCATTCTTTCCATACCTAAGCAGCTGGAACTTATCACCATTGAACGTCATGTTGTTTTCCACTGCCCACTGGAAAACCCTGTTTATGTCTTCCTCTACTTTTTCAGTGTCCTCTACCGTACTGAGTTTCATGCTTATTTTAGTGTCATCTGCAAATGATGATACAAAGATGTGCCGGGTGTTTCTGTCTATGTCTGCTATGAGGATGAAGAGCAGAGGTGCCAGGACAGTGCCTTGGGGCACTGAGCTTTGACCTCGCTGATGCTGGATCTTGCCCTGTTCACTACTACTTTTTGTGTTCTGTGTGTTAGGAAACCGAAAATACATCTGCCTACCTTCCCCGTAATGCCCATGGCCTTCATTTTGTGCGCTGTCACTCCATGATCGCATTTGTCAAACACCTTTGCAAAATCTGTGTAAATCACATCTGCGTTTTGGTCGTCTTCCAGTGCCTCCGTAATTCCGTCATAATGGTTCAGCAGCTGTGACAGACATGATCGTCCTGCTCCTAAAACCATGATGGTTCGGGTTATGTTGGTTGTGCTGGTCCATGAAATTTGTAACCTGCCGTCTCATCACTCTTTCGAGTGGGAGGAGGGAACAATGAATATAGGGGAGAGAGAAAGAGGGGAGAAAGAGGAGGGGAGAAAGAGGAGGGAGAGGGGAGAGAGAAAGAGGGAGAAAGAGAGGGAGGGGAGAGAGAGAGAGAGAGAGAGAGAGAGAGAGAGAGAGAGAGAGAGAGAGAGAGAGAGAGAGAGAGAGAGAGAGAGGAGAGAGAGAGAGAGAGCGAGGGAAGGGGAGAGGGATACAACAGCTGTCTCTCTGTTTTGCATGCTCTAATATAAATAATTAGTTTGTTCCGGCAGCAGCTGAGGGAAGTCTAGGGGCGGGAAGGAAAAGGAAAGAAAAAAACAATGGGAAGAAAAAGGAGTTAAGGAAAAACAGGAAAAGAGAGAGAGAGAGAGAGAGAGAAGAGAGAGAGAGAGAGAGAGAGAGAGAGAGAGAGAGAGAGAGAGAGAGAGAGAGAGAGAGAGAGAGTCAGTTGATCAAATTACAATGCTGGCCCACAGATGGCTCCAACTTCATCCTGTTCCCTACTTGTATGTCTCATAACAATAAAAATGCTTTCAAATGAGCTGATGTAGGTAACAGCGATTACCTTCAGTGATTACCTTCATGGTAGATCTCTAAGTGTAGTTTTCAATGGAACGGAATCAGCAAGACATCCTATTGGGGCAGGTGTTCCACAAGGAAGCGTGCTGGGACCATTGTTATGGAATGTCTACTTCAACGATCTTCTTCGTCTCATCCCAGAATCACATGCATATGCAGACGACTGTACACTGACATTCACTTATCCAAGAGAAGAAAAGCCAGCTGCTCTAAGCTACATCAATCACCAGCTGAGAGCTATATCAGCTTGGGGAAATAGATGGCAAGTAACATTTGCATCTGAGAAAACGCAAATGATGATGGTCTCTAGGCACCATGATGGTAATGCTGGTGCAGTAGTAAGGATGAATGGGAGGGTGTTGGCACCTGGAGAAGAAATTGATATCCTTGGGGTGAAATTTGACTCCAAACTAACCATGAAGAACCATGTTGTAAATCTTGCAAACAAGGCAGCCAGGAAGCTTACAGCACTTCGCCGTATCTCCCATCTGCTTGACAGCAGGGGTTGCAAGATTCTGTTACGAGGCACAAGTACGCTCACACCTTCAGTATGCTCCACTTTCTTGGTTTGTCTGCCCCCCTCTCATCTGCGACTGGTTGGCAGAGTATGAGAACAGAGCAAGACGTCTCATCTCTCGCCTGGACCCATCCTGGATAGATCTGTCATCTCAGCAGAGCCTTCAACATAGGAGGGATGTGGGTGGCCTTACTGTTATGTACAAGGCCAATATTGTCAAAGTACCACACTTGGATCCACTTCGAGGACAGTGTGAAACAAACTTTTATGCCACAAGACGGGCAGAAAGCAGCAACTTCACTCTGGCTGTACCCTTCTCCAGAAACATCACTCCATCTGAGATCATATATACCCAGGATGACTCGAGTATGGAACACATTCGTACAGCATAAATGATGTCAACGAGATAACGTCAGTTGATCAAATGAAAAATGCTGGCCCACAGATGGCTCCAACTTCATCCTGTTCCTACTTGTATGTCTCATAACAATAAAAATGCTTTTCAAATGAGCTGATGTAGGTAACAGCTCTTAGCTTTGCCAATAAAGTTTAGGAATCCTTAACCTGTAAATAGCTTGTCAATAAAGCTAGGGATCCTTAACCTTGTCAAACCCTGTGTAAAAAAAAAAATAAAGTCAACCACCCAGCTACTCGTATCTTGGCTCAGCAGTTTTGTGCTTTATACAAGACCACAGAGCTACATCCTAGCAGCTGCCCAGGTGTCCTACCTGCCTCAGCGGGCAGGCACCTTACACACCAAACAACTCAAGCTGACCACGGTAGGGTGGGGATTGAACTCGTGGCAAGTGAGTCGTAAAACTCTAGGCCAGCGCGTAAGCCACTGAGCCAGCTGGCCAGCTCAATCGCCACACGTACCGTGCTTTGTTTGCAATCGTGTCATTACGATTTTGTGAGTCAACTCAAGCTGAACACATCATGAGGAGCCAGTCTATCAGCATCCTGTCGGCCAACATCAGAAGCTTCATTACCAATACTGGAGAACTCAAGCGAAATTTCGTGAACACTCGACGTCCCGACATGATAGCTGTTGCTGAAGCATTTTTGGACTACAGGACTTCAGAAAATTTTACTGGAATTGCTGGCTACATCTCATGGATGAGAAGAGACAGGCAAGGTCAAGGAGGAGGTGTTGCTGTGTGCTTCTCTAAAAGTGTACATGCCCAGCACATCGATATTACCATCCCTACTCACCTAGAAATGATGCTCTTCAAGTTATGCATAAACAATAGTACCCCCCATACCTGGAAAGTATTTCGGGGGTCAACGCCCCCGCGACCCGGTCCAAGACCAGGCTTCGTGATCATATTTGTCAAATGCCTTTGCAAAAAAAAATTTTTTTCCGCGTGCATCAAAACCCCTACCACCCTTAAAAGGCCTGGTAGCTATAGCCTGGGATTTAAGGGACACTTAAGTACTCCTGTAATTCTAATAACATGTGCTGTAAAGGTGTGAGCTTTTCTCAGACTTCTACAACACAATTGTCCTCAAATATCTGTTAAGTTATGCCATGACTTAAGGAAAGATCCTGGACTTCACTTTACGAAACAGACGAAGCAAATGCAATAGTAATTATGGACAAGGTAGATTATAGTGGAAAAACGAACTTGTTATTAGAAGACTGAGGAACTTAGGTGCCTCTTAAAGAACCTACCAGGAAACCTGGTCTCAGGTCATGGACCGTGAGTAGAGTGCTGGAAACCAGTCACGGCTATGTCACAAGTAATCACTGGCTCTCCCTCACCTCGGTTATCCACCAGAACACATTAATTATCCTTTCATTATCATATTTGTCTTATCCTCGCTATCCAATATTTTTTTTCCGTATTTTCGATCATTCTTGTCCCATGATTATTTTAATTCTCACCTCTCAAGTTCATTAACTTGGTGCATCTTCCACAAAGTCCAACAGAACAAACCTTTGCCGACAACATTTTGCTCAGGGAGAGTTTTATCAAGTCACCTTGAGCGAAACGTTCTCTCAATATCTTCCTCTGCTAGAAGTGTCTTCATATTAACATACTCATACTTTTGACATTAAGGATTAAGACGACGAGAGCTGTCGTGAGATGGGAAGGAAGAAGGATAAGTAAGGATGAAAATGACTGGAAAAGGATGATGAGTTTTGAGATTTTCTACACCTGGAACCCGGCCTTAAGCTAGGCTTATTTGGTGGTTGCCTGGTACACCAGGCTGTTGCTGCTGATGGCCCGTAGACCCACACATCCATCACAGCCTGGTTAATCTGGCACCTGGTGAAGATATTTGTCTAGTTTCCTCTGAAAGACTTCTACACTCGTCCCAGCAGTGTTTCTGATATCTTCTCTCAAGATGTTGAATAGTCTGGAGCCACGGATGTTGATACAGTGTTCTCTTATTGTGCTCACTGAACCCCTGTTTTTCACCAGGTTCTGCACTCCCATATCTCTCACTCCAATATGTTGTTATGGCAGTGTGCAGAACTGGGACAAGGCCCTTAAGTACTTCTCAGTACCCTGACCCTGACCTTTGCAGCACTCCTGGGGATCATCGCCCCTGTGACCCGCTCTCTTACCCAAATAATCGTCCAGGTTGTTGGTGCCTGCATCTCGTACTACGACAGAGGCAGGAATCCTCAAAACCTCTGACAGGTTTCGAGGGTTTTTCTGCCTTTTTGGCCTGGCCTTAGGCCCGACTTCCTCACCGACTGCTGGTCAATCAGGCTATGGCTGTTATCCACCCGCGGTCCCACAAAACCATTATAACATGGATGATGTGACACATTTGAGTCCAGTTTCCTCTGGGAAACTTTACATCTGTCCCAACTGTTTACAAACGTAAAAAAAACAATCACCATAATTATGTTTATACGTGTACATCCACCAAGTAATGGAGGATAAACATCAACTCTGACAGCACCACAAATCTTCACCTCCGCCCTACGAAATAATACTTGTGAAAATTAGGTAATATTACTTTCAAACTTCGTGTAGTAAGGCTGTAACCCCGAGATGAATAGCTTAATAACACGCCATAGTGTCCTGCGCCCCTCCGCCTGTGACATACCAGTGGCTGGTATTCAGAGTTCCACTCTTGCAGTCCGTGACGACGACCAAACTTCCCTATTGACAGCTTAATTAATCAAGCTGTTATTGCCAGCGGCCAGCAGACTACAGAGCCACCATTTTCACGGAATTTTTTAATTTTAATTATCACACTGGCCGATTCCCACCAAGGCAGGGTGGCCCAAAAAGAAAAACTTTCACCATCATTCACTCCATCACTGTCTTGCCAGAAGGGTGCTTTACACTACAGTTTTTAAACTGCAACATTAACACCCCTCCTTCAGAGTGCAGGCACTGTACTTCCCATCTCCAGGACTCAAGTCCGGCCTGCCGGTTTCCCTGAACCCCTTCATAAATGTTACTTTGCTCACACTCCAACAGCACGTCAAGTATTAAAAACCATTTGTCTCCATTCACTCCTATCAAACACGCTCACGCATGCCTGCTGGAAGTCCAAGCCCCTCGCACACAAAACCTCCTTTACCCCCTTCCTCCAACCTTTCACGGAAATATTTATCATATCTGTAGATACCGCATTTTCCGGCATATAGGGCGCACGAGAATATAAGATATTAGGAGGGTGTTATCGAGCAGTTGTAACTTAACGTTAGTTAACAACCCCTAAAGCGTAACCCAAAGCCTACCCTTGACCTTGACCTCGAGCATATAAGGCGCAGGCTGATTTTCCAAGACTTTTTTTTGGGGGGGGGGAAAATAGGAGCGCCTTATATCCCTGAAAATAGGGGAATACCTGTGATTTACCTATGACTGGGTTCAAGGGTTTTTCTACCCCTACAGCCCACCTCGAGACCATGTCAACCACACCGCAGTTACCTGCTTTCACATGTTTTCACTTGAGACCTCTCCAGAGGTTTTCCGGCTGTAAATTATGAGGGATTGTTGCTGCCTACAATCCAGGGAGCACAGTACAAAGGACTTCATATTTTCCAGTAAATTAGATGATTGACTGAGTTTATATGGTCACCGGAGGATCTCCGTACATTCTCCAGCTCTAGGATTTCGCTTTCCTTAAAGGGAGCTACTGATGTGCCTCAGTGTTCCACATTAATGGTATACATTACCGACAAGATGAAGAATTATACACGTGAAACGTCTGGGTATCTTTATTTGTAGACGTTTCGCCATCCAGTGGCTTTATCAGTACAAATTCAACGACATGATGAGAAGATAGTAGAACTATATACAAAAGATGAGGTAATCAGTCCCTCAGCCTTGTATATACTTCTAAAGTCTTCCAATAATGTCCTTGAATTCGTGTTGATAAAGCCACTGGATGGCGAAACGTCTACAAATAAAGATACCCAGATGTTGCACATGTGTCTAACTCTTGATCAGTGCTTCAGCCTCTAGGCTGGAACACTGATAGATAGAATAATTTAATGACTACTACCTCGGCTTCTCTTTTTCTACTTGTCCAGCCTATTTTTTTTCTTTGCGACTAGGATAATAATATTATCGTTATCAATGAATATGAGATCTTCTAACATTACCATTCCTAAGTCTCGTTAAAATTTCACTCTATTCAATGACTGGGAACTCAGTAAAGTCTAAAAGTTCTGAGCAGGTACTCTCTGGAGAGGAGGAGGAAGAGATACAATGTATAAATGGAAGATACTTGAGGGCCTCGTCCCCAACATACACTTACCATTACGTACTGGAGAGCTATGGAAGGAAGAGTAATTAAATCCCAGTGAAAAGCTGGGACTGCATCGCCAAAATAGGGAAACACTATATCAACATCCCTGGACCCAGACTATTCAACATCTTACCAAAGGATATAAAAACACTTCATGGGGGAAGTCGATCAATATCTCAACCAAGTGTCAGATCAACCAGGCTATAATGGATATGTGGCCCAGCAGGCTGCTAACAGCAACAGCCTGGTGACCAGCACTACACAAGTCATGACCAGGCTGCGGAACAGGAAAAAAAAAACTCGAAACTCATCACAGCACAGGGCCATAGGCCTATTTTAAACATTGTAGATAAATGGTTCAGAGAACCAATAAGTTGATAAATTAGACACATGTGCAACACTTGGGTAAATTTTATTGTGGAAACGTTTCGCCACACAGTGACTCATCAGTCCATACAAAGAAGAATGGTGATCAGTACGAGTTTGAAGTAATCAGTCCCTCAGCCTGGAGTCAGTGTAATTAGTCCATCAATCTTGATTGATGGACTCCAGGGACTGATTGCCTCAAACCCCTTCTAATTTTTCACCATTCTTCTTTGTACTGGACTGATGAAGTCACTGTGTGGCGAAACGTTTCCTCAATAAATTTACCCAAGTGTTTGCACCTGTGTCTAGTTTGCCTATATAACACTGTAACCAGACTGCTCGTACAGTTTAAGCGGGTAGTGATCTAGTTCTTGAACACCCGGAGTCATCCACCACGGATGTTAAACACAACAAGATGGCAAGCCAATGATAATACTCCAACAGCTCTGCTCATGGCAGGCGAGATTGTAGCCAACCTTCGCTGCTCGCATAAATTCAGTCAAGCAGTCAAATTACTGGGAACGTTTGAAGTCCCTCGGCTTGCACTCCCTGGAACGTAAGGCAGAGATACATTATAATCCATACCTGGAAAATTCTAGGAGGATTTATCGAAATCTGTCTGAAGGAAGTTTCTGGGGGTCAATGCTCTCACAATGCTCTCCCCAGACCAGGCCTCCTGGTGGCTCAAGGCCTGCTCAACCAGGCTTTTAATGCTGGCCGCAAACAGCCCCACGTATCAACTACAGTCCAGCTGGTCATGAACTGAAAGTAAAAGGCTCGGCAGACGGTGTTAAATGCACCAATGAAAAGCAGAAGCGCAGCAAGTACGATAATGGAAACTTTAAAAAGCGTGAAGGGACCTAGACTCTTCAATGTCCTCCCTTCATGTATAAGTGGGATTACCAACCAACCCCTTAAGTCAGTGCGTAATGAGCAGGGCTGCGGTGCATACGCTGGACTTTGTGCGGCTAGCACCAACAGCCTGGTTGATCAGGCTATCCACCGGGAGGCGCAGGAGAGTTAATCGGAACACTCTCCAGGTAAACCCCAGGTGCCTTTGTTATCCCTTTGATGATTTGCGATAGCTTTTACTACTCCCGGAGCCTAGCCATAGGCCAGGCTTGTCTGGTGCTTGCCTGGTCAACCAGGCTGTTGCAACTGGTATACTCCACACAGACCTCAGGTACACCCCGGTGTTCTACAACTGCACCAATAACAGAAGGTATGAGCGTTAGGGTAATGGTGAACATGATCTCGTACAGGGAACGTGCCGTGTTTCCTCACGAAGACACTCAGTGGTGAGGGAGGGTAATTACTTGTATATTTACAGAGGATGTGGGGAAGCCTGAGGCACTTGGTAATTTAGCTTCCAGTCAGGCAATTATCATCATCCTGTCTTCTTCTAAAATGTAAACAGCTCACACTATCAATGTATACAAAGCGCTTAAGCTGTGTTTCCTCGGTACGATGAACTAGCAATGTACCGATGTCTTCACGACTGATCTTAAGTCACTGACACAATACACAAATAACCCGCACATAAAAGACAGAAGCTTACGACGACGTTTCGGTCCGACTTGGACCAGTGACTTTGTCAATGGTCCAAGTCGGACCGAAACGTCGTCGTAAGCTTCTGTCTTTTATGTGCGGGTTATTTGTGTATCGTTCCAGTCACGGTATTGTGCCTTTTTGTTATTTATTCACTGACACAAGTTGCAGATCACCCAGGCTGTGGTGCTAATGCCGCGCTACGTTAGCGAGCACCAACAGCCTCAGAGATCATAAGAAATATAAGATACAATGAACACTGCAGTAGACCTGTTGGCCCATACTAGGCAGGTACTTCGCAAATCCAACCCACTAACGGAATAAACGGTACCCAAGCAATAAGCTTTGACATTTGTATTTACTTGGTACAGGACCAAACTGCGCTATGATGAAAATCTCCAACATCACCAATTAGGTCAACCTACCTGAAGATTACCTGTGGTCGATTTCGGTGGTGATGGTCCCGGGGTGCGGTCCCAGACCACGGAGGAGACGAACGTAAGCACCACAGCCAGGATGAACTGGAATTGACTTCAAGAACTTATCCAATTCTCTCTTGAAGATAGCGAGGGGTGTGTTAGAAATTCCCATTATGTATGAATGGAGAGTGATGAACATTCTTGGTCCCTTTACATTTATTAAGCTGGCTTTAGTGTGCTTACTAAATGTACTCAATGGGGTATTTTGTACCGTCTGCCGAACCTCTTGCTTGTGCAGGGACAGCGAGAGGCAAGGGTTTCCAAGAGGTAAGTGTTTCCAAACACCAACCAATCTGGGCCAGGGAGCCACCAGCAGCAACAGCTTGGTTGATCAATCAACCACCAGAGGAGCCGGACCCAGGGCCGGGCTCCAGGAAAACTCTCGAAACCCTTCAAAGGTATATCAAAAGAACTTCCAGGAAGCCGACTTAACCAGTAATAACAATAACAACAACAACTTGCCAGCCTCTCAGCCTGAGGGGCCGTGTTTGTTGCTGTAACAATATCTAATCTATTTATCTTTGGTGCAGATAACCGAACTTTGTCAATATTATCACCTGTAATACAGTCACTGCTGAACAAACACTAAAACTGGACTACTAACATATATATATATATATATATATATATATATATATATTATATATATATATATATATATATATATTAATATTATATATAATATATATATATATATATATCAGAGCCTGGCCCATGGCCGGGCTCCGAGAGTAGTCAAACTCTCGAAGCTCTTCGAAGGAAGGTACCAGTGGTAGGGAGGCAGCAGTGACCAGGTTTACAGGTTTTAATGTATTATGCCAGCCTGGCCTCATACCAGCCTTCCCTGTTGACCGCTTGATCAACCAGGCTGTTAATGTATTATGCCAGCCTGGCCTCATACCAGCCTTCCCTGTTGACCGCTTGATCAACCAGGCTGTAGGTGCCTACACAGCCCTAACAACCAGACTGATCTGCTCTTCCTAAAGCAGTGATATACAGTGAAATTAATAAAAAAAATGTTTGGAACACCCTGAACAGGCTTCCTGGTTGACAGCCTAGCATTCAGGCTGTTGGTGCTTGCATCATGCACTCCCATGTAAGCACTGCTGCCAGACTGATTACTGCTTGTATACCCGAAGGATACTTCCGGTTGACAACCCCACAGCGGCCCGGTCCCAGACCAAGCCTCCCGATGCATCAAGGCCAGATCAACCAAGCTGTTACTACTGACTACAGTGAAGAAACGTTTTCAAGTTCCCTCGATAGGTGGTGCTAAATATCCCCAAAGAGAAGCAAGGATAAGAACATAAGAAAGGAGGAACACTGTAGCAGGCCTGTTGGCCCATACTAGGCAGGTCCTTCACAAATTCAATCCATTAACAAAATATTTGCCCCTAACAATAAGCTCTAGGATGCAGTAAGTCCACTAAGAAATAACTTGATAAGTGTCAACAGACCAAGACTTTTCAGCACCATTCCCTCATAAACAAAGAGATATTACAACAGCTTCCTAACTGTCCTCAAGGGAGAACTTGTTAAGTTCCTCAAGTAGTAGATCAACAAAGGGGGACTGTGTACCTACAGGACTGCAGGTTGTCATATCAACACCTGGTCGGCTAGCCCATCAAACAGAAAGTCGCTGAAGCCGGCTGAGGCGGGTCGACCAGGAAAGCCACGACAGCAGCTCTGCACTCTATCCAGGACCTGACTCATGGACGTTATATCCAAGAAGCTGCAAGAAACCACTGTCTCTTGCTTGGAACATCGTAATGGAAAAAAGAGGAGGACCTGGACCAGAATCATCACGCTCCCTTTAAAACCCCAAAAGGCGGCAGTATAGCAATACTGCAAAATAATAGAAGATTGTTTCCAAAAGTCAATGGATGCATCCCGCGACCCGGTCCCTAGACCAGGCTTACTTGTTACCGCATCTCTGTGGAAAGCCACAAACAAACATTTGGTTCGTAAGGAATCGACTAAAAAGTGAGTGTTGACTTTGACTACTATGAAGTTTTTCTTAAAACTGGAAACCCCTTTTTTTTTTGGCTCTAAAGGGGGCCTGGGCCAGGAAACATCCCCCAAAACCCCAAAAAGGGGGTAAAATACTAAAAAATTT
>NC_069400.1:78360138-78400137 GCF_026875155.1 Cherax quadricarinatus | reverse complement strand
AATAATGAAAGGGGACCGGGGGAGTAAATGTCTGAGGATCTCATTTTAAAGGGACACAACAGTGCCCGATCGCCGTGCAAAAAAAAAATGATAGGATGGAAAATGAGAATTTTCAAAAACGAAAGATCCAAGCCCTGATGACCTTTTCAAATCACTTGTTCTCTCTGGCTGGAATACTTCTGTAAAATAACTTTTCCCATCAAAGCAGGTGAATCGCAGATCAGAAGTGTACAAGACCTTTATGCAGTTAAGTTTTGTAAAAGCACCTTAACTACGGGGAACGCTGGAAGCACTTGACTTGTACCGTTGGAACGCAGGAGGAATAAAACATAATCTACACTTGGAAAATCTTGGGAAAGGGAAATGGCCCAAATCGCACCAGAAACACTCCCTAAAAAAGAAAAAACTGGGCGGGGCGATGCAAAATGCCCCCAAATAAAAAGAGGGCGCCATTGGTAATAAGAGAAAACACCATAAGGCCGGGCCCAAAACTGTTAAACAGCCCCCCCATCAAGCTTGGGGGAATTCCCCAATAAACCCCGGGGCTGCCTTGAAAGAGAGCAGGACAGATCCCAAAGTCAGTCCCGGGATCAGCCGGCGTGACCAACTCGACCGTGCGGCCACCGTAACGCCTAGTTGATCACCCCCTGACCTCGGGACCTGGTCAGGGCCGGGGCCGGGGGGGGGTTTTGACCCCGGAAAAAACCTCCAGGAACCTCCAGGTAACCACCCCCCCCCCTCCTCCATCACCCCCCCCCCGTCCCTTCTCCAGTCACCACCCCGTCCCCCTCCAGTCACCGCTCGCCCTCCTCCAGTCACCACCCCCCGTCCCCTCCCCCACCCCCCCCCCGCCCCTCCCCCATCACCCCCCTCCCTCCCCTTCCCACCCCCGACCCCCCTCCGGCACCCCCCCCGTCCCTCCCCCTCACCACCCCTGCCTGCAACCCACGATGGGGGTACCATGGGGGGTATAGGGGCGGAAACAATGGAGTATTAGTGGCTGGTACAATGGAGTACTATGGCTGTTACAATGGTAATACAGTGGCGTACCAGGGGTACAGTGGCACGTACAATGGTGGACACAGCAGGTCCATGGGGGGCACTATGGCAGGTACAATGGGTGGAAAAGTGGGGGTACAATGGTGGTACTAGTGGCACGTACAAGGTGGTACAGGGGCACTACAATGGTGGACTAGTGTCAAGTACAATGGTGGTCAGGCAAGTACCATGGTGATGGAAACCCTATGGCGGTACAATGGGGACTAGGGGCAGGACAATGGTGGAAAAATGTCAGGTAAAAAGGGGGACTTTTTTCGGGTACAATGGTCCCCTGTGCAGTACAATGGTGGGGTTTTAGGTTGGCGGGCCCCACAATGGTGGACAATTTTTTCAAGACAATGGTGGTACAGGTTCAGGTAAAAAGGTTTTACAGTGTCAGGTAGTTTGGGTGGTACTATGTCGGTAAATGGGGAACTCGTGTCAGGTAGAAATTGTGGACTAGGTCAGGTAGAATGGGGGTACAGTGTCAGGTACAATGGTGGACAGTGTTAGGAAAAAGGTGGACTATCCGGGTGCAATGGGGTACTGAGTCAGGAAAAAGGGTGGTACTATGTAGGTACAAGGTGACTATGTCGGGTTTTACAATGGTGGACAGTGTTGGGTTACAATGGTGGTACTACCCCGGAACAAGGGGGTTTACAGTTCGGGTCATGGGTACTAGTGTCAGGTATAATGGTGGTACTAGTGTCAGGTAAAAAGATGGTACTAGTGTCAGGTACAATGGGGTACTAGTGTCAGTACAAAGGGGTGGTACTAGTTTTAGGTACAAAGGGGGAACGGCCAGGTCCCTTTGGTGGTACTAGTTTTTATACAAGGGGGAAAACTAGTGTCAGGTAAATGGTTTGGAAACAAGTGTAAAAGTACAAGGGTTTACAGTGTCAGGACAATGGTGGTACTAGTGTCAAGTACAAGGGTGGTACTAGTTCAGGACAAGGTGGTACAGGGGCAAGTACAAGGGGTTACTGTGTCAGGTACAATGGGTACTAGTGCGGTACAATGGTGGTACTATTTCCCCGGTACAAGGGGTACTAGTGCCAAGTACAAGGGTGGACTAGTTTCAGGTAAATGGGTACTAGTGTCATTTACAATGGGGACTAGTGCGGGTAAAAGGGTTTACTAGTGTAGGTAAAATGGGGACTAGTGTCAGGTACGGTGGACAGGTCGGGTAAACAATGGTGGTACTAGTGTCGGGCCAATGGTGGCCTAAGTCGGGCACAATGGTGACGTGTCAGGAAAATTGGACTAGGTCGGGCACAATGGGGGCATAATGTCAGGCACAATGGGGGTCTGTGTCAATACAATGGTGGTACAGTGTCAAGTAAAATGGGCTATGTCAGGTACAATGGTGGTACTAGTGTCAAAACAATGGGGGACAGTGTCAGGTACAATGGTGGCACTAAGTCGGCAAAAGGGTGTCGTCGGGGTTTTTTTCAGTTTAGATGGTTGTAGTTAAAACACCTTGTTGGAGGAACACTTATATTTCAGACTGGGGAAAGGGAGGCCCAGCCGCCTTTTGCTGCCGGTGGGTCAAAAAGGAAAAAACTGGGAGAGTTACAGGGGCCTTTCAGCCACATACCATCACGTGACGTCACACAAAAAAAATTTCCTTGGCCTACGGGACGGTATGTAAAAACATATGGAGGAACAACTATGGTACTCAGTAAGCTTACAACACATGTGGGGGTCAGCAACTATGCTGCAATGGTGTACTGTGCAGGAAAAATGGGGTACTAGGGCGGGTACAATGGTGGTACTAGGTAAGTACAAATGGTACTAGTTCGGGTTACAATGGTGGTACTAGTGTCAGGAAAATGGGGTGCTGTGTCGGGTACAATGGGGGCCCAGTGTCAGGTACAATGGGGGACTAGTGCGGCAAAAAGGGGTGGTGCTAGTTCGGGTACAAGGGTGGCACTATTCAGGTACATTGGTACTGTGTCGGGTTTACAAGGGTGGTAAGTGCAGGTACCATGGGGTACTATGTCAGGTACAATGGTGGAACTAGTTTAGGTAAAAGGGTGGACTGTGTCACGAACAATGGGGGGTACTTGTGGGAAAACAATGGTGGCACTAGTTTTCAGTACAATGGGGTTTTAGTGCAGGTACAATGGGGTACTATGTCGGTACAATGGGGGGAAATTAGTGTCGGGTACAATTTGGGTACTAGTTCAACAATGGTGGTACTAGTGTCAGGACAATGGTCTTACTAGTGTCGGGTAAAATGGGGACATTCAGGTACAATGGGGGGAACTAGTGTCAGGTACAATGGTGGTAAGTGACAGGTACAAGGGGTATACTAGGTCAGGTACAACGACAAAGTAAAAAACTCTGGGGAAAAAAAAAACTCGGGGAAACTCTAAAAGGGATAAAAAGGTAATCACGACTTTTCAACGCCCTCTCTGTGCAAAAAAAAAAATTACGCAGAAACCTCGGGCCTTCTTCAAAAGGAAAATTGACATTCCTGCAATCTTCCGACCAAGGGGTTTGCGTTTCGTACACGACGTGGCGGCCCCAGCAATAACCGGGGACAGGCCTTTGATCTCCAGGAGGCCTGGTCGGGAACCCCCCACGGATTTTTTTCCTGGAGTCAACGACCCCCGGAAACATTTTTCGGTCCTCAGTGGATGTAAAAACCCCAATTTTCTCAAAAGGACACAACACACAACACAAACACACAAATGGTGGGGACCGCGGGAACCAGGGATCAATAGAAGGGTTTTCTGGTGGGGAGGAAGGGGTGGAGGAGCAGGGGAAAAAGGAGGAACAAGAGTGGGAGAAAAAAATTAGGAAGCTTTCTAAAAAAAATGGAGAAAGAGCCCTGTGAAACTGGAAAAGGGGTTGGAAAAGGAGACAAGAATTGGGGGCACAATCGAAACTGCAGTAGCCAGGAAAGGGTCCTAAATTTGAGATAAATACTGAACGAGTTACAGGGCATGCCCCAAGAAGACACGCAATGAGCTGAGAGGCCGAACAGGAAGGAATTAAAATTATGCTAAGTCATATCAGCCTGCCAAAAAGGCCAAGGAGTAAAAGGGAAGAACACGGGGGCAGATGGAGAGGTGATGGGTCGAAATCGAGCCCCAAACCAGCATCAAGAGCCCGGGAAAAATAAAGGGGGAGAAAATGACCACATACGGGCAGGATCCAGAGTAAAAGAGGGTAGGCAATGGGGGGGGAAAGGGCAAAATAAAAGTTTTACCCCAGGGCTTGAGAGAGAGGAAAGGACACACACTAAAAGGGGGCAGGAAAAAAGAAAGGAGATTGAAAAAATCATCAGGAAATATTTAAAGATGGACGAGATTGTAAATTTTGAGAGAATAGGGGGTCTCGAAAGGAAAAAACCCGACCCATCAAGCTGATTTCGGACGAAAAGTGCGGACGGGACCCTCCAAGAGAAACCAGGGTTTTTTTAAAAAATTTGGAAAGGTACAAAAGGTGTTCCTAGACAGAACAAACACAAACAAAGACAGCAGCTGAAGGAGAGGAAAAAAAAAGCGAAAGGACTAGGAAAGGAGACAAGAATGGAACCACAGAGGTCAATCAAGCAGAACAGGAGCGGGGGCCCAAGCACACCCCAATATTCTCAAAACCCCCACAACCTATCACACCACCCAAACACACTACAATCCAACCCAATTTCCCCCCAAACCCGGCTATAAAAATCCCACAGAAAGAAAACCAGGTCCCCACCCTCCAGGCCCCCCCAATCAAGTGCTGGAAAGGAAAGAAGGTATGGTACACAAATCTGATGGATAACAAATAAGTGGGAGGAGGGGCACAAAGAGTCAAGAGGCATTACCGGACATCAAGCCCACAGAAACCAAAGCTTACAGGTTGAAAACAGATCCATTTTTCCAAAGGGGATACCAGACCCTGAGGAAAGACAGAGGGAACAGGGGGGGGGGGAGGGGGCATTACGATCAAAACCGATGGAAATTTTAAAGACGGGGAGAGGGGAAACAGGGGAGAAAAAAGTGATTACATAGCAGGAATGCTTCATTGGGGCCCCAAAGGGTGGTAATAGCAGTGTGAAAAACCCACCACAGAACAGCAGGAGGGCCAACAATGTACACAAACAATAGAGCGTGATTGCACACGGCGCAGTGGCCAGAAAGCCATGCAGCGGGGCAAAGCTCCTGATCATGGGTGACTTTAACCAAAAGGGAGATCGATTGGGAGAACGGGAGCCACATGGGGCCCCCAAGAACTGGGGGCTAAGATGAGGAGGTGGTACGGAAAATTTCATGTACCAACACTAAGGGACCTACAAGAGAAGAGGAAAGGGGATAAAACCACAAGGCGGACTTTGCATTCACCTTGAGTAGTGCAGATACAATATCACTAAAAAACCCCTTGGGCCAGCGATCAGGGGTTTTTTAAGCCGAATCGCATAGACTACAAATGGAGGGAGAAGCAGGAAGGCCGGCGAAGAAGCCAAACTACAAGAAAGGGCTACATGGAATGGGGAAACTTCCTAAACGGGTTCAGGGGAAAAAACTGGCAGGGAACCCATTTAAGGAGATGGAAATGTAGCAACAATATCAAGGAGGCTGAGGAGGGTTTGTACCCAAGGGAACAGTAATGAAAAGGCCAGGATAACCCATGGTTCACCCAAAAGGTGCAGGGGGCAAAAACCCCAAGGTGCTAGGGAAGGGAAGAAATTAAAAGGAAAGGATCAGAAGAATAAGGAGAGCATTTTGTAGACCCAGAAACAAAAACACAATAAAAAGGGGGGGCCAAAAGACAATATAAAACGATATAGCCCCGAAAGCCAAACTGACCCGAAACTGTTTACACCAAAAACAGGAGGAAAAAACAGTCAAGGGGACCGGCAATCGGGCAAAGGAAAGGAAGGGGGAGAGAAACAAGAAATGACCGTAAAGTATGGAAAACCAAAAAGAGATTCAAAGAAGTGTTCAAAGGAGACAAAGGGGCCCAAAAGCAAAGGGGTTGGCACACCCCCAAGTGCTGGACACAGGCAAAACAACCGAGGAAGAAGGAAAGAGGTTTCTGATGAGCAGATACCTAAAAAGGGCAAGACTTTCGAAGGCATCTCTGTATTTTCAGATTGACCCGGGTCCTTTTATAGAAAAGTACTATTTTTTCCTGCATTGCAATTAATTTTAGCTCATCTTTTTTCTTACACCCCTGCTATTAGAAATAGACCTTAAGGGAGCTAGCCCCTTCCCCTTCCCCCTTTGCTGCTCCCTTTTGTTTGCTGACAGATCTATTGTCTTTATTTAAACTCATATGAAGTCTTTTATACATTTACGAAAAAGGGCGAAAAACCATAAAATCGTGCTAAAGGAATAAACGGGGAAAGTGGGGAGTGGATTTTTCAATTCTAAAAAATTGAACAAAAGAGAAAGTGGCAACAGAGTTAAATCGGGGGCTGCCATAGTGAAAGCTTTTTCCACAAGGCAAGTACCCGCCCCATCTTTTTCCCTTATCCTCATATCAGACATAACAGGATAAACCCACACACCGAAATCATCCTTTGCGGATGTACTAGGATCTGCATGGGGCTGTCATCTGTGAGGACGGGGTTAACCCCCCAAAAAGAAAAAAAAAAGTTTTCCAGTGGGAAACGGTAAACAAAATGATGTTCAATGGGGGACAAATTCCAACTACTCGTTATGGAAAACTGAGGAGAAATAATAGAACAAGTTACACTGCCCCGGCCATACAATAGAGCGGAAAAAAATGTAAAGGCCCCGGGGAGTAGTAAGCTGAAAATCCACTTTAAAGGGATCACAACAGTCCCCCACGTGCACGGAAAGAAAATAAAGGGAGGATAATGAAAACTTTCAAACGAAGAGCCAAAACCCAGATGACCTTTTTCAAATCATTTTTTCCTTCTAGGCTGGAATACGCTGTACATTAACAACTCCTTCAAAGCAGGTGAAATCGCGATCAGAGATGTACAGAGTCCTTTACGCACGTAAAATTTCTTTCAACACCTTAACTACGGGGAACGCTTGAAGCACTTGCCCTTGTCTCTTGGAACGCAGGAGGGAGGATAATCATAATCACATTTAAAAAATTTGGAAGGAAGGCCCAAATCTGCACACAAAAAATCACCCCTAAAAAAGTAAAAGACTGGGCAGGCGATGCAAAATGCCCCCAATAAAAAGTAGGGCGCTTTTGGGTACACAAAAGAGAAAACACCATAAGTGTCCGGGGCCCAAAATGTTCAACGCCCCCCATCAAGCTTTTGGGGGAAATTTCCCAAAAACCCCTGGCGCCTTCAAGAGAAGCTGGACAGCACCCAAGTCAGTGCCGACAGCCGGGGTGTGGGTGACGTTTGGACTGCTGCGGGGCCCGCAGAACAGCCATTGATCGGCCCTGATCCATCGGGGGGCCGGTCATGGACCGGGGCCCCGGGGGGGGTGATCCCCGGAATAACCTCCAGGGAACCTCCAGGAACCTGATTTTTCCCACACACACCCCCTACCCTTCTTCTAACAGTTTAAAATCCCAGGCATTTTCAAAAAATGGCCCTCTCGTTGAGTTTGCAAGAGCTCCACCCCTGCCCCAGAAAAAAGACCCCATCCCTTGCTACATACATGTTTGCCATAAAAGTTTTTCCAGTTTTTAATAATGGGATTGCAAGTTTTTGCAGTAAACTGTCACCAGCAATTTTCACCGCCCAGACAACCATTTATTGCCCACTCCCCTTTAGGCAAGATGTACTATAATTGGGGCCCCCCCCCCCTTAGCTTAATTAAATCATAGCTGAACCTTTACTTATCAAAACAGCTTTTCCCTCCTACCCTTCCCGATATCATTTCCAAACCCCCCATGAGACAGATAATAGGGTTGTTCCCCTTACCGACTGATATTTTCCAACCCGTCGACTATGTCCTAAAACAGCTCCTGGGGAACACCCCTATCTCTTACCTTCTATTCCTAACAGAAGGGATGGTCCTATAATTTACCTGTGAGTTTTCCAACCCAAATGCTTTTTCCTCCATTTTCAGGGAAGTAGTTTTCCTTTACCTTCACTGGCCACTGAAAATACCTATCCAAAAAACAGAGAAGCGATTTTCCCACCTTCAAACTTCTCTCTTAACTTTCCTTTTTTAAATCTCTTCCCATTACTGGGGAAACCCCTTCCACATGAGTAGGTGCTGGGCTGGGACCCACGCGGTAGCCGTTGCTCCTCCCCACCTACAGTTTCCCCGCGCGGAGACCCGACTGCACCTTGCGCTGGGAGCCTCATTCCCCCCCACCTATCAGCCACCTCACACTCGCCCCAAACCCCCCTGAGGGGGAAACCTTCAGCCTCCCAATTACCTCTTGGAAAGCAAGACTTCCCCCTTTAACTCTCCAACCTCAAGTTTTAAAACACGCAAAGCAAGCCAGGCTTTTTAACCGTCCACATAATCCCCAAAAGCAGCTCAGGGGCCCTTTACCTCACGGACGACTGACCAAGACTGACGCAAAAACTGTTTTACCTTAGAGGGAACAAGTTTAACTTTAGGGGGGAACACTGTTTTATACTTGAGAGTGAACACTGTTTTTGCACTTGAGATGGAACACACTGTAACTTGGGTTTTAACACGTGACATTGAGAAGGAACGCGTTGTACACTTGAGAGTGGAAAGCTGTTGAACTTTAGGGTTGAACACGTTGTTACTTAGGGGGGAACACTGTTGTACACTTGAAGGGGGAAAAAAGCTGTACCTTTTGGGGTGGAAAAACTGTTTTTAACTTGAGAGTGGAACACTGTTGTACACTTTAGGGGGGAAAAACCCGTTGTAACTTGAAGTGGAACACGTTGTACATTTAGAGTGAAACACGCTGTACACTTTGGGGGGGACAGTTGTTACTTGAGAGTGGAAAAACTGTTGTAAAATTGAAGGAAACATGCTGTCACTTGAGAGTACACTGTTTTACACTTTAGAAAGGAACGCTTTGACACTTGGAGTGAACGGGGTTGACACTTGAGGGGGGAACACTGTTGTACACTTAAGATGGAACACGTTTTTACACTTGAGATGGAACACTGTTGTACCCTGAGAGTGGAAAACTATTGTACACTTTGGAGTGGAACACCTTTGTACACCTGAAGTGAACACTATTTTCACCAGAGTGGGGAAAACTTTTTTGTACACTTGAGAGGGAACACTTTTGTACACTTGAAGGGGGAAAACTCTTGACACTTAGAGGGGAAACCTTTTACACTTGAAGGGAACCTCTTTTACACTTAGAGGAACACTCTTGTACCTTGAAAGGGGGAAAACCTTTTACACTTGAAGGGAACACTCTTTGTACACCTGAGAGGGAACACTAATTACACCTGAGTAAAACTCTTGTACACTTGAGAGGGGAAAACTCTTGTACACTTGAAGGGGGGAACACTCTTTACACTTGAAAGGGGGAAAACTCTTGTACACTTTAGAGGAAACCTTGTACACTTGAGAGGGAACACTCTTGTACATTTAAAAATTTTTCTGATGATGGTGATAAGGGGGTTTTTGGGGACTGTCGACAATTCACTTCTGTATCAAACCCGTCGAGTTTGAAATTAAAGGCTTGAAATTGCAACCTAATGTTTTCTTTTTGGGGGTCATCGCCCCCCCCCTGCTCGGCCCCCAACCAGGCCACCCACTTCTGGGCCCCTTTGCAGGTGTTGGGAGTGGCTAAGCCCACAGTCTAGTTAAAAACAGAAAATGATTGTATAACTTTTTTTACAACTTTCCCCTTGACGGCCAGAGGGTTGTTGAAAAGTCGGGGGCCTCGCACTTTTTCGCTTTCTCTGTCTGTATCGTTTTTCGCCCTGTTTTTTTTTTTACTTAAGGTGCGTTTCACCGTCTGCCAAGACTCTTGCTTTTTACCCCGGGGATGCTAGCGTGCAAGGACCGGGTCGTGGGGGCCGACCCCCAAGCAAGTCTGTATAAAAAAGTTCCCCAAAAATTCCCCCGTTTTAAATTTATATATGTTTAAAGGGACGACGCACCCGCACGAAACTGCGCATGCGCCCACCCATCTCGAACAGGTAAAACCCCTGAAAACTGAACACGAACATGCGTCTGACACTGAAACGGTACGTGCGTCTGAACACTGAACAGGACATGCGCTGAACACTGAACAAAGGTACATGCGTCAAAAACTGAACACGGACAGCGTCGAACACTGAACACGGTACATGCTTGAACACTGAACCGGGACGCTCTGACATGAAAAACGGGACTGCGCCTGAAAACTAAACACGGGACAGCGTCTGAGCACTGAAAAACGGACAGCGTCAAAACTGAACACGGAAATGCGTCTGAGCACTGAAACGGTACGCGCCCGAAAACTGAACACGGGACATGCTCGACACGAACACGGTACATGCGCTGAACACTGAACACGGGAATGCGTCTGAGCCTGAAACGGTTTTCGGCCCCGAAACCCGAACACGGGACATGCGCTGAGCATGAACCGGTACATGCGCGAAAAACGAACACGGTACTCTTTTGAGCACTGAACACGTACCGCGCCCGAACACTGAACACGGTACATGCGTCTAGCACTAAACACGGGACATGCGCTGGCAATGAACACGGTACTGCGCTGAACACGAACACGGTCATGCGTCTGAGCACGGACAGCTCTGAACACGAACAAAAAGGGAATGCGTCTGAGCACTGAACACGGAAAATGCGCCCCGAACACTGAACACGGTACATGCGTCTGAGCACGAAAACGGTAAATGCGTCTGGGCACTGAACACGGTCAGCGTCTGAGCACGAACACGTACTGCGCCTGAAAAAGAACACGGTATGCGCCGAAACTGAAAACGGTACATGTTCGAACACTGAACACGGTACATGGTCCGAGCATGAACACGGACATGCGTTTAGCACTGAAAACCCGGGAAAAGCTCGAACACGAACACGGTACATCGTCTGAGCACTGAACACGGTACAAGCGTCCTGAGCACTGACACGGACAGCTCTGATCACTGAACACGGGACATGGTATGAGCAGAACATGTACAGCGTCTGAGCACTGAAAAAACGGTACAAAACGTCTGAACACTGAACACGGGCAGCGTCTGAACACTGAACACGGTACTTCCTCTTTAACACTGAACACGGTACAAAAACCCCCCCCCCCCGTAAACACAAAACTGGGGCATTTTAAACAACGAAGAGCGCATTTCGCACCGAGGGGGGGGAGGGGGAACCCCAAATTCCCCTGCGCCCAGGGGGGGCATTTGTTTGGGCACGCTCACGACCATCAGAGCCATTTTTACTTACCTCAATCCCCCTCTTCCTCCTCCTTCTCGCCTCTTCCTCTTCCCCCCTCGCCTCCTCCCCCCCTCGCCCCCTTCAAGGGTAACTCGCAATTTAGTGAATCGTCTCCACACACTATAAAAAGCCTTTTTACCCGGGGGTTTCCCAATGCCACCTCAGGCGTATTTCCCGTCATCTTAGACTCAAGTTGTTTTTTTTAGCGTTTTTTCCTACGGGTTTTTGCGCTCCCTTTTGATTATAAATTTTAAGAAAAAAATTCGTCTTTTTTCTTCCCAGGGCGCTTTTTGCGTATTTTTTTCCAGTGATCCTTATTAATGTATTTTCTTTCCAGTTGATGCTTTTTTCGTATTTTCTTCACAGTGACTCCTAATAATGTTTTCTTTCCATTGATCGCTTATTGCGTATTTTTCTTCACAGTGACTCTCTTATTAATGTATTTTTCTTTCCAGTTGTCGCTATTGTCGATTTTTTTACAGTGACTCCTTATTAAGTATTTTCTTCCCCGTGGACGCTTATTGGTATTTTCTTCCCCGTGACCTTTTTTAATGTATTTTCTTCCCAGTGGATCGCTTTTTTTAATGTCTATTTTCTCCCCAGTGACACTTTTAAAAAATTTTATTGTCTTTTTTTAATTGGGTCTCTTTTAAGTCTATTTTTTTCCTATGGGTTTTCTTTTTCTTAGTTTCTTCCAGTCACTTTCATATTGATGCTTATTAATCTTTTGTTCACTGAGGGACGTTTTTGACTTAGTGTTCACTGGACACAGTTCTGATCTTGTGTTTACTGAGGCACAGTTCTGTCTTAGTGTTTACTGAACACAGTTTTTGATCTATGTTCACTGAGGGCAGTTCTGATCTTAGGTTTTCCTGAGGGGCCCGTTCTGATCTTAGTGTTCCCGAGACAGTTCTGATCTTAGGTTCACTGAGGACAGTTCGACTTAGGTTCACGAGACAGTTTCTGTCTTAGTGTTCACTGAGGCACATTCTGATCTTATGTTCCTGGAATTTCTGATCTTAGTGTTCACTGGACAGTTCTGACTTTGTGTTTTACTGAGACAGTTTTTGACTTAGGTTCATGAACACAGTTCTATCTTATGTTCACGAGACACAGTTTTTTGATCTTAGTGTTTTACTGAGACACAGTTCTGTTCTTAGGTTCACTGAGACACAGTTCTACTCGACTCTCAGCGACATTCCTGCCAAAATTTAATAAAAATCCCCCTCAAGGGCGTCATTTTAATAATTGGGGGGGCCGACATTTTTTTTTTCGCTTGGAAAATTTTTGCTGATAATTTAATTTTAGCTTCTCCAGGTGTTGGGCTGGTCCAGGAGCCCGGGCACAGGGGGGGTACCCCGCTGAACCACGCCATGTACACGCACGCGCACCAGGGATCACACGACGCACACACGGCATTTACAGGGACGCATACACAAGCATGTACACGCAGCATAACAGGCATGTCAGCACGCACACGCACCGCACACACAGGCACGTGTACGTAGCACGAACGTATGTAAGACCGGAACTGAAAGAGCGGACTGCATGGTGGTGTTTAACTTGGGGGAAATGCCCTTTCGGTATTTCTGCCCTTTTCAACAGTAATTACTGGCGAATCTATTTTTTTTTATTATAATTTAAACACTCGGCCCTTTCCCCCCAAGGCAGGGTGGCCCGAAAAAGAAAAACTTCATCATTCACCCATACTGTCTTGCCAAGGGGGGCTTACACTAAGTTTTAAAAATCAACACAAACCCCTCCTTCAAGTGCAACACTGACTTTCCCCTCTCCCGGGCTCAATCCCCCCTGCCGGTTCCCCGAAACCTTCCAAAATGTTTTCCTTGCTTACACTCCAACGAATGTCAAACCTAAAACCATTTGCCCCATTCGTTTCAAAACCCCCCACAGCTTGCTGGGAAATTCAAACCTCTTGCACACAAAACCTTCTTTACCCCCTCCCCCCAACCTTTCCTAGGCCCCCACCCCCCCCCCAACCCCGCCTTCCCTTCACTAAATTTATATACTCTTGAAGTCCTTTTATTTTGTTCTTCCCCCCCTTCTGTCCGAACCACCTCAAAAAATCCCCTTCTCACCCTCTGGTAATAGTTTTGGTAATCCCGCACCTCCTAACTCCAAAATACGAATTCCGGGTAAAATTCACACCAAACCCTTGCCCCCAGACAGGGCATCTCCACGCCCCAGCCTTCCCCCCGTTGCAACTTCTCACCCTGCTTCACACCCAACAGGGCGTTGGTAAAACAACTCCATACATTCCCCCTTTTGCTTCCAAGGACAAAGTTTTTTTGTCTCCACAATCCCAAGTGACCCCTCACTCTTTTCCCCTCATCAATCCTATGATTTACCTCATCTTTTTATGACCCATCCCTGACAAACCCCCTTCCCAAATATCGAATACATTCACCCCCTCCCTCTCTCCCTTCCAACTGGTATCCAGTCTTTCGTTACCTAATTTTTTTTCTTATCCTCATCACCCCCCACTCTTTTCCAAATTTTATTATTATTATTTTTTATATAAGGTTTTAATTTTTTTTTTAAAAAACGGGTGGGAAAGGGTTAAATATCTAAATTCGTTTTTGTTTAAATTTAAAGAAATGTTTAATGTTTGTTTTGTGTGTGTGGGGTGGTTTTTGGGGTGTGTTTTTGTGTGTGTGTGTGTGTGTGTGTGTGTGTGTGTGTGGGTGTGTGGGGGTGTGTCAACGCCCCCCGGGAAAACACCCTTCAGGTCTCTCAGGGAGTAAACACCAATGTTTCTCACAAGGACACACACACACACACACACACACACAAATGGTGGGGACTCGCAGGAACCAGGGATCAGATGAGAATGGTTCTGGTAGGGAGGAATGGGTGGAGGAGCAGTGGAAAAGGATGGAACAAGAGTGGGAGAGAAAATTAGGAGAGCTTTCTGAAAAAAATGGAGAAAGAGCTCTCTGTGAAACTGGAAAAGAGGTTGGAGAAGGAGACGAAGAATTGGGAGGCACAAGTCGAAACTGCAGTAGCCAGGATAAGGGTCCTAGAAGTTGAGATAAATAGGCTGAAGCGAGTTACAGGGGCAGTGACCAGAGAAGACACAGCATATGTAGCTGAGAGGCCGAACAGGAAGGAGATATGAATTATGCTAAGGTCATATCAGCCTGCCAAGAAAGGCCAAGGAGTGAAAGGGAAGAACAGCTGGGTGCAGATGGAGAGGGTGATAGGTCGAATGCTGAGGCACAACCATGCTATCAAGAGCCACTGGAAAAATCAAGGGAGAAAATGACCACATACAGGCAGGATCCAGAGTCACAGAGGGTGAGGCAATGGGAGGAGGAAAGGGCAAAATCAGTGTTTATCCATGGGCTTCAGGAGAGAGAGGAAAGGACACACACTGAAAGGCGGCAGGAAGAAAGAAAGGAGATTGAGAAAATCATCATGGAAATAGTTAAGAGATGGACGAGATTGTAAATTTTGAGAGAATAGGGGGATACTCGAAAGGGAGAAACCGACCCATCAAGCTGATTCTCAGGACGGAAACAGTGCGGAACAGGATCCTCCAAGAGAAACCACGGTTGAAATACTTGGAAGAGTACAAGAAGGTGTTCCTAGACAGAGACAGAACACAAACAGAACGACAGCAGCTGAAGGAGAGGACAAAAAAGCGAAAGGAGCTAGGAAAGGAGACAAGAATGGAACCAGCAGAGGTCAATCAGAGCAGAACAGAGCAGCAGGGGCAAGCACACACACAACTATTCTCAGAACCCCACAACCTATCACACCATCCCAACACACACTACAATCCATACCCACAGCTTCCACCCAACACCGAGCTATAGAATCCCACAGTATGCTACCAGGTCTCCCACCCTCACAGGCCCCCCCAATCACAGTGCTGGAAAGGAAACTGAAGGTATGGTACACAAATGCTGATGGAATAACAAATAAGTGGGAGGAGTGGCACGAAAGAGTCAAAGAGGCATTACCGGACATCATAGCTCTCACAGAAACCAAGCTTACAGGTATGATAACAGATGCCATCTTTCCAACGGGATACCAGATCCTGAGGAAAGACAGAGGGAACAGGGGGGGGTGGAGGAGTGGCATTACTGATCAAAAACCGATGGAATTTTGATGAGCTGGAGAGAGGAGACAGCGGAGAAGAAAGTGATTACATAGCAGGAATGCTTCACTCTGGAGGTCCCAAGGTGGTAATAGCAGTGATGTATAACCCACCACAGAACAGCAGGAGGCCAAGGCAAGTGTACGACAGAAGCAATAGAGCGATGATTGACACACTGGCTGCAGTGGCCAGAAGAGCTCATGCATGCAGGGCAAAGCTCCTGATCATGGGTGACTTTAACCACAAGGAGATCGATTGGGAGAACTTGGAGCCACATGGGGGCCAAGATACATGGAGGGCTAAGATGATGGAGGTGGTACTGGAAAACTTCATGTACCAACACGTAAGGGACACTACAAGAGAGAGAGGAGAGGATGAACCAGCAAGGCTGGACTTTGCATTCACCTTGAGTAGTGCAGATATCGAGGATATCACATATGAAAGACCCCTTGGGGCCAGCGATCATGTGGTTTTAAGCTTCGAATACGCAGTAGAGCTACAAATGGAGGGAGAAGCAGGAAGGCCAGGACGAATGAAGCCAAACTACAAGAAAGGGGACTACATGGGAATGAGGAACTTCCTGAACGGGGTTCAGTGGGACAGAGAACTGGCAGGGAAGCCAGTTAATGAGATGATGGAATATGTAGCAACAATATGCAAGGAGGCTGAGGAGAGGTTTGTACCCAAGGGTAACAGGAATAATGAAAAAGCCAGGATAAGCCCATGGTTCACCCAAAGGTGCAGGGAGGCAAAAACCAAGTGTGCTAGGGAATGGAAGAAATATAGAAGGCAAAGGATCCAGAAGAATAAGGAGAGCAGTTGTAGAGCCAGAAACGAATATGCACAGATAAGAAGGGAGGCCGAAAGACAATATGAAAACGATATAGCACCGAAAGCCAAATCTGACCCGAAACTGTTATACAGCCACATCAGGAGGAAAACAACAGTCAAGGACCAGGCAATCAGGCTAAGGAAGGAAGGAGGAGAGACAACAAGAAATGACCGTAAAGTATGTGAGGAACTCAACAAGAGATTCAAAGAAGTGTTCACAGAGGAGACAGAAGGGGCTCCAGAAAGACAAAGAGGTTGGGCACACCACCAAGTGCTGGACACAGTGCACACAACCGAGGAAGAAGTGAAGAGGCTTCTGAGTGAGCTAGATACCTCAAAGGCAATGACATTCAGAAGGCATCTCTGTATCTTTCAGATTGAGCCAGGTCTCTGTTATAGCAATGATATCTATGTTTCCTGCACTTGCAATTAATTTTAGCTCATCTTATTTCTTACACTCCTGCTATTAGTATAATAGACCTTAAGGGAGCTAGTCCCTTGCTGCCCTCTGCTGTCTCCTTTGTTTGCTGACATGATCTATTGTCTTTATTTATAAACTTCATGATGAATGTCTTTTATACATTTACTGTAATGGCGTAATAGCCATAAAATACGTGCTAAAGGAATAACTGGGAAAGTGGGGAGATGGATCTTCAACTTCCTAACAAATTGAACACAAAGAGTAGTGGTCAACAGAGTTAAATCGGAGGCTGCCATAGTGAAGAGCTCTGTTCCACAAGGCACAGTACTCGCCCCCATCTTATTCCTATCCTCATATCAGACATAAACAGAGATATACACCACAGCACGTATCATCCTTTGCGGATGATACTAGGATCTGCATGAGGCTGTCATCTGCTGAGGACGCGTTAACCTCCAAGAAGATATAAACAAAGTTTTCCAGTGGGCACGGTAAACAATATGATGTTCAATGAGGACAAATTCCAACTACTCTGTTATGGAAAACTGGAGGAGGATAATAACTAGAACAGAGTATACTACTGACTCCGGCCATACAATAGAGCGGAAAAAATAATGTAAGGGACCTGGGAGTAGTAATGTCTGAGGATCTCACTTTCAAGGATCACAACAGTGCCACGATCGCACGTGCAAGAAAATGATAGGATGGATAATGAGAAACTTTCAAAACGAGAGATGCCAAGCCCATGATGATCCTTTTCAAATCACTTGTTCTCTCTAGGCTGGAATACTGCTGTACATTAACATCTCCATTCAAAGCAGGTGAAATCGCAGATCTAGAGAGTGTACAGAGATCCTTTACTGCACGTATAAGTTCTGTCAAGCACCTTAACTACTGGGAACGCTTGGAAGCACTTGACTTGTACTCGTTGAACGCAGGAGGGAGAGATATATCATAATCTACACTTGGAAATCTTGGAAGGAATGGTCCCAAATCTGCACACAGAAATCACTCCCTACGAAAGTAAAAGACTGGGCAGGCGATGCAAAATGCCCCCAATAAAAAGTAGGGGGCTATTGGTACACTAAGAGAAAACACCAATAAGTGTCCGGGGCCCAAAACTGTTCAACAGCTCCCATCAAGCATAGGGGAATTGCCAATAACCCCTGGCTGCCTTCAAGAGAGAGCTGGACAGACACCTAAAGTCAGTGCCGGATCAGCCGGGCTGTGGCTCGTACGTTGGACTGCGTGCGGCCAGCAGTAACAGCCTAGTTGATCAGGCCCTGATCCATCGGGAGGCCTGGTCATGGACCGGGCCGCGGGGGCGTTGATCCCCGGAATAACCTCCAGGTAACCTCCAGGTAACCTGACTGTTTCCCACACACACCCATACCTCTATCTTCTATCAGTTTAAAATCCTAGGCATTTCAACAATGGCCCTCTCGATTGAGTTTGCAAGAGCTACCACCCCTGCCCCAGAAAGATGTACCCCATCCCTTGCATACATATCATGTTTGCCATAAAAGTTTGTTCAGTTTGTCAATAAAGGGGTTTGGAAAATTTTTCCTTTGCAAAATCGGCCTACCACAATTTACAAAAAAAACGCCCCTAGAAAAACCATTCTTTTCCCACTTCCCCTTTCCCTGGGGCAAGATGCAACATATAACTGGGACCCCCCCCCTTTTTTAAAGATTTTAATTAAATCTATAGGCTGCCTGTACTTATCAGCGGGTTTTTTCCCTCCCCCCTTTTCCCAAAACATTTTTCCACCACACTGAGACAGTAATAGGTTTTTTCCCCTTTAAACCTGACAAAATATTATCCAACCTGCCCGACAAAATGCCCACAAAACAAAAAGCCCGGGGAAAAGCAAAATTTATTCCTTTTAAACAAAGGGAAAGGGTTTCCAAATTTTTACCTTTTAAGCCCCCCAAACCACAATATGCGCTTACCTCCATTTCCAGGGAAGAGTTTTTTTAAAACCTTCACGGGGCCACAAAGTACATCATCCTAAAGAACAAGAACCCGTTTTTCCTCCCTTTCAAATCTTCTCCCCTTAACTTTCCTTATCTTAATGCTCTTTCCCATTACGGGGAACCACTTCCACATTATTTGGTGCGGGAACTGCCCTTGCTGCTGGTAGCCTCATTCCCCTCCACCATATCACCACCTCACATTTCCGCTCCCAAACCCCACTGAGGGGGAACCTTCAGCCTCCTAATTCCCCTTTTCAGGAAAAGGAAGCAAGATTTCCCCATTCAACTCTCCAACCTCAATTTTTAAAACACTGCAAAAGCAAGCCAAAGGCTTTTTTTTAAACCCCCACCAATCCCCCCAAAACAGCCCAGGGGGCCGTGACCTCACGTGACGACTAACCCAATGACTGACGGGGGGAAATGTTTTTACATTGAGAGTGGAACGCCCGGGGTTTTATACTTTAAAGGGGGGAAACACGTTTTATACTTTAAAGTGGAAACCTGTTTGTGCCCCTTTTAGAGTGGAAAAACTGCTGTACACTTGAGAGTGGGAAAACTGTGTTCACTTTTAAATGGGAAACCCGTTTTACACTTTTTAAATGGAAAAGCTGTTGATACTTGAAGGGGGGAAAACACTGGTTTTATACTTGAGGGTGGGAAAACGTTGTACACTTGAAGGAAAAAACGCGTAACTTGAAGTGGAACAAATGTTTAATACTTGAGAGTGGGGAAAACTGTTGTAAAATTTGAGGGGGAACACTGTTTGTATACTTTTTAGAGTGGAACACTGTTTACACTTGAAGTGAAAAAACTGGCTGAAAACTTGAGGGTGGAAAAACTGTTGTATAAATTGAGAGTTTAAAAAATGTTTTTAAAACCTTGAGAGTTAAACACTGCTGTACTTGAAACAAAAAACATAAAAAAGAAAAGGGAAAACTGCAAAAAGGCCCCACTGGCCCATGCCAGGCAGGTCCAAGCCCCCAAACCGGCTTAACCCAAGCCCCAACCTAGTCGGGTCAGGTCACTTTGATTTAAAGGGAGGAACCGGAAAACCGCCCTGGTAGCCAAGCACGGTCAAAAACTCAACACCCCACCCACATCTATAAAGAAAATTTTACCAACCTTTTTTTAAAGCTACACAACTTTTTCTGGCCCTAAAAGGGACTTGGGAGTTTTTTCCATCACACAACTCTATTACCAAACCTACTTTCCTATATCCCTCCTGATCTGAATTTTCCAATTTAAAAACCATTCTCTGCGAATCCTTCTGGGCTAGTATTTTCAGACAGTTTTTACTCCCCTTTATTTTTTCCCTGTTTCCTTTATACACCTAAATCAATCCCCCCTAATTTACTTCCTTTCAGGAGTGCTTTTCCAGGGCCCTTTCTTCCTCATGGGAAGGTTTAAACAGGGGATCATTTTTGTCATCCTTTTGTACATTTTCCAGAGAATTTTATCCTTCTGAAAAACGGGCCAAAATGTGCGAAAAATCTAAATAGGCCAAACCCAAGGATTATGATTGAAAACAACCCTTTGGGGACTCCTATTATTTATGCTTTTTGATATAGCCAAGGATTCTATTAGCTTTATGCGAACATTTATGACGTTTCTTGGTTTCAGTTACTGCAACCCCAGAACTCCTAAATTTTTTCGCATCCGTAAAATAAATCTACATTTTTTAGTTTATATGGGGCAGGGTTTTATTGCCCTGTCCAACATTTAAATTTTTTGCATTTGTCTATATTAAACGCATCTCCCCCACTTCCCCCGCCACGCATCAGTCTATTCAAATTTCCGGGAGTGCTCGAATGTCCTCGTCAAAAAATTGGGCGGCCTTTTTTGGGTGTCATGGGCAAACTTGCCGATGCCCCGCTCTTTATCCCTCACTATGTCGTTTATGAAATTGTGAACAGCAGGGGGCCCAAAACACGACCCTCGGAAACCGCTGTGACGCTTCCCCACTCGATTTTTTTCCCCATTTATGCAAACTCTTGCGCCTATTTGTAAACCCATCCCTCTATCCAGGAAAAAATTTCCCCTCCTATTCCATGTGCTTTATTTTTCCTCAATAGTTCTGATGGGGCCCCTGCAAAAGCCTTACTGAAGTCCATATACACAATTAATTCATTACCATGATTACCTCCTCAAATCCTTATGAAAAAAGTTAAATAAATTCTAAAAGGCGGGAACGCCCCTTTGAAAAAACCATGCTGAGATTCGTTGATTAATTTATGTTTTTAAGGTGGCACGAACGCCTCGGCAATTATTGCCCAAAATTTTCCCACTATGGAGGTTAGGTTATTGGTTTATATTTCGAAGCTAAGGCCCTGCCCCTTTTTTAAAAATAGTTCCTTTTCCCCTTTTTTTCCACTTTTCTGGCACCAGCCAGTTTGTATGAATTTAAAAAATTTACCAAAAGGGTGCAAGCTCCTCTTTACATTCCTTTGAACCTTGCATACAGTTATCGGGCCGGGGGGGATTTGTTTTTTTTAAAATTTTTTTTCTTTTTTTTGCCAAAGGGACCAGTCATTTTGTGACCCTAATGTGCCATTTATTTGTCCTGTTCTACAAAATTTTTATCATTACGGGAATATCGTGGTATCCTCCTGTTAAAAACTGAGGGGAAAGTAGTGTTAAAATTCTACACTTTCCTTATCATGTCGGGCTGACCCGGGGGAAATTTTGAGGGGGCCCAATCTTGTCCCTGTCTTACTTCTTTACCAAAAGAACCCTTTTTGGGTTAAACTTCGATTCTTTTTGCAACTTTAACCTCAAAAATCTCTTTTTGTTTTTTCTTTTCCCCTTTTTTTTAATTCTCTTTTTTAAATGAATATTCGATTTTTTTAAATTTGCCACTTCCCCTCTTTCGATTCCCTATATATCCCTCTTTTTTGACCAATCAGTTTTTTAATCTATTTTTTAACCTTTTAGGATCATTTTTGTTTGATCTGATTTCCTTTTGGAACAAAATTTGACGAGCACTAGAATATCCGGGAAGCATCAATCGGCAACCAAAACCACCTACCTGACCCCTAGCAGGTCTTAGTTCGCCCCCCTAATAATTTTTTCAGCCCTATAAAACACCAAAACAAAGCCCAGGAGGGAGCTTGATTGCCATTATTGGGGAATTTCCCCAATTTATGTTAAAACGATGTTGTGATCACTTCCCCAAGCTCATCATTACCTCAAATTTTTTTAGTTTTTCCCCTACGGCAAAACCAAGTCAAGGAGGTTATTCCCCTATTGGGCTCTGTCCCAAACTTTTTTTAAAAAAAACAACCCTGGATCGATCAAAAGTCACCCGACTCTAAAATTTCCTGTAAAATTTGCTCCAGTCAATTGTCAAAGTTGAAATCCCCCATTACACAACATTTTGTATGTAGTCCCTTTTACGAATTTCGTCCCATAAAAGTTTACTGCATCCCTAAAAGATTTGGGGCCCTGTAATCACACCCAAAATTGTTTTTTTTCCTCGGCCCTCGAGAAGCAACCAAACAATTCAGTGGCTGACGCTTCAAATTTTAAAATCTTGTCAAAAACCCAAAAATTTAAATTGTCTTGACAACTCCATCCACCACCTTTCCCCGTTTCCCGTCATGTGGAATAATTTATAGCCTTGTATGTGTCTTCAGAGGGCATCCTCTATCTTTTCAGATTGAGCCATTTTCTGTTATGCAATAAAATCTATGTTTCCTCCTTGCAATTAACTTAGCTCATTTTTTATTTCAACACTCCCGCTATTTGTATAGTAAAAATTAAGGGAGCTAGTCCTTTCTGCCCTTGCTGTCCCCCCCTTAGTTTCTTTACCTTTCTATTGTCTTTTTTATAAAAATTCATGCTGAATCCTTTTATAAAATTTACTGTTTCCAACCCCCATGGGGCAACCCCTTGTTTCCCACAACCCCCCCAAACCGAACAACCCTGAAGGGGGGAACACTGTTGTACACTTGAGAAAAGGGAACGCTGTTGAACTTGAGAGTGGAACAGGTTTTACACTTGGGGTGGAAACTGTTGTAATTAAGGTGGAACACTGTTGTAACTTGAGGTGGAACATGTTTTACACCTAGGGGGGAAAACCCATTGTACACTTGAGGTGGAACACTATTGTACACCTGAGATTGAACATATTTTACAAACCCGAAGGAACATCTTTTACACTTTAGAGGAACACTTTTGTACCTTGAGAGGGGAAAACTCTTGTACACTTTAAGGGAACACTCTTGTACACTTGAAGGGAAAACTCCGTACCTTGAGAGGGAACACTCTTGTACACTTGAGAGGGGGAAAAACCCCTTGTACACTAGCAAATTTTTCTGATGATGGTGTAAGGGAGTTCTGGTGACGTACTGACAACTTTTTTATCTCTTACAAAATCTGCGAGTTCGTAAATTTAAAGGGGTTAAATTGTAACCTAAGTTGCTTTTAGGGGGGCATCGCCCCCCGCGCTCGGCCCCCAGACCAGGCCCCCACTTGTGGCCCCCTTTGACTAGGCTGTTTGGGGACGTGGCCCTAACACCACAGTCTATTAATAAAAGTGATTTGTATTAACTTTTCAATTTTCCTCTTACGGAGAGGGTTGTTGAAAATCGGGGCCCCTTGCACTTATCGTTTTCTCTGTCTGTACCTCTCCCCTTGTTTTTTTCCTTTTAAAGGGGCGTTGACCGTCTGCCAAACTTTGCTTTTACCTGGGGTGAGCTAGCTGCAAGGACCGGGTCGGGGGGGCGACCCCCGGGAAACGAAAGTCTGTACTAAAAAAAGTTCCCCCAAATTTTCCACCTGTTTTTAAATTTTTAAAAGTTTAAAATAAAAGACGAACCGCACGAACCTGCGCATTTCCCCACCCATCTCGAACAGGTACATGCGTCTGAACACTGAACACGGTAATGCGCCTGAACACTGAAAATGCGTCTGACCCTGAACACGGTACTGCGCGAGCATGAACACGTACATGCTCTGAGCACTGAACACGGTACATGCGTCGAAAACGAAAACGGTAGTGGTTGAAAATGAACACGGCAGCCTTTAACATGAACACGGTACAAGCCCCCCCCCCCGTAAACACAAGCTGGTCCTTGTAAACAACTGAAACGCATTACGCACCGGGGGAGGGGGAGGGGGGAACCCAACTTCCTGTGCGATACCGAGGCGCTGGGGATTTGTTTGAGGCTCGCATCACGACCAATACAGCTGCCATTTTTACCTTACCTCCTAAATGCTGCCTCTTACCTCCTCCTTCTCGCCTCTTCCTCTTCCACTCATTTCCGCCTCTTCCTCCCCCTCGCCCTACTTGTCACATAGGGGACGTCCGACAATTTTAGTGAGATCGTCTCCACACACTATAAAGCAAGCATGTATCACCGGTTGGTACTAATGCGCTACTCAGGGACGTATTACCCGTCACTCTTTATGACGTCTAGGTCGTCTTTTTTTCCCGTTTTTGCCTTCCTATCGGGTTTAGCGCTCCTATGATTATAATTATAAGAATAAAATTGCGTCTATTTTTCTTCCAAACCGGGATCGTATTATGTGGTTTCTTCGTATTATTCTCCCTCTCGCGGGAACTGCTTTTAATTTTTATTATTGGTTTTCTTTCTATTGGCTCTTCTTACTTAATGTATATTTTTTCTATTGGTCTCCTGTTCGTTTTACTTTTAGGTCCTTCCAGTCATTTGCGCATATTGATGCTTATTAACTTTGTGTTTCCTTGAGGCACAGTTCTGATCTGAGTGTTCGCTGAGACATGTAGTTCTGGTCTTACGTGTTCAATGAGGCACAGTTCTAGGTTTAGATGTTCCTCTGAGGCACTAGTTCTGATCTTAGTGTTCATCTGAGCACAGTTTGATCTTTGTGTCACTGAGGCACAGTTCTGGTCTAGTGTTCACGGAGGCCACCAGTTTTATGATCTGAGTGGTTCCGACTGTAGAGGCACAGTTCGTTAGTTCTTGAGTGTTCATGAGGCATACAGTTCTGGTGTCTATAGTGTTCAATGAGGCAACAGTTGTTCTTGATCTTAGTGTTTCATTGAGGCACAGTTTGATCTTAGTGTTCACTGAGTGCACAGTTCTGGTTCTTAGTTTCACACTGAGGTCACAGTTCTGATCTAGTGTTCACCTGAGGCACAGTTCTGGTCTTAGTGTCTCACTGAGTGCACGTTGTCTGCGTCCTTAGTGTTGTCACTGGAGGCACAGTTTCTGATCTTAGTGTTCACTGAGGCCACAGTTCTATCTTTTGTTCATGAGGCACAGAGTTCTGGTGACTTAGTGTTCTGACGGCACAGTTTCTGGTCTTAGTGTTCATGAGGCACACGTAGTCTGATTCTTAGTGATTTCACTTGAGTGATAGTTCTGGTCTTAGTTGGTTCTCACAACTGAGGCCAGTTCTGAAGTCGTTAGTTTTACTGCTTGCACCTGAGGCAAAGGTCGGATTGGAGTGTTCGATCCTGAGGCACAGTTTCGGTCTTTAGGTAGCGTCTTCACCTGAGGCACAGTTTCTCGGTATTTAGCTGTTCACTGAGCACAGTTCTGATCTGTGAGTGTTTCACTGAGGCACAGTTCTGGTCTTTCGGTGTTCAAATGACGAGCACAGTTCTGGTCTTAGTGTTTCACTGAGTGCCACAGTTCTGATCTTGGTGGTAACTGATGGCTACACGTTTTCTGGTTCTTAGTGTTCACTGAGGCCACAGTTCTGGTCTTAGTGTTCACTGAGGCACAGTTCTGATCTTAGTGTTCACTGAGGCACAGTTCTGGTCTTAGTGTTCACTGAGGCACAGTTCTGGTCTTAGTGTTCACTGAGGCACAGTTCTGGTCTTAGTGTTCACTGAGGCACAGTTCTGATCTTAGTGTTCGCTGAGACACAGTTCTGGTCTTAGTGTTCACTGAGGCACAGTTCTGGTCTTAGTGTTCACTGAGGCACAGTTCTGGTCTTAGTGTTCGCTGAGACACAGTTCTGGTCTTAGTGTTCATAGAGGCACAGTTCTGGTCTTAGTGTTCACAGAGGCATAGTTCTGGTCTTAGTGTTCGCTGAGACACAGTTCTGGTCTTAGTGTTCACATGAGGACAGTTCTGGTCTTAGTGTTCGCTGAGACACAGTTCTGGTCTTAGTGTTCACAGAGGCACAGTTCTGGTCTTAGTGTTCGCTGAGACACAGTTCTGGTCTTAGTGTTCACTGAGGCACAGTTCTGTTCTTAGTGTTCACTGAGACACAGTTCTAGTCGACTCCGCGACTTTCCCCTGCCAAAAATTTAAAATAAATCCACCTAAAGGGGGCGTCTTTTTAAAATAATGGAGACGGGCCGAATTTTTTTTCTGCTTGGAAATTTTGCTGATAAAAAATTGAGCTTCTCCAGGATGTTGGGCTGGTCCCAGGACCCGGGCACAGGGGGGTCCCCTGCTGAACAACAGCCATGTACACGCACGCGCAAAACAGGCATCTAAAAACGACGCAACACGGCTTTTACAGGCACGCTACACAAGCATGTACACGCACGCATACACGGGCTGTACACGCACGCACCCCCCCGCACACACGGCACGTGTACGAGCCGAACTTATTAAGCCCCGGGAACTGAAAAGAGCTGGACTGTAGGGGTTTGGTTTGTTTAACTTGGGGTAAATCCCCTTTTGGGGTTTTTCTGCCATTTTCAACAGTAATTACGGGCGTATCTATTTTTTTTTTTTATTTTATTTTAGCAAATCGGCCTTTCCCACCCAAGGCAGGGTGGCCCGAAAAAAAAAAACTTTCACATTCCCCCTTCACGTTTCCCAAAGGGGGGTGCTTTACACTACAGTTTTAAAACTGCAACACAACACCCCTCCTTTTCAAGTGCAGACACTTATTTCCCATCTCCGGGATCAAGCCCCGGCCCTGCCGGTTCCCGAAACCTTCCAAAATGTTACCTTGCTTCACTCCCAGAATGTCAAGTCCTAAAACCATTTCCCTCCTTCTTTTCAACCCCCCACACAGCTTGCGGGAAGTTCAAGCCTCTTGCACAAAAAAAACCTTCTTTACCCTCTCCCTCCAACCTTTCCTGGCCACCCCAACCCCGCCTTCCCTTCATACAGATTTTATTACTCTTGAAGTCCTTCTATTTTTTTTTTCCCCCCTCTTATGTCGAACCACCTCAACAATCCCTTCTCAGCCCTCTGGGTAATATTTTGGTATCCCGCACCCCCAAACTTCCAAACTACGATTCTTGCATAATTTCACACCACAATTGCCCTCAGACATGACTCTCCACGCCTCCGGCCTTCTCCTCGCTGCAACATTCATCACACGCTTACACCCAATAAGAAGTCAAGTCTAAAACATTTGCTCTCATACGTTCCCGCTCAACTTTGCTTCCAAGTTGACAAAATTCTTTCCCTCTCCCACAGATTTTCCTAGGCACCCACACCCCGTTTCCCTCATCAATTTATATTACCTTAATCTTCATTGTTCCCCTCTTCGTGACACTCCACTCCCCATTATCTGAATAGATTGATCCCCACCTCCATACTCTTCCCTCCAATTTTTGCATAATATTCACACCACAATTGCCTTCAGTCATGACTCATCACCTCAGCCTTCTCCTCGTTGCATATTATTACATGCTTATTATATAAGGAAGCGTTGGTTTTAAAAAGGGGATTTAATCTCAAAATTTCCCCTTTTGTTTAAAAGAAAAACAAGTTTGTTGTGTCTGTCTGGTGTCCTCTTTTCCTTGTCTCTGTGATTCATCATCTTTTGTGTGAACGTCCACGTCAAATGTGTGATACTTCATCCTCCTACTCTGTCCTTCATCTGGTGTCGTTTTCGTTACCTAATTTTTTTTGTTGTCCTCTCACCTCATCTTTGTTGTGTTGTATATGTGTGTGTATTTTATTGTGGTTATTTTTTTTGAAATAAGGTGGTGTAGGTTATATCTAATTGTGTTTTGTGTTGAGAGTTGGTGTTGGTGTTGTGTGTGTGTGTGTGTGTGTGGTGATGTGTGTGTGTGTGTGTGTGTGGGTGTGTGTGTGTGTGTGTGTGTGTGTGTGTGTGTGTGTGTGTGTGTGTGTGTGTGTGTGTGTCTGTGTGTGTGTGTGTACTCACCTAATTGTACTCACCTAATTGTGGTTGCAGGGGTCGAGACTCAGCTCCTGGCCCCGCTCTTCACTGATCGTACTGGGTCCTCTCTCTCTCTGCTTCCTGAGCTTTGTCATACCTCTTCTTAAAACTATGTATGGTTCCTGTCTCCACTACTTCACTTGCTAGGCTATTCCACTTGCTGACTACTCTATGACTGAAGAAATACTTCCTAACGTCCCTGTGACTCGTCTGAGTCTTTAGCTTCCAGTTATGACCCCTTGTCCCTGTGTCCCCTCTCTGGAACATCCTATCTCTGTCCACCTTGTCTATTCCCCGCAGTATCTTGTATGTCGTTATCATGTCTCCCCTGACCCTTCTGTCCTCCAGTGTCGTCAGTCCGATTTCCCTTAACCTTTCCTCGTACGACATTCCTTGAGCTCGGGGACTAGCCTTGTTGCAAACCTTTGTACTTTCTCTAACTTCTTGACGTGCTTGACCAGGTGTGGGTTCCAGACTGTGTGTGTGTGTGTGTGTGTGTGTGTGTGTGTGTGTGTGTGTGTGTGTGTGTGTGTGTGTGTGTGTGTGTGTGTGTGTGTTTTGTTTTGTACTCACCTAGTTGAGGTTGTGGGGGTCGAGTCCGAGCTCCTGGCCCCGCCTCTTCACTGATCGCTACTAGGTCACTCTCCCTAAACCGTGAGCTTTATCATACCTCTGCTTAAAGCTATGTATGGATCCTGCCTCCACTACATCGCTTCCCAAACTATTCCACTTACTGAATACTCTGTGGCTGAAGAAAATACTTCCTAACATCCCTGTGATTCATCTGTGTCTTCAACTTCCAACTGTGTCCCCTTGTTACTGTGTCCAATCTCTGGAACATCCTGTCTTTGTCCACCTTGTCAATTCCTCTCAGTATTTTGTATGTCGTTATCATGTCCCCCTATCTCTCCTGTCCTCCGTGTCGTCAGGTTGATTTCCCTTAACCTCTCCTCGTAGGACATACCTCTTAGCTCTGGGACTAGTCTTGTTGCAAACCTTTGCACTTTCTCTAGTTTCTTTACGTGCTTGGCTAGGTGTGGGTTCCAAACTGGTGCCGCATACTCCAATATGGGCCTAACGTACACGGTGTACAGGGTCCTGAACGATTCCTTATTAAGATGTCGGAATGCTGTTCTGAGGTTTGCTAGGCGCTCATATGCTGCAGCAGTTATTTGGTTGATGTGCGCTTCAGGAGATGTGCCTGGTGTTATACTCACCCCAAGATCTGTTACCTCGAGTGAGGTTTGTAGTCTCTGGCCCCCTAGACTGTACTCCGTCTGCGGTCTTCTTTGCCCTTCCCCAATCTTCATGACTTTGCACTTGGTGGGATTGAACTCCAGGAGCCAATTGCTGGACCAGGTCTGCAGCCTGTCCAGATCTCTTTCTGGTTCTGCCTGGTCTTCGATCGAGTGAATTCTTCTCATCAACTTCACGTCATCTGCAAACAGGGACACCTCAGAGTCTATTCCTTCCGTCATGTCGTTCACAAATACCAGAAACAGTACTGGTCCTAGGACTGACCCCTGTGGGACCCCGCTGGTCACAGGTGCCCACTCTGACACCTCGCCACGTACCATGACTCGCTGCTGTCTTCCTGACAAGTATTCCCTGATCCATTGTAGTGCCTTCCCTGTTATCCCTGCTTGGTCCTCCAGTTTTTGCACCTATCTCTTGTGTGGAACTGTGTCAAACGCCTTCTTGCAGTCCAAGAATATGCAATCCACCCACCCCTCTCTCTCTTGTCTTACTGCTGTCACCATGTCATAGAACTCCAGTAGGTTTGTTACAAAGGATTTCCCATCCCTGAAACCATGTTGGCTGCTGTTGATGAGATCATTCCTTTCTAGGTGTTCCACCACTCTTCTCCTGATAATCTTCTCCATGATTTTGCATACTATACATGTCAGTGACACTGGTCTGTAGTTTAGTGCTTCATGTCTGTCTTCTTTTTTAAAGATTGGGACTACATTTGCTGTCTTCCATGCCTCAGGCAATCTCCCTGTTTCGATAGATGTATTGAATATTGTTGTTAGGGGTACACATAGCACCTCTGCTCCCTCTCTCAGGACCCATGGGGAGATGTTATCTAGCCCCATTGCCTTTGAGGTATCTAGCTCACTCAGAAGCCTCTTCGCTTCTTCCTCGGTTGTGTGCACTGTGTCCAGCACTTGGTGGTGTGCCCCACCTCTTCGTCTTTCTGGAGCCCCTTCTGTCTCCTCTGTGAACACTTCTTTGAATCTCTTGTCGAGTTCCTCACATACTTCATGGTCATTTCTTGTTGTCTCTCCTCCTTCCTTCCTTAGCCTGATTACCTGGTCCTTGACTGTTGTTTTCCTCCTGATGTGGCTGTATAAGAGTTTCGGGTCAGATTTGGCTTTCGGTGCTATGTCGTTTTCATATTGTCTTTGGGCCTCCCTTCTTATCTGTGCATATTCGTTTCTGGCTCTACGACTGCTCTCCTTAATCTCCTGGGTCCTTTGCCTTCTATATTTCTTCCATTCCCTAGCACACTTGGTTTTTGCCTCCCTGCACCTTTGGCATGCAAAGAGTACGTAACCTTTATTCGGCGCATGTACACACCCTCATTTACAGGCTATCTCCCCCAACCAGCGAACCAGGTTGCTAAGAGTTGATGATGGGGCCCCGTCGTTCAACTAGTGACCAGGTTCTAGCCAATAAGAAGATGGTTTTGGCAATCGCAGAGGTTATGTGGGTACCGCTCTCCTGTCTGCCCTTGTCATTCCCATTCTAGAGCTGGTTGAAGCACGGTCTGCTATCTTGTGGCTTCTATTTCTGCTTTGCTTACCGTGGAGTGCACTATACTTATCACTGTACATAGTGTACATATTGCTGTTCTAAATTGGTGAAGGATAATATGTCTAAACTTTTTCTACTGTGTTTATTTGCTCCCATTACACCCGGGGTAACAGGCCATTTGGAATCCTGGGTTGTAATAGGTGAACCATGGGCTTATCCTGGCTTTTTCATTATTCCTGTTACCCTTGGGTACAAACCTCTCCTCAGCCTCCTTGCATATTGTTGCTACATATTCCATCATCTCATTAACTGGCTTCCCTGCCAGTTCTCTGTCCCACTGAACCCCATTCAGGAAGTTCCTCATTCCTGTGTAGTCCCCTTTCTTGTAGTTTGGCTTCATTCGTCCTGGCCTTCCTGCTTCTCCCTCCATTTGTAGCTCTACTGTGTATTCGAAGCTTAAAACCACATGATCGCTGGCCCCAAGGGGTCTTTCATATGTGATGTCCTCGATATCTGCACTACAATATGAATACTAAGTCCAGCCTTGCTGGTTCATCCTCTCCTCTCTCTCTTGTACTGTCCCTTACGTGTTGGTACATAAAGTTTTCCAGTACCACCTCCATCATCTTAGCCCTCCATGTATCTTGGCCCCCATGTGGCTCCAAGTTCTCCCAATCGATCTCCTTGTGGTTAAAGTCACCCATGATCAGGAGCTTTGCCCTGCATGCATGAGCTCTTCTGGCCACTGCAGCTAGTGTGTCAACCATCGCTCTATTGCTCTAGTGTTCCACTCTCAAGTGTACAACAGCATTCCACTCTCAAGTGTACAACAGTGTTCCACTCTCAAGTTGTCATGTAGGGGGGTGTAATGGAACGTAAGCATTACTGGGGAATATGGGAGTAAGGGGTTATGTAGGCAGGGGACAGGCAGGCGAGGTGGTAGGAGAGATGATTAGCGGAGGTAGGTAATGTGAGGTCACTGGTGACTACATCTTCACCTCTCATTACTCTACCCACCACACTACTCACCCTCTCACTACTTTAACTAAACATAATAAAATATAAGAAATAGAAATACAATAACAGGGACAGTAAATATTACTATTCTACTCAAACACAGTTTATTATTCAGTCCTTGTACAATAATATATTTGGGAACAGGAGTACATTATTGTGGCTTAGGTAAATGGGGTGGTACATATAAGCAGTGAGACAGGGAATACAATCAACTTGACCAAAATGAATATAACTTACAATATATTTCAGAGGACAGTTCACTACAGGAACTAAGCCACAGGTCCCAAGACCTACACAGCACGAGTACTGCTCCAAGCCAGTACTCTGCCCATGTCTCCAACAGTCTCTCCTCCCGAGACTCTCCAGCTCAGCTCTGCTCACAGGCCAGAGCTCCGCTCGACTCTCCAGCAGCCTTCTCCCGAGCTCTGCTCACAGCAGCAGCTCCGCTCGAAGTCCCTCTGCTCAGAGATCTGCACCCAGGTCAGAGCTCCACACGAATCTCTCGATCATGCTCTTCCTTGGGCTTATATGGTGGTCCAAGCACCCTCCACAATGAGGTGTGCACCACGTGTACGACCTAACGCCGAGATCTGACGCCAGTGACGAACAAAGGAGCTGATACTTAAGCCGAAAAGGCGTGGCTGCTTAGCCACTTGCCAAGGCAGGGTGACCATATAATTAGGTCTCCCTAGAGACCTCACAAGCCCAGCTGAACTACATCACGTTGTTAGGTAAGACACATATGCAACAGTTAGACAACTTTATTCCGAAACGTTTCGCCTACACAGTAGGCTTCTTCAGTCGAATACAGAAAGTAGGCAGGAACAGTAGAGATGTGAAGACGATGTAATCAGTCCATCACCCTTAAAGTCGTAGAATTTGAGGTTGTCAGTCCCTCGGCCTGGAGAAGTTCAGTTCCATAGTCAGGAACTATCTGAAGAACAAGCGACAGTGCGGAGACTTAAATACTGTCGGAAGGAGAGGTGCAGGGTGGTAGTAGTAGTAGTAGTAGTAGTGAGAGGCCACTAGGAGGTCATGTCCCTCTCAGATCCAACACTTCTCACTTGAAAAGCTTGTCCAAGGTGTTTTCTGTATCAAGATGCCACGTGTTGCAGTGTCTGACAAGATGAACATCAAAATGGTATACAATACCGACAGGTTGTTAGGTAAGACACATATGCAACAGTTAGACAACTTTATTCCGAAACGTTTCGCCTACACAGTAGGCTTCTTCAGTCGAATACAGAAAGTAGGCAGGAACAGTAGAGATGTGAAGACGATGTAATCAGTCCATCACCCTTAAAGTCGTAGAATTTGAGGTTGTCAGTCCCTCGGCCTGGAGAAGTTCAGTTTCCATAGTCATGAACTATCTGAAGAACAAGCGACAGTGCGGAGACTTAAATACTGTCGGAAGGAGAGGTGCAGGGTGGTAGTAGTAGTAGTAGTAGTAGTGAGAGGCCACTGAGAGGTCATGTCCCTCTCAGATCCAACACTTCTCACTTGAAAAGCTTGTCCAAGGTGTTTTCTGTATCAAGATGCCACGTGTTGCAGTGTCTGACAAGATGAACATCAAAATGGTATACAATACCGACAGGTTGTTAGGTAAGACACATATGCAACAGTTAGAAACTTTATTCCGAAACGTTTCGCCTACACAGTAGGCTTCTTCAGTCGAATACAGAAAGTAGGCAGGAACAGTAGAGATGTGAAGACGATGTAATCAGTCCATCACCCTTAAAGTCGTAGAATTTGAGGTTGTCAGTCCCTCGGCCTGGAGAAGTTCAGTTCCATAGTCAGGAAAATATCTGAAGAACAAGCGACAGTGCGGAGACTTAAATACTGTCGGAAGGAGAGGTGCAGGGTGGTAGTAGTAGTAGTAGTAGTAGTAGTGAGAGGCAACTGAGAGGTCATGTCCCTCTCAGATCCAAACACTTCTCACTTTAAAAGCTTGTCCAAGGTGTTTTCTGTATCAAGATGCCCCGTGTTGCAGTGTCTGACAAGAGAACATCAAAATGGTATACAATACCGACAGGTTGTTAGGTAAGACACATATGCAACAGTTAGACAACTTTATTCCGAAACGTTTCGCCTACACAGTAGGCTTCTTCAGTCGAATACAGAAAGTAGGCAGGAACAGTAGAGATGTGAAGACGATGTAATCAGTCCATCACCCTTAAAGTCGTAGAATTTGAGGTTGTCAGTCCCTCGGCCTGGAGAAGTTCAGTTCCATAGTCAGGAACTATCTGAAGATTCTACGACTTTAAGGGTGATGGACTGATTACATCGTCTTCACATCTCTACTGTTCCTGCCTACTTTCTGTATTCGACTGAAGAAGCCTACTGTGTAGGCGAAACGTTTCGGAATAAAGTTGTCTAACTGTTGCATATGTGTCTTACCTAACAACCTGTCGGTATTGTATACCATTTTGATGTTCATCTTGTCAGACACTGCAACACGTGGCATCTTGATACAGAAAACACCTTGGACAAGCTTTTCAAGTGAGAAGTGTTGGATCTGAGAGGGACATGACCTCTCAGTGGCCTCTCACTACTACTACTACTACTACTACCACCCTGCACCTCTCCTTCCGACAGTATTTAAGTCTCCGCACTGTCGCTTGTTCTTCAGATAGTTCCCGATATGGAACTGAACTTCTCCAGGCCGAGGGACTGACAACCTCAAATTCTACGACTTTAAGGGTGATGGACTGATTACATCGTCTTCACATCTCTACTGTTCCTGCTACTTTTGTATTCGACTGAAGAAGCCTACTGTGTAGGCGAAACGTTTCGGAATAAAGTTGTCTAACTGTTGCATATGTGTCTTACCTAACAACCTGTCGGTATTGTATACCATTTTGATGTTTCATCTTGTCAAACACTGCAACACGTGGCATCTTGATACAGAAAACACCTTGGACAAGCTTTTCAAGTGAGAAGTGTTGGATCTGAGAGGGACATGACCTCTCAGTGGCCTCTCACTACTACTACTACTACTACTACCACCCTGCACCTCTCCTTCCGACAGTATTTAAGTCTCCGCACTGTCGCTTGTTCTTCAGATAGTTCTGACTATGGAACTGAACTTCTCCAGGCCGAGGGACTGACAACCTCAAATTCTACGACTTTAAGGGTGATGGACTGATTACATCGTCTTCACATCTCTACTGTTCCTGCCTACTTTCTGTATTCGACTGAAGAAGCCTACTGTGTAGGAATAAAGTTGTCTAACTGTTGCATATGTGTCTTACCTAACAACCTGTCGGTATTGTATACCATTTTGATGTTCATCTTGTCAGACACTGCAACACGTGGCATCTTGATACAGAAAACACCTTGGACAAGCTTTTCAAGTGAGAAGTGTTGGATCTGAGAGGGACATGACCTCTCAGTGGCCTCTCACTACTACTACTACTACTACTACCACCCTGCACCTCTCCTTCCGACAGTATTTAAGTCTCCGCACTGTCGCTTGTTCTTCAGATGTTCCTGACTATGGACTGAACTTCTCCAGGCCGAGGACTGACAACCTCAAATTCTACGACTTTAAGGGTGATGGACTGATTACATCGTCTTCACATCTCTACTGTTCCTGCCTACTTTCTGTATTCGACTGAAGAAGCCTACTGTGTAGGCGAAACGTTTCGGAATAAAGTTGTCTAACTGTTGCATATGTGTCTTACCTAACAACCTGTCGGTATTGTATACCATTTTGATGTTCATCTTGTCAGACACTGCAACACGTGCATCTTGATACAGAAAACACCTTGGACAAGCTTTTCAAGTGAGAAGTGTTGGATCTGAGAGGGACATGACCTCTCAGTGGCCTCTCACTACTACTACTACTACTACTACCACCCTGCACCTCTCCTTCCGACAGTATTTAAGTCTCCGCACTGTCGCTTGTTCTTCAGATAGTTCCTGACTATGGAACTGAACTTCTCCAGGCCGAGGGACTGACAACCTCAAATTCTACGACTTTAAGGGTGATGGACTGATTACATCGTCTTCACATCTCTACTGTTCCTGCCTACTTTCTGTATTCGACTGAAGAAGCCTACTGTGTAGGCGAAACGTTTCGGAATAAAGTTGTCTAACTGTTGCATATGTGTCTTACCTAACAACCTGTCGGTATTGTATACCATTTTGATGTTCATCTTGTCAGACACTGCAACACGTGGCATCTTGATACAGAAAACACCTTGGACAAGCTTTTCAAGTGAGAAGTGTTGGATCTGAGAGGGACATGACCTCTCAGTGGCCTCTCACTACTACTACTACTACTACTACTACCACCCTGCACCTCTCCTTCCGACAGTATTTAAGTCTCCGCACTGTCGCTTGTTCTTCAGATAGTTTCCTGACTATGGAACTGAACTTCTCCAGGCCGAGGGACTGACAACCTCAAATTCTACGACTTTAAGGGTGATGGACTGATTACATCGTCTTCACATCTCTACTGTTCCTGCCTACTTTCTGTATTCGACTGAAGAAGCCTACTGTGTAGGCGAAACGTTTCGGAATAAAGTTGTCTAACTGTTGCATATGTGTCTTACCTAACAACCTGTCGGTATTGTATACCATTTTGATGTTCATCTTGTCAGACACTGCAACACGTGGCATCTTGATACAGAAAACACCTTGGACAAGCTTTTCAAGTGAGAAGTGTTGGATCTGAGAGGGACATGACCTCTCAGTGGCCTCTCACTACTACTACTACTACTACTACCCCCCTGCACCTCTCCTTCCGACAGTATTTAAGTCTCCGCACTGTCGCTTGTTCTTCAGATAGTTCCTGACTATGGAACTGAACTTCTCCAGGCCGAGGGACTGACAACCTCAAATTCTACGACTTTAAGGGTGATGGACTGATTACATCGTCTTCACATCTCTACTGTTCCTGCCTACTTTCTGTATTCGACTGAAGAAGCCTACTGTGTAGGCGAAACGTTTCGGAATAAAGTTGTCTAACTGTTGCATATGTGTCTTACCTAACAACCTGTCGGTATTGTATACCATTTTGATGTTCATCTTGTCAGACACTGCAACACGTGGCATCTTGATACAGAAAACACCTTGGACAAGCTTTTCAAGTGAGAAGTGTTGGATCTGAGAGGGACATGACCTCTCAGTGGCCTCTCACTACTACTACTACTACTACTACCACCCTGCACCTCTCCTTCCGACAGTATTTAAGTCTCCGCACTGTCGCTTGTTCTTCAGATAGTTCCTGACTATGGAACTGAACTTCTCCAGGCCGAGGGACTGACAACCTCAAATTCTACGACTTTAAGGGTGATGGACTGATTACATCGTCTTCACATCTCTACTGTTCCTGCCTACTTTCTGTATTCGACTGAAGAAGCCTACTGTGTAGGCGAAACGTTTCGGAATAAAGTTGTCTAACTGTTGCATATGTGTCTTACCTAACAACCTGTCGGTATTGTATACCATTTTGATGTTGAACTACATCACAAAGTGTACAACAGTGTTCCACTCTCAAGTGTACAACAGTGTTCCATTCTCAAGTGTACAACAGTGTTCCACTCTCAAGTGTACAACAGTGTTCCACTCTCAAGTGTACAACAGTGTTCCACTCTCAAGTGTACAACAGTGTTCCACCCTCAAGTGTACAACAGTTTTCCACTCTCAAGTGTACAATAGTGTTCCACCCTCAAGTGTACAACAGTGTTCCACTCTCAAGTGTACAACAGTGTTCCACCCTCAAGTGTACAACAGTGTTCCACCCTCAAGTGTACAACAGTGTTCCACTCTCAAGTGTACAACAGTGTTCCACTCTCAAATGTACAACAGTGTTCCACTCTCAAGTGTACAACAGTGTTCCACCCTCAAGTGTACAACAGTGTTCCACTCTCAAGTGTACAACAGTGTTCCACCCTCAAGTGTACAACAGTGTTCCACCCTCAAGTGTACAACAGTGTTCCACCCTCAAGTGTACAACAGTGTTCCACCCTCAAGTGTACAACAGAGTTCCACCCTCAAGTGTACAACAGTGTTCCACCCTCAAGTGTACAACAGTGTTCCACCCTCAAGTGTACAACAGTGTTCCACCCTCAAGTGTACAACAGTTTTCCCACCCTCAAGTGTACAACATTGTTCCACCCTCAAGTGTACAACAGTGTTCCACCCTCAAGTGTACAACAGTGTTCCACCCTCAAGTGTACAACATTGTTCCACCCTCAAGTGTACAACAGTGTTCCACCCTCAAGTGTACAACAGTGTTCCACCCTCAAGTGTACAACAGTGTTCCACCCTCAAGTGTACAACAGTGTTCCACCCTCAAGTGTACAACAGTGTTCCACCCTCAAGTGTACAACAGTGTTCCACCCTCAAATGTACAACATTGTTCCACCCTCAAGTGTACAACAGTGTTCCACCCTCAAGTGTACAAGTGTTCCACCCTCAAGTGTACAACAGTGTTCCACCCTCAAGTGTACAACAGTGTTCCACCCTCAAGTGTACAACAGTGTTCCACCCTCAAGTGTACAACAGTGTTCCACCCTCAAGTGTACAACAGTGTTCCACCCTCAAGTGTACAACAGTGTTCCACCCTCAAGTGTACAACAGTGTTCCACCCTCAAGTGTACAACAGTGTTCCACTCTCAAGTGTACAAAGTGTTCCACTCTCAAGTGTACAACAGTGTTCCACTCTCAAGTGTACAACAGTGTTCCACCCTCAAGTGTACAACAGTGTTCCACTCTCAAGTGTACAACAGTGTTCCACCCTCAAGTGTACAACAGTGTTCCACCCTCAAGTGTACAAGTGTTCCACCCTCAAGTGTACAACAGTGTTCCACCCTCAAGTGTACAACAGTGTTCCACCCTCAAGTGTACAACAGTGTTCCACCCTCAAGTGTACAACATTGTTCCACCCTCAAGTGTACAACATTGTTCCACCCTCAAGTGTACAACAGTGTTCCACCCTCAAGTGTTTTCCCCCAACAACTTGTTCCACCCTCAAGTGTACAACAGTGTTCCACCCTCAAGTGTACAACAGTGTTCCACTCTCAAGTGTACAACATTGTTCCACCCTCAAGTGTACAACAGTGTTCCACCCTCAAGTGTACAACAGTGTTCCACTCTCAAGTGTACAACAGTGTTCCACCCTCAAGTGTACAACATTGTTCCACCCTCAAGTGTACAACATTGTTCCACTCTCAATTGTACAACATTGTTCCACCCTCAAGTGTACAACATTGTTCCACTCTCAAGTGTACAACATTGTTCCACCCTCAAGTGTACAACATTGTTCCACCCTCAAGTGTACAACATTGTTCCACTCTAGATAGAACGACTGACTCAAGAATTATCACCAATAACCTGACTGTTCCAGGTTAAATCTTTATTCTTATCAAGACTTTTATTTTCTTAGCAGATGTGGTGGAAACATTCGAGTTTCTCTTAACATTATCATTTTGATCGATCGAGTTGTTTGATTGCATTTAGCATTATGTTCCAATGTTTATTTTTTACTGTTTTTTCGTAAAAGCACAATTGCAAACAAACCACGGAACGGGTGGGGTTTAAATCCATGGCGAGTGATTCCAAAAACTCCAGGCCAGTGCGTAAGCCACTCTTGAGTCATGTTGACGGCTTTGAGGGGACTTGAGCTAGAGTTCGCCACGGCCACGCTGGCGGGAGATTCATCTGTAAAAACTTGCATTTGTGGCCACAGTGGTGGCCCATGCTAACCTCTTTATGGTGTATAAATATACCTAGTTGGATGAATCTTATTGTAGCTAGCTGGTCCAGTGGCTTACGCACTTGTCTGGAACGACTCACTCGCCATGGGTTTAAACCCCACCCGTTCCCTGGTTTGGTTTACTTTTTACCACATCAATGCGTCTGAAATTTGTCCTCGTTGAATATCCTATCAATCCCCCTGATCCTCCGTACATAAAGAAGAGAGGAAAGAGAACCTGGGAGACGCCAGGTGTGTTTACCAACAAAGGTCTTCGGGAGGATAATTCCATACACAGTTTCAAGAGCATGTATTACAAGGTCTAAGATAGCCAATAAGGCTGAGCGACTTTGGGTTAATTATTATTATTGTTATTATTATTATTATTATTATTATTATTATTATTATTATTATTATTATTATTATTATTATTACTATTACTACTACTACTACTATTGTATGGGAATTGTAGGCTAACAGGTAGGACCAGGAACCGGATCTCAACCGCAACAAACAACCACCTGACAATCTTATTCTGGCTACCCAAACATAATTAAATTAAAATAAAAAAAAGACATGTAATAAAAAGACTCTTCCCAAGTCATTACAGAACAATTACCATCAAGAAGAAGAAGAAGAAGAAGAAGAAGAAGAAGAAGAAGAAGAAGAAGAAGAAGAAGAAGAGGAGCAGTGGAAACTCCTTGCTTACCACAGGGGGGGGGGGTAAGGGGGAAACAAAAAAAATGGGGTTGTGGGTTGCAATGAGTGTCAATGTTATTGATGTATAAGTTTGT
>NC_069400.1:78300138-78355138 GCF_026875155.1 Cherax quadricarinatus | reverse complement strand
TGCTCCAGAGAGACGAGACCTGCTCTTGACTCTTGCCCTGGCAGGTCATAGCAGCTCTCCTTACTTACTCTGTCTCCCTACGATCCCCGTTGGGGAGGGGAACCTTTACCAGCGTCGTTTTCACCTTGACTTACACGATGAGCTACGCAAATCGTGTAAAGATCAAGCCAAAAAGTGGTACCGTTGATGATTCAACGAAGATTGCTCTTGCAACTGTTGTTCAGGGAGCACTGCAAATTAAATTCAACACCATTTTGTCCCTGAAAGAAGCATTCATTGTTGTGTGTCACGATGATGCTGAAGCAGAGAAGCTACTTACTACAGAAGCCACCACTACTCTTACTGCTCAAGGGTTTAATTTACTGTTACGTCATCTCCTGCCCTCAGGGCAAGGAAATCAGTATTCCTTAAAAAACTTGACAAGATTCTGACGTCTCAAACACCTGCAGAACTCAAGACATCTATCGAGACGCAAAATACTTGGGCTACTGTTGACAGCATTACAAAAATCCCGAATGCATCGTCCATGCTCAAGGTCACCTTCATCGACGTCAACATGGCTGCCACTGCTCTGCACGAAGGTCTTGCTGTCTACTACTACTACATCAGTCCCACCAACATTGAAGCAGAGAGATATCAGTACATCCAACATTGCTGGAACTGTTATTCATACCATCACACCGCCAAAGCATGTCCAGTAGAAAGACAAGAAGTTCTGCACTACATGTGGTAGTGAGGGACACACCTTCAGCTCCTGCACCGCTGCTACTCCAACACAACCATCGTGCTTAAACTGTAAGAGTAACGACCACCATACACTGGCAGCAAAATGTCCTACAAGAAAGGATATTGTGAAGAAAACACAAGATGCAGCAAAGAAAAAACCTACTAGCAACACACCAACGTATGCAGCAATTGCAAAGATACAAGCTAACACTACAAAATTACTTCAAGCATCTACTCAGCCCGCCTCCTCCATCATCACTCCTCCAACATGTGACGTAACCAAGATCCACTACTGTTTACTATACGCTCACATGCAGAACATGGCTGTACCTGGATCTTTTAACTCTACCATCAACGAGTTATTTGCACTAAATAATATGCCATCATTCATATTCCCAGCATCTCCACCTTCGGAAGAAATACTAAAATTTACCAAGGACCTAATTAACACCTCTACGCCTGCAGCTCCAACACCATCAACAACCAGTGACGTCACTCCAACAATGTCCAATGAGAAGTCTCCATCGCCTCCACTCCTCAAAGACACCGACCAATCAGAAGCCTTTCCACCAGAAACATCCTCCCATTCGTCCATTGAAAATGAAGATGAAAATGTACATTCACCAGCACCAACAATACCATCCCAAGACCCAAGATTCGATACTGTACCAGATGAAGATACGACAAGTAATTGATTGGGTTACTGGAGTTACCTGGAGGTTACGAAGGTATATTCCGGGATCAACGCCCGCGGCCCGGCTGACCAGCCTCCGAGGATCAGGGTGGAAACTTTCTGCACCACAGCAAATCATCCTCAAGACATGGAGCCAGCTGAACTCAAATCTCACCTCATCCAAAAAACAGTCAAGTTTGTTGAATCTTCCGACCATGCTTGTAAAACTGACCTTCCACGCCTTATAAAGCATGCTGAAAAATGCATCAAAGACCCTCGATATCGACACTTGTTAACTCGTCTCATGATAATTCCTCTCCAACGATTTAAACGTCTTGAAAATGGAACAATACTCTCCACGGACACTTTCTTCGTAAAAAAACGCCATAATTCCAAATAACCACCAAGCCATTATGAAATGACCAATCAACGTTGAGCTCCTCCCTTGTCGCCTGCAGCCACCAATCACCATCAAGAAGCAGCAATCTTCCATCCAGCAAGTTGCAGTCAGCACCTGCAGAGTTCCTGTTGTCTCTACATCGTCTTTCGTCATTGTTATCCAGGCTTAGCAGTTGGGTCTAGTCCTGAATCTTCTCTCTTCGACTCAAGACATTCCTCTCACCGTCTATTCTTCGCACTGTCCCCACTTGCCCCTCGCCCCTCGTGGGTCCTTACCTGTGAGTCCTATCGTATCGTGTGCTCCAGAATCTTCACGACCACGGTGCTCTTCACACCAACTCCAAGGCTGAGGGACTGATTACCCCATCTTTTGTATATAGTTCTACTGTCCTCATATCATGTCCTAGAATCTGTATTGATAAAGCCACTGGATGGCGAAACATCTACAATAAAGATATCCAGATGTTGCACATGTGTCTCAGTTTTCATCTTGTCGGTATTGTGTACCATTTATATACAGTGATGCAGTTCATGCAGGTTATAAAACTTCATATAACTGTATGTTTTCACAATCCATTTAGATCTGTGTGTATTTACTTCTAGACATTTAGTAAGATTCACAGTGACAGTGTCTGGTTCATTTCTTAACATTCTAATACCGAGTACAGTGTTAATCTAAATAATCCTATCACTGATACTAGAAATACCCAGCTCCTTCCTCATACCAAGAACCTCTGTGGATCTGGGACAGCCAAGAATAATTCTGAGAGCTTCATTTTGCATTAATTCTAAGGGAACTTTCTCTAGCTAATATCAACATGGGAGCAGCATAATCAATTAAGGACCAAACATAGGCTATGTACATCATTCTCACGATTCTCACATTAGCACCATAGTTGGGGTTGTAGCCAGCAACATTAGCACCATAGTTGGGGTTGTAGCCAGCAACATTAGCACCATAGTTGGGGTTGTAGCCAACAACATTAGCACCATAGTTGGGGTTGAAGCCCGCACATTAGCACCATAGTTGGGGTGTAGCCAGCAACATTAGCACCATAGTTGGGGTTGTAGCCAGCAACATTAGCACCATAGTTGGGGTTGTAGCCAGCAACATTAGCACCATAGTTGGGGTTGTAGCCAGCAACATTAGCACCATAGTTGGGGTTGTAGCCAGCAACATTAGCACCATAGTTGGGGTTGTAGCCAGCAACATTAGCACCATAGTTGGGGTTGTAGCCAGCAACATTAGCACCATAGTTGGGGTTGTAGCCAGCAATAGCTCTGAGAGCATTTAGCCTACCCTTGTGGTATGGTTTATTTATTAAAGTGTACATCTACACCAAGGAATCTGTAAGACTTAACGTAACTAATGTTTTCACCCTGCAGACATATGGGTGGGGGATGTCGTTTACTTGTTAATATCTTTGTTTTAGATGAAGATATGATGAGACTAATTGATTAGAAATTGCTTGAACCCTCGTTAAGAATGGTACTCATCTTCTTATGCCCTGTTGTATGGATCATGAAATCGTCAGCATAGTTTATAGCTCTATGCTTAGGTGAGGCAGTAAAGCATTTAGGGCAGCGTCTGATATTACCTTCATGACAATCACTTTTGGACAATGTTACAAAGTTGAAGAGCCTTCTGCCCGCTGTATCAACTATTCATCTGTCAAGAATTTTGTGTTACTACACCATGATGACACCTACCGAAGACCTTTTTTTGGGCAGTGTTAGTAGTTTACCTCTACCTGGAGGTTATTCCGGGGATCAACGCCCCCGCGGCCCGGTCCATGACCAGGCCTCCTGATGGATCAGGGCCTGATCAACTAGGCTGTTACTGCTGGCCGCACGCAGTCCATCGTACGAGCCACAGCCCAGCTGATCCGGCACTGACTTTAGGTATCTGTCCAGCTCTCTCTTGAAGGCAGCCAGGGGTTTATTGGCAATTTCCCTAATGCTTGATGGGAGGCTGTTGAACAGTCTTGGGCCCCGAACACTTATGGTGTTTTCCCTTAGTGTACCAATGGCGCCCCTACTTTTTATTGGGGCATTTTGCATCGCCTGCCCAGTCTTTCACTTTCGTAGGGAGTGATTTCTGTGTGCAGATTTGGGACCATTCCTTCCAGGATTTTCCAAGTGTAGATTATGATATATCTCTCCCTCCTGCGTTCCAACGAGTACAAGTCAAGTGCTTCCAAGCGTTCCCAGTAGTTAAGGTGATTGACAGAACTTATACGTGCAGTAAAGGATCTCTGTACACTCTCTAGATCTGCGATTTCACCTGCTTTGAATGGAGATGTTAATGTACAGCAGTATTCCAGCCTAGAGAGAACAAGTGATTTGAAAAGGATCATCATTGGTTTGGCATCTCTCGTTTTGAACGTTCTCATTATCCATCCTATCATTTTCTTTGCACGTGCGATCGTGGCACTGTTGTGATCCTTGAAAGTGAGATCCTCAGACATTACTACTCCCAGGTCCCTTATATTATTTTTCCGCTCTATTGTATGGCCAGAGTCTGTAGTATACTCTGTTCTAGTTATTATCTCCAGTTTTCCATAACGGAGTAGTTGGAATTTGTCCTCATTGAACATCATATTGTTTACCGTTGCCCACTGGAAAACTTTGTTTATATCTTCTTGGAGGTTAACCGCGTCCTCAGCAGATGACAGCCTCATGCAGATCCTAGTATCATCCGCAAAGGATGATACGGTGCTGTGATGTATATCTCTGTCTATGTCTGATATGAGGATGAGGAATAAGATGGGGGCGAGTACTGTGCCTTGTGGAACAGAGCTCTTCACTATGGCAGCCTCCGATTTAACTCTGTTGACCACTACTCTTTGTGTTCGATTTGTTAGGAAGTTGAAGATCCATCTCCCCACTTTCCCAGTTATTCCTTTAGCACGTATTTTATGGGCTATTACGCCATGATCACATTTGTCAAATGCTTTTGCAAAGTCTGTGTATATTACATCTGCATTCTGATTTTCTTCCAGTGCATCCAAGGCCATGTCATAGTGATCCAGTAGTTGTGAGAGGCAGGAGCGACCTGCCCTGAACCCATGTTGCCCTGGATTGTGCAGATTTTGGGAATCCAGGTGATTTGCAATCCTGCTTCTTAGCACTCTTTCAAAGATTTTTATGATGTGGGACGTCAGAGCTCTTGGTCTATAGTTCTTAGCTAATGCTTTGCTGCCACCTTTATGGAGTGGAGCTATATCCGTTGTTTTAAGTGACTGTGGAATTTCACCCATGTCCAAGCTCCTCCTCCATAGTGTACTTAGGGCACGCGAGAGGGGTTTCTTGCAGTTCTTAATGGAAACAGAGTTCCACGAGTCTGGGCCCGGGGCTGAGTGCATGGGCATGTTGTCAATGGCTTTTTCGAAATCTATCGGGTAATGTCGGAAATCTGGCATACATTTATGGAGTTTTGAGGCTCATTCATGAAGAAATCATTTGGGTCGTCGATCCTCAGACCGATTAGTGGTTCACTAAACACAGAGTCATACTGGGATTTCAATATTTCACTCATTTCCTTGTTGTCATCTGTGTAAGTCCCATCCTGTCTGAGTAAGGGCCCGATACTAGATGTGGTATTTGCCTTGTTTTTGGCATATGAAAAGAAATATTTTTAATTTCTTTCAATTTCATTAATAGCTTTAAGCTTAAGTTTCGAGAGTTTCTCTACTCTCTGAGCCCGGCCATGGGCCAGGCTCGTCTGGTCCTTGCCTGGTCAACCAGGCTGTTGCTGCTGGAGGCCCGCTGCCCCTCATATCCATAATAGCCTGGTTGATCTGGCACCTGGTGAAGATACTTGTCCAGTTTCCTCTTGAAGACTTCTACACGTGTCCCAGCCGTGTTTCTGGCATCTTCTGGTACCCTTGCGTGTAAAAACCATGTGTTACCAGGCTAGCAGATGCGACAGATAGAACCATCCTGTTGAAACCTACGCTGACCCGGCTTGTGTCAATGTTCTGATTACATGTATGGAGCAATCTCGAGTTTTAACACAGTCGGATTGTTTACTGTGGACTGTGCAGCCGAACTTCCCGTTGAACAGAACGCTGGATTGTTTCCAGAGAATTAAATTCCTCTAAAATGTCTCCCTCGTTGCTAGAGGTTGCCCGGCCATTTATGTTCCCTTGGTATTAGATGTTAACGTTATGCAAATATAAGATAATTTACACTACAGTAATGCCACCCTAACCTAAAGTAACTTAATGGATGTAATATCTTATTTTCAAAATTATAGGATCGCTTAGAAAATGATACGTAAATTCATTAGGGTGAACAGGTTGCAAAGTAGCGTGCAGATCAAGGACTTGATCCCAAAGTAGCGTGCAGATCAAGGATTTGATCCCAAAGTAGCGTGCAATCAAGGACTTGATCCCATAGTAGAGTACATATCAAGGACTTAATCCCAAAGTAGCGTGCAGATCAAGGACCTGACCTCAAAGTATTTCCCTGCATGTATAATCAGGTTTCTCTCTCTCTCTCTCTCTCTCTCTCTCTCTGTTCCAGAGATTTCATTCCAAGTGCAATGAAGTAATGTCAGCAGTTATATATTTTTATTAATTCTGTGCGGACAGTAAACGACTTCTGTGTGTCTCCCAGCTCTGTTATCTCTCCTGCCTTGAAAGGAGCTGCGGACATCGAGCATGCTAGATGCAACACAGCAGAAGTGATCTGAATACTACTATCACTGGTTTTATTTGATTACTACTACTACTATCACTGGTTCTATATGATTACTACTACTATCACTGGTTCTATTTGCGTTGTGTTCTCTGAACGATAGATTATCTGACCTTATTATCCCTGAAAAAGACTCGGAAAGATCGGACTATATTTTCAATCTTGTGCCCGTTCTGAGTTCTTCATTTTTGTCGTCTCTAGGCAGTTGAAATTCATTTCTGGTTTACACTGAGTTTTCCACTGCCCGCTGGAAGACCTTTATTGACGTCTGAATGTTTGTTACTGCATCGTCCTCGAACGATACGAAGCAGCGGTTAAGTTTTTTGTTTACATGGCTCAGAGGATGAGGAACAATAAAGATGCCACGACTGTGCATTTACTGCAACAGGATTGTCTACTGTATTGTCAGTATGAATTTACCGAGCCGGTAGCAGAGCGTAGTCAAGATCCTTTAGCGATGACTCCATAAAACAGCCTGTTGCTACTTGTAATCCACATGCCAATGTATTTAAGAGAACGGCTGTGATGAGAGTATATATTACACTTCCAGCTGGTGCGTTCCAGCAGAGAACAATCAGAGTACTAGTGGGTGTTCCCGGTGGTTAAGATGGTTATCTGAGCTGTTGCTGCCAGTAAATGATCGGTGTATATTTTCCAGTCCAGTAATTTCTCAAGCCTTGCAAAGTGAGAGATGTTCCAAGGAACGTTCTTAAGTCAAACTCAAGGTGACGGCTCTAGTCATACGCAAGGTAATGACTACCTTAGGACCTGACGTAAGTCACACACAAGGTGATGATTACTCTACAACCTGACGTAAGTCACGCAAGGTGATGGCTAGCGTAGGACCTGCCGTCAAGTCACAAGCAAGGTAATGACTACTCAAGGAGCTGCAATAACTCACACACAAGGTGATAACTACCGCTGCACTGACTTAAACCACACAGATGATCGCTGTCATACTCAAGGTGTGCCCAGCAGTGCTCAAGTGCCGGAGTAACAAAGTTTGTGTTCTTGCTGTCCTGTCATGAATCAGACGAAAATACGCGTTGTGTAAGTTGATGGTCACATTACCAGACAGAGCCTGAAGGATACCTGAAGGATGTTTTGGGAGCCAATGACCCCGTAGACCGATCCCACACCAAGCCTCGTGGTAGATCAAGGCCTCATCAACCAGCCTGTTATTGTTAGTATACAGCAGTATATGAAAATGATGTGCCGAGACATAAGAATATAAGAAAGGAGGAACACTGCAGCAGGCCTGTTGGCCTGCAATCTTCCAGGTTGAAATTCTGTTGTATACAGCCGCCATCGTCAAGACAGGCAAGATTACTGAGCTGGAAAACGTACAAATAACTTTCACTGCTCGTATACACTCAAATATCTGAATTACTGGGAACGGTTCAAGTTCCTTCAATTGTCCTCCTTGGAACACAGGTACCTTTGATATACCTTTGAAGAGTTTCGAGAGTTAATCTACTCTCTGAGCCCGGCCATGGGCCAGGCTTGCCTGGTGCTTGCCTGGTCAACCAGGCTGTTGCTGGTATATAATTTACACCCGGTAATTCCTAAAGGAACTGGTCCCAAATTGCACAATGGAATCACTGATTTGAGGAACTGGACAAGTTCCTCAAATCAATGCCTGACCAGACGGGCTGTGGTTCTTACCTTGGACTATGTGCGGCCAGCAGTAACAGCCTGTTTGATCAGGCGCTGATTCTCCGAGAAACCTGGTCAGGGACCGGGCCGCTGTGGGCGGTGACCTCCCCGGAAGCGTCATCAGGTATCCTTCAGGTATCTCCCCTCTCAAAGCTCACACTCGGAACTTTCACTCTTTTGAATGATTTGAGAGTATCTTGTACTCAGTTTCAATCTATATTTTCTCTGTTCTTCAAGAGGAAAGTAACTGAAACCTGTCTTCACTGAACATCATATTGTTGTGTAAGGTCGTTTGGACAAGCTTCTCAAGTCAGCTCCTGATCAGTCCGACTGTGAAGCTTACGCTGGATTTCGTACAACTACCGCAACAAACGCTGCAAGAGTTACACTGAAGTCAGAGAGACGACAACTTCTGTGCCTGCAAACGTACCTTTGCAAGCACAAAAACTGTTAGTTGCTATGCTGGCTGGACTTAGCAACCATGGCTCTGGTCGGCTTACCACTTACATTCCACTATAGTTTACTTGGAGTTTACCTGGAGAGGGTTTCGGGGGTCATCGCCCTCGTGGCTCGGTCTGAAACCAGGCCTCATGGTGGATCAGGGTCTGGTCAACCAGGCTGTTACTGCTGGCGGCACGCAGGCTAACGTACGAACCACAGCCCGGTTGGTCAAGTGGTGATGCATTTGTCGTCATTCTTTTCCGCTGTTGACTGCGTGACTATAGATCACATGTTCAGTCTGGCGTTCATGGTGCTTTATACGTCTCATGTGGAAGGCCTGACAGATTTAATCATAACATCGATCATTTACGAACTACAGCACATTTCTGGGAGAATCTGCAGGACCTGAAGTGACATTTGTCTTCATTAAAGATATTTAAACATTTCTTTGGATGTGTGTATATGCCAGTATCTTTCTATTAGTCCCGGTTGAGCCGTATGTACAGATGCCTTAAGTACCGAATTTGCACATTTCAGTTTTCCGATGGCTCTGGTTTATGGACCTCGAGGTACCCAGCTAGTGTACCTTTGCTTTTGATGAGTTTCGAGAGTTTTTCTTCTCCCGGAGCCCGCCCATGGGCCAGGCTCGTCTAGTGTTTGCCTGTAATTACTAATTACTAAATCCGTACCAGAGCCAGAACCAAAATGACGCCATCATCACAGACACCAGTATTAATTACCAGCTTCACTTGTAACAACACCTACAATTAGACCAGTCATCCTGTTGGTAATATTAGCACCACACTCCGGCTAATCAGGAACTAATTCATCATGTACCTGGATGTTAGTCGACTGGTGTGAGTCGCATCCTGGGGGACAAAACTGAAGGACAACAATGGAAATAAGACAGTCCCCAATGATTCACTGACTTTCTTGGATTATCCTGAACAAATCTTATCTTACCTACCAATATTACAGCCTGGAGACAACATCGCACATTAAATTTCCACTCCCTTGAACGCTTTGAGTTTGCTCTCTATTCTCCAATCATTCAACAGAGCGGAAATTCAGTGTGAGAGACCTGGGAATGCTAATGTAAGAAGATCTCACATTGCAGGATCACAACAATGTTACTGTGTGCCAGACCGGTGGAGGCTGACTAGTGGTCTCCCACACCCAGGGAGATAGTGGTAATGTGTACGGGAGGGTAAGATAAGCAGAGAATGTGGCATACATCACGGGAAGAGAACAAAGAAGAGAAAGACAGATAAATCCGAAAATAATGAGAGAAAGAGAGAAACAGAGAGACAGAGAGATTGGTTTTGCGTGTGCTGGTACTGACAAAAGGATGAGAGAGACGGCAAGATAATGGACATGAGAGGAAGAAAGGATGTTAATGTAGAAAACTTGGTAATGGATAGAGAACACTCAACGCCAGAAGTGATAAAAAGGGAAGAGAGAGAGAGAGAGAGAGAGAGAGAGAGAGAGAGAGAGAGAGAGAGAGAGAGAGAGAGAGAGAGAGAGAGAGAGAGAGAGAGAGAGAGAGAGAGAGATGATAATAATCTTGTCAGCGGAAGTTGTTAAACTATCAGGTAAAACATCGACTCCCTCCAGAGCCAAGACTTGATACAATCTACCGGCACGTTTCGCTTCATGTTTCTTTACCTAGAGCGAAACGTTGCCAATAATAACACAGATCTACTCTTCTGTCATACTTGCTGCCATTATGTACTGTCATACTTGTCATCCTACACTGTCATACTTGTTGTCATCCTACACTGTCATACTTGTCATCCTACACTGTCATACTTGTTGTCATCCTACACTGTCATACTTGTTGTCATCCTACACTGTCATACTTGTTGCCATCCTACACTGTCATACTTGTTGTCATCCTACACTGTCACACTTGTTGTCATCCTACACTGTCATACTTGTCATCCTACACTGTCATACTTGTTGTCATCCTACACTGTCACACTTGTTGCCATCCTACACTGTCATACTTGTCATCCTACACTGTCATATTTGCTGTCATCCTACACGGTCATACTTGATGCCATCCTACACTGTCAAACTTGTTGTCATCCTATACTTTCATACTTGTTGTCGTCCTACACTGTCATACTTGTTGTCATCCTGTAATGTCATACTTGCTGCCATCCTGACGGCCACCAGCAACAACAACCTGGTTGACCAGGATAGCAAAGGACGAGCCTGGCCCACGGCCGGGCTCAGGAGTAGGAAAACTCTCGAAACTCATGAAAGGGATATCCAAGGTATCCTGCAGGTAAGTGACCGCAGGATTTGCCATCCTTCAGTTGTATGGTCAGGTAATGCTGGTCTACTCTGAGGCTAAGCTAAGCCAAGCCAGTTTTCTCCATAAAAAATTACCTGGCAACCCAGGTTATGTAATTACCAAGCAACCCAGGTAATTAACGGGCAGTCCAGGTAATTAACTACCTGGAAACCCAGGTAAAGTAATTACCTGGCAGCCCAAGTAATTAACGGGCAGCCCATATTAACTACCTGGAAGCCCAGGTCAAGTAATTACCTGGCATCCCATGCAGTTAATCACCTGGTAACCCAGGTACTTAATTACCTGGTAACCCAGGTAGTTAATTACCTGGCAACCCAGGTACTTAATTACCTGGCAACCCAGGTACTTAATTACCTGGCAACCCAGGTACTTAATTACCTGGTAGGTAATTTAGAACGATAAATCCCCTTCACTCACGTGACATGATAACAGCAAAGAGCTCTTGATCCAAGAAAGGAGATACACCCTCCTCTCTCCTAGATCAAACCTCAATAACTACCTCTCCATGAATAATGAATTATACACGGTGAGAATTATCTGCAATATAATCTAAGACAAAAGTATAATTGGGAAATAATGATAGATGTCTAGCAGGTGGCGAGGATGGATTCATTAAGGCATAAAAGTAATTAGCGGTAATAACGAGGCCACAAGAGGTGGTTGGTAGTTAGTCGGCGAGGCGGCAGTAACGAGCGTGAGGTGAGACAGTTACTTGCTGTATACTGGAACTGCCCTACCCACCACTAGTTTACTACTAGGGGATGACTAGTATTGTCTGTTATTACTACTAGTATTGACTGTTATTACTACTAGTATTGTCTGTTATTACTACTAGTATTGACTGTTATTACTACTAGTATTGACTGTTATTACTACTAGTATTGACTGTTATTACTACTAGTTTTTGACTGTTTATTACTACTAGTATTGTCTGTTATTACTACTAGTATTGACTGTTATTACTACTAGTATTGACTGTTATTACTACTAGTATTGACTGTTATTACTACTAGTATTGTCTGTTATTACTACTAGTATTGACTTATTACTACTAGTATTGACTGTTATTACTACTAGTATTGACTGTTATTACAAGTATTGTCTGTTATTACTACTAGTATTGACTGTTATTACTACTAGTATTGACTGTTATTACTACTAGTATTGACTGTTATTACTACTAGTATTGTCTGTTATTACTATTGCTGCAGTGTTCCCTTTCTTATGAGTCGTGCGTCAGGTGTTGCTTTGTTGTGGGATGTGATAGTGAGGTGTGGTCTAGACCCTTTATATGCCTTCCTTTGATGCATTACTTTCATTGTTCCTTGATAATGTGAGAAGTCACGAAAGCGCTTGGAATTTCTCTATTTTTCACAGTCGTTGTTTTGCGTGTGTGTGTATATATATATATATATATATATATATATATATATAAAATATATATATATATATATATATATATATATATATATATATAATATATATATATATATACACACACACAATGTTAAACTGTTATTAACCCTTTACACGAACAGTCTGATTGATCAGGTCATCAACCAGAAGACAAGGACAAATCGTTGAGTAACACACAAAGACCCACATTACTGCGATTAATACAAAACACTGATAACGGATGCCAGTTAACCAGAGAAAGAGTTCTGCAATGTTGTAAATGAGAGACTCAGAATAAATCATAGCAATTAGAGATGAAAGAGTCAATTACAACTGTATCTAGTCAATTAGAGCAGCAATCCCAGAGCTGTTACCTAATACAGTCAGATGCAGGTCATTGGGAAAACCTGGCAAGTTGTGGAGTGAGTGAGTAGACCCCTGGCAAGCTGTGGAGTGACTGGGTAGACCACTGGCAAGCTGTGGAGTGACTGAGTAGACCTGGCAAGCTGTGGAGTGACTGAGTAGACCTGGCAAGCTGTGGAGTGACTGAGTAGACCTGGCAAGCTGTGGAGTGACTGAGTAGACCTGGCAAACTGTGGAGTGACTGAGTAGACCTGGCAAGCTGTGGAGTGACTGGGAACACCTGGCAAGTTGTGGAGTGACTGAGATGCCAGCTATGGTCTGTATACGTTGTACATGTACTTGTAGAAATAAACATTATTATTGTTATTATTATTATTATTATTATTATTAATATTATTATTATTATTATAGTAAGGCGAGGACTCAGTCCCCCGAAGACAGAGACTTAAATTCTCTACCCGAAGGATATCCAAAGGATGTTACGGTACGTCAACGCCACAGCTGCCCGGTCCCAGACCAGGCCTCAGGATGGATCAAGGCTGTTGGCCGCATGCATGTAGTCCAACGTACGAACCACAGCCTGGTTCGTGCGTTACACAGCCTGGTTAGTGCGTTGGACTGCGTCAGGAACTGACAAGTTCCACTCTTGGAGGTAACCAGAGGTTTGTTAGTAATTCCCCTTATGCGATAAAAAGTCGGGGACCTCTGACACTCATCGAGTTCTCTCTTAGTGCACTCATCGCACCCCTGGTTTTTACTTGCACCGTCTGCCAAGTCTCCTGTTTGGATTCAGAGTGATTTTGGAGTGCGAGTCAGGGAACAATCCCTCCAGGTATTTCCGAAGTTTCAGTTTAACCCTATAAGACGATGGTTTAACATGTAAGACGATAGTTTAACCCTATAAGATGATGGTTTAATTATAAGATGATGGTTTAACCCTATAAGACGATGGTTTAAACCTATAAGACAATGGTTTAACCCTATAAGACGGTGGTTTAACGCTATAAGATGATGGTTTAACCCCATGAACCACACAGATAGTATGTTGTTAGACAGCAATCACCCAGAATTGAAACAATAGTTAGTGCAGTAAATTATGCTACATCTACAGTACACTATTAGTCGTGTCGTTCACTGGTTAATGAAACGTAAGTTAACTCGTAACAAGCGTACTTGCTTAGTTGAGTTTATAGGGGTCGGTTCATTGCCCCGGGCTCCATTTCTTTTTCCACTGACTTCAGCGATTCCTGGCCTCCAGGGAGTGATCCAGGGAGTGATCCAAGGAGTGATCCTGGGAGTGATCCAAGGAGTGATCCTGGGAGTGATCCTGGGAGTGATCCAAGGAGTGATCCTGGAAGTGATCCAGGGAGTGATCCAAGGAGTGATCCAAGGAGTGATCCTGGGAGTGATCCAGGGAGTGATCCAAGGAGTGATCCTGGGAGTGATCCAAGGAGTGATCCTGGGAGTGATCCAAGGAGTGATCCTGGGAGTGATCCAGGGAGTGATCCAAGGAGTGATCCTGGGAGTGATCCAAGGAGTGATCCTGGGAGTGATCCAAGGAGTGATCCTGGGAGTGATCCAAGGAATGATCCAGGGAGTGATCCAAGGAGTGATCCAGGAAGTGATCCTGGGAGTGATCCAAGGAGTGATCCTGGGAGTGATCCAAGGAATGATCCTGGGAGTGATCCAAGGCGTGATCCTGGGAGTGATCCAAGGAGTGATCCTGGGAGTGATCCAAGGAGTGATCCTGGGAGTGATCCAGGGAGTGATCCAAGGAGTGATCCAGGGAGTGATCCAAGGAGTGATCCAGGGAGTGATCCAAGGAGTGATCCTGGGAGTGATCCAAGGAGTGATCCTGGGAGTGATCCAAGGAGTGATCCTGGGAGTGATCCTGGGAGTGATCCAAGGAGTGATCCTGGGAGTGATGATACCAAGGAGTGATCCTGGGAGTGATCCAGGGAGTGATCCAAGGAGTGATCCTGGGAGTGATCCAAGGATGTGGAGTGATAATGGAGTGATCCTGGGAGTGATCCAAGGAGTGATCCTGGGGGTGATCCAGGGAGTGATCCAAGGAGTGATCCAAGGAGTGATCCTGGGAGTGATCCTGGGAGTGATCCTGGGAGTGATCCAAGGAGTGATTCAGGGAGTGATCCGAGTGATCCAAGGAGTGATCCAGGGAGTGATCCAAGGAGTGATCCTGGGAGTGATCCAGGGAGTGATCCAAGGAGTGATCCAAGGAGTGATCCTGGGAGTGATCCAAGGAGTGATCCAGGGAGTGATCCAAGGAGTGATCCTGGAAGTGATCCAGGGAGTGATCCAAGGAGTAATCCAAGGAGTGATCCTGGGAGTGATCCAAGGAGTGATCCTGGGAGTGATCCAGGGAGTGATCCAAGGAGTGATCCTGGGAGTGGTCCAAGGAGTGATCCAGGGAGTGATCCAGGGAGTGATCCTGGGAGTGATCCTGGGAGTGATCCAAGGAGTAATCCTGGGAGTGATCCAAGGAGTGACTCAGGGAGTGATCCAAGGAGTGATCCTGGGAGTGATCCGAGTGATCCAGGGAGTGATCCAAGGAGTGATTCAGGGAGTGATCCAAGGAGTGATCCTGGGAGTGATCCTGGGAGTGATCCAGGGAGTGATCCAAGGAGTGATCCTGGGAGTGATCCTGGGAGTGATCCAGGGAGTGATCCAAGGAGTGATCCTGGGAGTGATCCAAGGAGTGATCCAGGGAGTGATCCAAGGAGTGATCCTGGGAGTGATCCTGGGAGTGATCCTGGGAGTGATCCTGGGAGTGATCCAAGGAGTGATCCTGGGAGTGATCCAAGGAGTGATCAGAGAGTGATCCAAGAATGCTGGAGTGATCCAAGGATTGATCCAGGGAGTGATCCAAGGAGTGATCCTGGGAGTGATCCAGGGAGTGATCCAAGGAGTGATCCAAAGAGTGATCCTGGGAGTGATCCAAGGAGTGATCCAGGGAGTGATCCAAGGAGTGATCCTGGAAGTGATCCAGAGGATATGAATCCAAGGAGTGATCCAAGGAGTGATCCAGGGAGTGATCCAAGGAGTGATCCTGGGAGTGATCCAGGGAGTGATCCAAGGAGTGATCCTGGGAGTGATCCAGGGAGTGATCCAGGGAGTGATCCTGGGAGTGATCCTGGGAGTGATCCAAGGAGTAATCCTGGGAGTGATCCAAGGAGTGACTCAGGGAGTGATCCAAGGAGTGATCCAAGGAGTGATCCTGGGAGTGATCCGAGTGATCCAGGGAGTGATCCAAGGAGTGATCCTGGGAGTGATCCAAGGAGTGATTCAGGGAGTGATCCAAGGAGTGATCCAAGGAGTGATCCAGGGAGTGATCCAAGGAGTGATCCTGGGAGTGATCCAGGGAGTGATCCAAGGAGTGATTCAGGGAGTGATCCAAGGAGTGATCCTGGGAGTGATCCTGGGAGTGATCCAGGGAGTGATCCAGGGAGTGATCCAAGGAGTGATCCTGGGAGTGATCCAGGGAGTGATCCAAGGAGTGATCCTGGGAGTGATCCAAGGAGTGATCCTGGGAGTGATCCTGGGAGTGATCCTGGGAGTGATCCAAGGAGTGATCCAAGGAGTGATCCTGGGAGTGATCCGAGTGATCCAGGGAGTGATCCAGGGAGTGATCCAAGGAGTGATTCAGGGAGTGATCCAAGGAGTGATCCAAGGAGTGATCCAAGGAGTGATCCAAGGAGTGATCCAGGGAGTGATCCAAGGAGTGATCCTGGGAGTGATCCTGGGAGTGATCCAGGGAGTGATCCAAGGAGTGATCCTGGGAGTGATCCAAGGAGTGATCCAGGGAGTGATCCAAGGAGTGATCCTGGGAGTGATCCTGGGAGTGATCCTGGGAGTGATCCAGGGAGTGATCCAAGGAGTGATCCTGGGAGTGATCCAAGGAGTGATCCAAGAGTGAATCCGGGTGGGAGTGATCCAAGGAGTGATCAGGAGTGATCCAAGGAGTGATCCAAGGAGTGATCCAGGGAAGTGATCCAGGGAGTGATCCAAGGAGTGATCCTGGGAGTGATCCAAGTGATCCTGGAAGTGACAAGGATGATCCAAGAGTGATCCAAGGAGTGATCCAGGAGTGATCAAGGAGTGATCCTGGGAGTGATCCAGGAGTGATCCAAGGATGACCTGGAGTGATCAGGGAGTGATCCAAGGAGTGATCCTGGGAGTGATCCTGGGAGTGATCCAAGGAGTGATCCTGGGAGTGATCCAAGGAGTGATCCTGGGAGTGATCCAAGGAGTGATCCAAGGAGTGATCCTGGGTGACGAGTGATCCAAGGAGTGATCCAGGAGTGATCCTGGGAGTGATCCGGGAGTGATCCAGGAGTGATCCGGAGTGATCCGAGTGATCCAAGGGAGTGATCCAAGGAGTGATCCTGGGAGTGATCCGAGTGATCCAGGGAGTGATCCAAGGGAGTGATCCATGGAGTGATTCCAGGGAGTGATCCAAGGAGTGATTCCAGGAGTGATCCAAGGAGTGATCCAGGGAGTGATCCTAGGAGTGATCCAGGTGACGGAGTGATCCAAGGAGTGATCCTAGGGAGTGATCCAAGGAGTGATCCAAGGAGTGATCCAAGGAGTGATCCAGGAGTGATCCTGGGAGTGATCCTGGGAGTGATCCTGGGAGTGATCCAAGGAGTGATCCAAGGAGTGATCCTAGGGGGTGATTCCAGAGAGTGATCCAAGGGAGTGATCCAAGGAGTGATCCAAGGAGTGATCCAAGGAGTGATCCTGGGAGTGATCCAGGGAGTGATCCAAGGAGTGATCCAAGGAGTGATCCTGGGAGTGATCCAAGGAGTGATCCTGGGAGTGATCCAAGGAGTGATCCAGGGAGTGATCCAAGGAGTGATCCTGGAAGTGATCCAAGGAGTGATCCAGGGAGTGATCCAAGGAGTGATCCTGGGAGTGATCCAGGGAGTGATCCAAGGAGTGATCCTGGGAGTGATCCAGGGAGTGATCCTGGGAGTGATCCTGGGAGTGATCCAAGGAGTAATCCTGGGAGTGATCCTGGGAGTGATCCAAGGAGTAATCCTGGGAGTGATCCAAGGAGTGACTCAGGGAGTGATCCAAGGAGTGATCCTGGGAGTGATCCTGGGAGTGATCCGAGTGATCCAGGGAGTGATCCAAGGAGTGATCCTGGGAGTGATCCAGGGAGTGATCCAAGGAGTGATTCAGGGAGTGATCCAAGGAGTGATCCTGGGAGTGATCCTGGGAGTGATCCAGGGAGTGATCCAGGGAGTGATCCAAGGAGTGATCCTGGGAGTGATCCAGGGAGTGATCCAAGGAGTGATCCTGGGAGTGATCCAAGGAGTGATCCTGGGAGTGATCCTGGGAATGATCCTGGGAGTGATCCAAGGAGTGATCCTGGGAGTGATCCAAGGAGTGATCCTGGGAGATCCGAGTGATCCAAGGGAGTATCCAGGGAGTGATCCAAGGAGTGATCCAGGGAGTGATCCTGGGAGTGATCCTGGGAGTGATCCAAGGAGTGATCCTGGGAGTGATCCAAGGAGTGATTCAGAGGAGTGATCCAAGGAGTGATCCAGGAGTGATCCAAGGAGTGATCCAGGGAGTGATCCAAGGAGTGATCCAGGGAGTGATCCAGGGAGTGATCCAGGGAGTGATCCAGGGAGTGATCCAGGGAGTGATTCAGGGAGTGATCCAAGCAGTGATCCAGGGAGTGATCCTGGGAGTGATCCAGGGAGTGATCCAAGGAGTGATCCAAAGAGTGATCCTGGGAGTGATCCAAGGAGTGATCCAGGGAGTGATCCAAGGAGTGATCCTGGAAGTGATCCAAGGAATGATCCAAGGAGTGATCCAAGGAGTGATCCAGGGAGTGATCCAAGGAGTGATCCTGGGAGTGATCCAGGGAGTGATCCTGGGAGTGATCCAGGGAGTGATCCAGGGAGTGATCCTGGGAGTGATCCAAGGAGTAATCCTGGGAGTGATCCAAGGAGTGACTCAGGGAGTGATCCAAGGAGTGATCCAAGGAGTGATCCTGGGAGTGATCCGAGTGATCCAGGGAGTGATCCAAGGAGTGATCCTGGGAGTGATCCAGGGAGTGATCCAAGGAGTGATCCAGGGAGTGATCCAGGGAGTGATCCTGGGATGTCCAGTGATCCAAGGATGTGATCCTGGGAGTGATCCAGTGGATCCAAGATGATCCTGGAGTGATCCAAGGAGTGATCCTGGGAGTGATCCAAGGAGTGATTCAGGGAGTGATCCAAGGAGTGATCCAAGGAGTGATCCTGGGAGTGATCCAGGGAGTGATCCAGGGAGTGATCCAAGGAGTGATCATGGGAGTGATCCTGGGAGTGATCCTGGGAGTGATCCAAGGAGTGATCCTGGGAGTGATCCAAGGAGTGATTCAGGGAGTGATCCAAGGAGTGATCCAGGGAGTGATCCTGGGAGTGATCCAGGAAGTGATCCAGGGAGTGATCCAAGGGAGGTGATTCCAGGAGTGATCCAAGGAGTGATCCAGGGAGTGATCCTGGGAGTGATCCAAGGAGTGATCCAAGGAGTGATCCAAGGAGTGATCCAGGGAGTGATTCAAGGAGTGATCCAGGGAGTGATCCTGGGAGTGATCCAGGGAGTGATCCAGGGAGTGATCCAGGGAGTGATCCAGGGAGTGATTCAGGGAGTGATCCAAGGAGTGATCCAGGGAGTGATCCAGGGAGTGATTCAGGGAGTGATCCAAGGAGTGATCCAGGGAGTGATTCAGGGAGTGATCCAGGGAGTGATCCTGGGAGTGATCCAGGGAGTGATCCTGGGAGTGATCCTGGGAGTGATCCTGGGAGTGATCCTGGGAGTGATCATGTCTTGACACTGTAATGTGCAGCAGAACACACACATACACAGATCAAGACTTTTATTGAGGAAACGTATTGCCGTGAGTGTCTTCGTCAGTCCTAAAACAGAGAACCAGAGCAAGCAGTGTATACGGTGCAAGAGATCAGGTGATCAGTCTAAGATTGTGTAACATTGTAGGTGGTATAAACCTTGGTAATAAATACCGACAAGTTGGTTTAGAAAGACACGTAAGCAAACACTATAACATATTTATTAGAAAACGTTTCGGCCCTGGGATCTTGATCACTTCTGGTCCCAGGTCCCAGGACCGAAACGTTTTCTAATAAATATGTTATAGTGTTTGCTTACGTGTCTTTCTAAACCAACATTGTAGGTGACATACTGGAGACAGATAACAATCTATGATCATTTGTTTTAAAAGGGTGACAGATCAGTCAGGCTCTTATGGCTATGTGAGGTAGAGGGGCACCAGCAGCATCAGTCTGGCTGACCAGGCTAGCACCAGACGAGCCTGACCCATGGCCGGGCTCGAGGAGTAGAAAAACTCTCGGAACTCATCAAAGGTATATCACTGGTATACTGGGTAATATGAGAAAAAGGTTCGACAAAAACATGACTAAGCCAGTAAGCCTTCTGCAGTGCTTCCTGGTGCAGCTTGGTGTCATCTACTGACAGTGTCCAGGTGGGGTGATACATAGCACGGTCTAAACACTTTCGACAATATAGTGTTAGCAGAAACCTGGCTTCTCTAAATTTCATGAGGTGGTTCTGTTTGCTCCTGTGTTGTGCACATTGTTTGCTCCTGTGTTGTGCACATTGTTTGCTCCTGTGTTGTGCACATTGTTTGCTCCTGTGTTGTGCACATTGTTTGCTCCTGTGTTGTGCACATTGTTTGCTCCTGTGTTGTGCACATTGTTTGCTCCTGTGTTGTGCACATTGTTTGCTCCTGTGTTGTGCACATTGTTTGCTCCTGTGTTGCGCACATTGTTTGCTCCTGTGTTGTGCACATTGTTTGCTCCTGTGCACTGTTGCTCCTGTGTGCACATTGTTTGCTCCTGTGTTGTGCACATTGTTTGCTCCTGTGTTGTGCACATTGTTTGCTCCTGTGTTGCGCACATTGTTTGCTCCTGTGTTGTGCACATTGTTTGCTCCTGTGTTGTGCACATTGTTTGCTCCTGTGTTGTGCACATTGTTTGCTCCTGTGTTGTGCACATTGTTTGCTCCTGTGTTGTGCACATTGTTTGCTCCTGTGTTGTGCACATTGTTTGCTCCTGTGTTGTACACATTGTTTGCTCCTGTGTTGCGCACATTGTTTGCTCCTGTGTTGCGCACATTGTTTGCTCCTGTGTTGCGCACATTGTTTGCTCCTGTGTTGCGCACATTGTTTGCTCCTGTGTTGTGCACATTGTTTGCTCCTGTGTTGTGCACATTGTTTGCTCCTGTGTTGTGCACATTGTTTGCTCCTGTGTTGGCACACTTGTTTGCTCCTGTGTTGTGCACATTGTTTGCTCCTGTGTTGTGCACATTGTTTGCTCCTGTGTTGTGCACATTGTTTGCTCCTGTGTTGTACACATTGTTTGCTCCTGTGTTGTGCACATTGTTTGCTCCTGTGTTGTGCACATTGTTTGCTCCTGTGTTGCACACATTGTTTTCTCCTGTGTTGCGCACATTGTTTGCTCCTGTGTTGCACACATTGTTTGCTCCTGTGTTGCGCACATTGTTTGCTCCTGTGTTGCACACATTGTTTGCTCCTGTGTTGTACACATTGTTTGCTCCTGTGTTGTGCACATTGTTTGCTCCTGTGTTGTGCACATTGTTTGCTCCTGTGTTGTACACATTGTTTGCTCCTGTGTTGTGCACATTGTTTGCTCCTGTGTTGTACACATTGTTTGCTCCTGTGTTGCACACATTGTTTGCTCCTGTGTTGCACACATTGTTTGCTCCTGTGTTGCACACATTGTTTGCTCCTGTGTTGCACACATTGTTTGCTCCTGTGTTGCACACATTGTTTGCTCCTGTGTTGCACACATTGTTTGCTCCTGTGTTGCACACATTGTTTGCTCCTGTGTTGCACACATTGTTTGCTCCTGTGTTGCACACATTGTTTGCTCCTGTGTTGCACACATTGTTTGCTCCTGTGTTGCACACATTGTTTGCTCCTGTGTTGCACACATTGTTTGCTCCTGTGTTGCACACATTGTTTGCTCCTGTGTTGTACACATTGTTTGCTCCTGTGTTGCACACATTGTTTGCTCCTGTGTTGCACATATTGTTTGCTCCTGTGTTGCACACATTGTTTGCTCCTGTGTTGCACACATTGTTTGCTCCTGTGTTGCACACACTGTTTGCTCCTGTGTTGCACACATTGTTTGCTCCTGTGTTGCACACATTGTTTGCTCCTGTGTTGCACACATTGTTTGCTCCTGTGTTTCACATATTGTTTGCTCCTGTGTTGCACACATTGCTCCTGTGTTTCACACATTGTTTGCTCCTGTGTTGCACACATTGTTTGCTCCTGTGTTGCACACATTGCTCCTGTGTTGCACACATTGCTCCTGTGTTGCACACATTGCTCCTGTGTTGCACACATTGCTCCTGTGTTGCACACATTGTTTTCTCCTGTGTTGCACACATTGCTCCTGTGTTGCACACATTGCTCCTGTGTTGCACACATTGTTGTGGTCGTCGCGGTTGCACACTATTTTACATTTACGTATTTTTACTTCCACAGATGTTGCTGTTTCGCCCACATACTTCTCATCACATCCTTCACAAGGTATGACGTAGACTCCTGCACCGGTGCTTGTGTTGTGTGTCTGTTGTGGGCTTGTAGCTATTTTAAAATTATTGTCTCTCAGTGCCAAGGATAGTTCAATGCTGTGTTGCTAACAGGCACAACAATATATGTGGCTGTTTCTCTGCAGTTGTTCCTGTTGAGAACGCGTGTTGCTACGAGTGTCCTGAAGTCGGTGATGAGTGAGAAAGGAAGTGTAGTAGTTTGTAAGCCTGTTTAATGCATTCACGTTCATCTAAACTGGGCAAATATCTTCAACAGGTGCCAGATCAACCAGGCTGTGATGGATATGTGGGGCAGCGGGCCTCCAGCAGCAACAGCCTGGTTGACCAGGCAAGCACCAGACGAGCCTGGCCCATGGCCGGGCTCCGAGAGTAGTGAAAATCTCGAAACTTTTCAAAGATAAAGGTTGTAGGGACTGGTGGCTGTATATTCTATATGCCTGAGAATCCAGTCAAGAAGCCCTTTCAGTTTCACTCCCATCATAATAAGAGATAATCAAAACGCCCCTTTACTCCCATCATAATAAGATAAAAAGGGCTATTGGTGTACAATAATATGCCAGGCTAGAGAAAATCAGTGACTTGAAGACTGTGTATCACCACTGACTTAGCATCTCTAATTTTGAAGATTCTAATTATCCAGCCCATCGTCTTCCTGTCTTTGAAGGAGTCAGTTCATGTCTTCTGGCTATGTCTCTTAAATCTCATTGACCAGTCTCACCGATTTCTGGTTGTGTTAGTAACACTGTAGTGATCCTTAACCTAAAGATCTTCTGACATTGCTATTCCCAAGTCAACAAACGTATCATTAAACAATTAAAATCCACACGATCAGTATCTCGCTCGCCAGGCTGTAGCTTCCTCAACCAGCCTCAACACCTTTGCCCAAACACTGTGATAAATCACCAACGTCTTCCCTACCCATCGATCACTGACTCCTACATTTCTGCCAGCACAAGCGTTACTGCTAATACTAGCGTTACTGCTAATACTAGCTTTACTGCCAACACTAGCGTTACTGCCAACACTAGCGTTACTGCCAACACTAGCGTTACTGCCAACACTAGCGTTACTGCCACACTAGCGTTACTGCCAATACTAGCTTTACTGCCAACACTACGTTACTGCCACTAGCGTTACTGCTATACTAGCTTACTGCCAAACTAGCGTTACTGCTAACACTAGCGTTACTGCTAAACTAGCGTTACTGCAATACTTAGCGTTACTGCCATAACTAGCGTTACTGCCACACTAGCGTACTGCCAATTAGCGTTACTGCCAACACTAGCGTTACTGCCAAACTAGCGTTACTGCCAATCACTAGCGTTACTGCACATACACTAGCTTTACTGCCAACTACTAGCGTTACTGCCAACACTAGCGTTACTGCTAATACTACTTTACTGCCAACACTAGCGTTACTGCCAACTAGCGTTACTGCATAATACTAGCGTTACTGCCAACACTAGCGTTACTGCCAATACTAGCGTTACTGCCAATACTAGCGTTACTGCCAACACTAGCGTTACTGCTAATACTAGCTTTACTGCCAACACTAGCGTTACTGCCAACACTAGCGTTACTGCCAATACTAGCGTTACTGCCAACACTAGCGTTACTGCCAATACTAGCGTTTACTGCCAATACTAGCGTTACTGCCAACACTAGCGTTACTGCTAATACTAGCTTTACTGCCAACACTAGCGTTACTGCCAACACTAGCGTTACTGCTAATACTAGCGTTACTGCCAACACTAGCGTTACTGCCAATACTAGCGTTACTGCCAATACTAGCGTTACTGCCAACACTAGCGTTACTGCCAATACTAGCGTTACTGCCAACACTAGCGTTACTGCCAATATTAGCGTTACTGCCAACACTAGCGTTACTGCCAATACTAGCGTTACTGCCAATACTAGCGTTACTGCCAACACTAGCGTTACTGCCAATACTAGCGTTACTGCCAATACTAGCGTTACTGCCAACACTAGCGTTACTGCCAATACTTAGCGTTACTGCCAACACTAGCGTTACTGCCAATACTAGCGTTACTTGCCAATCACTAGCGTTACTGCTCAACTACTAGCGTTACTGCCAACACTAGCGTTACTGCCAATACTAGCGTTACTGCCAACACTAGCGTTACTGCCAATACTAGCGTTACTGCCAACACTAGCGTTACTGCCAACACTAGCGTTACTGCCAATACTAGCGTTACTGCCAACACTAGCGTTACTGCCAACACTAGCGTTACTGCCAATACTAGCGTTACTGCCAATACTAGCGTTACTGCTAACACTAGCGTTACTGCCAACACTAGCGTTACTGCCAATACTAACGTTACTGCCAATACTAGCGTACTGCCTACCTATGCGTTACTGCCAAACTAGCGTTACTGCCAACACTAGCGTTACTGCCAATACTAGCGTTTACTGCCAACACTAGCGTTACTGCTAACACTAGCGTTTACTTGCCAACACTAGCGTTACTGCCAATACTAGCGTTACTGCCAATACTAGCGTTACTGCCAACACTAGCGTTACTGCCAATACTAGCGTTACTGCCAACACTAGCGTTACTGCAACACTAGCGTTACTGCCAACACTAGCGTTACTGCCAACACTAGCGTTAGCTACTCAATACTAGCGTTACTGCCAATACTAGCGTTACTGCCAATTACTAGCGTTTACTGCCAACACTAGCGTTACTGCCAATACTAGCGTTACTGCCAAACTAGCGTTACTGCCAAACTAGCGTTACTGCCAATCACTAGCGTTACTGCCAACACTAGCGTTACTGCCAATACTAGCGTTACTGCCAACACTAGCGTTACTGCTAATACTAGCTTTACTGCCAACACTAGCGTTACTGCCAACACTAGCGTTACTGCTAATACTAGCGTTACTGCCAACACTAGCGTTACTGCCAATACTAGCGTTACTGCCAATACTAGCGTTACTGCCAACACTAGCGTTACTGCTAATACTAGCTTTACTGCCAACACTAGCGTTACTGCCAACACTAGCGTTACTGCTAATACTAGCGTTACTGCCAATACTAGCGTTACTGCCAATACTAGCGTTACTCATCTCTAGCTATGCCAATACTAGCGTTACTGCCAACACTAGCGTTACTGCAATACTAGCGTTACTGCCAACACTAGCGTTACTGCCAACACTAGCGTTACTGCTAATACTAGCGTATACTGCGTACTGCAACTACTAGCGTTACTGCCAATACTAGCGTTACTGCCAATACTAGCGTTACTGCCAATACTAGCGTTACTGCCAATACTAGCGTTACTGCCAACACTAGCGTTACTGCCAATATTAGCGTTACTGCCAACACTAGCGTTACTGCCAACACTAGCGTTACTGCCAATACTAGCGTTACTGCCAACACTAGCGTTACTGCCAATACTAGCGTTACTGCCAATACTAGCGTTACTAAACTGCCAACACTAGCGTTACTGCCAATACTTAGCGTTACTGCCAACACTAGCGTTACTGCCAAACTAGCGTTACTGCCAATACTAGCGTTACTGCCAACACTAGCGTTACTCCCATACTAGCGTTACTGCCAATACTAGCGTTAGCACGCGCCAAACTAGCGTTACTGCCAATACTAGCGTTACTGCCAACACTAGCGTTACTGCCAACACTAGCGTTACTGCCAATACTAGCGTTACTGCCAACACTAGCGTTACTGCCAACACTAGCGTTACTGCCAACACTAGCGTTACTGCCAACACTAGCGTTACTGCCAATACTAACGTTACTGCCAATACTAGCGGTACTGCCTACGCTAGCGTTACTGCCAATACTAGCGTTACTGCCAACACTAGCGTTACTGCCAATACTAGCGTTACTGCCAATACTAACGTTACTGCCAATACTTAGCGTATACTGCTAGCGCTAGCGTTACTGCCAATACTAGCGTTACTGCCAATACTAGCGTACTGCCAATACTAGCGTTACTGCCAATACTAGCGTTACTGCTAACACTAGCGTTACTGCCAACACTAGCGTTACTGCCAATACTAACGTTACTGCCAATACTAGCGGTACTGCCTACGCTAGCGTTACTGCCAACACTAGCGGTACTGCCAACACTAGCGTTACTGCCAATACTAACGTTACTGCCAATACTAGCGGTACTGCCTACGCTAGCGGTACTGTCATCACAGCCGGGCTGATCTGGCACTTGGCGGAGGTAGTGATCCAGTTTTCTCAAGACTGTATTTTCCACATTCTTCCGTGTCTTTCATTCCAGTAAGCTGTTATAGCAGCTTAATGTTGACGAGGTCCGCGAGTTTTTCAACTCCCAGAGCCCGGCCATGGGCCAGGCTCGTCTAGTGCTTCCCTGGTATATACTGTACTCTTATGCATCTTTTTTCAGTTCCAAGTAACCCGTTCACAACAGTGCCAAGGTCTGTGTGCCAAGGTCTGTGTGCCAAGGTCTGTGTGCCAAGGTCTGTCGGTACTGGTCCAATCTGCTGCACCTGTGACCTGTTAGTAGCGACTCAACGCTCTGTGACTTGTGTTAGTGGTGACTCAACACTGTGACCTGTGTTAGTGGTGACTCAACACTGTGACCTGTGTTAGTGGTGACTCAACACTGTGACCTGTGTTAGTGGCGACTCAACACTGCGACCTGTGTTAGTGGTGACCCAACACTGTGACCTGTGTTAGTGGTGACTCAACACTGTGACCTGTGTTAGTGGTGACTCAACACTGTGACCTGTGTTAGTGGTGACTCAACACTGTGACCTGTGCTAGTGGTGACTCAACACTGTGACCTGTGTTAGTGGCCACAACACTGTGATCGGTGTTAGCGGTGACTCAACACTGTGACCTGTGCTAGTGGTGACTCAACACTGTGACCGGTGTTAGTGGTGACTCAACACTGTGACCTGTGCTAGTGGTGACTCAACACTGTGACCTGTGTTAGTGGCCACAACACTGTGACCTGTGTTAGTGGTGACTCAACACTGTGACTTGTGTTAGTGGTCACAACACTGTGACCTGTGTTAGTGGTGACTCAACACTGTGACCTGTGTTAGTGGCCACAACACTGTGACCTGTGTTAGCGGTGACTCAACACTGTGACCTGTGTTAGTGGCCACAACACTGTGACCGGTGCTAGTGGTGACTCAACACTGTGACCTGTGTTAGTGGCCACAACACTGTGACCTGTGTTAGTGGTGACTCAACACTGTGACCTGTGTTAGTGGTGACTCAACACTGTGACCTGTGCTAGTGTTGACTCAACACTGTGACCTGTGCTAGTGGTGACTCAACACTGTGACCTGTGCTAGTGGTGACTCAACACTGTGACCTGTGCTAGTGTTGACTCAACACTGTGACCTGTGTTAGTGGTGACTCAACACTGTGACCTGTGCTAGTGGTGACTCAACACTGTGACCTGTGCTAGTGGTGACTCAACACTGTGACCTGTGTTAGTGGTGACTCAACACTGTGACCTGTGTTAGTGGTGACTCAACACTGTGACCTGTGCTAGTGTTGACTCAACACTGTGACCTGTGTTAGTGGTGACTCAACACTGTGACCTGTGTTAGTGGTGACTCAACACTGTGACCTGTGCTAGTGGTGACTCAACACTGTGACCTGTGCTAGTGGTGACTCAACACTGTGACCTGTGTTAGTGGTGACTCAACACTGTGACCTGTGTTAGTGGTGACTCAACACTGTGACCTGTGCTAGTGTTGACTCAACACTGTGACCTGTGTTAGTGGTGACTCAACACTGTGACCTGTGCTAGTGGTGACTCAACACTGTGACCTGTGTTAGTGGTGACTCAACACTGTGACCTGTGCTAGTGTTGACTCAACACTGTGACCTGTGTTAGTGGTGACTCAACACTGTGACCTGTGTTAGTGGTGACTCAACACTGTGACCTGTGTTAGTGGTGACTCAACACTGTGACCTGTGCTAGTGTTGACTCAACACTGTGACCTGTGTTAGTGGTGACTCAACACTGTGACCTGTGTTAGTGGTGACTCAACACTGTGACCTGTGTTAGTGGTGACTCAACACTGTGACCTGTGTTAGTGGTGACTCAACACTGTGACCTGTGTTAGTGGTGACTCAACACTGTGACCTGTGTTAGTGGTGACTCAACACTGTGACCTGTGTTAATGGTGACTCAACACTGTGACCTGTGCTAGTGTTGACTCAACACTGTGACCTGTGTTAGTGGTGACTCAACACTGTGACCTGTGTTAGTGGTGACTCAACACTGTGACCTGTGCTAGTGGTGACTCAACATCTCTGTGTGACCTGTGACGTAGTGGTGACTCAACACTGTGACCTGTGTTAGTGGTGACTCAACACTGTGACCTGTGTTAGTGGTGACTCAACACTGTGACCTGTGTTAGTGGTGACTCAACACTGTGACCTGTGCTAGTGTTGACTCAACACTGTGACCTGTGCTAGTGGTGACTCAACACTGTGACCTGTGTTAGTGGTGACTCAACACTGTGACCTGTGTTAGTGGTGACTCAACACTGTGACCTGTGCTAGTGTTGACTCAACACTGTGACCTGTGCTAGTGGTGACACACCTGTGAGAGTGACCTCCTGCCAAGACGCACCTACCTGTAAAGAAGAAAATAAAAACAATTAGAAGGAATAACCTAAAACAAGATAAAACAGTAATAAGAATAAATGAGATGAAAATGAAGTGAGAGAGAGAATTAAATACCACAACACAAACCAGTTTGTGTCATTCAACACTGTTGAAGGATCTACTTCCCTCTGAGGAGTATTCACTTCCTTTGGAGGGGAATTATTTTTTTTTTTTGAGGGGTATAAAGTTTCTTTTGATGAGTATTAAGTTTTTTTTGATGAGTATTAAGTTTTTTTTGATGAGTATTAAGTTTTTTTGAGGAGTATTTAGTTACTTTTAAAAAGTATTTAGTTCCTTTTGAGGAGTATTTAGTTCCTTTTGAGGAGTATTTAGTTCCTTTTGAGAAGTATTTAGTTCCTTTTGAGAAGTATTTAGTTCCTTTTGAGGAGTATTTAGTTCCTTTTGAGGAGTATTTAGTTCCTTTTGAGGAGTATTTAGTTCCTTTTGAGGAGTATTTAGTTCCTTTTGAGAAGTATTTAGTTCCTTTTGAGAAGTATTTAGTTCCTTTTGAGGAGTATTTAGTTCCTTTTGAGGAGTATTTAGTTCCTTTTGAGGAGTATTTAGTTCCTTTTGAGGAGTATTTAGTTCCTTTTGAGGAGTATTTAGTTCCTTTTGAGGAGTATTTAGTTCCTTTTGAGAAGTATTTAGTTCCTTTTGAGGAGTATTTAGTTCCTTTTGAGAAGTATTTAGTTCCTTTTGAGAAGTATTTAGTTCCTTTTGAGGAGTATTTAGTTCCTTTTGAGGAGTATTTAGTTCCTTTTGAGGAGTATTTAGTTCCTTTTGAGGAGTATTTAGTTCCTTTTGAGAAGTATTTAGTTCCTTTTGAGGAGTATTTAGTTCCTTTTGAGGAGTATTTAGTTCCTTTTGAGAAGTATTTAGTTCCTTTTGAGAAGTATTTAGTTCCTTTTGAGGAGTATTTAGTTCCTTTTGAGGAGTATTTAGTTCCTTTTGAGGAGTATTTAGTTCCTTTTGAGGAGTATTTAGTTCCTTTTGAGAAGTATTTAGTTCCTTTTGAGGAGTATTTAGTTCCTTTTGAGGAGTATTTAGTTCCTTTTGAGGAGTATTTAGTTCCTTTTGAGGAGTATTTAGTTCCTTTTGAGAAGTATTTAGTTCCTTTTGAGGAGTATTTAGTTCCTTTTGAGGAGTATTTAGTTCCTTTTGAGGAGTATTTAGTTCCTTTTGAGGAGTATTTAGTTCCTTTTGAGGAGTATTTAGTTCCTTTTGAGAAGTATTTAGTTCCTTTTGAGAAGTATTTAGTTCCTTTTGGGAGTATTTAGTTCCTTTTGAGGAGTATTTAGTTCCTTTTGAGAAGTATTTAGTTCCTTTTGAGAAGTATTTAGTTCCTTTTGAGGAAGTATTTGGTTCCTTTTGAGGAGTATTTAGTTCCTTTTGAGGAGTATTTAGTTCCTTTTGAGAAGTATTTAGTTCCTTTTGAGGAGTATTTAGTTCCTTTTGAGGAGTATTTAGTTCCTTTTGAGGAGTATTTAGTTCCTTTTGAGAAGTATTTAGTTTCCTTTTGAGGAGTATTTAGTTCCTTTTGAGGAGTATTTAGTTCCTTTTGAGGAGTATTTAGTTCCTTTTGAGGAGTATTTAGTTCCTTTTGAGGAGTATTTAGTTCCTTTTGAGGAGTATTTAGTTCCTTTTGAGAAGTATTTAGTTCCTTTTGAGAAGTATTTAGTTCCTTTTGAGAAGTATTTAGTTCCTTTTGAGGAGTATTTAGTTCCTTTTGAGGAGTATTTAGTTCCTTTTGAGGAGTATTTAGTTCCTTTTGAGGAGTATTTAGTTCCTTTTGAGGAGTATTTAGTTCCTTTTGAGGAGTATTTAGTTCCTTTTGAGAAGTATTTAGTTCCTTTTGAGGAGTATTTAGTTCCTTTTGAGGAGTATTTAGTTCCTTTTGAGAAGTATTTAGTTCCTTTTGAGGAGTATTTAGTTCCTTTTGAGGAGTATTTAGTTCCTTTTGAGGAGTATTTAGTTCCTTTTGAGGAGTATTTAGTTCCTTTTGAGAAGTATTTAGTTCCTTTTGAGGAGTATTTAGTTCCTTTTGAGAAGTATTTAGTTCCTTTTGAGAAGTATTTAGTTCCTTTTGAGAAGTATTTAGTTCCTTTTGAGGAGTATTTAGTTCCTTTTGAGGAGTATTTAGTTCCTTTTGAGGAGTATTTAGTTCCTTTTGAGGAGTATTTAGTTCCTTTTGAGAAGTATTTAGTTCCTTTTGAGAAGTATTTAGTTCCTTTTGAGAAGTATTTAGTTCCTTTTGAGAAGTATTTAGTTCCTTTTGAGGAGTATTTAGTTCCTTTTGAGAAGTATTTAGTTCCTTTTGAGGAGTATTTAGTTCCTTTTGAGAAGTATTTAGTTCCTTTTGAGGAGTATTTAGTTCCTTTTGAGGAGTATTTAGTTCCTTTTGAGAAGTATTTAGTTCCTTTTGAGAAGTATTTAGTTCCTTTTGAGGAGTATTTAGTTCCTTTTGAGAAGTATTTAGTTCCTTTTGAGAAGTATTTAGTTCCTTTTGAGAAGTATTTAGTTCCTTTTGAGAAGTATTTAGTTCCTTTTGAGAAGTATTTAGTTCCTTTTGAGAAGTATTTAGTTCCTTTTGAGGAGTATTTAGTTCCTTTTGAGGAGTATTTAGTTCCTTTTGAGGAGTATTTAGTTCCTTTTGAGAAGTATTTAGTTCCTTTTGAGAAGTATTTAGTTCCTTTTGAGAAGTATTTAGTTCCTTTTGAGAAGTATTTAGTTCCTTTTGAGAAGTATTTAGTTCCTTTTGAGAAGTATTTAGTTCCTTTTGAGGAGTATTTAGTTCCTTTTGAGGAGTATTTAGTTCCTTTTGAGAAGTATTTAGTTCCTTTTGAGGAGTATTTAGTTCCTTTTGAGAAGTATTTAGTTCCTTTTGAGGAGTATTTAGTTACTTTTGAGAAGTATTTAGTTCCTTTTGAGAAGTATTTAGTTCCTTTTGAGAAGTATTTAGTTCCTTTTGAGGAGTATTTAGTTCCTTTTGAGGAGTATTTAGTTCCTTTTGAGAAGTATTTAGTTCCTTTTGAGGAGTATTTAGTTCCTTTTGAGGAGTATTTAGTTCCTTTTGAGAAGTATTTAGTTCCTTTTGAGAAGTATTTAGTTCCTTTTGAGAAGTATTTAGTTCCTTTTGAGAAGTATTTAGTTCCTTTTGAGGAGTATTTTAGTTTTCCTTTTGAGGAGTATTTAGTTCCTTTTGAGGAGTATTTAGTTCCTTTTGAGGAGTATTTAGTTCCTTTTGAGGAGTATTTAGTTCCTTTTGAGGAGTATTTAGTTCCTTTTGAGGAGTATTTAGTTCCTTTTGAGGAGTATTTAGTTCCTTTTGAGGAGTATTTAGTTCCTTTTGAGAAGTATTTAGTTCCTTTTGAGGAGTATTTAGTTCCTTTTGAGAAGTATTTAGTTCCTTTTGAGGAGTATTTAGTTCCTTTTGAGAAGTATTTAGTTCCTTTTGAGGAGTATTTAGTTCCTTTTGAGGAGTATTTAGTTCCTTTTGAGGAGTATTTAGTTCCTTTTGAGAAGTATTTAGTTCCTTTTGAGGAGTATTTAGTTCCTTTTGAGGAGTATTTAGTTCCTTTTGAGGAGTATTTAGTTCCTTTTGAGAAGTATTTAGTTCCTTTTGAGGAGTATTTAGTTCCTTTTGAGGAGTATTTAGTTCCTTTTGAGAAGTATTTAGTTCCTTTTGAGGAAGTATTTAGTTCCTTTTGAGGAGTATTTAGTTCCTTTTGAGGAGTATTTAGTTCCTTTTGAGAAGTATTTAGTTCCTTTTGAGGAGTATTTAGTTACTTTTGAGAAGTATTTAGTTCCTTTTGAGAAGTATTTAGTTCCTTTTGAGGAGTATTTAGTTCCTTTTGAGAAGTATTTAGTTACTTTTGAGGAGTATTTAGTTACTTTTGAGGAGTATTTAGTTCCTTTTGAGAAGTATTTAGTTCCTTTTGATGAGTATTAAGTTCTTTTTGAGGGGAATTAAGTTTTTTTTTGAGGAGTACTGACTTCCTTTCGAGGGGAATTCAGTTCCTTTTGAGGGGTATTTAGTTGCTTTTGAGGGGTATTTAGTTGCTTTTGAGGGGTATTTAGTTGCTTTTGAGGGATATTTAGCTCCTTTTGAGGTGTATTTACTTTCCAGTGGGAGTATTCAGTTTCCAGTGGGAGGATGCAGCTTCTTGCAATGGTAATCAGTTGAATTATGGGAATACTGAAGCATTTCCTGGGTTTCCTGAGATATCTTGTGACACAGATCTAGACTACTCAGTGAGCAACATTGCTGGGACAAGCCTAGAAATCCTCAAGAGCAAACTGGACAAGCACCACACCAACCAGGCTGTGATGAATGTGTGGACCAGCAGCAGCAACAGCCTGGTTGATCAGGCAAAGCACTAGACAAGCCTGGCCCACAGCCGGGCTGCAGGAATTCGAAGAATTCTTGAAGCCAGGTAGCAGGTGTATCAGAGTTATTGATGTTTACTGTACGAGTAATTACGTTTCTTGTAAGATGTACTCAGGTTTCTTGTAAGATGTACTCAGGTTTCTTGCAAGACGTACTCAGGTTTCTTGTAAGACATACTCAGATTTCTTGTAAGATATACTCAGGTTTCTTGTAAGATATACTCAGGTTTCTTGTAAGACGTAGACGTACTCAGGTTTCTTGCAAGACGTACTCAGGTTTCTTGCAAGACGTACTCAGGTTTCTTGTAAGACATACTCAGGTTTCTTGTAAGATATACTCAGGTTTCTTGTAAGATATACTCAGGTTTCTTGTAAGACGTAGACGTACTCAGGTTTCTTACAAGACGTACTCAGGTTTCTTGTAAGATGTACTCAGGTTTCTTGTAAGACGTACTCAGGTTTCTTGTAAGATGTACTCAGGTTTCTTGTAAGACGTACTCAGGTTTCTTGTAAGACGTACTCAGGTTTCTTGTAAGATGTACTCAGTTTTCTTGTAAGATGTCAGCATAGTTGCTGATCCCCTGTATATGTATATGTTATTTGAGTATCATAGTTAGTACCATCCATATGTTTTACATACACGACCCCTTTGCTAGGCCCAGTGACTAGTTTGTGTGACGTCATGTGATGCCGCATGAGTGCGTGGGATGCGCTACATCGGCCTCAGTTCCCGTTAAACCTACCAAGCAGCAACAGGCAGGCTGGGCTCCTCCTCCTTCACACTCTGTCAATATATGTGTTACCATCCAACAGGTGTGTTTAACTCCAACCATCAAATCTCCACGAACCCTTCCCACAAGGTTGGGTCAGATTAGGTTAGGTTAGGTTAAGTTAGGTTAGGTTAGGTTTGGTTAGGTTAGGTTGGATCAGGTTAGGTTAGGTTAGGTTAAGTTAAGTTAGGTTAGGTTAGGTTAGGTTTGGCTAGGCTAGGTTAGGTTGGGCCAGGTTAGGTTAGGTTAGGTTGGGTCAGGTTAGGTTAGGTTAGGTTTGGCTAGGTTAGGTTAGGTTGGGCCAGGTTAGGTTAGGTTGTAAATATATATTTATTCTTCCTCAGAATCCGTAGAGTGCATGAATACAGATCGATCGATCAATTCCATCCTTTATTATACCATGATTTGTTCTTATAATTCGTAATGCATTACGTTAACACCCATTACGATACCATCCATTAGTTCTAAGTTACATATGTCTTTGCTGTTGTATAGAATCAGCCCAGAGCCACCTGCCTGTTCAGCCTATAGTATAGTATTGTATGTCGAGACGACATATGTAACATGTTATCTGAGTATCATAGTTAGTACCATTCATATGTTTTACATACACGACCCCTTTGCTAGGCCTAGTGACTAGTTTGTGTGACGTCACGTGATGCTGTTGTGAGCCCTTCGCGCCTGGGATCTCTCTCAGTTCCCCGTAATCCAAGCAGGCGACAGGACAGGCAGTTTGGGCTCCTCCTTCTCACACTCTGCAATATAGTGTTACCATCCAACAAGTGTGTTTAACTCCAACCATCATATCTCCTACGAACCCCCACGACAATGTACTCAGTTTTCTTGTAAGATGTACTCAGGTTTCTTGTAAGGTGGACTCAGGTTTCTTGTAAGGTGTTTACCTGGAATTTACCTGGAGAGAGTTCAGGGGGTCAACGCCCCCGCGGCCAGGTCTGTGACCAGGCCTCCTGGTGGATCAGAGCCTGATCAACCAGGCTGTTACTGCTGGCTGCACGCAAACCAACGTACGAGCCACAGCCCGGCTGGTCAGGAACCGACTTTAGGTGCTTGTCCAGTGCCAGCTTGAAGACTGCCAGGGGTCTGTTGGTAATCCCCCTTATGTATGCTGGGAGGCAGTTGAACAGTCTCGGGCCCTGACACTTATTGTATGGTCTCTTAACGTGCTAGTGACACCCCTGCTTTACATTGGGGGGATGGTGCATCGTCTGCCAAGTCTTTTGCTTTCGTAGTGAGTGATTTTCGTGTGCAAGTTCGGTACTAGTCCCTCTAGGATTTTCCAGGTGTATATAATCATGTATCTCTCCCGCCTGCGTTCCAGAGAATACAGGTTTAGGAACCTCAAGCACTCCCAGTAATTGAGGTGTTTTATCTCCGTTATGCGCGCCGTGAAGGTTCTCTGTACATTTTCTAGGTCAGCAATTTCACCTGCCTTGAAAGGTGCTGTTAGTGTGCAGCAATATTCCAGCCTAGATAGAACAAGTGACCTGAAGAGTGTCATCATGGGCTTGGCCTCCCTAGTTTTGAAGGTTCTCATTATCCATCCTGTCATTTTTCTAGCAGATGCGATTGATACAATGTTATGGTCCTTGAAGGTGTGCTCAGGTTTCTTGTAAGGTGTACTAGGCTTCTTGTAAGGTGTACTCAGGTTTCCTGTGAGAGATACTCAGGTTTCTTGTAAGATACATTCAGGTTTCTTGTAAGATGTACTCAGGTTAAACAAACCATACCACGGGTGGGGTTGGAAACCGCGATCAGAGAGTCTCAAAACTCCAGACCGTCGCGTTAGCCACTGGACCAGCTAGCCACAATAAGATTCAACCAACTAGGTATATTTCTACACCATAGGAAGGTTAGTATAGGCACCACTGTGACAACAAACATTAAACCTTCCTCTGGTGTAGAAATATACCTAGTTGGTTGAATCTTATTGTGGCTAGCTGGCAGTGGCTAACGCGACGGTCTGGAGTTTTGAGACTCTGATCGCGGGTTCAAACCTCACACGTGGTATGGCTTGTTTGGAATCGTGTCATTACGATTTCGTGAGTCATGTACTCAGATTTCTTGTAAGACGTAGACGTACCCAGGTTTCTTGTAAGACGTACTCAGGTTTCATGTAAGACGTACTCAGGTTTCTTGTAAGACGCACTCAGATTTCTTGTAAGACGTACTCACGTTTCATGAAAAACGTACTCAGATTTCTTGGAAGACGTACTCAGGTTTCTTGTAAGACGTACTCAAGTTTCTTGTAAGACGTACTCGGGTTTCTTGAAAGACGTACTCAGGTTTCATGTAAGACGTACTCAGGTTTCTTGTAAGACGTACTCAAGTTTCTTGTAAGACGTACTCAGTTTCTTGTAAGACGTACTCAGGTTTCTTGTAAGACGTACTCAGGTTTCTTGTAAGACGTACTCAAGTTTCTTGTAAGACGTACTCAGGTTTCTTGTAAGACGTACTCAGGTTTCTTGTAAGACGTACTCAGGTTTCTTGTAAGACGTACTCAAGTTTCTTGTAAGACGTACTCAGGTTTCTTGTAAGACGTACTCAGGTTTCTTGTAAGACGTACTCAGGTTTCTTGTAAGACGTACTCAGGTTTCTTGTAAGACGTACTCAGGTTTCTTCACGGGGAACTGAAATTAAAGAAAAAATAGGGAAACGGAAACTGCGATGAAAAATAATTTGTAAACTACCAGTCTTGTGCTACCAGTTCATTAAAGTTCACTTGACAATCGTTTGTAAACTACCCAGGTTCATTGAACGTACCGTTCATGTAAGAGACCTCTGTAAATACCGGGAAGGTTCGTAAGGCGTCTCAGTTCTAGTAGAGCACTCAAGGTTGAAGAGTATCAGCGTAGACGTACCGTTACTGTAACGCTGCGATTACTTGTACTACCAGTTTTTTTAACTACTCAGGCTGTAAGCTAAACTCAGTTACTTTACCCGGTTCTAGGGAACTGAACGGGGAAAGGGACCCGGAATTAACAATCACTGTTCCTCCGGGCGAAAGGGACTGCTCGTGATCCCCATTACTACCTGAAAGAGAGACCTCTAAATAGACCAAGTCCTACCGTAGGATAGCGCGCCCCCTCCAGAGCCAAAGGTCTCCGGGGTAGCAACTACCCCCCTAGGTCAGGACTACTAGGATCACGGTCCTCCGGGGGCAGCGCGCCCCTCCCAGGCCAGGTCCCTGGGAGCAGCCCTCCAGCCGGGGGAGCAGCGCCCCTCCAGGCCAGGTCTAGGCAAGAACCTCATAGAGCTTGCTATTGGGCGGCCAGGTTCACAGACTCAACAGAATTAACATCAGGGACACGAAAGGTAACCAGGTTTGATCCAAAGAAAGGGAAAGGACAGCTCCAGTTCTTTGGATCAAAAACCCTCCCCAAGTATGAAGGCATCTCCTTGCATGGAGGTCAACGGGAGTAAACATGAGCATTTCATTAGCCAGAGAGAGAGAGAGAGAGAGAGAGAGAGAGAGAGAGAGAGAGAGAGAGAGAGAGAGAGAGAGAGAGAGAGAGAGAGAGAGAGAGAGAGAGGAGAGAGAATCAGTTGACCAAATAAAATTTTTGGCCCACAAATGGCTCCAACTTCATCCTGTTCACTATTTGTATGTCTCATAAAAATAAAAAAAAATAAAAACTTTAAAATAAGCTCATGTAAGCAACAGCTCATAGACTGTAAATAAAGTTAGGAACCTTAACCCAATCTTGTAAAACCCTGTGTAAAGAGAGAGACAGAGAGAGATAGGGGGAGGGGGGGATGCTGGTGCCTAGCATAGGCATGCTTGGCATCACTCACCAGCAGTACTAAACCGCCCAGGCGTATCACTACCGCCTAAGGCGCTTCTTACAAAGACTATCCCGCTTGCTGAGTTAAGATTACTGCAATTTGAGATGCTGAGATATCGTGCAGAGAAGTGTTCCTGACACAGCCACAGGCAGGGAGCACATCCCTCGCACTTCTTCGCCCGGAATAAATCTACTCACAAGTGTCGTGGAAAACCACCGCCGCTGCTTCCAACATTACACATTAATGTGATTCTTGTGGAAGGTGCTCGGAAAGGTTGTGTCTCGACGCGCCGCCGGTTTTTCAACATGTCTCAAATACCGTTGGAATAATACCAGAAATTTTATCGATATCGATACTATAAAAATTATTCGACACTCACCGATACCGATATCGAAATTTAAGCTGATAATCAAAGCCAGCGATACCAATACTTTGGCACATCCCTAGTGTCAAATTTCACTGTGACAAAGATACACTGGTGTTCCTGCTGCCTTTGTTAAGTAATACTGCCAACACAAGGCAATATGTCCACCCTTCAAGGAAGGTGTCTTGATGCCGGCGAGGGGATACTGATCCAAGGAATTGTCTCTCTTCTCCCCTTCCTTGAATCGAATCTGCTTGCATCCCAATTTCCCAGGCGCTACATTATCCCCTGTGGGTTTAGAGTGCCCCCTCCCTATAAATATACTACAAATGATTATAGTGTTTATAAAATCCGTTGTGTTACTGAGTGGGTGTTGACTGCAACGCACAACACCTCCTTCACTTACATCTACTGCAAAGTCGTGAAGATCGGGGAAGGGCAAAGAAGACCGCAGACAGAGTATAATCTAGGTGGCCAAAGACTGTAAACCTCCCTCAAGGAAAAGGATCTTGGGGTGAGTATAATACCGAGCACATCTCCTGAGGCGCACATCAACCAGACAGCTGCTGCAGCATATGGGCGCCTGGCAAACCTAAGAATAGCGTTCCGATACTTCATAAGGAATGTGTCAGACTCTGAATACTGACAGTAATGACACATGTGTCAACTCTGGGATCTTTATTTAGATTTCGCCATCCTAGTGGGCTTTAATCATACAAATTCCAGACATAACTTGAGACAGTAGAAACTGTGTACAGAGATGAGGTAATCAATCCCTCACTAGTGCGAACAGCACCAAAGTCGTGCGGTCGCACTACTAGGTTGAGGACTGATTAACTCTATTCCTAACAGTTAACTGTCTTCAAGTAGTCTGGGAATTGTATTGATAAAGCCACTGGATGGCGCAACTCTACAATAAAGATACCCAGATGTGGCACATGTGTCTACCTAATTAGTCGTATTATACCATCGTTCACACACTCTGTATACTGTACGGCAGGCCCAAACTGGAGTATGCAGCACCAGTCTGGAACCCACACCGGTCAAGCACGTCAAGAAATTAGAGAAAGTGCAAAGGTTTGCAACAAGACTAGTCTCAGAGCTAAGGGGAATGCCCTACGAAGAAAGGTTAATGGAAATCGGCCTGACGACACTGGAGGACAGGAGGGTTAGGGAAGACATGATAAAGACATGAAATATTCCGAGAATTGACAAGGTGGACAGAGACAGGATGTTCCAGAGATGGGAAACAGAAACAAAGGCTCACAATTTAAAGTTGAAGACTCAGATGAGTCAAAGGGATGTTAGGAAGTATTTCTTCAGTCATAGAGCTGTCAGGAAGTGGAACAGTCTAGCAAGTGATGTAGTGGAGGCAGGAACCATACATATTTTAAGACGAGGTATGGCAAAGCTCAGGGAGCAAGGAGAGAGAGGACCTAGTAGCGATCAGTAAGAGGCGGGGGCCAAGAGCTATGAATCGAAGCCTGCAACCACAAATAGGTGAGTACACCCACACCCACCCACACACACACACACACCTTAGTACACACTAACATATCTACATGATCAAGCTTGAAGGATACCTAAAGGATGTTTCCGGGGGTCATTGCCCCCGCGGCTTAGCCCCGACCAAGTTCTAACTGTAACTAGAACATCAGCTGTGGACTAGCGCGTGCAGTCCTGGAACTAACTAAAGTAAGTTATCAATGCCTCTTAATAACTTATTCTATTTCTGACTCCCTTACGTTTATTGAATTAGCGTTTAATTTTCTGACACACCTTTACGTTTAGTGAGTTTTATTGAACCAACTTTCAATTAGTCTCGTACGAACTAATTTCTTGAGTAGCTTTAGGTAGATGTCGTTTTGATAAGGACCTGCTTCGTATGGGCCAGTAGGCCTTCTGCAGTGTTCCTACATTCTTATGTTCTTATGTTCTAATGCAGATCTGGGGCCAGTTCCTCCAGTCTTTCCCAGATGTAAATTATAATGTATCTTTCTCGCCGGCGCTCCAGAGAGTATAATTTAGGCGATATTTATCCATTTCCAGTAATTTAGGTATCTGAATGGATGCAGCAGTGAACATTCTTTAAGTATTGTCCACGTCTGAAATTTTGCACGCCTTAAATGGAGGTGGTTATTATCCAGAAGCATTGCGGTCTGCAGCGTACATGTGTCTTAAAGAGTATCATCACTGACTTTGAATACTTTATTTGGATAGATCTTATTATGCAGGTTATAATTTGAGTTGCAGCTGTGATGCTCTCTGAACGGTTAGTTCCAGGTTTCTGAACGAAGGACCTTCCAGTACGGTTAGTTCCAGGTCTCTGAACGAAGGACCTTCTAGTACGGTTAGTTCCAGGTTTTCCTGAATGAAGGACCTTCCAATACGGTTAGTTCCAGGTCACTGAACGAAGGACCTTCCAGTACGGTTAGTTCCAGGTTTCTGAACGAAGGACCTTCCAGTACGGTTAGTTCCAGGTCTCTGAACGAAGGACCTTCTAGTACGGTTAGTTCCAGGTTCCTGAACGAAGGACCTTCCAATACGGTTAGTTCCAGGTCACTGAACGAAGGACCTTCCAGTACGGTTAGTTCCAGGTTTCTAAACGAAGGACCTTCCAGTAGGTTAGCTCCAGGTCTCTGAATAAGGTACCTTCCAGTACTGTAGTTCAGGTCTCTGACTAAGACCCTTTCCAGTAGGTTGTTCCACTCTGAACTAAGACTTCCAGTAGGTTACTTTCCAGGTCTCGATAAGACTTCCATACGTACTTCCATCTGAACAAAGACCTTCCGATGGTACTTCCAGGTTCGAACTAAGACCTTCCATATGTTACTCAGTCTCTGAACTAAAGGGCTTCCAGTATGTTACTTCCAGGTCTCTAATAAGGACTTCCAGTACGTTTTCCAGGTCTCTGAACTAAGGACCTTCAGTTGGTTATTCCAGGTTCGAATATTTTTCATCGCTGTGCAGTAAGGTTTGGCTACATTTGTTAATGTTCCACTTTAGATTTCTAAAATATTTCCAAAGCAAAGTATGTTTAGCCGAAATCCATCTCCAATGAACAGTACCTTGCTTTCCATGGTTCACTGGAAGACTTATTTTACTGCAGCTTGGAGGTTTGCTGTGTCCTCTGCCGAGGCTTCTCTCATAAAGGCTTCTTTTTGAGCGTACACTTAGAACCAGTCCTTCAGGTTTTTATAGGCATAATTATGAAATATATTTCTCGCTTGCACCCCGGAGAGTACAATTTGGAGAATATTTTGAATTACATATAGACGAGCCTGGCCCACGGCCGGGCTCTGGGAGTACAAAAACTCTCGGAACTCATCATACGTGTATGAAAGGTGTTGAATGAATGCTGGCACTTAAATGTTTCAGGACCATTCTCCAGGTCTACGATATAGGTGAGTACAAATAGGAAGCGCGTCCGCCTGGCGCTCAGTAGACGGAGGATTGAGCCTCCACCACGTCCTGTCTGTTTGACCCACGTGGGTTTAGCGCTAAACATAAGGGCCGTGCCTGGGACATGGCAGCAAAGAAATTGTGAACACACTGTCAAAATCTCTGAATGGGTCCTAAGAAGCAAGATTGCCAAGCACAGGGAACGCTTGGAATCCTTTCATCTGTATTTCTTGCAGGGATTTCTTCCAAACTCTAATAAGTCACTCCGTATGACAGCAAGAAACGCGGAAGACGGTCCAGAGTACACAAAAGGAGAAAACTCGATGAGTGTCAGGGGTCCTCGACTCTTCAGTGCCCTCCGTGCATAAGAGGAATATACCAGCTAACCTTTAGCTGTCTTCAGGAGGGAACTTGACAAGTTCCTCAAATCAGTTCCTGACCAGCCGGGCAGTGACTCGAAAGTTGGACCAAGTGCGTCCAACATTTAATAGCCTGGTTGATCAGGCCCTGATCCATTTGGAGGCCTTGTTTAGTATGTGGTTGCGGGGGCGCTGACCCCTGAAAACATCTTCAAGTATCCTTCAGGTGACTGGTTCCAGAGCAATTCTGATCTTGTGGTTTTCCTCGAGATCAGACTTCCTTGTTGACTGCAGGATCAGCCAGGCCTATAGTACGGGGCCAGTGTCAGCTTATTAAGGGGCGCGTAAGTTCCTCTGTCTTCTAATAACATGTTCATTTCTCCACTACGATCTATCTTATACATAACTACTATCGCATTTGTTTCGTTTCGTAAGGTGAAGTCCAGGATCTTTCCTTAATTCATGGTGTAACTTAACAAATATTTGAGGACAATTATGTTGCAAAGACCGTGGAGTCTACCTGCAGAGTATTCCGGCGATCAACGCCACCGCGGCCCTGTCCACGACCAGGCCTCCAGGTGGATCAGGACCTGATCAACCAGGCTGTTACTGCTGGCCGCACGTAGTCCAACGGACGAACCACAGGTCTGAGACCTCTGTAACACAATTGACCGTGCAGTCAGCGTAGGAGTCTGACCTAAGGTCAGGCTGCGAGAGCACAGTCTCTTGCACCAAGTTCGTGTTGTTCTGTTGTTCTGTTGTTCTGTTCTGCTTAAATATCATCAGTCTGATGATATTTAAGCTGCGATAATTTAAATCTGGAAATTCTGATGAATACTATATCTTCATGAGTCTTGAACTAATATACCTTTACCTTTGATATACCTTTGAAGAGTTTCGAGTTCCTCTACTCTCTGAGCCCGGCCATGGGCCAGGTTCGTCTGGTGCAGAGACAAAGACTTCCTCGAAGTCCACTGGAGTGACATCTTAAATATGGGCAACATTTGATGTCATATTAAGGAAACTTAATTTAGATTGCCTCTCTTCTGGCTGACAGTCTTACCTGTTTAATGGAAAAATAAACAGCGAATCATGCTGTCTTTCATTCCTCGTCATCAGTTAAGCCATTGGTGCTAGCAGCACGCACAGCCGGGTTGATCTGGAACTGTCTGGAGGAACCCGTTAAAACACAAGAGACTTTTCCCATAAGCATTTACAAACAATAAAACTTGCAATTATCATTATCCTAATAAGTATTTGCTCTGTGTTTCCTGGACACTGAACAATGGTTAGAATCTTAACTCAGCATTTACATTTCTCTGGATAAGTTTCTTAAGCCAGTTCCTGATCAGCCGGGCTATGGTACCCGCATTAGTCTGCGTGCGGTTGGCCCCCAAATGGCATCAACTAGGCTGTGATGGATATGTTGGTCAGCGGGCCGTCAGCAGCAACAGCCTGGTTGATCAGACAAGCACCAAACAAGCCAGGTCCAGGGCCCCGGGAATAGAAAAGCTCTCGAAACTCTTCAAACTCACCAAAGTCTGGTCGATGAGGTCAGCAACCAGGAGGCCTGACCCAACACTGGGTCACGGGGGCGGTGACCTCTGAAACCGATTTAAGGTTGAAACGATTCTCAGACGTTGGACAACTTCCAACTTGTTAGTAGAATTACTGGCAATATGTTAGGCATAAGGACATACGTGCAACTAATGCGACATTTTTATTGTGGTAACGTCTCGCTCACCAGGAGCTTTATCAAGCCGTAACGGCTTGAGAAAGCTGGAGAGCGAAACGTTCCCACAATAAAAACGTAGCACCATTTGTTCATGTGGCCTTTTACCTAAGATACTCCCAACTTGTTTTCGATTGTCAGAGGAGAGTTCTCACACCCGCATACCTTTGATACACCTTTGAAAAGTTTCGAGAGTTTCTCTACTCTCTGAGCCCGACTATGGGCTAGGCTCGCCTGGTGCTTTCCTGGTCAACTAGGTTGTTGCTGCTGGAGGCCCGCTGCCCCATATATCCATCACAGCCTGGTTGATCTGGCACCTGGTGAAGATACTTGTCCAGTTTCCTCTTGGAGACTTCTACACTTGTTCCAACAGTGTTTCTGTTATTTTCTGGTAAGATATTGCATTTACAACTTTTCCCCTTGTGCCAAAATGATGAATCATACGTATGAATTCTAGTGCCACAACATTCATCATCTCCAGCTACTCATTCCACCACAGTCACCTGGGTTGTGCCGCCTGCCTCAAATTGCAAGAAGCCGATACAGTCTAATTAAAACGGGGCTGTGAACCATAAGTCTGCTTGAAGAGCTTCAGCAGGAAGGATCCACTGCTTCAGGACAACATCCATGTTACCACTCCACTCTCAAGGTAAAGACGTAATACCTGGAGGATGACCTGGGAGGATAGAGAGGGAGAGAGAGAGAGAGAGAGAGAGAGAGAGAGAGAGAGAGAGAGAGAGAGAGAGAGCAGGGACGTGTTCAGGTGGCCTGAGGGTGGGAAGGCAGTCGAGCATAGTGTACAGTTACCTGTTTGTTAATGACCAGGTAAGGTATGTAAGAGGCTTTGCTCTCATCTCTCCAAATCTCTTTTAACCACCCCTTTTTCCCCTTTGGGGTGAGGTTTCAGTCTTTGGCCCACCTACCTATACTCGTCTGGGCTTCTGTGCCCCTCCCCCCCCATCTTCATGACTTTGCATTTGGCAGGATTAAATTCGAGAAGCCTTTTGCTGGACCGGGTGTCCATCTGTCCAGGTCTTTTTTAAATCCTGCCGGGTCCTCATAAATTTTAATTCTCCTTAAAAACTTCACATCATCTGCAAACGGGACCTCTGAGATAACCCCCCTTCCGTCATGTCGTTCATAAAAAACCAAAAATAGCACGGTCCTAGACCGCCCCTTGGGACCCCCCTCGCAACGGGTCCCCTGTATACTTTGTTGAGTTTTTTTTGTTGTGGGTATTTTGTTTGCACCCCCTTCCTGTTTTGGTGTGGTGTTTGTGTGTGTGTGTGTTTTTGTGTGGTGTTTTGGGGTGTTTTGTAGGGTGTTTGTGTTTTTGTACTGTGCTGTGTGGTGTGTGTGTGGGGTGTGGGGTTTTTGGGTGTGGTGTGGTTGTGTGTGTGGTGTGTGTGGTGGGTGTGTGTGTGGGGTTTTTGGGGGTGTGAAGGTAGCGGGGGTTGGGGAAGGGGACTGTGTGAACAACCTGATGCCTTGTGTGTGTGTGTGTGTGTGGGGTTGGTGTGTGTGTGTGTGTTGGGGGTTTGGTGTGTGGTGGTGTGTGTGTGTGTGTGGTGTTGGGTGATGAGAGGTTTGTGTGTGTGTGTGTGGGGTTGTGTAAAGGTGGTGGTGTGGTGGGGATGGGGGGTTTAATTTATGTTGTGTGTTGTGTGTGTGTGTGGTGTTTGTGTGTGTGTGTGGTTTGTGTGTTGGTGTGTGTGTGTGTGTGTGGTTTTTGGTGGGTATGGGTGTGAATTAAAGGGGTGTGTGGTGTTGTGTGGGGTGGTGGTGTGTGGTGTGTGTTGTGGTGTTGTTGTGTGAGTTTGTGTTTTGGTGTGTGGTTGTGGTGGATGTTGGTGTGGTGTGGGGGGGTGTGTGTGTGGGGTTTGAGGAGCGGGGGTGGGATGGGACGGGGAAACTAACCTATGCCTTTGTGTGTGTGGTGTGGGGGTTTGTTGGGTGTGTGGGGGTTTTTGGTGTGTGGTGAGGGTGTGGGTTTTGTGAGTGTGTGGTGTGTGTGGGTGGGTGGGTGTGTGTTTGAGTGTGTTGTGTGTGTGTGTGTGTGTGTTTTGAAAAGTATTTTGGTTTGTGGTGGATGTGTGGTTTGTTTTTGTTGTTTGTGTGTGGAGTGGTTTGTGGTTTGTGTGTGGTGTGTGGGTTTTTTGTGGAGTTTGTATGGTTTTTTGTGTGGTTTTTGGGGGTTTTTTGGGTTTGTAAATTATTTTTTGGTTTTTTGGGGGGGTTTTATGTTTTAGAAATTAGTTTTTTTGATTTTGGTTTTTTTTTGTGTTTTGGGTTGTGTATTTTTGGGGATACCTTTTGTCCACCAAATTGGGTTTTTTAGGGTCGATCACAGCTCCCCTGCCCCCCCCCTCTTCGCAATTCTCTTCCCTCTTTTTCCCTCCCCTACCTTCAAAACCCGCCTTAAAATTTTAAAGTTCCTTGTCCAAAAACTTAGCATTCCTCCCTATTATATAAAAATATTCCTCTCCCCTTTTGACACAATTTTAATTAAAATTTATTTTTTTTTTTTTAAATTTTTTCCCCACCTCTCCCCCTTTTTTTAACATCATTCCCCACCCCCCCCCCCATTTCCACCCAAAACCCCCAAAACCCTTTCCCCATAGGACAATCCCAAAAACCGGGGAAAAAAAAATTTTTTCAAACCTTTTCCATTTCCAAAAAATTTCTTACGTCTTACGGGTGGATTCCAAAACGGGTGCTGCATACCCCCAGTATGGGCCTGACGAAAATGGGGGTGGTTTGTGTGATTGGGGGTTTGTTATTTGGGGGTTTGTTGTTGTGTGTTTTGTGTGTGTTGGTGTGTGTTTTGAAAAGTGTGGGGGTTGGTGTGTGGTGGTGGTATGGTGTGGTATGTGTGTTGTGGTGAGATTTTTGATGTGGGTTGTTTTGGTGTGTATGTGTTGGAAAGTGTGGTTTTTTGTATGTGTGTTGTGTGTGGTGTGGTTTGTTGTGTTGGTATTGGTGTGATTTGTGTGTATGTGTGTGTGTATTGTGTGGTGGGGTTTTTGTGTGTGTGGGTGGTGTTTGGTGTGTTATTGTGTGGGGGTGTGTGGTGTGTGGGTGTGTGAGTTTTTTTTGTGTACCACCAAATTGTACTCACCTAATTGGGTTCCGGGTCGAGACTCCGCCCCGGGCCCCCCTCTTCACTGTCGCCCCGGATCCTCTCTCCTCTGCTTCCGAGCTTTGTCAAACCTTTTTTCTTCTTAAAACATGTATGGTTTCCTCCTCCACACTTCATTTTGCTAGGCAAAACCACTTCTTACAACTCTATACTGAAGAAATACTTCCAAACGTCCCTGTACTCCGTCTGAGTCTTAAGTTTCCCTTTGGGACCCCTTGTCCCTGTGTCCCCTCCTGAACATCCTACCTGTCCACCTTGTCTATTCCCCGCAAAATCTTGTATGTCTTTATCATGTCTCCCCTGCCCCCTTCTGTCCTCCAGGGGTCGTCACCGATTTCCCTTAACCTTTTTCCTCGACCATTCCCCTTAGTCGGGGACTACCTTTTTGAAAACCCTTTTTGTACTTTTCCCCCTAATTTCTTGACGTCTTGCCAGGGGGGGGTTCCAGACGGGTGCGCAACTCCCAGTAGGGGTCTAACTACACAGTGTACAGTGTCTTAAAAACGATTCCTTATTAAGGTATGGAATGCTATTCTCAGGTTTGCCAGGCGCCCGTATGCTCCCGGGGTTATTGGTTGATTTTGGCCTGGGGTGATTGCTGGGTGTTATGGTCCCCCCAAGGGTTCTTTCTCCCTGAGGAGGTCTGTAGTCTTTGTCCACCTACCTATATTCCCTGTCGGGGCGGCTTCTTTTGGCCCCCCCCCCAATCTTCATGACTTTGCTTTTGCTGGATTGAATTCGAGGACTAGTTACTGGCCACATGTCCACCTCTCCGGGTCCTTTGCGTCCTGCCAACCTCGTCCGATTTAATTCTTCTCATCAACTTCACGTCATCTCAAGGGGGACACTTTCAGGTCTATTCCTTCCCCATGTCGTTCACATAATCAAAAAAGCACTGGTCCTAGAACGCCCCCTTTGGGGGACCCCGCTCTAACAGCCGCCCACTGTGATACCTTTTTCACGTACCTACTCGTTGCTCCCCCCCCTGTCGGTATTCCCTTATCCATTGCAGTGCCCTTCCTTTTACGTGCCTAATCCTCCAGCTTCTGCACTAATCTCTTGTGGGAATGGTAAAAGGGCCTTCCTGCATCTGGGAAAAATGCAATCCCCCAACCCCTCTCTCTCGTGTCTTACTTCTTTCCCTTTGTCATAAAACCCCAGGAGGTTTTGAAACAAGATTTCCCCTTCCTAAACCCCATTTGGTTTTCTTTTATAATCTTTTCCCTTTCCCCAGGTGTTCGACCACTCTCCCCGATAATCTTCTCCATATTTTGCACACAAAACTGTCAAGACACGGGTCTGTATTTTTAAGTGCCTCGTTTTTTTTTTCCTTTTTAAATATGGGGATTTACATTAGCTGTTTTTCCTTTTCTGTATTTATGTGGTGGTTAATGTGTGTGTGTGGTGTTATGTGTGGTGGGTAGTGTGGTGTTGTGTGTATGTTGTGATGTGTGTGTGTATGTGGTGTGGTATGTATGTGGGGGTGTTGTATGTGTTGTGTGTTGTGGGTGTTGTTTGTGGGGTGACTCACCTATTTGGGGTTTTCGGGGCGAGTCCGAGCTCCGGGGCCCCCCCTCTTCACTGTCGCTACAGTCCTCCCCCCCGAGCCGTGAGCTTTATCAAACCTTTTGCTTAAAGCTATTTTTGGGATCCTCCCTCCACTACTCGTTCCCAAACTATTTTTTTTTTTTTTTTACGACACTCTGGGCTGAAAAAAATACTTCCAACACCCTGGATTCACTGTGTTTTTAGTTTTCCAACTTTTCCCCTTGTTACTTTTCCAATCTCTGGAACATCCTGTTTTTGCCCCTTGTCTTTCCCCTCAGTATTTTGTATGTCGTTACATGCCCCCCCCCAAACTCTCCTGTCCTCCAGTGTCGCAGTTATTTCCCCAAACCTCTCCCGTGGGACTTTACCTCTTAGCTCTGGACTAGTCTGTGCAAACCTTTGCATTTTTCTCTAGTTTCTTTAGGGCTTGGCTAGGTTTGGGTTTTTCCAAAACGGGTGCCGCATACCCCCAAAAAGGGGCCTAACTTTAAACGGTTTACGGGGTCCGAACGTTTCCCTTTAATTAAGATGTCGGAATGCTGTTCGAGGTTTGCTGGGCCCCATAGCTGCAGCAGTTTTTGGTTGATGTGCGCTTCAGGGGGTTTGGGCCTGGTTTTATCTCCCCCCAAATTTTTTTTCCTTGAGTGGGGTTTTGAAGTCCGACCCCCTAACGTACTCCGCTGGGGGCCTTCTTTTGCCCTTCCCCAAATTTCAGACTTTGCACTTGGGGGGGATTGAACCCCAGGACCCAATTTGCGGGGACCAGGCTGCAGCCTGTCCAACCCTTTTAGTTCTCCGGTCTTCGATCGAGTGTATTTTTTCTCATCAACTTCACGTCATCTGCAAACGGGGCACCTCAGAGTCTATTCCTTCCGTCAGTCGTTCACAATATAGAAACAACTGGTCCAAGGACGCCCCCGCGGGACCCCGCTGGTCACAGGTGCCCCCTCTGACCCCCCCCCCCCCACGTACCATGACTCGCTGCGTTTTCCCCTGACAAGTATCCCTGATCCATTGATTCCTTCCCTGTTATCCCTGTTTGGGTCCTCCATTTTTTGCCCCAATCTCTTGGGGGAACTGTGTCAAACGCCTTCTTGCACCCAAAGAAAATGCAATCCCCCCAAACCCCCTCCTCTCTTGTTTTACTGCTTCACCTTTTCATAGAACTCCAGTAGGTTTGTGCACAGGTTTTCCCGCCCTGAAACCAGCTGGCTGCGTTGATGAATCATTCCTTTCAAGGTGTTCCCCACCTTCTCCTGAAATCTTCTCCATGATTTTGCTACTATACATGTCAGTGACAGGTCTGTATTTAGTGCTTCATGCTTCTCCCTTTTTAAAAGATTGGACTATTTTTCTGCTTCCATCCCCTCAGGCAATCCTCCTGTTTCGAAAAGATATTAAAAAAAAGTTTTTTAAGGTCACATAGCGCCTCTGCTCCCTCTCTCAATACCCTGGGGAGATTTTTATCGGCCCCATTGCCTTTGAGGAATCTAGCTCACTCAAAAAGCCTCTTCATTTCTTCCTCGGGGGTTGCACTGTGTCCGCACTTGTGGTGGCCCCACCTCTCCGTCTTTCGGGAGTCCCTTCTGTCTCCTCTGTAACACTTTTTTGAATCTCTTTTTTGAGTTTTTCACATACTTCACGGCTTTTTCCTTTTGTCCTCCCCTCCCCCTTAGCCTGATTACCTGGTCCTTGACTGTTGTTTTCCTCCTGATGTGGCGTACAACATTTTGGGGCAGTTTTTGGTTTCCCCGCGCTATGTCCCTTTTCAATTGTCTTTTGGGCCCCCTTCTTATCTTGCAATTTTGTTTCTTTGGGTCTACGACGTTCTCCTTATTTTCCGGGTCCTTTCCTTCTATATTTCTTCCATTTCCCCACACACTTGTTTTTTTCCCCTGCACCTTGGTAAACCATGGGCCAGGGGGGGGGGGGGTTTTTTTAAAAATTGTTCCTTGGGGACAAACCCCTCCCAGCCTCCTTGCATTTTGTTGTAATATTTCCCTCATCTCATTAAATGGCTTCCGCCCCTTCTCGTTCCATGAACCCCGTTCAGGTATTCCTCATTCCTGTGTAGTCCCCTTTCTTGTAGTTTGCTTTTATTTTGCCTTTGGGCCTTCCTGCTTCCCCTCCCTTGTACTCTACTGTGTATTTTGAAGCTTAAAACCACATGTACTGGCCCCCAAGGGGGCTTTCATAGCATGTCCCCCGATATCTGCCACTGAAGGTGAATACAATTTCCCGCCTGCTGGTTTTATCCCTCCCTCTCCCCTTTTAGTGTCCCTTACGTTTGGTACTGAAGTTCTCCCCTACCACCCCATCATCTTACCCTCCATGTATCTTTGGGCCCCCCTGTGGGGCCAAGTTTTCCCCCCCAATCGACTCCTTTGGTTTTAAACACCCATGAAACTTTGCCCTGCAGCATGAGCTCTTCTGGGCCCCTCTACCAGTGGTCCCAAACCATCGCTCATTGCTCTCGTCGTACCCTTTCCTTGGCCCCTGCTGTTCTGTGGTGGTTTAACATCACTGCATAAACCCCCTTGGGGCCCCAGAGTGAAGTGTTTTCCCCCTATGTAAACCTTTCCTTTTTCCGAAACCCTCCTCCACTCATCAAAATTCCACATTTTTGATCAGCAACGCCACCCCCCACCCCCCCTGTTCCCCTGCTTTCCCCAGGATTTGGTAACCCGTTGGGAAAAATGGCACGTTATCAACGTAAGCTTGGTTTTTGTAAGAGCATGATGTCCGGTGATGCTTCTTTGGGCCCTTTTGTGCCACTCCCCCCACTTATTTGTTATTTCCATCAGCGTTTGTGTACCAAACCCTTTAGTTTCCTTTTCCCAAAACTGTGGGTTGGGGGGGCCCGTGGGGGGGGGGAGACCTGGTGGGATACGTGGGATTTTATGCCGATGTTGGTAGGCTGTGGGTAGGATTGATGTGTTTGGGGGGTGTGAAGGTTGTATGGTTTTTGAGATATTTTTTGGGGTGCTTTTCCCTTGCGTTCTGTCCTGCCTGACTGACCCGCTGATTCCCCTTTTCTCTTTCCTACTCCTTTCGTTTTTTTTTCCCCTCCCTCAGCTGCTGTCGCTCTGATTTTGTTCGTCCTGTCCAGGAACACCCTCTTGTACCTTCCGGGTATTTCAATGTGTTTTCTCTTGGAGGGTCCTGTTCCGCACTGTTTCCGTCCCCGAGAATCAGCTTGATTGGCGTTTCTCCCCCTTTGAGTACCCCCCATTTTCGAAAATTTTACAATCTCGTCCATCTCTTCACCTATTTCCGTGATGATTTTCTCAAACTCCTTTTCCCTTTTTCCCGCTTCCTTTCAGTGTGTGTCCTTTTTCCCTCTCTCCTGAAGCCCATGGAAAAACACGATTTGCCCCTTTTTTCCCCCATTGCCTCACCCTCTTTACTCTGGGTCCTGCCTGTAAGGGCATTTCTCCCTTTATTTTTTTCCCGGCTCTTGATAGCCTTTGTTTTGCCCACCCTTCGACCTATCACCCTCTCCATCTGCAACCCCTGATCTTCCCTTTCACTCCCCTTTGGGCCCCTTGGCAGATTTATTGACCTTTGCATAATTTATAATTCCTTCCCTTCCCGTTCACCCGCAGCTTCATAGCGTGTCTTCTTTTTGGTCACTGCCCCTGAACTCGCCCCCCTATTTACTCAACTTTTAGGACCCTTACTTTGGGTACTGCAGTTTTGACTTGTGCCTCCCCAATTCTTTGTTTCCCCGCTCCAACCCCTTTTCCAATTTCACAGAGAGTCTTTTTCCTTTTTTTTCAAAAAAGCTCTCCTAATTTTCTCTCCCCTCTTGTTCCACCTTTTCCACTCTCCTCCCTCCACTCCTCCCCACCCCCAAAACCCTTCTCTCTGAACCTTGGTTCCTGCGAGTCCCCCCCATTTTTTTTTTTTTTTTGTGTGTGTTTGGGGGTTTTGGTTGTGTGTGTGTGTGTTTTGTGTGTATTGGTGTATGTATGTGTGTGTGTGTGGTGTGTGTTGTGTGATGTAGTATGTGTGTGTGTGTGTGGGTTGTGGTTTTGTGTGTGTGGTGTTGTAAAGTATTGTGTGTGTGGTGTGGATGTGGTGTATGTGGTGTATTATGGGTTGGGATGGGGGGGGGGTTGTGGTTGTGTTGTGTGTGGTGTTTGTGGGGTGTGTTGTGTATGTGTGGGTGGTTATTTTGGTTGTGTGGGTTGTGGTTTTTGGGTTGTGTTTTTGTGTGTGTGTGGTGTGTGGTGTTGGTTGTGGTTTGTTTGGGGTTTTAGTGTTTGGGGTGTTAGGTGTTGGGGTATGTTTGGGGTTTTTTGGGGGGTTTATTTTTGTGTGATGTTTGGGGTGGGGGGGTTGGTGTGTTTGGGGGGTGTGTTTTGGTATGGTGGAATTTTTTGGGTTTTGTTGGTGGTGGGTTTTTTTTTTTTTGTGTTGGTTATTGTGGTTTGAAGAAAAAGAAAAAATTCTTTTTCCATTTTTAGCTTTTTTAAAAGAAAAACCATTGGTTAGTTAAACAATAACAAAAAACAGCATCAACATCATACTAACTTACCTTTACACCCAATCACCCCACAGTCAATTTTCCCCCATCAAACTTTTTTTCCCCGGCCAGTCCCCCCCCACATCATTAATTACGACCCCAAAACAACCATCATACTACCAACCTTTTCGTTTTCAAACCAAAACCCATCATACAAACCTACCTAACCCCGGAGATACCCGGAGAGGGGTTTTTGGGGGCAACCCCCCCGCGGCCCCGGGCTAGACCAGGCCCCCTGGGGGATCTGGCCTGACAACCAGGCGTAACTGCTGGGCCCCATTTAAACCAACACAGAACAAAAGTAGGCCGACAGGTACTAACCCAGGGGCCCGTCCAGCGCCTTTTTGAAACGCCCAAAGGGGCATTAACCACCTTACCTTAAACCCTTTTAAAACCTTAAGACTCGTCATGGGCCAGGGCCAGGGTCGTCTGGCCATGCCTGGCAAAAAGGCTGTTGCTGCTGTGACCCCATATCCACACAGCCGGTTTATCTGGCACCTGGTAAAGATACTTTTTCGAGTTTCCTCTTGAACTTCTACACTTTTTCCAGCAGGTTTCTGAACTTCTGGTAAGAGTTTAAATAGATGGGACCCCGGAGTTGATACAGTGTTTCCCTTTTTGTCCCCTGCTTCTCACTGGGTTTTTTTTTACACTTCCTCCCATATCCCACCCAGTATTTGTTAAGGGAGTGTGCAGATTTGGGACCAAGCCCCAGGCCACCTAGTGCTTTCCAGGGATATATTATAATTATCCTCCCCCTTTCCTCCGCCCATGATACATATTTAAGAATTTAAGGCATCCCAGTAATTTAAATTCCTTATTGGCTGTATATTTTCTGCTCTATGTTTTTCATTCTTATATCCGAAACAACAAAAAAAAGCGAAACCCAGTAACATCCCTTTGGGGACATCACTCTTTGTGAAGTGGCGCCATCAAAACACAGGTATCTTAAAGCGGCTATAAATCAAACCTTCCACTGACCTCAGATAAAATATATTTCAATGAGGAACTTGAGTTAATTCACCCCCAAAACTGGAAAGCACACTGAAGCTTCTTGACTCACATAAGACTACCAATTCACGAAAAGCCACTTAAGTTAAAAAAAAATCCAGAAAAAAGAATTAATTTCAATTTTTGGAATTTCCCTAACACATTAGATTATTATTTCATTAAAAGTGATAAGTTAACCCCAAAATTACCCAAAGGTAAATTCAGAAATTTTTTTTTGAGGTCTGTTCACATTAGGAAAAAAATTAAGAAGTAAATAATGAAACGGATGTTATAGGAATGCAGTTAGAAGCTAAGAAGACTATAACCCCTATGAAAACAGAACAAGTAAGTATGTTTGCAATGAAAAAGAAAATGTTGTAGTCCAGTTAGGGTTTTTTTTACAATACTTATGACAGTTTTTGGGGGACACACACATATGACGAACCAAATGTAATGTACCAGCTTACTGACACTCCCTTTAACTTAGTGTTTGATTATCCACTTACTTGGCCGGTGCAAACCCCGCTTTACACACAAAACCCGGGTTCGATTTTCCCCACGGGGGGGAAAAATTTCGACACTTTCCTTTAAACCTGTTTTCCTGTTCGCCTAGCGCAAAAGGTACCTGGGGTTATGACTGGGAGTCGCAACCGGGGACAAGATTTAAAACCCCAAAGGGAAAAAAGTTACATCCATGACGCACGATTTCTTGGGGTTTTCCTGGGTGGCTAACCCCCGGGGGGTTAAAAATCCCAACGAAACTTATCTATCTTTAAAAATAGACAGTAAATAACCCATTAGTCAGGATTTGTATTTAAAAAAAATAAAACCAGATATATAAGCAATTTCTTTAAAATTTTTTTTGAAGGATAAGCCAACGAAACCTTCAACCATTCGGGGGCCTAGTTTTCTAGGCCTCTCGTGTATCCTAACTTTCGATACCTCCACACATGGGAAGAGTAACAATGAAGTAGCTCTTCAGTGGCAAACTTTAAACTAATACAAACATGAGAGAGATTAACCAAA
>NC_069400.1:78260138-78295138 GCF_026875155.1 Cherax quadricarinatus | reverse complement strand
GCAACGTCTAGAGTGCTGTAAGTTGCTCACCCTTGAGCCATCATGTGTTCACTCGCCCAGTGTTTGTCAGCCTCGACACAGATCCTCTCCCATACCTCCTCAAGGATACTTGAAGGATATTTCCGGGGTCAACGCCCCCTGCGGCCCGGTCCCAGACCAGGCTTCCTGGAGAATCGAGGCCTGATCAATCAGGCTCTTACTTCTGGCGGCACGCAGTCCAACATGTGAACCACAGACCGACTGGTCTGGCACTGATTTGAGGAATTTGTTCAGTTCCCTCTTGAAGACAGCCAGAGGTTTGTTGGTAATTTCCCGTCTGCATGAAGGAAGAGCACTGAAGAGTCGGGGAACCTTACATGCTCATCAATTTCACTGTTGGTGTGTTCGTCGCGCACCTGCTTTTTCGTAAGGTACTTTGCACTGTCTGCCAAGTTCTTGTCATATACAGAAATTTCGGTGTTCAGGTCTAGGACCAGTCCCTCCAGGATTTTCCAGATGAAAAATTATTATGTACCGTTGTCGCCTATGTTCCAAGGAACAAAGTTGAAGGAACTTCAAGAGTAAACCAGAAGTTTGGATGCTTGACTGATTTCATACAAGCAGTGAAAATTATGTACATTTTCCAGTTCAGCAACTTAAGACTGCCTTGAAGAGCGGTAAGTTACAGCAGTATTCCACTGTCCAGGAAACAGCGACTTTCGCTCTATTGAATGATCTGAGTTTGTCCTGTAATCCGTTATAATTTTTATTTCCTACATTCTTCCACAGCGAAGCAACTAAAACCAGTCCTCGTTAAGTATTATATTGTTGTCTGAGGTCCATTGGAAGATCTGATTGATGTCAGCCTCAATACTGACTGTGTATCTGACTGATGTCATCAGGAAAGGATGTTACAGTGACATGATTCACATTTTTGTCACTGTCGGATATAAGAATGAGAAACCGAAATGGGGCGAGTACTGTGCCTTGAGGAACAGGACTTTTTACTGTGACAGCCTCCAACTTCATTCTGTATACTACTACTCACTGGGTTGTATCTGTTAAGAAGTTAAATATCTAACTACTCACTTTTCCAGTTATTCCTTTTGCACGTATTTTGTACGCAGTCACACCATGGTCGCATCTGTCGAACGCTGTTGCCCTGGGTTGTGCAGGTGTTGGATATCTAAGTGGTTGGTGATCATGCTTCTTAGATATGTTTCAAAGATCTTTATATGGGTTTTGTGTTTGTGTGTGTGTGTGTGTGCGTGTGCGTGTGCGTGTGTGTGTGTGTGTGTGTGTGTGTGTGTGTGTGTGAGTGTGTGTGTGTGTGTTGTGCTGTGTGTGTTGTGCTGTGTGTGTGTTGTGCTGTGTGTGTGTTGTGCTGTGTGTGTGTTGTGCTGTGTGTGTGTTGTGTTGTGTGTGCTGTGGTGTTTGTGTTGTGTTGTGTTTATGTACTGTGTGGATGTTATGTTGGTGTTACATGGCTGCTGAGTAACTGTTGAACACCCTAGTGTGGTCATTCCCACAACCCACAAAGTGTGGGTACTATGTGGTGGGAATTCTGTACCACAACCCATCTTCTACACACTCCTCAAGTCTGTCCCAAGTTCGCATGGGAATTACCAGGTATTCAACTCGAGTTTCCCTGTAAATATTTACACTTCACCTACAGATTTCTACGATAGAGAGAGAGAGAGAGAGAGAGAGAGAGAGAGAGAGAGAGAGAATGAGGAAGAAGGAAAAAAATAAATTAAAGGCACTATGTACCTAGGTGGACAGTGAGAGACAACAAGAGGAATACAGAGAAAGTCTCTGGGACCTGAGTAGCGTCGGGACAACAGACTTACACAACAGACCGACAGATAAAAAACAGCCTTAGACAATAGGCAGGATTTTACGACAGACAGGCTTAAACAGCAGACAATTAGACATCAAAAATAAAGGTTTATACCATTAAAATATGTCAAGGTTTATCAACAACGGCAAAGGTACAGACATCATCTACGGAAAAAATCTTAAACATCGACCCAAAAGAAACTTGAACATCCACAGAAAAAGTCTTAAACAACAACCAAAAAAGTGGACATCAACAGAAAAAGCCTTAAACATCAACAGAAAAACTTGGACATCAACAGAAAAAGTCTTAAACATCAACAGAAAAACTTGATCAACAGAAAAAGTTTTAATCAACAGAAAAACTTGGACATCAACAGAAAAAGCCTTAAACATCAACAGAAAAACTTGATCAACAGAAAAAGTTTTAATCAACAGAAAAACTTGGACAACAACAGAAAAAGTCTTAATCAACAGAAAAACTTGGACATCAACAGAAAAAACCTTAAACATCAACAGAAAAACTTGGACAACAACAGAAAAAGTCTTAATCAACAGAAAAACTTGGACACCAACAAGAAAAAGTTGGACCTCAGATAAGCGTAAACAGCAACAGACTACGACAACAAGAGCCTCAATAACAGCGTAGAGAGAGAGAGAGAGAGAGAGAGAGAGAGAGAGAGAGAGAGAGAGAGAGAGAGAGAGAGAGAGAGAGAGAGAGAGAGAGAGAGGGAAGAGAGAGAGAGAAGAGAGAGAGAGAGAGAGAGAGAGAGAGAGAGAGAAGAGAGAGAGAGAGAGAGAGAGAGAGAGAGAGAGAGAGAGAGAGCGACAGAGAGAGAGCGACAGAGAGAGAGAGAGAGAGAGAGAGAGAGAGAGAGAGAGAAGAGAGAGAGAGAGAGACAAGGACTAGTGTGGCCAGGCAGTGAACCCACACTCACAGACACCAACATAAACACACTGTAACATCACAAACTTTATAAATAAAGTATGTAAAACAAAGAAACAGCAGAAAGATTTGGCAGCACCGGAGACTTGGTCTGGGACCGACCCCTTGATAACTCTTCAGTGTGTGATGATTGATGAATTTTCTGACGACGAGCAGATAAATAAAATAAATAGCTTTTGATGGCTAAATAATAAAATGAAACAACAGTAAATATGTAGGTAAAAGGTGACTGTATACATACAGTACAAGCAAACACAGCAACGAGCAAACTAACCCTTATAAGGCAGTACTGGATAACAAACCTTAACGGCTGCAACTCGACCCTTGTAAACACAGCTAGGTGAGTTCACGAGTGTCGTGGTATATGCGAGGTTAGCAGACGTCAAAAATAGCATTGAGAAACTTTAACAAAGAATCACTCATATGACACTAGACGTAGAAACGTAAAACACCAAAAGTCTGCAATCATTCTAGTGGAAAAGACAGAGGACTAAACTATGAGGAGTAGGAAGAGAAACTGAGCCTGACAAGTGTAGAAATTGGACACAGGTATCTTCACCAGGTACCAGATCAACCAGGCTGTGATGATTATGTGGGGCAGCGGACCACCAGCCTAGCTGACCAGGCAAGCACCAGACAAGCCTGGCCTATGGCCGGGCTTCGGGAGTATAAGAGAGGTGTCCAGTAGCTCGATCACTAGCGCACTCACCTCACACGCTGAGGTCCGGGGGTCGACCCCCGGTACGGCTGGAACCATTAGGACGTGTTTCCTTAAGACACCTGTTGTCCCTGTTCACCCATCAGAAAAATAGGTACCTGGGTGTTAGTGGACTGGTGTGGGTCGCATCCTGGGACACAACTGACCTAATTTGCGGGAAATGGTCATCATAACATTTGTTATGTTGACCATTTCCCGCAAAGATAGGAAAAAATTGCATTTTAAAAAGACTGAAAGAACTTGTTAAAATTGTAGGTGCTAGATCAACCAGGCTGTGATGGATATGTGGGTCAGCGGGCCTCCACCAGCAACAGCCTGGTTGACCAGGCAAGCACCAGACGAGCCTGGCCCATGTCCGGGCTCAGAGAGTAGAGAAACTCTCGAAACTCTTCAAAGGCATATAAAAGGTATAGTCGGCATCCTGAATAGACAACTGAATTTGATAAGTTGTATTCTTTAAGAGACTTCTCTGTGAACGTTGCTTGAGACGAGCCTGACCCATGGCCGGGCTCCGGGAGTAGAAAGACTCTGGAAACCCATCAAAGGTATATCAAAGGTAGGGTTACCTTAACGTAAATTATTCCTACACAAGGCAAGAGAAAGTACTTTTATTTTCTTCACGAAACGTGCAAGTTACCTGCAACGTTTCGTCTTCTCCAGAAGCCATCTTCACCGGTGAACCTTTGTAAATAGTTTCTCAAGACGACGGCGCTGAATTTCAACGAAAAAAATATTAAGAGGAATTGCCAGGACAGACAGGAAAAAGCTGCTTGAAATGTGAGAACCAGGAACTAAGACAAGATGACTCCGGGGGGGTCACTGACCCCCCCGGAGTCTGGTCACAGATCAAGCTTTCTTTTGATATGCCTCTGATCGGTTTCCAGAGTTTTCCTTCTCCCGCAGCCCGGCCCTGGGTCAGGCTTGTCTGATACTGGCCTGGTCAACAAGGCCCGCTGACCCAAATAGCCTGGTGATGGATCTGACCTTGAACAACCAAGCTGTTGGTGCTAGCCCTGCACAGTCCAACGTCGGCTCGGCTGACCAGGAACTAACCTGAGGTAGATAAGCAAACAGGACATAAACAAGCGACGTAGAAGGGACAGGAGCTAGAATTTGTCAATGGCTGCTGGTCAAGTTTCAGTTGCTCCATAAAGACTCGTGATCGAGTTACAGTTAGAGGCCATCACAAACCTCCCCAATATTCTGGTTGGAATAGCCTAATGGTAATCTTAAGCCCACCAAGACGCCGGTTCGAATCCCGATCATTTTGTTTTTGTTCAATTACCTTTAGTGTAGTACATCACGAAGCAACTAAAACAACAACAATACAACAAAAATAAGAGTCAAAACCTTTCCTCAGACACACTGTGAATCGACCCCTGCAAGCGTAAATGGGTGAGTACACACACACACACACACATACACACACACACACACACACACACGCATGGTTCAGGGAGAGTGACCCAGTAGCGGCCAGTGAAGAGGCGGGGCCAGGTGCTATGACTCGACCCCTGCACCCACAACTAGGTGAGTACAACTAGGTGAGGTGAGTACACACACACACACACGAGAAAGACAAGCATTGAGACGAGAAGACACGAAAAGAGAGAGAGAGAGAGAGAGAGAGAGAGAGAGAGAGAGAGAGAGAGAGAGAGAGAGAGAGAGAGAGAGAGAGAGAGAGAGAGAGAGAGGGAGGGAGAGAGAGAGAGAGAGAGAGAGGGACACGAGGCCGTGGAGCCATCATGAAACACTCACACATGTGACTGGTATCACTGAGTTATTCCACCGTGGCAGACCGACCTGAGGCCAGACTTGCCTGCCGGCACATCAGGTGACTCCCAGCACACCAGGTAACAGAGTCCAGGTCAACCAGTGCCAGGTACTTTACCGTTGATATACCTATCTGGAGTTTATCTGGAGAGAGTTCCGGGGGTCAACGCCCCCGCGGCCCGGTCTGTGACCAGGCTCCTTAGGTCAGTGTCCCAGGATGCGACCCACACCAGTCGACTAACACCCAGGTACCCATTTTACTGATGGGGAACATAGACAACAGGTGGAAAGAAACACGTCCAATGTTTCTACTCTGGCTGGGAATCGAACCCAGACCCTCACCGTGTGAAGCGAGAGCGTTAACCACCAGGCCACCAGAGCCCCTATCATAAGTTTCGAGGGTTTTTCTACACCCGGAGCCCGGTCATGGGTCAGGCTCGTCTGGTGCTAGCTTGATCAACCAGGCTGTTGCTGCTGGAGGCACGCTGCCCCACATATCCATCACAGCCTGGGTGATCTTGCGCCTGTTGAAAATATTTGTCCAGTTTCCACACTCCAGGTCAACCAGAGTCCAGGTCAACCAGAGTCCAGGACAATCAGAGTCCAGGTCAACCAGGAGGAGGAGGAGGAGGAGGAGGAGGAGGATGGGAAGACGAAAATGAAGAAGCAAGAGATGATGAACAAGAACCATAGAGAATGAACAAAGAACCAAGAAAATAAACATGCCCTTCAAGGAAGCAGACGAGGATGAACAACAAATCAAAAGGGTGAACAAAGTACCCTGGAGTATTAAGAATGACCCGCCAAGGATGAACATCGACTCCAGGCTGAGGGACTGACCACCTCAAACTCCATCGATCTTCAACCAGTCTTCTCTCTACTGGACTGAGGAAGCCAGTGGATAACGAAACGTTCCACAATAAAGATACCCAAGTGTTTCACAATTGTTATTCATGTACTAGTAAAAATAATGATTATTATTATTATTATTATTATTATTATTATTATTATTATTATTATTATTATTATTATTATTATAGGTTGTAGATGAGGACCAACACGTACCCAGAGGACGGGAACTCTCTTAAATATGCAAATCCCGTCCCTCGACACGCCAGCTTGTTAAAACCAAACATATTACAAACTACCCGAGAAGGAACTAAGTTACAACGTAATACAAGCGAAATTATTGCCAGAGAGTTGCTGGTAATGGCAGAGATGGTGCGTGTAGCTGAGTAAAAGTTTATACAAACCACCTGAAATACCGCAGCACGCACCACCTGGTACCCTGTAGGCCACCTGGTAGATTCAGGTACCCTTGTACCCCGCACGCCACCTGGTAGGCACCCTGGTATTCTGAACGCCACCTGGTAGTCAGGTATCCTGGTACTCTGCACGTCACCTGGTAGTCAGGTATCCTGGTACTCTGCACGTCACCTGGCATTCAGGTACCCTGGTACTCTGCATGTCACCGGTAGTTAGGTACTTTGGTACTCTGCACGTCATCTGGTAGTCAGGTACCCAGGTACTCTGCACGTCACCTGGTAGAGTCATCTACCCTCGTACCTTGTACACCATACAGTGGATGCTATGCTAGTTAAGAGTATCCAGGTAGTAAGAGATCAAACAAACTGCAATGGATATGTGGGCCAGTGGGCCACCAGCAGCAACAGCCTAGTTGACAAAACAAGTACCAGAAGAACCTGACCTATGGCCGGGCTCTGGGAGTAGAAAAACTCTCAGAACTTATCAAAAGTATATCAAAGGTATACCCACCCGCCGTGTGAGTATACCCACGGCGGGTGGGTATACCTTTAATAAGTTTCAAGAGTCTATTCCCGGTGCCCGGCCATGGGCCAGGCTCGTATGGTTCTAGCCTTTTTATTACAACGGTCTACAATTCAAGGAGACGATGACTCCTTCAGTTGTTAACGGATAAAAGATATAGAACAGATACCTGGTCAAGTCTGTTGTTGGTGTTAGCACCAAGCAGTCCAGCGCAAGCACCACAGTTTGACTGATCAGGAAGTGTCTAGAAAAAGCCATCGAGTGGAAGACGTTGCAATGCCCAACTCCCAGCGCCACCCCATCTATAGAGGGTACTTCTCCCCTAACCCACGATGTCAGCGATGGCACTGCATGGAGTGCCGGGCTCACAGGAACTTCCACTACAGGGACAGCATCGTGGAGTTCGACCGCGAGGCAGCTGTCAGGTGTGCCACAGGCAGTGTGTACTCAGTTCCTCAAGCTTCAACATCCGTGCACACGAGGGCCTGGGATCTTCAGTCAACTTGGCGTCCACCAGGACGTTGCCATGTCCCTAGGACAGCTCTCCATCGGGCTGCTAACGGAGTCACTGGCTTCTTGGACCTCTTGGGGAGGGTCGATGGTGCTCGTGCAAGCAGCAGATCCCGGGGCAACTTGCTGCTGTTTGCAATGGCTGTCTGCCGAGGAGAGACAGGCACCTAGCAACATCTGTTGTTGGGGCAATGGATGAATTCCCTGCTTTGTTTGTTAACTGTTCAGGACTCTGTAATTTGTCTATGATTGTAATCATGTGATAGCGTGTTTATTATTCATTACCTTTGAAACTTGTCATAATTTTGACCAGCTCTACCTGGAGCTCATTACCTTTGTAAATTCTCATGATTAATGTGTTTATGATTCATTACCTTTGCAATTATTCATGAGTGTGACCAGCTCTACCTGGAGCTCATTACCTTTGTAACTTGGTCATGATTATGACCAGATCTAGTTCATTACCTTTGTAACTTGCTCAGCTATCAAAACTTTGGAGTCCAGTCCCTGGACCAATTATGTACCTCTGTAATCTTTTGACTACCGCCCACAGGATGGGTATGTGGTGACTACCGCCCACAGGATGGGTATGTGGTGACTACCGCCCACAGGATGGGTATGGGGTGCATAATAAACATATTAAACTAAAACTTAACACTTAATGAGTTATCTCTTAATCTTGGTGTCTGTCTGGTATCTTGGTGTCTGGTATCTTGATGTCTGGTATCTTGATGTCTGGTATCTTGGTGTTTGGTATCTTGGTGTTTGGTAACTTGGTGTCTGGTATCTTGGTGTCTGGTATCTTGGTGTCTGGTATCTTGGTGTCTGGTATCTTGATGTCTGGTATCTTGGTGTTTGGTATCTTGGTGTCTGGTATCTTGTGTCTGGTATCTTGGGTGTCTGGTACTTGGTGTCTGGTATCTTGGTGTCTGGTATCTTGGTGTTTGGTAATCTTGGTGTCTGGTATCTTGGTGTTCTGGTATCTTGGTGTCTGGTAATCTTGTTTTTTGGTGTCTGGTATCTTGGTGTTTGGTATCTTGGTGTCTGGTATCTTGGTGTTTGGTATCTTGTGTCTGGTATCTTGGTGTTGTACTGGTGTTGGTACTTGGTGTCTGGTATCTTGGTGTTGGTATCTGATTTGGTATCTTGGTGTTGGTATCTTGATGTCTGGTATCTTGGTGTTTGGTGAACTTGGTGTCTGGTATCTTGGTGTCTGGTATCTTGGTGTTTGGTAACTTGGTTGTCTGGTTTTTTTATCTTGGTGTCTGGTATCTTGGTGTTTTGGTAACTTGGTGTCTGGTATCTTGGTGTTTGGTATCATGGAGTTTGGTATCTTGGTGTTTGGTATCTTGGTGTTTGGTATCTTGGTGTTTGGTATCTTGGTGTTTGGTATCATGGAGTTTGGTATCTTGGTGTTTGGTATCTTGGTGTTTGGTATCTTGGTGTCTGGTATCTTGGTGTTTGGTATCTTGGTGTCTGGTATCTTGGTGTCTGGTATCTTGGTGTTTGGTAACTTGGTGTCTGGTATCTTGGTGTTTGGTATCATGGAGTTTGGTATCTTGGTGTTTGGTATCTTGGTGTCTGGTATCTTGGTGTTTGGTATCTTGGTGTTTGGTATCTTGGTGTCTGGTATCTTGGTGTTTGGTATCTTGGTGTTTGGTATCTTGGTGTCTGGTATCTTGGTGTTTGGTATCTTGGTGCCTGGTATCTTGGTGTTTGGTATCATGGAGTTTGGTAACTTGGTGTCTGGTATCTTGGTGTTTGGTAACTTGATGTCTGGTATCTTGGTGTCTGGTATCTTGGTGTTTGGTATCTTGGTGTTTGGTATCTTGGTGTTTGGTATCTTGGTGTCTGGTATCTTGGTGTTTGGTAACTTCGTGTCTGGTATCTTGGTGTTTGGTAACTTGATGTCTGGTATCTTGGTGTTTGGTATCTTGTGTCTGGTATCTTGGTGTCTGGTATCTTGGTGTTTGGTATCTTGGTGTTTGGTATCTTAGTGTTTGGTATCTTGGTGTCTGGTATCTTGGTGTTTGGTAACTTGGTGTTTGGTAACTTGGTGTTTGGTATCTTGGTGTTTGGTATCTTGATGTCTGGTATCTTGGGTTTGGTATCTTGGTGTTTGGTATCTTGGTGTTTGGTATCTTGGTGTCTGGTATCTTGGTGTTTGGTATCTTGGTGTTTGATATCTTGGTGTTTGGTATCTTGGTGTTTGATATCTTGGTGTTTGGTAACTTGGTGTTTGGTATCTTGGTGTTTGGTATCTTGGTGTCTGGTATCTTGGTGTTTGGTATCTTGGTGTTTGGTATCTTGATGTTTGGTATCTTGGAGTTTGGTATCTTGGTGTTTGGTATCTTGGTGTTTGATATCTTGGCGTTTGGTATCTTGGTGTCTGGTATCTTGGTGCCTGGTACCTTGGTGTTTGGTATCTTGGTGTCTGGTATCTTGGTGTTTGATATCTTGGCGTTTGGTACCTTGGTGTTTGGTATCTTGAAGTTTGGTATCTTGGTGTTTGGTATCTTGGTGTTTGATATCTTGGTGTTTGGTATCTTGGTGTCTGGTATCTTGGTGCCTGGTACCTTGGTGTTTGGTATCTTGGTGCCTGGTACCTTGGTGTTTGGTATCTTGGTGTCTGGTACCTTGGTGTTTGGTACCTTGGTGTTTGGTATCTTGAAGTTTGGTATCTTGGTGTTTGGTACCTTGGTGTTTGGTATCTTGAAGTTTGGTATCTTGGTGTTTGGTATCTTGGTGTTTGATATCTTGGTGTTTGGTATCTTGGTGTCTGGTATCTTGGTGCCTGGTACCTTGGTGTTTGGTATCTTGGTGCCTGGTACCTTGGTGTTTGGTATCTTGGTGTCTGGTACCTTGGTGTTTGGTACCTTGGTGTTTGGTATCTTGGTGTTGGGTATCTTAGTGTCTGGGGTCTTGGAGAACATCAGTACTCACTACCAGAGTGCACTAAGTACACTTGCATCCCAGCTTTTCGCTGGGTATTTTGCAAGGTATCCCAAGCCTCCTGCTCATATAAAGAATAAACTCAACATGCATATCTTGCACCGTCTCCTGCAGTATCTTCCAGGTGTAAATTACAATATCTTCCTCACAAGCGCTGCACAGAGTACAACCACAGTGATTTTAGACTTTAATATAATCTAGAATCATAATTTCGTTTCCTGGATATATATATATATATATATATATATATATATATATATATATATATATTATATATATATATATATATATATATATATATATATATATATATAAGGTTGGTAGCGAACACTGGTGTTCCATTCTACACAATAACTATGCCTGAAAAGAACCACCGTTGCCTTGGTATAATTTTTTTTTTAATTTGGTTGACCATACAAGCACCAGGCGAGCCTGGCCCATGGCCGGGCTCCGGAAGTAGAAAAACCGAAACTCATCAAAGGTATATCAAAGGTTGATATACCTTTGATATACCAACGTAAACTCTGATAACCTGATTACTCCCACGTTCTTTACACTCCGGTGTCCTGGACTAGCACAACTAGCAGAGGGAACTAGACACTTGCCAGGGCTTTAATAAACAGATAACTACAACTGCTGTCATAGCCGTTAATGGTTCCGGGTATCATCGCTCCTGAAACCCGGTCTCAGACAGAGTCACTGAGGGACTGGTTACCTCCTCTTTTGTATATCGTTCTACAGTCTTCACATCATGTCCTTGAATTGTTGAAAAAGCCACTGGATAGCGAAATCCAGATGTTACACATGTGTGTCGGTATTGTATATCATTCATACACGAATAATTATGTCAGACGATCTGTCATTTAGAAAAGACAGTAAGGCAAGTACAGCAAATACCAAGAAAACAACTACCTGGAATATGAGAACTTTCAAAGCGAACGAAGCAACGCCAATGATGGTAGTTTTCAAACCACTATGTTCTCTCCCAGGCTGAATATTGCTCGTAGCGTCTTTCAAAGCAGTACTTGGAAAATGTGCCTTGACTCTATACTGTCCATACAGGTAATATGACAACTAAACTATTGGGAACGCCTCAAAGCACTTGAACTGCGCTCCTGAACACTGATACCTGATATATACATGGGAGGGACTGATCCCTAACCTACACACTGCTATAACAACTTGCTGAAGCGACAGACACAGAGGAGAGTGTCAAATAAACTCCAATGAAGAGAAGGAGAACAACGTGTATGTTCAGAGAACACTGTGTCAACATCCGTGGCACAAGAACATATTACCAGAGGACGTCAGTGGCTTCCTTCTATAAGTTGTGGATCAGCCTAGTTGTGATGGTTGTGTGGAAAATGAAAAGAAACAATACCGTGACCGGAACAATACACGAATAACCCGCACACGGGAGAGAGAAACTAATGACGACGTTTCGGACCGACTTGGATCATCAACTAGTTACACGAATAGTTAATAGTGGTTAATTTATAGTCCAAGTCAGACCAAAACGTCGTCATTAAGTTTCTGCAATAAGCGGGTTATTTGTGCATGACTGTCAACTTGGGGACCACTACCACAAACAACTTGATTGACCAGTCAAGAGAGAATACTGGCCTCAAGCCTGGCTGTGGTGGACGAGCCCTCGAAACCTGTCACAGGTTAAACACAGGTATGGCATGGTAATATATGCAAAGGTGCGGTCTTGTAATTACTGGATGCTAATGACTGGATCCAGGTGAGGAGAGAGAGAGAGAGAGAGAGAGAGAGAGAGAGAGAGAGAGGAGGGACGAGCAAGGGACAGTCAGAGAATGATGCTGGGAAGATGAAGATGGAACAATAGGAGACAGGGGAAGAGAAGGAGACAGATGAGAGAATCAGAAGACAGGTGAAGAAAGAGACGGGGACAGAGGCCTTTGGTACGAGTCGCACGAAGTCCAACATGAAGACCACAGCCTGGCTGATCACGCATAATTTGATAAATTTTTCCAGTGCTTTCTTGAAATCAACCAAAGGTCTGTTGGTATTCCTCCTGTGTATGAAGGGAAGACGTTGCACAGTCTTGGTCCCTTCACACTTATTGAGTTTTCCCTCAGTGCACTCATTGTACCCCTACATTTCATTAGAAATAATTTGTGTGTGCAGATTTATGACCGCCCCTTCTAGAATTTCCTAGCTGTAGATTATAATGTATCTCTCTCACTTATGTTCCAAGAAGTACAGCTACTCTGGCAGCCTTAGCTGAGGCCAGACGTTACTGTTAAAAGCAATCGCTGTCCACGGCCCTTAGGCCTACATGAAAATCACATCCTCTTGAAAACTTTCATTTTTATCCCGGCAAAGATGGACAAAGATTGAAGAGTGACAAGCTACGGATGTTGACAGTTCTCTGCGTAAGAGGAATCACCATCAGAGTCCTAGCTGTCTTAGAGAGTTCGTAAAGTTGGTTCTTAATCAGCCAGGTTGTGATGCCTATCTTATACTGTGTACTGCTATATATCACCAACAGCCTGATTCATCAGGTCATCAACCAGGAAGCCTAGTCTGGGACCAGGCTGCACAGACGATAATCCTAGGAATCAATTAGCAAATACCATTTAATAACATCTCTACATTTCACTGGGTTTACTCCACGCCTCCTGTATCTCTCACTCAAGTAAGTTGTTAATTCAGTGTAGATTACATATCTATTACCATACATGTAAATTTAATGAGGTACTGTATCTCTATCGCCTCTTTTGCAGAGTATACCCTGTCGAATAATTTATTTACTGATTCCATACTGTGTCGATTAAAAGATGTGATTTTTTCTAGCTAGAATATCACAGTTGTTTAGAAAGAGGATGTGTAAAAAATCATAATCTATGGGAGGAAGCATAACTGCTTAGAAAAGTAACACCAGTAGTAAGGCATCTCTTGTTCTGAAAGTTATAATCAAATCTATGATCTTCCTGATGACCTTGCTTTGTGTTTTAACGCTAAGTGTTGTTAAAACTAGAATACATCAAGATGATGAGTAAAACCGAGGCATCCCCTTAGGTAGTGTTGGAACCACCAAAATACAGTCTGGAAGCCTGCAGGAAACCTCTTAGAACTACTATCAGATGACCAGGCAGGTAACGGAACATTTGTTTGAATTAGGCACAATCAAAAGAATGTGAGAACCACCACTACCACCACCAATCAGTAATGCTGTTAGAATTCCCATCAGACAATCAGAGAGTGCAAGGGACAACTGTAGTAACAGCAGCAGCAACACACACAGCAAGAGGCATTCTTGAGCTTCCCCAGCGCTCGGGCTTAATGCCCAAAAGCTGGGGTGTGGCTCCAAAAGGATCCTGTAGTGCTTGCTGCCTTTGCACCTCCTGACATCGTCTGCTGTTATGCAACTGCCACACCCTTCGAGCCCAGTGTGGGAAGGGTTTATGGTAGCCCAAGGTGCCTAGCTTCTCGGTCCAAGCCCCGTGGGGGCGAGGAATGGGGCTAGGCCTGGGAACAGCTGGCCCCAGAAGACAAATACCTCCTCCCATGGCAGACATTGGTCTGAGACACTCCCTCGACAGGGAGCCAAGGCCGGGCCACTTCTTGGAAAAGGCCCGGGCCGGGCGATTATACCGGCGAATCTACAACAGAACAATCAAGGAGGAGGCAGGAAGGCTGCTGAAACCAACAGGTTACCAGAAAGATGAAGGGTAACCAACTCTGCCTCTACCCCTACAGCGTCTTAACAGTCACATTCATAATATTATCCAGTGGATGTTGTCGTAGTTGTAGCAAAGCTGTAGTCTTGTTATGCTGTTGTAGTTGTAGCAGAGCTGTAGTCTTGTTATATTGTTGTAGTTGTAGCAGAGCTGTAGTCTTATGTTGTTGTAGTTGTAGCAGAGATATAGTCTTATGTTGTAGTTGTAGCAGAGCTGTAGTCTTGTTATGCTGTTGTAGTTGCAGCAGAGCTGTAGTCTTGTTATGCTGTTGTAGTTGCAGCAGAGCTGTAGTCTTGTTATATTGTTGTAGTTGTAGCAGAGCTGTAGTCTTATGTTGTTGTAGCTGTGGCAGAGATATAGTCTTGTTATGCTGTTGTAGTTGTAGCAGAGCTGTAGTCTTGTTATATTGTTGTAGTTGTAGCAGAGCTGTAGTCTTATGTTGTTGTAGCTGTGGCAGAGATATAGTCTTGTTATGCTGTTGTAGTTGTAGCAGAGATATAGTCTTGTTATGCTGTTGTAGTTGTAGCAGAGCTGTAGTCTTGTTATGTTGTTGTAGTTGTAGCATAGCTGTAGTCTTAATATACTGAAGTAACTGTAGCAGAGCTGTGGTCTTATAATTGCCTCATTCATTATGAGTTACCTGCTGCTTCCACTAATTAACCCCCGCCAGCGAGGCATCAATCACCTTCACTAACGTACACATCCTTGCCTACTGATTTCAATACTTAAGTCAAATCTATCAAAGCTTCAGCCTACAACACGACGAACAAAATGTAACAGAGCTTTCACATGCAGTTTTTAAGTGAAGGCTACAACAACAACAATAATAATAATAATAATAATAATAATAATAATAATAATCATTATTGCTTGCCCAAAAAATTCATCCAACCTCTCTTTCTCACCTTGTTCATAACACGGTTCAAAATGTTCAAAGTGAGTGTACAGTATCCAGGACAAGATTCCAGAAGCCATTTGCATGTGCAGGTGACCAAAGTTGTGTGACCCAGTCCCAGCATCCTGGAATGCGATAACTTGCTAAATCCTCTGTGGCTTGGCTTTAAACGTACAAAAAAGATGTCTATTAATTCTACAACGGCAGAGAGTGAAATTTAAGTGTGTAGATGACGGGGGTTGTTGTTGTGAGGAGGATACTTGCTAATACTCCCTCAAAACGCTAAACCCTTAGTATCAGCAAGTGTATAGATGTACAGATGACATATCTGTGAAGTTCCGTACAATCACGTTACTGGGATTGTGGTTTAATAACTACACTAACCTGGGATTCCGCAACACACACCACAAGATTCTAATCAATCCGAAATTTCCTAACCTTATTTAGTAAATTATAAAATTCGTACATTAAAAATTAGTAGTAACCTGGTATTAACCTGGTAGTAACCTGGTAGTAACCTGGTATTAACCTGGTAGTAACCTGGTATTAACCTGGTAGTAACCTAGTATTAACCTGGTAGTAACCTGGTATTAACCTGGTAGTAACCTGGTATTAACCTGGTAGTAACCTGGTATTAACCTGGTTGTAAGATGCGTCAGCCATCCAATACTGTGACTACTGTGGTGCAGGAAAATTAACAATGTACTGAGAGTTTATAATCTTGTAATTAATGGGAATCTTGTTATATCTGGAGAATGCCTCTTCTGCTCGGCTTCAGACTTCCAGACCTTTTGTGTTTTCTCAAGAAACTAAGGTTATCGCTATTGGGCTACAGACCCAATTTAACAATTTTAATAATTTTAAATAATGACATACCTTTGATGACTTAGGAGAGTTTTTTTTACTCCCGGAGCCCGGCCATGGGTCAGGCTCGTGCGTTACTTGGTTACCCAGGCTATTAATTTAGAGGAATTACTTACGAATACTATTTTTGATAAACCTGGCCGGGCCACAAGGACTCTAAGCCCCCACCCCTCGTAACTGTCCTCCTAGTAACCTTCAGATTCACACTTCGTGTTTATGGGTTTTATTTAGAAAAAAAGCTTACATTTTTAGATATGTAAATTTTAAATTGGCAATTATATATATATATATATATATATATATATATATATATATATATATATATATATATATATATATATATATATATATATTTCTTCTTGGTGGACTGTAAATTATTTTCAATAGAATAGAACTACAAAAAGAAAATTGAGAACCACTGAAAACTCTTTTAAAGAGCGTTTTAATTTCCAAGAGTTTGGTGAACTCTTTAGAAACTCTGTGTCAAGTGTCAGCACACTGATACAGTGTCCTCGCCCTATACGACGTTCCCTATATCTGGAGAACGCTTTATCCGATCTGCTTCAACTCTTCAACCCCCAGTCAGCTAGAAGATACCCTCAGAAAGCCTCTTCTGATCACCTTCAATATGTCTTACTTAGAAGAAGGTTGCTATGGTAAAGAGGAGACAAGTGCAGCTAATGTGACATTTTACTGTGGCAACGTTTCGCTCTCCAGGAGCTTTGTCAACGGCTTGACAAAGCTCCTGGAGAGCGAAACGGTGCTACAATAAAATGTCATATTAGTTGCATTTGTGTCCTTTTACTTTACATATTGTCGGTAATTCTACCAACATTATTACAAGGTTGGTATTGTTAATGAAGGTATTGTTATTGATGGTACTGTTATTGTTAGTACTGTTATTGATGGTACTGTTATTGTTAGTACTGTTATTGATGGTACTGTTATTGTTGGTACTGTTATTGTTGGTACTGTTATTGTTGGTACTGTTATTGTTGGTACTGTTATTGTTGGTAGTTATTGATGGTACTGTTATTGTTGGTACTGTTATTGTTGGGACTGTTATTGTTGGTACTGTTATTGTTGGTACTGTTATTGATGGTACTGTTATTGATGGTACTGTTATTGATGGTACTGTTATTGATGGTACTGTTATTGTTGGTACTGTTATTGTTGGTACTGTTATTGATGGTACTGTTATTGTTGGTACTGTTATTGATGGTACTGTTATTGATGGTACTGTTATTGTTGGTACTGTTATTGATGGTACTGTTATTGATGGTACTGTTATTGATGGTATTATTGATGGTAGTTATTGTTGGTACTGTTATTGATGGTACTGTTATTGATGGAACTGTTATTGATGGTATTGTTATTGATGGTACTGTTATTGTTGGTACTGTTATTGATGGTACTGTTATTGATGGTACTGTTATTGATGGTACTGTTATTGTTGGTACTGTTATTGATGGTACTGTTATTGATGGTACTGTTATTGATGGTACTGTTATTGTTGGTACTGTTATTGTGGTACTGTTATTGATGGTACTGTTATTGATGGTACTGTTATTGATGGTACTGTTATTGATGGTACTGTTATTGATGGTACTGTTATTGATGGTATTGTTATTGATGGTACTGTTATTGATGGTACTGTTATTGATGGTACTGTTATTGATGGTACTGTTATTGATGGTACTGTTATTGATGGTAGTTATTGAGGTATTGTTATTGATGGTACTGTTATTGATGGTACTGTTATTGATGGTATTGTTATTGATGGTACTGTTATTGATGGTAGTTATTGACGGTATTGTTATTGATGGTACTGTTATTGATGGTACTGTTATTGATGGTACTGTTATTGAGGTATGTTATTGATGGTACTGTTATTGATGGTACTGTTATTGATGGTATTGTTATTGATGGTACTGTTATTGATGGTACTGTTATGATGGTAGTTATGATGGTACTGTTATTGATGGTATTATTGATGGTACTGTTATTGATGGTACTGTTATTGATGGTATTGTTATTGATGGTACTGTTATTGATGGTACTGTTATTGATGGTACTGTTATTGATGGTATTGTTATTGATGGTACTGTTATTGGATTGGTACTGTTATTGATGGTACTGTTATTGATGGTACTGTTATTGATGGTAACTGTTTATTGATGGTACTGTTATTGATGGTATGTTATTGATGGTACTGTTTATTGATGGTACTGTTATTGATGGTATTGTTATTGATGGTACTGTTATTGATGGTATTGTTATTGATGGTACTGTTATTGATGGTACTGTTATTGACGGTATTGTTATTGATGGTACTGTTATTGATGGTACTGTTATTGATGGTACTGTTATTGATGGTATTGTTATTGAATGGTACTAGTTATTGATGGTACTGTTTGATGGTATGTTATTGATGGTACTGTTATTGATGGTACTTGTTATTGATGGTATGTATTGATGGTACTGTTATTGATGGTACTGTTATTGATGGTATTATTGATGGTACTGTTATTGATGGTACTGTTATTGATGGTACTGTTATTGATGGTATTATGATGGTATTATTGATGGTACTGTTATTGATGGTACTGTTATTGATGGTATTTTGATATTGATGGTACTGTTATTGATGGTACTGTTATTGATGGTACTGTTATTGATGGTATTGTTATTGATGGTACTGTTATTGATGGTACTGTTATTGATGGTACTGTTATTGATGGTACTGTTATTGATGGTATTACTGATGGTAGTTATTGATGGTACTGTTATTGATGGTATTGTTATTGATGGTACTGTTATTGATGGTACTGTTATTGGTATTGTTATTGATGGTACTGTTATTGATGGTACTGTTATTTATGGTATTGTTATTGATGGTACTGTTATTGACGGTACTGTTATTGATGGTACTGTTATTGACGGCATTGTTATTGATGGTACTGTTATTGATGGTATTGTTATTGATGGTACTGTTATTGATGGTATTGTTATTGATGGTATTGTTATTAATGGTATTGTTATTGATGGTACTGTTATTGACGGTATTGTTATTGATGGTACTGTTATTGATGGTACTGTTATTGATGGTATTACGGTATTTATGGGTCTAGCAAATTTCCCTGATTTAAATTAAGGAATTTTAAAGGGATTCAGTCTCTAATGGCTGAAACGTCGTGCAAGACGGATGAAACGTTTCTTGGATTTAGGAACGTGTAGGCACAAATTCTGTTGCATTCCGTGCAATAACTAGAGAATACATCTTCTGATCGGCTTCAAACTTTCAGTGCTGACCTCTTTTTCCCCTCAGAGGAAGTTTTGTACTGAATTTAGTTTCAGGAATAAGTCATAGTTTTTTGCCAATACAGGGCGTTTTTTTATTATTATTAATAACACACAGGCTGCTTCCCACCAAGGCAGGGGGACCCGAAAAAGAAGAAGAATCACTTTCACCATCATTCACTCCAACACTGTCTAGCCGGAGGCGCTCCTACACTACCGTTAAAAAGACTGCTACTTGTCTACACCTCCATTTCCTAATTTAACTCTACGTAAGGCACCTGTATGTGACTGTAACATGTCTGTGACCTCAAGATTACTGTAAAGAAAACTTATGATCCTAAAGTTTAAATATAGCTTACTTATGTGACTTGTTTGGTGAGTTATGTGACTTGTGTGGTGAGTTATGTGACTTGTGTGGTGTTATGTGATTTGTGTGGTGTTATGTGACTTGTGTGGTGTTATGTGATTTGTGTGGTGTTATGTGACTTGTGTGGTGTTATGTGATTTGTGTGGTGAGTTATGTGACTTGTGTGGTGAATTATGGGATTTGTTTGGTGAGTTATGTGACTTGTGTGGTTAGTTATGTGACTTGTTTGGTCAGTTATGTGACTTGTGTAGTGAGTTATGTGACTTGTGTGGTGTTATGTGATTTGTGTGGTGAGTTATGTGACTTGTGTGGTGAAGTATGGGACTTGTTTGGTGAGTTATGTGGCTTGTTTGGTGAGTTATGTGACTTGTGTGATGAGTTTAAGCGACTTGTATAGTGAGGTAAGACATGTAACTTGTGTAGTGAGGTAAGACATGTGACTTGCGTAGTGAGGTAAGGCATGTGACTAGTGTAGTGAGGTAAGACATGTAACTTGTGTAGTCAGGTAAGACATGTGACTTGTGTAATGAGGTAAGACATGTGACTTGTGTAGTGAGGTAAGACATGTAACTTGTGTAGTGAGGTAAGACATGTGACTTGCGTAGTGAGGTAAGACATGTGACTTGTGTAGTGAGGTAAGACATGTGACTTGTGTAGTCAGGTAAGACATGTGACTTGCGTAGTGAGGTAAGACATGTGACTTGTGTAGTGAGGTAAGACATGTGACTTGCGTAGTGAGGTAAGACATGTGACTTGTGTAGTGAGGTAAGACATGTGACTTGTGTAGTGAGGTAAGACATGTGACTTGCGTAGTGAGGTAAGACATGTGACTTGTGTAGTGAGGTAAGACATGTAACTTGTGTAGTCAGGTAAGACATGTGACTTGTGTAGTGAGGTAAGACATGTAACTTGTGTAGTGAGGTAAGACATGTAACTTGTGTAGTGAGGTAAGACATGTGACTTGTGTAATGAGGTAAGACATGTGACTTGTGTAGTGAGGTAAGACGTGTGACTTGTGTAGTGAGGTAAGACATGTAACTTGTGTAGTCAGGTAAGACATGTAACTTGTGTAGTCAGGTAAGACATGTGGACTAGTTATGAGGTAAGACATGTGATATGTGTAGTGAGGTAAGACGTGTGACTTTGTAGTGAGGTAAGACATGTGACTTGTGTATGAGGTAAGACATGTGACTTGTGTGTTGGGTAAGACATGTGACTTGTTAGTGAGTAAGACATGTGACTTGTGTATGAGGTAAGACATGTGACTTGTGTAGTGAGGTAAGACATTGACTTGTGTAGTGAGTAAGACGTGTGACTTGTGTAGTGAGGTAAGACATGTGACTAGTGTAGTGAGGTAAGACGTGTGACTTGTGTAGTGAGGTAAGACGTGTGACTTGTGTAGTGAGGTAAGACGTGTGACTTGTGTAGTGAGGTAAGACGTGTGACTTGTGTAGTGAGGTAAGACGTGTGACTTGTGTAGTGAGGTAAGACGTGTGACTTGTGTAGTGAGGTAAGACGTGTGACTTGTGTAAGTGAGGTAAGACGTGTGACTTGTGTAGTGAGGTAAGACGTTTTGACTTGTGTAGTGAGGTAAGACGTGTGACTAGTGTAGTGAGGTAAGACGTGTGACTTGTGTAGTGAGGTAAGACATGTGACTAGTGTAGTGAGGTAAGACATGTGACTAGTGTAGTGAGGTAAGACATGTGACTAGTGTAGTGAGGTAAGACATGTGACTAGTGTAGTGAGGTAAGACATGTGGCTTGTGTGGTGAGGAGGAAGCAACCACCAGAGGTGTACTGTGTCGTAACCACACACCACTGCTGCCTCACCTCAACCTCACCTGACACCTACTAACTACAGACCCACTGATCTCCCTCGTCCTGCCAGCGTCAGCGTCGTGGTAACTACGCCACCCACCACAACCATACATATGTCCATCAAAATATATATTTACCTTTGATGAGTTCCCTGAGCCCGGTCATGGGCCAGGCTCGTCTGGGGCTTGCCTGGTCAACCAGGATGTTGCTGCTGGTGGCCCGCTGACCCCACGTATCCATCACAGCCTGGTTGAGCTGGCACCTGGTGTTGTTACTTGTCCAGTTTCTCTTGAAGACTTCTGCACCTGTTCCAGCAGTGTGGGATCAGTGTGTTCTGCAAACTTACTGTTCCTCAGTGGGAGGGTAACACACCCACGGCCTGGTCATGGACCGGGCCGCGGGGGCGCTGGCCCCCGGAAGGCAATTTTATTAAAATTAGGGCTCCTTCCTTAAGTGAATGTGACCTGACCTGACTAGGCTGGGTCATTGGCTTAAGCCGGTGGGAGACTTGGACCTGCCTCACATGGGCCAGTAGGCCTGCTGCAGTGTTCATTCTTAAGTTTTTATGTGCCGAAGAATCGGCTATTTTTACGGTATCGGTGAAAGAAACGGCCGATATCAGCCGGTTAAAAATATCAACATTAACATTCTACCTCACGATTGTGAGAGCCACATACACACACAATCAGTGTAGAGGCGGGGCCAGGAGCTATAAATCGACTCCTGCAACCACAAATAGGTTAGTACACACACACATAGGTGAACACACACACACACACACACATACACACACTATCGACAATTGCCTCTAACAACCAGTATCATTTCTCAAGACCCGGTAATCAGTCCCTCACCCCAGGGTGTGGGACTGATCACCTCAAACTCCTCCTCCTCTCCAACTCTTATTCTCTGCACTGGACTGAAGAGGCCGCTGGCTGGCGAAACGTTTCCTCAATAAAGATTCCCAAATATTGCCCACGTAGGTCATTCTTCACACACAGTAATAATAAACTAAGAGTATAATGGAAGTGGCTGTTAGAGTTAAACCCTAACAAGTCATGAAAACGAGAAGGGAAGCACTACTACGACTATTTTAAACTGGAAGCACTAAACCCATAGGGGTCATACTGCGCCTGGAATATGAGAGGTAATCAAATTTGACGACTGCAAAGGGAGGGTATATCCAGTTCCTGCCACACCTGAATATCTTTACGTGAGACGTTTCGTCCTGATTATCTTTACGTGAGACGTTTCGCCCGAGTATCTTTACGTGATACGTTTCGCCCTGATTATTTTTACGTGAGACGTTTCGCCCCGATTATCTTTATGTGAGACGTTTCGCCCTGAGCATCTTTACGTGAGACGTTTCGTCCCGAGCATCTTTACGTGAGACGTTTCGCCCCGAGCATCTTTACGTGAGACGTTTCGCCCCGAGCGTCTTTGCGTGAAACGTTTCGCCCCATGCATCTTTACATGAGACATTTCGCCCCGAGCATCTTTGCATGAAACATTTCGTCCTTCTTTACATGAGACATTTTGCCCTGAGTATCTTTATGTGAAAGACGTTTCGCCCAAGAGACGCTTTATCAATCTAATACAGAGACATGAGAGAGGAGCCTCGTATAAGGGAGTCTGTATTTTAAACTGATAAAGCCCCTGGTGGGCGAAACGTCTTTCAAATAAACATGTGCATGTGTAGCATATGTGTTATCCATCAACCTGTCATTAACTTTGTATATCAGACGGGCTACGTTTCGTACGTTGGCCTGCGTGCGGCCAGCAGTGGCAGCCTAGTTGATCAGGCCCTGATCCACCGGGAGACCTGGTCATGGACCGGGACTCGGGGGCGTTGATCCCCGGAATGCCCTCCAGGTAGACGTCTTGTGATGTAGGTCAAAGGAAGACTTAACCAGCCAGTGATGATCTGCCACAACCTTGGCTTATCATGGCGGTGTCAAGAACTGTAGGAATATACCTTTGAAGAGTTTCGAGAGTTTCTCTACTCTCTGAGCCCGGCCATAGGCCAGGCTTGTCTGGAAGACCTGTGTTCTGCCCTGGCGCCACAGGTCTCAGGTCTCATTATTCGAGAAGTCTACCCTTTGTGTCATAACTGAAGGGGGACTCCTACAGTTAGCACCCCCCAATGGAAGGTGACCTCCAAAACCTGAGGTTAAATGGGGAGGGGTTACAGAAAAGACAATATAAGCTTAGGAAACAACTGAGAGGAGAAGACTTGGGGAAAGCTCTTGCCTGTCTACAAAACTCTGGGGGAGGAGCTGAGCCCGGGGGGGAGACTTGGGGTTCTGCTCTGCGGGCAATAGAGAGCTCGGAGACAGCTGGGACCCCCGGGGAAAATAGCTGTCGGCAGTGGGGTTTTGGGGGCCATGGCTGTGTGTAGACTGGTTCCTGGGTGGACTGCCCTACTGAAGTCATTTTGTAAGTTATTTCACTTTTTTATTTAAATTGCTCACATTTGTGTACAACCCCCAAATTACTAACCCAACCTGTTCCCAATTTTTTTACGTACGGGACTTAGAAATAAGCTTGAGGGGAACAGTAATAGTCACTGTCCCCGTTTTCCCCGTATTCTAACTCACGAAATCGTAATACACGATTGAAAAAAAAACCCATCCCAGGGGTGTTGGTCTGGGTTTTCGACTCTCTGATCAAGGGTTCGGGCCCCCCCCCGAGGTATGGTTTGAGCCCTTATTTAATTTTATTATTTACTAAAGTAGTGGGGGGTAAGTGGTCGAGTTAATGAAAAATGGTGACTAGTTACCGTGCCTCACATGACCTATACTCCGGACTTGTTTTCCTTTTTTATTCCCTTTTACCCACCTTAACCTTTCACCCCCCATATGACAATAAAGGATAACTTAATGACTATTTTCAGTAGTCAATAAAAAACTAACATGGAGACAAATCGAGATTAATTGTCTGTAATTGATCCTTTCGGGACCTCTTCAGCAGATTATATTAGAAAAAATTACGAAATTACTTCGCGCGAAGGAATTTTGCAGGGAAAGCGCTATTTTTTTTTCCTTAATAAATTGAGTCTGGCCCAGGGCCGGCCCCGGGAAAATTTAAAGCTCTCAAAACTCATCAAAGGTAACGTGGGAAACAGCAATACAAAATATAACATAAAGTAAGAGATTTTCTTTTGACCTCCTCCCAGCTTCCTCCATGAGTTACAGTCCGGACTCTTACAGAACGTTTTTTAAAGGGCTAAGTACAACGAAGCCCCGGCACTTAAAAAAACAGTAGCGATGCACTATTTTCCCCTGGGTGAGTGCAGCAAAATGGAGCGAGGGGAGAACTAAAAACACAATTATGACAGTGCTATTTTCAATTTGCGGATTGGGGGTGAAGGGTGTCGGGGGTGTGGGTAAAGGGTGTCGGGGGGTGTGGGAAAAGGGTGTTGGGGTTGGTGGTGTGGGGTGGGGTGAAGGGGTTGGGGTGCGGTGAAGGGGTCTAGGGTGGGGTGAAGGGTGTCCGGGGGTGTGGCTGAAGGGTGCGGGGGTTTGGGGGTGAAGGGGTCTGGGGTTGGTTGAAGGGGTTGGGGGGTTGGGTAAAGGGGGTTTTGGGGGTGGGTGAAGGGTGTCGGGGGGGTGGGTGAAGGATTTGGGGGGGTAGGGGTGAAGGGTTTTGGGGTGTAGGTGAAGGGTGTCTGGGGTGTTTTTTTAAGGGGTGTCGGGGTGTGGGTGAAGGGTGTCGGGGTGTGGGGGAAGGGGAGGGGCGGGGGAGAGGGTAAAGGGAGTGTCATATTGTGGGGAAGGTCCTGGGGTGTGGGTGAAGGGAGTGCAGGGGTGGGTGAAGGGTGTCTGGGGTTGGGTGAAGAGGTCTGGGGTGGGGTTTAAAAGGGGTTAGGGTGGGGGAGAAGGGTTCTAGGGTGGGGGTAAGGGGGTGGGTTTGGGTAAAGGGGAGGCTGGGTTGTTTAAAGGGGAAATGTGGGGGGTGTGGGGTAAAGGGCGTCTGGGAGTGGGTGGGGGGAAGGTTTTGGGGTAGGGGTGAAGGGTGTTGGGGTGTGGGGAAAGGGGTGTCGGGGGGTGGGGTGAAGGGTCTGGGGTGTGGGTGAAGGGTGTCTAGGGTGGGGTGAAGGGTGTTAGGGTGGGGTAAAGGGTGCTAGGGTTGGGGGGTAAAGGGTGTCTGGGGGGGGGTGAAGGGAGTGTCTTCGGTGGGGGTAAAGGGGTGCTGGGTGTGGGGTGAGGGTTTTCTAGGGTGTGGGAAAGGGGTTGTCTGGGGTGGGGTGAAGGTGTCTGGATGAAGGGTGTCGGGGTGTGGGTGAATGGACAGGGTGGGGGTAAAGGGGTTTTAGGGTGGGGGTGAAGGGGTGTTGGGTGTGGGTGAAGGGGTCTAGGTTGGGTAAAGGGGTTGTTGGGGTGTGGGTGAAGGGTCGGGTGGGGGTGAAGGGGTTAGGCGGGGGGAAGGGGGTTTTGGTTGGGTGTGGGTAAAAGGGTGTCAAAGGTGGGGTGGGGGTTGTCTAGGGTGGGGGTGAAGGGTTTCTGGGGTGTGGGTAAAGGGTGTCGGGGGTGGGGGGAAAATGTTTTGGGGGTGTGGGGAAGGGTGTCTGGGTGGGGGTAAAGGGGTGTCTAGGGGGGGGGTAAAGGGGGGTTTAAGATGTGGGTGAAGGGTGTCGGGGGTGTTGGGAGTAAATGTCGGGGATTCACTTTAAAGGGATTAAAACATGCCACGATCGCAGGCAAGAAAATATAGGATGGGTAATGAAAACTTTCAAAAGAGAGATCCCAAGGGCCCATGGACCCTTTTAAAATCACTTTTTCTTCTAGGCTGGAATACTGCTGACATTAACATCCCATACAAAGCAGGTGAAATCCCCAGCTAGAGAGTGTCAGAGACCTTTATGCACGTAAAAGTTTTGTCAACACCTTAACTACTGGGAACCTTGGGAAACACTTGACTTGTACTCGTTGTAAGCAGGAGGGAGAGATATATCATAATCTACACTTGGAAAATCTTGGAAGGGGAAAGGTCCCAAAACTGCACACAGAAATCACCCCTACGAAAGAAAGACTGGGCAGGGGGATGCAAAAAGCCGCCAATAAAAAGTAGGGGCGCCATTTTGGACACTAAGAGAAAAACCCCAAAGGTCCCGGGGCCCAAAACTGTTCAACACCCCATCAACATTGGGGAATTGCCAAAAACCCCCGGCGCCTTAAAAGAGAGCTGGGAAATACCTAAAGTCGGTGCCGGATCAGCGGGCTGGGGCCGTACGCGGATGCGGGGCCCGCAGTAACACCTAGTTATCAGGGCCCCATCCATCGGGAGGCCTGTCGTGGACCCGGGCCGGGGGGGGGGGGGTTGACCCCGGAAAACCTCCCGGTTTAACCCGGTGTGGGGGAAGGGGGCTAAAGGTTTTGGGGGGAAATGTGTCTGGGGTGGGGGAAGGATGTCTAGGGTTGGGGAAGGGTGCAGGGTGGGTGAAGGGTTTTTGGGTGGGGGAAGGGGGCCAGGGTGTGGGTGAAGGGTGTCTAGGTATGGGTGAAGGGTGTTAGGGTGTGGGGGAAGGGGTCGGGGGTGTGGGTGAAGGGGGGTGTCTGAGGTGTTGTGAAGGGAATTTTGGGGTGGGGGGAAGGGGGGCTGGGGTGTGGGGTGAAGGGGGGTGTCTTGGGTATGGGTGAAGGGTGTCTGAGGTGTGGGTGAAGGGGGTATGGGGTGTGGGTGAAGGGTGTCTAGGGTGTGGGTGAAAGGTGTCTAGTGTGTGGGTGAAGGGTGTCTAGGGTGTGGGGAGAAGGGTGTCTAGGGTATGGGTGAAGGGTGTCTAGGGTGATAGGTGTGAAGGAGTGTCTAGGGTGTGGGTGAAGGGTGTCTAGTGTGTGGGTGAAGGGTGACTAGGGTGTGGGTGAAGGGTGTCTAGGGTGTGGTGAAAGGTGTCTAGTGTGTGGGTGAAGGGTGTCTAGGGTGCGGGAGAAGGGTGTCTAGGGTAGTGGGTGAAGGGTGTCTAGGGTGTGGGTGAAGGGTGACTAGGGTGTGGGTGAAGGGTTGTCTGGGTGTGGGTGAGGGTGTCTAGGGGTGGGTGAAGGGTGTCTAGGGTGTGGGTGAAGGGTGTGTATGGTGCGGGTGAAGGGTGTCTGGGGTGTGGGTGAAGGGAGCGTCTGGGGAGTTGTGAAGGGAATGTCTGGGGTGTGGGGTGAAGGTGTCTGGGGTGTGGGTGAAGGGTGTTGGGGTGTGGGTGAAGGGCGTCTAGGGTGTGGGTGAAAGGTGTCTAGTGTGTGGGTGAAGGTGTCTAGGGTAGCGGGAGAAGGGCGTCTAGGGTGTGGGTGAAAGGTGTCTGAGTGTGTGGGTGAAGGGTGTCTAGGGTGCGGGTGAAGGGTGTCTAGGGTATGGGTGAAGGTGTTGTCTGGGTGTGGGTTGAAGGAGTGTTGGGGTTATGTGAAGGGAATGTCTGGGGTGTTGGGTGAAGGGTGTCTGGGGTGTGGGTGAAGGAGTGTCTTGGGTATAGGTTGAAGGGTTGCTGGGGTGTGGGTGAAGGGTGTGGATTGAAGAGAGTCTAGGGTGTGGGTGAAGGGTGTCAGGGTGTGGTGAAGGGTGTTTAAGGTGTGGGTGAAGGGTGTCTAGGGTGTGGGTGAAGGGTGTCTGGGTGTGGGTGAAGGAGTGTCTTGGGTGTGGTGAAGGGAGTCTAGGGTGTGGGTGAAGGGTGTCTAGGGTGTGGGTGAGGGGTGTCTAGGGTGTGGGTGAAGGGTGTCGGGATGTGCGTGAAGGGAGTGTCTGGGTGTTGTGAAGGGAATGTCTGGGGTGTGGGGTGAAGGGTGACTAGGGTATGGGTGAAGGGTGTCTAGGGTGTGGGTGAAGGTTGTCTAGAGTGATGGGTGAAGGTGTCTAGGTATGGGTGATGGGTGTCTGGGATGTGGGTGAAGGGTGTCTGGGGTGTGGGCGAGGGTGTCTGGGGTGTGGTGAAGGTTGCAGGGTGTGGAGGTGAAAGGTGTCAGGGTGTGGGTGAAGGGGTGTGCTGAAGGGTGTCTGGGGTTGTGAGGTGATGAGGGAGTGTCTGGGGTGTGGGTGAAGGGGTGTTCTGGGGCGTGGTGAAGGGTGTGTCGAGGGCGTGGGCAGAGCAAGGGCGTGTGTTGAGGGGCGTGGAAGGAGGCAAGGGCGTGTGTCGAGGGGCGTGGAAGGAGGAAGGGCGTGTGTCGAGGGCGTGGAAAATGGCAAGAGCGTGTGTCGAGGGGCGTGGAAGGAGGCAAGGGCGTGTGTCGAGGGGCGTGGAAGGTGGCAAGGGCGTGTGTCGAGGGGCGTGGAAGGAGGCAAAGGCGTGTGTCGAGGGGCATGGAAGGAGGCAATGGCGTGTGTCGAGGGGCGTGGAAGGAGGCAAAGGCGTGTGTCGAGGGGCGTGGAAGGAGGTAAGGGCGTGTATCGAGGGCGTGGAAGGAGGTAAGGGCGTGTTCGAGGGGCGTGGAAGGAGGCAAGGCGTGGAAGGAGGCAAAGGCGTGTGTCGAGGGGCGTGGAAGGAGGCAGGGGCGTGTGTCGAGGGGCGTGGAAGGAGGTAAGGGCGTGTGTCGAGGGGCGGGGAATGGAGGCAAGGCGTGTGTCGAGGGGCGTGGAAGGAGGTAAGGGCGTGTGTCGAGGGCGTGGAAGGAGGTAAGGGCGTGTTCGAGGGGCATGGAAGGAGGCAATGGCGTGTGTCGAGGGCGTGGAAGGAGGTAAGGGCGTGTGTCGAGAGGCATGGAAGGAGGTAAGGGCGTTGTGTCGAGAGGCATGGAAGGAGGCAAGGGCGTGTGTCGAGGGGCGTGGAAGGAGGTAAGGCGTGTGTCGAGAGCATGGAAGAGGCAAGGGCGTAATTCGAGGGGCGTGGAAGGAGGCAAGGGCGTGTGTCGAGGGGTGGAAGGAGGTAATGGCGTGTGTTCGAGAGGCTGATGTAAGGAGGCAAGGGCGTATGTCGGGGCGTGGGAAGGAGGCAAAGGGTGTAGTCGAGGGCTGGAAGAGGCAAGGGCGTGTGTCGAGGGGCGTGGAAGGAGGTAAGGGCGTGTGTGAGAGGCATGGGAAGGAGGTAGGGCGTGTGTCGTAGAGGCATGGAAGGAGGAAGGGCGATGTCGAGGGGCGTGGAAGGAGGCAAGGGCGGTGCGAGGGGCGTGGAAGGAGGCAATGGCGGTGTCGAGGGGCGTGGAATGGGTAAGGGCGTGTGTCAGAGGCATGGAAGGAGGTAAGGGCGTGTTGTCGAGGGCGTGGAAGGAGGCAAGGGCGTGGTCGAGAGGCATGGAAGGAGGAAGGGCGTGTGTCGAGGGGCGTGGAAGGAGGTAAGGGCGTTGTTGGTCGGGGCGTGGAAGGAGGTAAGGGCGTGTGTCGAGGGGCGTGGAAGGAGGAAGGGCGTGTGTCGAGGGGCGTGGAAGGAGGCAAGGGCGTGTGTCGAGAGGCATGGAAGGAGGTAAGGGCGTGTGTCGAGGGGCGTGGAAGGAGGCAAGGCGTGTGTTTGAGAGGCATGGAAGGAGGTAAGGGCGTGTGTCGAGGCGTGGAAGGAGTTTAAAGGGCGTGTGTCGAGGGGCGTGAAGAGGTAGGGCGTGTGTTCGAGGGGCGTGGAAGGAGGCAAGGGGGTGTGTCGAGAGGCATGGAAGGAGGTAAGGGCGTGTGTCGAGGGGCGTGGAAGGAGGTAAGGGCGTGTGTCGAGGGGCGTGGAAGGAGGTAAGGGCGTGTGTCGAGGGGCGTGGAAGGAGGTAAGGGTCAAACATCAAACTTTAGTTCAATGTTATATAACAAAAGTAAGTCTAATGCGGTTCACTAACCACCAAAAAACTACAAATACTTGTTCCTGGATAAAACAAAATGCACCACCAACACCGCGGCGCACTCTGTGATCGGGTCGCGGTGACGATGATCCGAGAAGTAGATTCCAGTTAACCTAGAGCTGATCCTCTTAGTAGAACCAAGTCTTCGTTCTTATACATTATATATACCATCCCACCTATTATGATGAAGTTTTAGCTTAAAGCTCTCCAGAGAATCTTGGAGGTAGTGTAGCTGTCTCTGACTATCTGTTGGTTACCTGTACCTGCCCCCTTTGTACTGTCCTCAAGCACCACTCATGGCCGCTGGCCTCACTCAGATATTTATGAAGAATAAAAAGGCATAAAACCTTGACTGGAACAACGCACAAATAACCCGGACTAAACGTCGTCATAAGTTTCATTCTCCTATGTTAGAGTTGTGTACAGATATTCGTGTTTTGGGAACGCAGTTCTACGTAAGCATTACAGCCCGGCTGATCAGAAAACTATCTGGAGGGACCCCACAAGAACCTGCATGATTTGCTCTGAGAGTGATTATTAGCTTTAAATAGGGTTGTTAATGACTATTCTGTCTAGAGCACGGATTCTCAACGTTTCCTCCAACATTAACCCCCTTGGCTTCATGTATTTCTCCATTTATCCCCTTCCATACAAAAATTTATCGCCATCAGAGACAGAAAAACAAAGTCAGAAAAAATAAATTACCCGAGGGTAAATTTACCCCTGGGTGAGCATCACTGCTCTAGAGTACAGGTGCTTTCAATAGGGGGGAACAACGCCGGGTCACCAACTGGACAAGACCCGGACCGGGGCCGGGACGAACCACTTTAAGCCAAACTTTCAAGAGTTTCTACTCTAGCTTTTGCAGAGCTCTCTCACCCTTGTGGGCTTAGAGCTTAATTTGATCATAATAACAATAATAATCCACACTGGCTTGTTTTTATGGACCATGATTACATTTGTTGAAGACTTCTGCAAAACCTGTGAATGTTACGCTGGTCTTTAGTTTTTCCTACAGCGCATTCAAACTGCCTTACGTAAAGGATACCTCAAGAATGCTTCCAGGGGGTCAACGCCCCCCGCGGTGACATATCCTTGACGGGCTTTGAGAGTTTTTCTTTGTGTAACTGTTGTGATTTCACAAGTTCAGTCACCTTGTACACACTCTGAAAGACTAATCATTTTTCAATAACTGGGATGATGACCAAGACTGGACAGATGGGAAGAAGGGAATAATTCCTAAATAAAGGAGGAACAGGCAGGGACGAGGATAAAGAGGAGAATAAGTTCTTACTCAAAAGACTAACTTGTTTTTTTTAGCTTCCTGCTTACGACGCATTTGGAATACATAATTAGAACAAGCAGAGGAGCGTGGAGCATGTACTGCCAGCAGCTCTCTCGTACATTCATCTAGGATATCAAACCTTCTGGTATCCGGCTCATGAGACGACAATTAATAACACAATTTTAAGCAGACAAGGACTTTCCGAGTCATCGTGCATTGTGCTTTCGTACGCTGGCCGATTTAAAAACAATTTAAGGTATGAAAACACGTATCTGTGCCATTAAGGTACCTTTGCCTTTGATATACCTTTGATGAATCCCAAGAGTCGTTTAACTCCCGGAGCCCGGCCATGGGCCATGCTCGTCTGGTAATATAAAATAAATAATTTGCCAGACTAATTTGAAGTAAGTTTTCTAAACACCTCAAATAAAATAACTTCCTGGAGTCATCTGAAATGAAAAAGTCCCCCAAATTTCTCTTATACGTGATATTCAAAGATTCGTGAGTCCTCTACGAGTTGTGGAAGAAAAGTCTGTCTCATTCTGACATACCCATGACCGGTTTAGAGTGTAACTCTGTAGTCTGCTCAACCAGGCTGTTGCAGCCAGCTCTTTCCCTTCACAATATTTATACCAGGATAACAGCAGCAGTTTTCTCAACGCTCTTCTAAATTAATATCCTCCATACACCTCCTGTGCCCAAGCAGCATATATTCCCAATGCAGAAATTAGATAAAAAATTAATGATCCTAAATGGAGAAGAAGAGAGTCATTTACAGGAGAATCAAAAGAGGAGAGAGACAACTAATAAACCAGTATATGGTACTCAGTGTAAGAGAGATTGTAAGATTTAAGTAGCGAGGGATTCAACCTTAAGAATTTCTTTAAAGTATATAGGAATAAGATTAGGGATTGGGGGGAGGAAACAAGCCCACTCAAAATGTAACTTTGTCAACTTACTGTTAATGACAAACAAGGAGAATTAAAAAATGAAATTCCAGAAACAATAATTATGTGTCAGGATGAGTAACTTACACGTGATGAAGTTCACTAGTGACATCACCAGCAGACAAATAGAATAAAACCAACCAAGTTACTATTCCCTGACTACTGTTCTCAAATCACTCCAAACATTTCATGAATCCCTACAAACAATTGACAAATCACTACAAACGTTTGATAAATCCTTACAAAAATTTGATAGCTCACTACCAACATTTGATAAATCACTACAAACAGGTATCGTACCAACTAAGTGGAAACTGGCAAATGTGATACCCGTTTACAAAGCTGGAGACTGTTCCTCAGTCTTGAATTATAGACCAGTTAGTCTAACCTCAGTTGTGGGAAAGATGAGTAAGTCAATAATTGCAGATGCAATTCTAATCCGTACAAAGATATTTTTGATCAACGAATCTCACCATGGCTTTACAAAGGTTCCTTTTTGCCTTACGAATTTAATACCCATTTTCACATAGGTATTTAAGGCGACAGACTTACCTTCGAGAGTTTATCTACTCTCTGAGCCCGGCCACGGGCCAGGCTCGTCTGGGGCTTGCCTGGTCAACCAGGCTGTTGCTGCTGGAGGCCCGCTGCCCCACATATCCATCACAGCCTGGTTGATCTGGCACCTGGTGAAAATACTTAGTCTAGTTTCCTCTTGAAGGCTTCCACACTTGTTCCAGCGTGTTTCTGATATCTTCTGGTAAGATGTTGAAAAGTCTGGGGAGACTATGATAAAGAAAACGATATTGTGTATATTTACTTTAGTAAGGTGTCTGGCAGAGTTCCATATAGGGAACTGATGAAGAAAATAGCGCCACACGAAATGGGAGTATCTCTTGGACTGAGGAATGGTTGACTGATAGCTTGCCTTAATGTTATGAAATAAGAGCTGATAATTTTTGTGAGTGGTGTTCCATGCAATGTAGATACCTACCTAAAGTGTACCTGTAGGTCGTTTCGAGAGTCGGCGCCCCCGCGGTCCAGTCTTCGACCAGCCTATTTGATCAGGTCCTGATCAAATAGGCTATTACTGCTGGCCGCACGTAATCCAACGTACGAACCACTGACCAGCTGGTTGGGTACTGAAGGATACCTGAAGTATGTTCCTGCGATCAATGCCCCTGCGGCACGGTCCCAGACCAGGTCTCCTGGGAAAACAATGCCTGATCAACCTGACTGCTACTGCTGGCCGCACGTAGTCCAACATATAAACCACAGGCCAGCTGGTTAAGCACTGATTTGAGAGAGAGGCAAAGCAGAAGAAAGTGTAAAAAGAAGAGATGAAAGTGGGAAGGGGAAGAAGAGAGGAAAGTGGAAAGAGTGTAAGGACATGCCTATGACATACCAGTGACTGGTTTCCAGGGTTATTCTACCCGGCCTGAGACCAGACTTAATTATTGACTGGACAACAATACTACCAAGTTAATATTTTCTTCCCACAGATCCTCATCTACAATACCTCCCCCTCCTCGCCCCACTACAATACCTCCCCCCTCGCCCCACTACAATACCTTCCCCTCCTCACACCACCACAATACCTTCCTCTCCCCAATCCATCTACAAAACCTTCCCCTCCTCACCCACTACAATACCTCCCCTCCCACCCCCATCTACAATACCTCCCGTCCTCACCCCATCTACACTACCTCCCCCTCCTCACCCCAATTCCTCGGATCCCCAGGGACACCCTCACTTCTTTGTCTGTTTCTTCTCCTCCCCCTTCTTCTTCTCCTCCATTCTGTGCCTCACCTCTGCCTCCTCCTCCTCCTTCCCCTCCTACAGACATCTGGCGGACGTCTCAATGACATCCTTGAGCTTGAAGGATCCTTGATGCTTCACTGATCTCTCAGAGGGGCAAGAGTTTTACCATGAAGGATCCCACTGGAGTATTGTGGTGTGGGAGGGTAGGATCCCACTGGTGTATTGTGGTGTAGGAGGGAAGGATCCCACTGGTGAATTGTGGTATGGGAGGGAAGGATCCCACTGGTGTATTGTGGTGTGGGAGGGTAGAATACCACTGGAGTATTGTGGTGTGGGAGGGTAGGATACCACTGGTGTATTGCGGTGTGGGAGGGTAGGATCCCACTGGTGTATTGTGGTGTGGGAGGGAAGGATCCCACTGGTGTAGTGTGGTGTGGGAGGGAAGGATCCCACTGGTGTATTGTGGTGTGGGAGGGAAGGATCTTACTGGTGTATTGTGGTGTGGGAGGGAAGAATCTTACTGGTGTATTGTGGTGTGGGAGGGAAGGATCCCACTGGTGTATTGTGGTGTGGGAGGGTAGGATACCACTGGTGTATTGTGGTGTGGGAGAGTAGGATACCACTGGTGTATTGTGGTGTGGGTGGGTAGGATACCACTGGTGTATTGTGGTGTGGGAGGGTAGGATACCACTGGTGTATTGTGGTGTGGGAGGGAAGGATCCCACTGGTGTATTGTGGTGTGGGATGGTAGGATACCACTGGTGTACTGTGGTGTGGGAATGAAGGATCTTACTGGAGCACTTTTGGTGTAGGATCTTACTAG
>NC_069400.1:78222638-78255138 GCF_026875155.1 Cherax quadricarinatus | reverse complement strand
TTGACCAATAATAAACTTAGTTCTTTCAGTTTTAAGCTCCACATGAGACTTTTCGATAATCACCACCTTTTTTAAGTATCTTGCACTTATCATGGTGAGTGATTTCTTAAGCAGTGGGTAACCTGTCTCTCTCTCCAGCTTGGAATGACAGATCGGGTCACCTGCCAACCAACGAGAAGTGTTGAAGGAGACTGACTGAAACAACCCATGAGACGTCATTCATAATCTAACTACCTGATTAATTGTACAGGACACTACCCCTCATCTTTGCAGTGGTAAAGAACCTGCGTTCCTGTCATCTGGACTGACATTCAAGGCTATAGACTCTGTGAAGAACTAGTCATTGAGTTGTCACTAACACCTGCGACCCCCCCCCCCCCACATCATCATCAACGGCTACAATTTCTACAAGACGGTGTCAACCTCCACCAGACACCCCAGTATAACTGTACATATTAGCGTTGAATTCAAATGTCATTTCTTCATTTCATTTTTCCTTTTTCTTTCAAGTAGGATACACCTTCATGTTTCACTGTTTTATCTTTGCATTAATAAATAATAAAGTTTATCTTTGTGAATTATTATTTCTTTTTCTGTTCATTAATTTTCCTGAGGAGGAGCCAGCCTTGGTAATACTGTCTGAAGTTGTTACAGGGCTGAGTAAGTCTTCACACCTAGTCAGATCAGGTTACATTCACTTAAGGAAGGTGCATGGCATCTGACCTAGTAGCACAAGCTAGTCAGGTCCAACTCACACCCACCCGCTCAGAGAAGAGGTCTTCTCACAGAGTTCAATACATTGTCTGCAGCTTTTAGAGAAACTCACACAAACGAAAGACAATTTTCGTAATGTGGATTCCAAGATACAACCTATTAAGATACGACCAGAAAAACCGGCAGTAAGGTGGGTGCTGAGGGGAACTGTGTTAAGGTCGCTCATATGAGCTCAACTACTGAACATCACTGATATAAACGAATCTCTGGCAGTTAGAATTGAAAACCAGAACCTAGTTGTGTTTGTGTACAAGCCAGGGTATACAACCTCTCAGTTATATACCTTTGATATATCTTTGATGAGTTTCGAGAGTGTCTCTACTCTCGGAGCCCGGCCATGGGGTCAGGCTCGTCTGGTGCCTGCCTGGTCAAGGACCAGGCAGGCACCAGACCCATCCTTAAATAGCCTGCTACATGGAGACTTCACCTTGAGACATCTTAAATGGAAGACATTAGAAAGGATTGTAACTGCAGAGAGAGTCCCTGGAACTACCCTGAGGGAACACTCCCTCTCAACAGAATTAATAAACATCTGCAATAAATTCGCCTAAACCGACCAGACTGGGAAACACCCTAGACCTTATAGACGAACAATGATAATTTAGCTCGGGACATAACGGTGACTGTGAGACATGAGCTAGAACATGTACAGAGAACTTTCACTGTTCGTATACACTCAGTCAAGCACTTCAACTACTGGGAATGCTTGAAGTCCCTTCAACTGTATTCCTTGGAACGTAGGCGAGAAAGGTGCATAATAATTTACACCTGGAAAATCCTGGAGGGACTGGTCCCAAACCTGAACAAAATGACTCCGTATAACAACAGAGGCAGACAGTGCAAAATGCCTTGGAATGACGTGAACATTAAGAGAGAACTCGATGAGTGTCAGAGATCCCCGACTCTTTAACGCTCTCCCTCCGTTAATAAGAGGAATTACCAACAAACTTCTGACTGTCTTCAAAAGGGAACTGGACAACCTCCTTATATCAGTGCCTGACCAGCCGGGCTGTGGTACGTAGGTTGGACTGTGTGACGCCACCAGTAACAACCTGGTTACTCAGTCCTTGATCCTGCAGGACGCCGGGCCCGGAAACGTCCTTCAGGTATCCTTCACGTTCAAAACAGAGAATGCAGACATATTTTCATTACGTTTGAACGTTAGACATATATACCTGACATAAGCGCTAAACCGATAGAATTCAAATTTGAAATTGAAAACATGGCCAATCACGCAACAGCTTGACCAGAATTCGTTATTTATAAAGAAGTGCAAAATAGTGACAGGACGAGCAATCAGTGTACTCTGGAGAAGCTAAGATCACTATATTCACCTCACTATTACCCCACCATCACACCTCACAACCCCACATCACACCTCACAACCCCACCATCACACCTCACAACCCCACATCACCCTCACAACCCCACCACCACCTTCACAACCCCACATCACCTCAACCCCACCACAGCCTTCACAACCCCACAATCAAACCCCCCACAACCCCATCACCACCCTCACAACCCCCCCCCTCTTCACACCCCACATACCCTCCAACCACCCACCACCTTACAAACCCATCACACCTCCAACCCAAACCCCACCTTCACAACCCCACACCCCCACAACCTCATCCACCCTCACAACCCCACCCACCTTCACAAACCCACATCACCCTACCTCATCATACCCCAACACCTCACAACCCACATCACCTCACCAACCCCCACCACCACCTTCCAACCCCACATCACCCTCACACCCACCACCACCCTCACAACCCACCCTCACAAACCCCACAACCCCACCCCACAAACCCCATCACCCTCACACCCCACCATCATACCTCCAACCCCCACCCACCACTTACACCCCCACCATCATACCTCACAACCCACCACCACCTCACCAACCCCCCAAACACACCTCACAACCCCACCACACCCTCACAACCCCACCATCATACCTCACAACCCACCACCACCTTAAACAACCCCACATCAAAACCTCACAACCCCACCACCACCTTCACAACCCCACCATCATACCTCACAACCCCACACCACCTTCACAACCCCACCATCACCCCTCACAACCCCACCACCCCCTTTCCACAACCCCACCATCACACCTCACAACCCCACCACCACCCTCACACCCCACCCCCACCTTCACAACCCCATCATCACCTCACAACCCACCACCCCCCTCACAACCCCACCATCACACCTCACAACCACCACACACCTTCCCAACCCCACCACACACCTCACAACCCCACCACCACCTTCACAACCCCACCATCATCCCTCACCCCCCCCACCCCCACCTTCACAACCCCACCACACCCTCAAACCCCACCACCACCTTCACAACCCCCAACATCACACCTCACAACCCCACCACCACCCTCACAACCCCACCACCACCTTCACAACCCCCCCCTCATACCTCACAAACCCCACCACCACCCTCCCCAACCCACCACCTCCCTCACAAACCCCACCATCATACCTCAAAACCCCCACCACCCCCCCTCACAACCCCACCACCACCTTCAGAACCCCCCCATCATACCTCACAACCCCACCATCACACCTCACAACCCACCACCACCCTCACAACCCCCCACACCCTCACAAACCCCACCCCACCTTCAAAAACCCCACCATCACACCTCACAACCCAACCACCACCCTCACAACCCAACCCCACACCACTCACAACCCCACCACCACCCTCAAAAAACCCCACCACACCTTCACCAAACCCAACCATAAACACCTCAAAACCCCACCACCCCCTCACAACCCCACCATCATACCTCACAACCACCACCCACCCCCCCACCCCACAACCCCCCCAAACCCCCTCACACAACCCACCATCACAAAATATATGATCCCACCAGTTAAGAGAGCTTATCACTGCGCAATATTTGCTTAAATTTAGCCAGAGAAATTTAAACGTTACGTGAAATATTAATCAGTTGTGGCTGGCTGGATCAACAAGGCCACTCGACCACTCACTATGCTAATTATTAAACTAAATATTTTTCACATGTGACTACATATAACTATAATGTTTGTGGCTGACGTTACTGCGTTATCTGTAGCTGTGATGAGTTTCCAGAGTTTTTCTACTCCCAGAGCCCGGCCTTGAGACAGGCTCTTCTGGTGCTTGATTGGTTAACACATGCTGAATCAAATATCCATCACAGCCTGGTTGATCTGGAACCTGTGACCAGTTTCTACCCCAGCAATAAAGCCTGAGGCCAACTGTTCCCTGTAGACTGTGTTGTCAACTAAGTTGTTGGTGCTAGCGCCTCCCCCAGGCTCACACAGTCATCACAGTATCCGTAGCAGGATGATGTTGGCAGACTCTGGTGTAATGGTAATAATCTTACCTTTGAATACCTTTGAAGAGTTTCGAGAGTGTCTCTATTCTCTGAGCCCGGCCATGGGCCAGGCTCGTCTGGTAACAATTATTTACAAAATGTTTTCTAGATTTCGAGGCCTGGTCATGGACCGGGCCGCGGGGGCGTTGACCCCTGGTACACCCTCCAGGTAGACTCCAGGTAACTGTACCTGTGGTTTTCGTGCTCATTGAGATATTTTTCCCTAGGTACACAAGGAAAATTATCAACAAACTCAGGTGTTTTAAAGACGGAATTTGTTAAGTTACTCAAATCAATTCCTTATCAGTCTAGTGTGATAATACCTTTGATATACTTTGTAGAGTTTCGAGAGTTTTCCTAGTCCCTGCAGCTCGGGTAGGCTCAGCCCCGGGCACAACCTGCCTCATCCATTAGACCTGGGTTAAAGATTTGAAGCCGATCGACGAGGCATTCTGAGGTTATGAACCTACCGAGGAAGGTAAAGAAGTAATCCGACAACAGATGTCTCTGTTATTCCTGTCCACCAAGTTCCTCAGGATGAAGTTCCAAACAAACAAACTTTTGTCTTAATAAAGGCAAGTTCTGGCCATGGGCCAGGTTCGTCTGATGCTTGCATGGTCAACTAGGCTGTTGCTGCTGGTGACACGCTGCTTCTCATGAATTTAACCAGGTTTTACGGTCTCCTGATTTTGTACCAATAAAACTCAAACTTCTTAATTACAACTGAATCACTTGGGCAACATTTCGGAATCTTGATTATTAAAACGTTTTGCCCGCCAGTGGCTTCTTCAGCCACTGGCGGGCGAAACGCTGCCAGGATAAGGATTTCCCCAAATGTTAGACAAGTATCTCGTTTATCAACTTGTCAGTTTTCGAAACCACGGCAGGATTCGAACCTGCACACTCTGCATCAGAGTACACAGTACTTAAGCCACTGAGCCAGATCCCAGATCTGGCCAGTGGCTAAAGTACTGTGCCCCTTGATGCAGAGGTGCAGGTTTCGAACCCCTGCTGTGGACTGCGAGTATGTTTGTAAATTTTGCCGGTCTGTGGACTATTAGACATTTAAAATCAGGGAAAATCAAGGAAGGTGGTGACTTCACCTTGTGTCCTGGTGTGAGGTGCGGCATTATCTTCCCCACTGACTCGTGCCTCGACTGAGTGACGACTTAATAAGTGATAGCACGGTAGTCTACCCGCTAGTCTAACACCGCCCGCGAGCAGGCAGGCAGTAGTCTACTCACTGCCCAGCACCGCCCACGCCAACGCCCACGCCATATTTGGGCCTGTTTCTATTTATCCTTGGTAGATGAGCTTGGTTCCCCACGTTGACGACCTGTTGCCTGCACGGCTGTCACCGACGACCTGTTGCCTGCACGGCTGTCACTGACGACCTGTTGCCTGCATGGCTGTCACTGACCTGTTGCCTGCATGGCTGTCACTGACGACCTGTTGCCTGTACGGCTGTCACTGACGACCTGTTGCCTGCACGGCTGTCACTGACGACCTGTTGCCTGCACGTCCATCACTGAAGACCTGTTGCCTGCACGTTCATCACTAAAGACCTGTTGCCTGCACGTTCATCACTGGCGATCTGCTGCCTGCACGTCGATCACTGACAACCTGTTGCCTGCACGTCCCTCACTGGCGACCTGTTGCCTGCACGTCCATCACTGACGACCTGTTGCCTGCACGTTCATCACTGAAGACCTGGTACCTGCACGTTCATCACTGAAGACCTGTTGCCTGCACGTCCATCACTGACGACCTGTTGCCTGCACGTCCATCACTGGCGACTTGTTGCCTGCACGTCCGTCACTGACAACCTGTTTCCTGCACGTCCATCACTGGCGACTTGTTGCCTGCACGTCCGTCACTGACAACCTGTTTCCTGCACGTCCATCACTGGCGACCTGTTGCCTGCACGTTCCTCACTGGCGACCTGTTGCCTGAATGTCTATTACTGACGACCTGTTGCCTGCACGTCCATCAGTGATGACCTGTTGCCTGCACGTCCAGTGACGACCTGTTGCCTGCACGTCTATTACTGACGACCTGTTGCCTGCACGTCCGTCACTGACAACCTGTTTCCTGCACGTCCATCACTGGCGACCTGTTGCCTGCACGTTCCTCACTGGCGACCTGTTGCCTGAATGTTATACTGAGACCTGTTGCCTGCACGTCCATCAGTGATGACCTGTTGCCTGCACGTCCAGTGACGACCTGTTGCCTGCACGTCTATTACTGACGACCTGTTGCCTGCACGTCCATCAGTGACGACCTGTTGCCTGCACATTCATCACTGATGACCTGTTGCCTGCACGTCCATCAGTGACGACCTGTTGCCTGCACGTCCATCAGTGACGACCTGTTGCCTGTACGTTCATCACTGATGACCTGTTGCCTGCACGTCTATTACTGACGACCTGTTGCCTGCACGTCCATCAGTGACGACCTGTTGCCTGCACGTCCATCAGTGACGACCTGTTGCCTGCACGTCCATCAGTGACGACCTGCTGCCTGCACGTCCATCAGTGGCGACCTGCTGCCTGCACGTCCATCAGTGACGACCTGTTGCCTGCACGTCCGTCATAAATGAGTCCACCCACGTTCCTGACTTGACAAACTAATTTTAAGTTCCCTCCTGAAGACAGCAAGGAGTGTGTTGATAATTGCCCTTACGAGTGAAGGGAGAGTGTTAAAAAAAGTCTTGGTCCCCTTACAATTATTGTCAAGGGACTCGTGGTACTTCCACTTTCCACTGGAGGCACTTAGCAAGTCTACTAAGTCTCTTGTTTTCACAGAACTGATTCTGGTACAGATTTAGGATCACTCATGAATTTTCTCTGGCTACTGAACGAGATGTCCCCTTTATACCTTTGATGAGTTTCGAGAGTCTTTACTACTCTCGGAGCCCGGCCATGGGCCAGGTTCATCTGGTATTAACTTGGTAAACCAGGATGTTGCTGCTGGAGGTTCGCTGCCCCATATATCCATCACAGCCTGGTTGATATGACACCTGGTGAAGATACTTGTCCAGTTTGCTCTTGAAGACTTCTACACTTGTTCCAGCCAATTTCGCTGGTCATCGTTTCGGTAACCCAGTCCCAGACCAGGCCTCCCGGTGGATCAAGGCCTGATCAACCAGGCTGCTACTGCTGGTCGCACGTAGTCCAACGTACAAACCACAGCCCGGCTGGTCAGGAATAAGGAACTTCATTCTCATATTTAATATAAGATAAAAGGTATTTTTCCATTCTGAGTTCTTACTAAATATCCTTCAATGTTTATAGCTGAGTATTCTATGGGAATCTTTATTGAGGAAACGTTTCGCCAGCCAGTGGCTTCTTCGGTCCAGTACAGAGAATAACTGAAAGAGACGTCTGAGGTAATCAGTCCCTCAGTCTGGAGTTGGTGTGTTCAGTCCATCAATCTTGAGGGATATGTGGGCCAGCGGCGGACAGCCAATTGCAACAGCCTGGTTGTCCAGACAAACACCAGACGAGCCTGGCCCATGGCCGGGCTCCGGGAGTAGAAAAATTCTCGGTAAAGGTATTGTTACACAAAAACAGTCATATGGGTAACTGTTGATGGTGCCTTAAACTGTCGAAACATGACTGTGATAAGCCAGGCCCAGGAGTAGGAACACTCTCGAGACCCATAACAGGTATATGTCACAAGTATATGTGAAAAGAGAAGGATGTAGGGAGTGACTGGAAGAGTAGGAAGGGAAAGAGTGGGAAAGTAAGGGGGGGGGGTGGAAACGAATTGTGAAAAGGGGAAAGACGAGTAAGAACTGTGATGGGGGAGAGAAAGAGGAGTGATAAATTAGGTTGGTGAGACAGGAAAGATAGTGGGATAGAAAGAGTGGGAGGGAATTACTCAACAGTCCCTCAGTGACCCCCCCTCTCTCTTTTTCATCCTCCTCTTCCCTGCCTCTTCCATCCTCTTCTGTTTTCTTTCTCCCTTCTATTCACATTTATACCTACATTTTCTTGCTCTCTTATTATAATTCTCTTATTTTCCACACGTTTCCCCTTCTGCCTACTCCCCCCCCCACCTCTCACAATAGCCTACCCCCTCTCACCCCCTTCTACACTCCTCCTTCATCCCCACCCACCCTCCAATCCCCTTAAAACCCCACCACAACACCAAGAGGATAGTAAAACACTGTGTTGCCCCGCCCCGTGTACCATCTGCTCACCTCCTGCCACACCAGGCACGATAAGGGCCACATTTTCGTATCCCCTCAGCGTGTATTACGACCTTAAGACCGCTTAGTGGCTATCACTCTATGGGCCTCAGGGTAAGAAGGGAGTGAGGGAGGAAGTAGAGCAGATAACACAAGACACTGACCATGGTGTATATCTTAAGATATCTGCAGCCTCGTTACCTCTGCTTCTGTGTAGAACCCAAGAGAAATTTGGTTAGCAGAACTAAAGGCTCTCTCCCCACTCTCGAAAATAGGATACCTTTACTGCTGTTCCTGCTGCTACTGCTACTATTACTACCACTACTACTACTGCTACTACTGCTGCTAATACTACAAGGACCCCAATGGAAATAAGTCACTTTGACCTTTATAAGGTTGTCCTACGTAATTTACACTATGTATAATAACTGTACTTATGTGTATCTGTGCCTAAATAAACTTACTACTATTACTACTGTTACTACTATTACTACCACTGTTATAACAATACAAATATAATTACTTATACCTCTACAACTACCACCACTACCCTTGCTATTATATAACATCACAACTACCACTATTTTTATTGTCACCACTACTTCAAATGTTCATACTATTACTAATACCTCTATCACTAACATCAATACTGCCATTACTTACACTTTTGTTCTGCCCTGAGTAGTTGTGGCATGCAAGAGTACGTAACCTTTATTCGGCGCATGTACACACCCTCATTTACAGGCTATCTCCCCCAACCAGCGAACCAGGGACTAAGGGTTGATGATGGGGCCCCGTCGTTCAACCAGTACCCAGGTTCCAGCCAATGAGAAGATGGTTTTGGCAATCGCAGAGGTGATGTGGGTACCACTCTCCTGTGTGCCCTTGTCATTCCCATTCTAGAGCTGGTTGAATCACGGTCTGTTCTCTAGTGGCTTCTATTCTGCCTTGCTTACCGTGGAGTGCACTAATACCTATTGCTGTACATAGTGTATATAGTGTACATACTTCTGTTCTAAATTGGTGGAGGATAATATAAGTCAAAAGTTTTCTGCTGTGTTTATTTTGCTCCCTTTACACCCAGGATAACAGGCCATTTGGACTCCTGGGTTGTAATAGTAGTCCATGGTCAAGCAGCTGTCTTAGGTAAACAAACAGTATCAGTCTCAGTAGCCTCTGCCAGCCCCTGTATCACACCTAGTTAACTCTCGTGCTTGCAAAGTGATCTTGTCCAGGTGGTTCTCAATGGTCTGTATTGCTTTTGTACCTGCAGATCCAAAGGGCAGTTTCTTCTAGTGCTCTACGTACGCAGGAAATATTGTTACCAACATATGTATTGCATCTCTTGCCTCCCGAGTTTTATGCTGCTCTTTCTTGTTACTGAGTCACCTTACATGTCAGATAATTCTTTGTGTTTGAGTGTGTCACATCTGTTTAGTTTCTTAAAGGTTCCAATGACATGTTCTAGTGTACATTTCCCAGGGAAATGATATGTTCTAGTCTACATTTCCCAGGGAAATGACATGTTCTAGTCTACATTTCCCAGGGAAATGACATCTTCTAGTGTACATTTCCCAGGGAAATGACATGTTCTAGTCTACATTTCCCAGGGAAATGACATGTTCTAGTCTACATTTCCCAGGGAAATGACATGTTCTAGTCTACATTTCCCAGGGAAATGACATGTTCTAGTCTACATTTCCCAGGGAAATGACATGTTCTAGTCTACATTTCCCAAGGAAATGACATGTTCTAGTCTACATTTCCCAGGGAAATGACATGTTCTAGTCTACGTTTCCCAGGGAAATGATATGTTCTAGTCTACATTTCCCAGGGAAATGACATGTTCTAGTTTACATTTCCCAAGGAAATGACATGTTCTAGTCTACATTTGCCAGGGAAATGACATGTTCTAGTCTACATTTCCCAGGGAAATGACATGTTCTAGTCTACATTTCCCAAGGAAATGACATGTTCTAGTCTACATTTCCCAGGGAAATGACATGTTCTAGTCTACATTTCCCAGGGAAATGACATGTTCTAGTCTACATTTCCCAGGGAAAAACAAAGGTTTTGAGACTACATTTTCTTGTTTCTACACGGATACAAACTTTCTTACTCTTCTCGCACAATCTCCAATTTGTAATCATCTAAGCAATTCGGCAAAAAAGGCTGAACAGCAATTGCAAGGTGAGTGTTTAGGGGGGTCAACGCCCCCGTGGCCCGGTCCATGACCAGGCCTTGTGTCAAAGAATCATTTTTCCCCCCTTAAAATTTTCAGCTATAAAGCCTTTGCGGCTGGCAACTACAGGTAACTTACCAGCCGGGTCTTGGACCAGGCTTCCTTGTAGGTAGATCTGTTTGTGATTTTATAAAGCCCACTGTGTGGGCGAAAAGTAGTCAACAATGGATCGCATTATATTACATTTGTGTTAATTTTTCTCTCTTTGTCGACATTTCTGATGTTAGCAGCCTCATGATCCACAATGCCACCACAGTCTGAATGATCAGGAACTTGGCGGATGTAGTATGAGAGAGCAGAGGAAGAGGAAGTGGACTATGGGTGATAAAAGATTAATAAAAAATGGCTGCCCCCCCAAAAAAAAATAACACGTAGAGTAAATAACCTATGGAGAATCGAGTTAATACACAAGAGTGTATTAGTAATAAAACAATTGTAAAAAAATAGACTGATAGATGAGACATCACACATCAAACAAGATTGTTAAAAACATGGATTTAAAAACAAATGGATGGACAAGTAATAAGTGGAAGGGTGTATAGATAGATGTGTAATTTGCTAATACAACTCAAAGAGAAATTCTGATTTTATTCTACTCAGTTTGTGTTGAGCAGAGAAAAATCAGATAGACAATAGATGGTAGCGACTAAAACACAGATGGAATATTATGGGAGGCGATATATTTACAATAGGTGGGGTGCCCATCCTGTCTTGCGGCTGTCTGTCTCGTGTGCCTATCCAGGAGTGAGGGAGATGCCTGGCGGTACATGGGCATAGGCTTAGGCAGGAAGCCTGCCTATAAATGGTATTAGCTTATACATATTACACTAGTATTGGACTGGTAACACATCATCCTTTGCAGACGACACTACAACATGCATCACAATGATATTCACTGAGGAAGCAAATTTTCAAGGTAATATAATTTGTAAGGTAACATAAACCTGGACATCTTCCATTTACTTCACTATGATAAAAAAAATGTTGGAGATTAAAAAACCGAGGTATCTGTCCAGAAAATATCAATATCTTTAGCATCATCTCACCTGGCATGACTTGACTTGGCCTGACATCTCGGGAAGTGACTCACTTGTCAGAAATTAACGCATCCTGATGACTCACCTGAAAAAAAATAATAAACTTTAGTAAAACTGAAATTTGTAAACCGGAAAATAGTTGAAAAATATTTAAATATCTAGCCAAAAGTCCAGACATACGAGGGCAGCAGTGAAAAAAAACGCGTTTATTATCAGCGTTTCCGTGAATTCTATCACCATCATCAGGATCTGTAAATATATTACAACACTTGTACAAAGATCGATAAGAGTGAAAGTCGATACAAGTAAAAAAATTAACTCAAGAGTTATACACTGGACTAAAAAAAAATAAAAAATATGGAAGTACTTATAAGTAAGGTAGTTTGTGGAAGGTTGAGCTGGAACTGGTCTAGGTACACTGTGGTCAAACTCAAATCAATCTATAGAGTGAAAAACTAAAACCGGTGAACAAAATTAAGGACCTGCCTTGTATGGGCCAGTAGGCCTACTGCAGTGTTCCTCCATTCTTACGTTTTTTTTAACCATTTTAATATAAACAGTAAAACTATCGAAACGCATCAGCATGCTGGTGACTTTCTTTTATATATGATAATGTTTTATGTTTAAACTACATTATCCTTGTACACAATGAAAAATTGTATGAATTTGAATTTTGAAAGTGTGGTCATTCAGTCCAAACTTCAGCTCCCTACTGTACATATGTCTCATTATGGCTACTATCTTAACATAGCAGAAGGTGGTTGTGGACGAGCCAAATACGCTACCAATTATTGTGGGACAACACTGCATAATCAGAGATCTTGTAAAACACTTTTGTCTGAGGTTGCGAGTTACTGATCTGATTAATATACAGATCAAGTTTGTATAACCCATGACTCATGTTGTATAAAGCATGACCATCGTTTTTTATAAGTTGCAGATAATTGCTAGCTCTAACACAGCCACAGATAATTGCTAGCTCTAACACAGCCACAGATAATTGCTAGCTCTAACACAGCCACAGATAATTGCTAGCTCTAACACAGCCACAGATAATTGCTAGTTCTAACACAGCTGCAGATAACTGCTAGCTCTAACACAGTCACAGATAATTGCTAGCTCTAACACAGCCACAGATAATTGCTAGCTCTAACATAGCCACAGATAATTGCTAGCTCTAACACAGCCACAGATAATTGCTAGCTCTAACACAGCTGCAGATAACTGCTGGCTCTAACACAGCCACAGATAATTGCTAGCTCTAACACAGCCACAGATAATTTCTAGCTCTAACACAGCTGCAGATAATTGCTAGCTCTAACAAGCCACAGATAATATTGGCTAGTCTCTAACACAGCTGCAGATAATTGCTAGCTCTAACACAGCCACAGATAACTGCTAGCTCTAACACAGCCACAGATAATTGCTAGCTCTAACACAGCTGCAGATAACTGCTAGCTCTAACACAGCCACAGATAATTGCTAGCTCTAACACAGCCACAGATAATTGCTAGCTCTAACACAGCCACAGATAATTGCTAGCTCTAACACAGCTACAGATAACTGCTAGCTCTAACACAGCCACAGATAATTGCTAGCTCTAACACAGCTGCAGATAACTGCTAGCTCTAACACAGCCACAGATAATTGCTAGCTCTAATACAGCTGCAGATAATTGCTAGCTCTAACACAGCTGCAGATAACTGCTAGCTCTAACACAGCCACAGATAATTGCTAGCTCTAACACAGCCACAGATAATTGCTAGCTCTAATACAGCTGCAGATAATTGCTAGCTCTAACACAGCTGCAGATAATTGCTAGCTCTAACACAGCTGCAAATAATTGCTAGCTCTAACACAGCCACAGATAATTGCTAGCTCTAACACAGCCACAGATAATTGCTAGCTCTAACACAGCCACAGATAATTGCTAGCTCTAACACAGCCACAGATAATTGCTAGCTCTAACATAGCCACAGATAATTGCTAGCTCTAACACAGCTGCAGATAACTGCTAGCTCTAACACAGCCACAGATAATTGCTAGCTCTAATACATGCACAGATAATTGCTAGCTCTAATACAGCTGCAGATAATTGCTAGCTCTAACACAGCTGCAGATAATTGCTAGCTCTAACACAGCTGCAGATAATTGCTAGCTCTAACACAGCCACAGATAATTGCTAGCTCTAACACAGCCACAGATAATTGCTAGCTCTAACACAGCTGCAGATAACTGCTAGCTCTAACACAGCCACAGATAATTGCTAGCTCTAACATAGCCACAGATAATTGCTAGCTCTAACACAGCTGCAGATAACTGCTAGCTCTAACACAGCTGCAGATAATTGCTAGCTCTAACACAGCCACAGATAATTGCTAGCTCTAACACAGCTGCAGATAACTGCTAGCTCTAACACAGCAGCAGATAATGCTAGCTCTAAACACAGAAATTGTGCAATAACTGCATAGCTCTCTAACATAGCCAAGATAATTGCTAGCTCTAACACAGCTGCAGATAACTGCTAGCTCTAACACAGCTGCAGATATCTGCTAGCTCTAACATAGCCACAGATAATTGCTAGCTCTAACACTGCCACAGATAACTGCTAGCTCTAACATAGCCACAGATAATTACTAGCTCTAACACAGCCACAGATAATTGCTAGCTCTAACACAGCCACAGATAATTTCTAGCTCTAACACAGCTGCAGATAACTGCTAGCTCTAACACAGCCACAGATAATTGCTAGCTCTAACACAGCTGCAGATAATTGCTAGCTCTAACACAGCTGCAGATAATTGCTAGCTCTAACACAGCCACAGATAACTGCTAGCTCTAACACAGCCACAGATAATTGGTAGCTCTAACACAGCCACAGATAATTGCTAGCTCTAACACACCTGCAGATAACTGCTAGCTCTAACACAGCCACAGATAATTCTAGCTCTAACACTGCCAGATAACTGCTAGCTCTAACATAGCCACAGATAATTGCTAGCTCTAACACAGCCACAGATAATTGCTAGCTCTAACACAGCCACAGATAATTTCTAGCTCTAACACAGCTGCAGATAACTGCTAGCTCTAACCAGCCACAATATTGCTACTCACACCAGATAATTGCTAGCTCTAACACAGCTGCAGATAATTGCTAGCTCTAACACAGCCCAGATAATTGCTAGCTCTAACACAGCCACAGATAATGAGCTCTACACAGCCAGATAATGCTGCTAACACAGCCACAGATAATTGCTAGCTCTAACACAGCCACAGATAATTGCTAGCTCTAACACAGCTGCAGATAATTGCTAGCTCTAACACAGTCACAAATAATTGCTAGCTCTAACACAGCCACAGATAATTGCTAGCTCTAACACAGTCACAAATAATTGCTAGCTCTAACACAGCCACAGATAATTGCTAGCTCTAACACAGCCACAGATAACTGCTAGCTCTAACACAGCCACAGATAATTGCTAGCTCTAACACAGCCACAGATAATTGCTAGCTCTAACACAGTCACAAATAATTGCTAGCTTTAACACAGCCACAGATAATTGCTAGCTCTAACACAGCCACAGATAATTGCTAGCTCTAACACAGCCACAGATAATTGCTAGCTCTAACACAGCCACAGATAATTGCTAGCTCTAACACAGCACTGAGATAACTGCTAGCTCTAACACAGCCACAGATAATTGCTAGCTCTAACACAGTCACAGATAATTGCTAGCTCTAACACAGCTGCAGATAACTGCTAGCTCTAACACAGCCACAGATAATTGCTAGCTCTAACACAGATGCAGATAATTGCTAGCTCTAACACAGCGCAGATAATGCTAGCTCTAACACAGCTGCAGATAATTGCTAGCTCTACACACTGCAGAAATGCTACTCTACACGCACAGATAACTGCTAGCTCTAACACAGCCACAGATAATTGCTAGCTCTAACACAGCTGCAGATAATTGCTAGCTCTAACACAGCTGCAGATAACTGCTAGCTCTAACACAGCTGCAGATAACTGCTAGCTCTAACACAGCCACAGATAATTGCTAGCTCTAACACAGCTGCAGATAATTGCTAGCTCTAACACAGCTGCAGATAATTGCTAGCTCTAACACAGCTGCAGATAACTGCTAGCTCTAACACAGCCACAGATAATTGCTAGCTCTAACACAGCCACAGATAATTTCTAGCTCTAACACAGCTGCAGATAACTGCTAGCTCTAACACAGCCACAGATAATTGCTAGCTCTAACACAGCTGCAGATAATTGCTAGCTCTAACACAGCTGCAGATAATTGCTAGCTCTAACACAGCCACAGATAACTGCTAGCTCTAACACAGCCACAGATAATTGCTAGCTCTAACACAGCTGCAGATAACTGCTAGCTCTAACACAGCCACAGATAAATGCTAGCTCTAACACAGCCACAGATAATTGCCTGCTCTAACACAGCTGCAGATAACTGCTAGCTCTAACACAGTCACAAATAATTGCTAGCTCTAACACAGCCACAGATAACTGCTAGCTCTAACACAGCCACAGATAACTGTTAGCTCTAACACAGCCACAGATAATTGCTAGCTCTAACACAGCCACAGATAACTGCTAGCTCTAACACAGCCACAGATAATTGCTAGCTCTAACATAGCCACAGATAACTGCTAGCTCTAACACAGCCACAGATAATTGCTAGCTCTAACACAGCCACAGATAATTGCTAGCCATAACAAAGTTAAAGCTTAAAGCATGCATTCAACTCCTGCACCATCCTGACAGAGTACTGATCGTTAACACAGCTTCACGATAATCATCTCACCCAAGTTTGACTAGCATTTATGACAAGCACAATAATTGCTGTTACTTACTGGTAATGAGATATAACCAGCTCAATGATGTATGCCACACACTCAAGTTAATTCAGCCAATTAACAAAAGCTCTTAGATAATGCTTGTTGAAGGAAATGCAAGAATTAACAGTGTGACCATGTAGCCAAACTTCCTACCCACCAGCCTACTACAATTCAGCCACCGGCTACATATCAATGCTAACTCAAAAGTTCAATATTGCTCTAACAAAAAAAATAAAACATCGCAGATAATTTCTAACACTGCTAATGACAGTATTCTTAGTTACACAGTGTAATTATTGTAGTTCAGTGTGTGCAGTATGTGTGTGTGTGTTGTGAGTGTTCGTGTATGTGGCTGTTAAGCTGGTAGTGTTTGTGTGTGTGATATTGTGTTGTAAGTAGATATGTGTGTTGGTTGTGTACTCACCTAGCTTGACTCACTAGTTGAGGTTGCGGGGTTACGAGTCCCGATCCTTGGCCCCGCTCTTCACTGAGACTAACTAGGTCTACTCTCCCGAGCGTGAGCTTTAATACTCTGCTTAAAGCAATGTATGTAGTCCTGCCTCACTAATCGCTCTCCAAACATTCCACTTACTGACTACTCTGTGGCTGAAGAAATACTTCCTAACATCCCTGTGATTCATCTGTGTCTTCAGCTTCCAACTGTGTCCCCTTGTTACTGTGTCCAAATCTCTGGAACATCCTGTCTTTGTCCACCTTGTCAATTCCCCTCAGTATTTTGTGTGTGTGTGTGTGTGTGTGTGTGTGTGTGTGTGTGTGTGTGTGTGTGTGGTGAGGGGGGGGAAGATGACCACCCAGAGTAATGATAATTCCAAAGTAACATTAACTTCCCCTCTACTGGAACGCAACTTTTGAAGTTGCCGGTCGGGGACCGAGCCGCGTGGGCGATGGCCCTAAAAATTGGTCTACCAGCTCGGTCTGATAGAGTTCACTAACACTTGCATGTAACCCATCTTGTGTATACCTTTGATATACCTTTGATGAATTCCGAGAGTTTTTCTTACTCCCAGAGCCCGGCCTTGGACCAGGCTCGTCTGGTGCTTACCTGATCAACCAGTCTGTTGCTGCTGCTTGTGTGATGTAATATAACACGGAGAAACAGCTCGTTTTTATAACCACGATGTAAATCACGTAGAATAAGTACTTTGCATCACACGGCTCATATACCGAATTACTCTCTCACCTTTTCTCGGCACTCCTTCCCTGGCACCCTCACCTCATTTTCTTGGCACCCTTCCCTTCCTTGGCACCCTTACCTCCCTTTCTTGGCACCCCTCACCTCCCTTTCTTGGCACCCCTCACCTCCCTTTTTTGGCACCCCCACCTCCCCTCCTTGGCACCCTTGTCTCTCCTCCCTCACAACTGAGTCCAGACTCCATGGCGCCGCCCCTCACAAACAGGCCGGCATGAATGAGTGCCACTCAGTGCCTCCTCAGCCCTCTGTGGCACCCACGGATTACTGGACACCCACTGAGGAGTTCCAAACTGAAGGATACCTGAGGGATAGGTAGGTATCCTTCAGTTTGACTCTTATTTACTGTTATGTATACCAAGGGATTTTAAGGCTCTTATGACTTCAGAATCACAAGGGATTTAAGGCTTTTATACTTCAGAATCACAAGGGATTTAAGGCTTTTATACTTCAGAATCACAAGGGATTTAAGGCTCTTATGACTTCAGAATCACAAGGGATTTAAGGCTTTTATACTTCAGAATCACAAGGGATTTAAGGCTCTTATGACTTCAGAATCACAAGGGATTTAAGGCTCTTATGACTTCAGAATCACAAGGTGTCACGTGACATCAGGCTTGCCTAGGAGGCCTATCTATATATAAATATTGCTATAAAATAAATATGTATATTTACCGCACAAGTAATACTGTTGGCAAAGGGATTTAAACCTCTTATAAGCCTGCATGGTGTTGAAGACTCTTATGAGCCCAGGAACCTACGAACAAATTTCAAACTCTTGAAGCTTTCAAGAAAAAAATTAAACGAGTTCCTTAAACAAGCGAAATATCAGCCAGGTTTTAATGGCTATGAAGACCTGTGAGTCGCTGGCAGCAACAGCCTGGTTGATGAGGCATTAAAGAGGAAAGTCTGGCTACTGGCTGGTTGGCGAGGATTTAATTTTTAAGCGAGTCACTACACTCCTTACATAATCTACCACGTGAAGGAATCTATATAGTGTCTTCTCGTATCCTGTTTCAGAATTAATGGCCACTTAATACTGTGAGACTAATTGATATGTTACATCCTGGAGGAGGTTTGGTCTTAAATATACTACACGTTCTGTGGCTGGCACCAACACATGGGTGATCAGCCCTTCCCTGCCCTGCGGCCCGGTTTGGCACCGGGCCGCAGGGCAGAGAAGGGCTTCCCCGCGAGGCAAGGAAGGGAAAGTTACACACTAGAATCTACAGTTACCTACAAATTACTCACCCACACCTTTCCTCACTCCCTTCCTCTCCTCACCCCTCACTTCATTCCTTACCCCACCCCTCGCCTCACTCCCGTTCCTCCCATCGCCTCATTCTAAGTTCCTGACCAACCGGGCTGTGTTTCGTAAGTTGAATTGCCTGCGGCCAGTAGTAACAGTCTGGTTGAACAGACTGGTTGAACGCCCCCGCGGCCCAGGCTGCGGGGGCGTTGACCCCCGGAAACATCCTTCAGGTTCCTTCTCCCGTTACTACTCATACCCCCTCCATTACTCCCTTCACGATACTTACCCCCTGACACCGATTTCGCAAAAGCCCTGGACAGTTGTTACCATAGTGTGATAGCGCACAAAATGCGTGCAAAAAGAATATTTGGAAAAACTGGCAAATGGATATTTAACTTATTAACAAATAAAACCAGGACAGTAGTCGTAAACAGAAGACAGAGTAGTGGTAAACAGAAGACAGAGTAGTGGTAAACAGAAGAGCAGTGGTAAACAGAAGACAGAGTAGTGGTAAACAGAAGACAGAGTAGTGGTAAACAGAAGACAGAGTAGTGGTAAACAGAAGAGCAGTGGTAAACAGAGGACAGAGTAGTGGTAAACAGAAGAGCAGTGGTAAACAGAAGACAGAGTAGTGGTAAACAGAAGACAGAGTAGTTGTAAACAGAAGACAGAGTAGTGGTAAACAGAAGACAGAGTAGTGGTAAACAGAAGAGCAGTGGTAAACAGAAGACAGAGTAGTGGTAAACAGAAGAGCAGTGGTAAACAGAAGACAGAGTAGTGGTAAACAGAAGACAGAGTAGTGTTAAACAGAAGAGCAGTGGTAAACAGAAGGCAGAGTAGTGGTAAACAGAAGAGCAGTGGTAAACAGAAGGCAGAGTAGTGGTAAACAGAAGAGCAGTGGTAAACAGAAGGCTGCCACAGTGAAAAAGCTTTGTTCCTCAAGGCACAGTGTGCACCCCACTCCTGTTTCTCATTCTGATATATGATACAGACAAGGATATAAGCCATAGCATTGTAACATCTCTTGATGACACCAGAATCTCAATGAAAGTGGCGTCCGTCTAAGGTAGCGAATCTTTAAGATGTAAATCAAGTCTTCCATTGAACTTCAGACAACAATATGACTACAAGTATGACTTGCTTCACTAAAGAAGAATGGAGGAACCTAAGAGTAACTAGAGTACCGGATTAACTAAAATAATTCGATGAAGGGGAGGGCCCATGTACTCACCTGTATGTGGCTGCAGGAGCCGAGTCTCAGCTGAACGAAGTGATTATATCAGATCAGTAATGCAACTGCAAGGAAAATGATTGGCTGGATAACTAGAATTTTCAAGACATGTTTTGCTGAGCCAAGGATGATACTCCTCAACTCACTTGTTGCTTCCAGGCTGGAGAATTGCTGGATACTGACAGCTTCCTTCAAGGCAAGTGAGAGTGCTCAGCTAGAAAATACAGAGCGTGCACGAAAATAAAACGTTGGGCAGGCGTTGCAAAATACCCCCAATGAAAAGTAGGGGCGCCATTGGTACACTAAGAGAAAACGCCATAAGTGTCCGGGCCCCAAGACTGTTCAACAGCCTCCCACCAAGCATAAGGGCAATTACTAATAGGCCCCTGGCTGCCTTCAAGAGGGAGCTGAACAGATACTTAAAGTCGGTGCCGGATCAGCCGGGCTGTGGGGCATTCCGGGGATCAACGCCCCCGCGGCCCGGTCCACGACCAGGCCTCCCGGTGGATCAGGGCCTGATCAACGAGGCTGTTACTGCTGGCCGCACGCAATCCAACGTACGAACCACAGCCCGGCTGATCCGGCACCGTCTTTAGGTATCTGTCCAGCTCCCTCTTGAAGACAACCAGGGGTTTTCCCGTAATGCCCCTTATTGCTGGTGGGAGGCTGTTGAACAGTCTTAGGCCCCGGACACATACTGTGTTTTCTTTTAGTGTATCAGTGACACCCTTATTTTTCACTGGGGGTATGTTGCATCGCCTGCCAAGTCTTTTGCTTTCGTATGAAGTGATTGCTGTGTGCATATTAGGGACCAGTCCCTCCAGAATCTTCCAAGTGTAGATTATCATATATCTCTCTCGCCTGCGCTCTAGTGAGTACAAGTCAAGTGCTTCCAGGTGCTCCCAGTAGTTAAGGTGTTTGATGGAACTTATACGTGCAGTAAAGGTTCTCTGTACATTCTCTAGCTCTGCAATTTCACCTGCCTTGAATGAGGATGTTAATGTACAGCAGTATTCCAGCCTAGAAAGAATAAGTGATTTAAAAAGGATCATCATTGGCTTAGCATCTCTTGTCTTGAATGTTCTCATTATCCATCCTATCAGTTTCCTAGCAGATGTGATAGTGGTATTGTTGTGGTCCTTGAAGGTGAGGTCTTCGGACATTACCACACCCAGGTCCTTCACATTACTTTTCCGCTCTATTGTATGATTGGAGTTTGCAGTATACTCAGTCCTAGTTATTATTTCCTCCAGTTTTCCATAACGGGGTAGTTGGAATTTGTCTTCATTGAACATCATATTGTTCTCTGTTGCCCATTGGAAAACTTGGTTTATATCTTCTTGGAGCTTTGCCGCGTCCTCAATGGATGACACTCTCATGCAGATCCTAGTATCGTCTGCAAAAGATGATACAATGCTGGGGTTTACATCTCTGTCTATGTCTGATATGAGAATAAGGAACAGGATAGGTGCGAGTACTGTGCCTTGTGGGACAGAGCTCTTCACTATGGCAGCATCTGATTTAACTCTGTTTACCACTACTCTTTGTGTGCAATTGGTTAGAAAGTTGAAGATCCATCTGCCTACTTTGCCAGTTATTCCTTTAGCACGTATTCTGTGTGCTATTACACTATGGTCGCACTTGTCAAAGGCTTTTGCAAAGTCTGTGTATACTACCTGGAGGTTACCTGGAGGTTATTCCGGGGATCAACGCCCCCGCGGCCCGGTCCACGACCAGGCCTCCCGATGGATCAGGGCCTGATCAACTAGGCTGTTACTGCATTCTGCATTCTGTTTGTTTTCCATTGCATCTAGGACCATATCATAGTGGTCTAGCAGTTGCGAAAGGCAGGAGCGACCTGCTCTGAAACCATGTTGCCCCGGGTTGTTGGGAGTCCAGGTGGTTTGCTATCCTGCTTCTTAGAACTCTTTCAAAGATTTTTATGATATGGGACGTTAAAGCTATTGGTCTATAGTTCTTAGCTACTGCTTTGCTGCCACCTTTATGGAGTGGGGCTATATCTGTTGTTTTTAGTGACTGTGGAATCTCGCCTGTGTCTAAGCTCCTTCTCCATAGCATACTTAGGGCCCGTGAGAGAGGTTTCTTGCAGTTCTTAATGAACACCGAGTTCCACGAGTCTGGGCCTGGGGCTGAGTGCATGGGCATGTCGTCGATGGCTTTCTCAAAGTCTAGTGGAGTTAGAGTTATGTCATAAATCTGGCCTACATTGGCAGGGTTTTGAGGCTCAATCATGAAAATATTGTTTGGATCATCTATCTTTAAACTCGTTAGTGGCTCACTGAACACTGAGTCATACTGCAATTTTAGTATCTCGCTCATTTCTTTGTTGTCGTCAGTGTAGGATCCATCTTGTCTGAGCAGGGGCCCTATACTAGAAGTGGTTTTTGACTTGTTTCTGGCATATGAAGAGAAATATTTCGAATTTCTTTCAATTTCATTAATCGCTTTTAGCTCCTCTTGTCTCTCCTGGATCCTGTATGAGTTCTTTAACTTCAGCTCAACATTTTCCACTTCCCTGGTTAGCACTTCCTTCCGTGTATCAGATAATCTGGCATTCTTGAGGAGCTCAATGATTCTTCGTCTTCTCCTGTAGAGGGAGCGTCTCTCTCTCTCCAGTTTACTTCTTTTCTTTTGCCTTATAGGAATATACCTTGAACATACTTCAGCTACCAGGAGGGCGATCTTTTCGAGGCATTGGTTAGAGTCCATGTAATTTAAGATATCCTCCCAGCATGTTTCATTTAGGGCATAGTTTACGTGCGGCCAGCAGTAACAGCCTGGTTCATCAGGCCTTGATCCACCAGGAGGCCTGGTCGTGGACCGGGCCGCGGGGACGTTGATTCCCGGAATACCCTCCAGGTAGACTCCAGGTAGGCAGACTCATATATCTAAACTAATGGGAATGCTTGAGGTTCCCTCAACTGTATTCTCTGGAGCGTAAGCAAGAAATATACATAATAATTTACACCTGGAAAATCCCGGAGGGACTGATCCCAAACTTGCACATTGGCATCACTCTGTGAAAGCAAGAAACTTTGGTAGACAGCATAAAGTATCTCCAATAAATGCAAGGGAAGGGAGCGAGTACACTAACAGAGAACTCGTTGAGTGTCATAAGTCCCCGACTCTTAAACGCCCTTCCTCCCTACATAAGGGAAATTACTAACAAACTTCAGGCTGTTCAAGAGGGAACTTGACAATTTCCTCAAATCAGTTCTTGAGCAGTCTGGTTGTGTTCGTACACTGGACCGAACCACGGGGGCGATGACCTTTGGAACTACCTGCAGGTAGGTAGACCAATATTCTGAGTGAGCAGACCATCAATCAGAAGGCCTACTCAGGGACTAGGCCGCGGGGACGATGACCCAAAGAATCAACAGCACGCAAACCACCTCTTGTTCCAGCCCGACCCACTTCTTCGCTACTCAAACACTGAAGACACATTATTTAACATCCAGTGGCTCATCTATCTCATTAACAAGGATTAAAAACATATTTCGTGGAAGACAATATTTCCTGCTTTGAAAAATGCAAATTATACAAGACTACAAACAAATTACGGTGTTTATGTGTTACGACTGACTCAGGACTGCTCGTGAAGACACGATCATCATCTTACCAGGAAATTACATTCCTTGAGACACAAGAAAGGATACAAATTACTATTTGTAGAAAAAGAATCTTACGAAGCATGTTCTTGTAACAAAAGACTGACGCTGTAAACGCAGATTATCCTGACACACTGCTTTCCACTGCCATAAAAAAATGGGATATCCCATTGCCATAAAAACCTGGAGGACATCACCATATAACACGGGGTCTGGGCGACGATAAAAACCATTCTCTCTTTTGGGTCGTCTAACGCTTAACCCTCGCGTCTCTAGCCCCTTGCCCCTTATCCCTTAGCTTCTAAACCCTCGCTCCCACTTCTGGCCTCTCACCCATAATCGCTCTTCAACCCCTAATTCCCCAGTCCCTCACCTCTCCTTCCTTTCTTTCAACCCCTCGCTCTTCCCTTACTTCTCTTTTACTATTCCTTTTCTTTCTACTTATTTCATCTTACTGTAGTTACTTTCATTCTTTAATGTGTTTTCTACTTTCCTTTAATTTTCCTCACTACTCTCGAAAAAAATGGTTATAATTATGACCATATTTTTTAAAGAGGTGGAGGGGTAAGCCAGCGAAAGGCCTCAGTTAGATGATCAAAATCTCCGATCAGAGAGTCTCAAAACTCCAGACCGTCGCGTTAGCCACTGGGCTAACGCGGGTTCTAACCCCGCCTGTGATATGGTTTGTTTGCAATCGTGACATTACGATCTCGTGAGTCATCTTACCTAACCTAACTTGTCTACTCTCGTTTCTTTCCTTTCTTCGCTTCTCGCTTTCTTAACGCTGATTCTCTCCTCCTCTGTATTACTGTATCAAGTTACTCCCATTTCTTATTCTCGTCCTACACATCACCTCTAGACAATTCCATGTGTGGCTTAAGACACATGTGCAACAGTTGGGTATCTTTATTGATGAAACATTTCGCCTACACAGTAGGCTTCTTCAGTCAAATACACAGGCAGCAGGTGTACCAGTGAAATAAAGATGTAATCAGTCTATCAACTTTAGAGAAAAAAGATTCAAGTCTCACTACCCTCGGATCCCGGCTATGGGCCAGGCTTGTCTGGTGCTTGCCTGTTCAACCAGGCTATTGGTGCTAGAGACCCACTGCCCCACATATCCATCACAGCCTGGTTGATCTGGCACCTGGTGAAGATACTTGTCCAGTTTCCTCTTGAAGGCTTCTACACTTGTTCCAGCAGTGTTTCTGATATCTTCTGGTAAGCTGTTGAATAGTCTGGGACCCCGGATGTTGATACAGTGTTCCCTTATTGTGCCCACCGCACCCCTGCTCCTCACTGGGTTTATTTTACATTTCCTCCCATATCTCTAACTGCAGATGTGGGACCAGGCCCTCGAGTACTTTCCAGGTACTTTCCAGGAGGTGGTCAGTCCCTCAGTCTAGAGAAAAGTTCAGCTCCATGGTCTGGAACGATATGAAGTTGAAGCATAAGAACGGAGTCTTCTACACCTGCTGCCTCTGAAGAGGCCTACTGCATAGGCCACAATTTTCAACAGCAGAAATCTGACCCTAAAGTGTTCCCAATTTAGACTGAATTTATGTGAAGAAATGTAAGTAGCTAAAGTCTCAAGGTTGAAGAATTGAGACATTTATGCAACTTATGGGAATCTTTACTGAAGAAACGTTTCGCCACACAGTGGCTTCACCAGTCCAATACAAAGCAGGAAGGTGTAAGGAGAGGAGGAGTTTGAGGTAATCAGTCCCTCAGCCTGGAATCGATGTGTTCAGTCCATCACTCTTGTATGAAGTACAACATAGGGCCAGAGAGGTGGCTTATGTACTGCAGTCAGATGAGTCGAAGCAGAAGTCGGGATCACAGTGGGACCTTCCACTAGTGTAAGTAGGTCTTTGTCCAAAGGTTGGACTTGTCGGTTTTCAAAACCATTCATCACCTCTGTCAGACACTGCAACATCATGGGATCTTGATACAAAGAATTCTTCAACACTTGTCCAACCATTGGACGAAGCCCTACTTACACTAGTGGCAGGTCCCACTGTGATCCCGCCTCCTCCTGCTTCGACTCACCTGACTACAGTATATAAGCCACCTCTGAGGCCCTTTGCTGTACTTCCTACAAGAGTGATGGACTGAACACATCGATTCCAGGCTGAGGGACTGATTGCCTCACACTCCTCCTCTCCTTACACCTCCTTGCTTTGTATTGGACTGATGAAGCCAATGTGTGGCGAAACGTTTCTTCAATAAATATTCCCATATGTTGTCCAAGAATGGTATATAATACCGCCAAGATGAAATAAAGACACATGTGCAACATCTGGGTATCTTTATTGTAGACGTTTCGCCATCCAGTGGCTTTATCAATACAAATTCTAGGACATAACTTGAAGACAGTAGGACTATATACAGAAGATGAGGTAATCAGTCCCTCAACCTTGGAGTAGGTGCGAAAAGCACCGTAGTCGTGGAGATTCTCCACGACTACGGTGCTCTTCGCACCTACTCCAAGGTTGAGGGACTAATTACCTCATCTTCTGTATATAGTCCTACTGTCTTCAAGTTATGTCCTGGAATTTGTATTGATAAAGCCACTGGATGGCGAAACGTCTACAATAAAGATACCCAGATGTTGCACACGTGTCTTTATTTCATCTTCCCATATGTTGCATAAATGTCTCAATTCTTCAACTTGTCGGTTTTCAAAACCATTCATCACAGTCTCAAGGTTATACCAGTTGATAACATAGGAACATAAGGAAGGAGGAACACTGCAGCAGGCCTACTGACCCATACTTGGCAAGTCCTTGTCAAACTCACTAGAAAACATTCGCCCAACCCATCATCAATGTTACCTAAGGACTATGTTTTGATAACCCTATTGACTCAAAGTAAGACACATGTACAACAGTTAGGTATCTTTATTCCAAAACGTTTCGCCTACAGAAGGTTTCTTCAGTCGATTTTGTATAAATGGCTTAGAAAACCCACAAGCTTGTAATTGAGACATTTGGGAAACATCTGTGAATATTTTGGAAACGTTTCGCCAGCCAGTGACTTCTTCAGTCCGTTCTTCTCTGTAGTGGACTGAAGAAGCAACGATTAAATGTCTCAATTCTTCCGTCGAATACAGAGGAGGCAATAAAAGTAGTAGAGATGCAGAGACGACGTAATCAGTCCATCACCCTCGAGGACGTAGTTTCGAAGTAGTCAATCCCTCAGCCTGGAGAAGAATTTGGCTTCTCCAGGCTGAGGGACTGACCACTTCGAAACTTCGTCTACCTAATCTGATCTGTGAATTCTTCAGCAGTTGCTGGCGGCGGCTTATATACCAGGATAATTACCAGATTTCTATTTTCAACTCTAATACCTAGAATTTCTACTACATCACTTGAGGAATTCAACAATTCTGTGCAACAAAAAGTATCTTTCACACAGTCATACTCCACCCAGTGACCTATTAAGTCTCACATCTATAAAAACCTTGTGTGTTTCTATGAATGCTGCAAACATGGCATCCACTTCTAGATCCCACCAATATATCTTTGTAATTTTTATATGATTCGGACCACAGCACACATAGGTACGGTAAAGCACCTAAATTACTGGGAAAGGTTGAAGTCCCTTGAGTTGTATTCTCTGGAACGCAGGCGAGAAAAATACATGATAATATACACTTGGAAAATCCTAGAGGGATTAGTACCAAATTTGCACACGAAAATCACTCCCTACGAAAGCAAAAGACTCGGAAGAAGATGCAACATTATCCCCAATAAAAAGCAGGGGCGCCACGAGTACACAAAATGTGTCAGGGGCCCAAGACTGTTCAATGCCTCCCAGCATACATAAGGGAGATTGCCGATAGACCCCTGGCTGTCTTTAAGAAGCAGGAGTTGCCATTTGGGATGTTGTAGCTTAGTGTGCTTTGTCTGGTAATATACTACTTCGCATGGCACCTGATGTACAGACCCTTGCTTTCTCCATTACTGATTGTGCACTTGTCTGTTGTACGTTCAACCTGTTGAGTGTACGACTGACTCTGTTTCACTGTTGTGCACCTCTGTACCACCATGTTGTACTCCCTTGTTCATCTTTATCACTGTTCATTACTTCAAATGCTATAGTTAAAGAGTAAATAAACATGTTAGGGCAGAACAGCGTCTCGTGCAGCTGTGCTCAGATTCACCGTCATATAAAGTTCACTTCTAAATCTATTTCCTATTAATAATTCCATTATGACGCCACAGAAAAAGCAGGGGAACCTTGGACACCATGAGAGAACACTGTATCAACATCCGTGGCCCTAGACACTCCAACATCTTAGTGGAAGATATCAGAAAAAATGATGGAACAAGTGTAGGAACTGGACAAGTATCTTCACCAAGTTGCCAGATCAACCAGATGTGAGCTAGTGGGCCGCCATAGAATGGCTGGCCAGGCAAGCAGCAGAGAGCCTGGCCCAAAACCGGGCTTCAGGAGTAGAAAAACCCTCAAGCGTCATCAACGGTGCAACGAGAAAAGCGTCAGTCAGACGTAACGTCAACAAACACCGAGCAACACTGTTAAACGCTTGTGCAACACCTGGGTATTTTTATTCTGGAAACGTTTCGCCACCCAGTGGCTTCCTCAGTCCAATACAGTGAAGAATAGCTGAAGGTCTGAAGGAGTTTGAGGTAATCAGTCTCCAGGCTGAGGGACTGATTATTTCATATTCCTTCTGATCTTCAAACCCTTGCTCTATGTATTGAACTGAGGAAGCCACTGGTTTTTGAAACGCTTCCACAATAAAGATACCTAAGTTTTGCACATGTGTCTAATTTATCATCCTGTCGGTACTCTGAACCATTTATCTCCATAAAGAAAGTCATAACCATCTTAGTTGGTTCTCAAGTCGTAGTCAGTGAGGCTGCAAAAAACACGTCTTCCTCCCTTCGTTCTACATAATATACTTCGCTGTGGACGCTTCATGGGTCATCTTTCCGCCATCCCCAGCATCCTGATCTTAGTCGTATTTCATGTATCACGTCTAAAAGAACACTGTGGCCAGAAACACCATGACTAAGAGACTATATACTTGTGATGCAGGTTCCTTCCCATCCCGCCTGGTGAAGCTGCTTCCCTTGCGGATACGGAGGACGCTAGTATCCACAAATAGAAGGTAAACTGCTCCTACTGACGCAAATAGTAATTTACGACACCAGCCAAACTCGACCTCCACGCTACAAGTTAATTAATTCACATTAATCTCGCGTCTGGCAGGCAGGTCACGGCAGGTGTACGAGAACATGCGAGCCCTGTATCACCTACCTCACCACAGCCAAGGCTGCCAGGACTCTACCTGACATTTTGTATAGTATACCTTTGAAGAGTTTCGAGAGTTTATCTACTCTCTGGGCCCGGCTCGTACATGCTCGTATATGCTGATGAGTGTATCTTACGTGATGTGTATTATCCGAGAAGATCAGTGCATGTATACTTGTATGGGTGTTAAACTCAGCATGTATAACTTGTCATGGTGTTAAACTCGATGTTCTTGTATGGGTTTAAACTCACATGTATACTTGTATGGGTGTTAACTCACATGCTACTTGTATGGTGTTAAACTCGCTGTATACTGTATGGGGTTAAACTCAGCATAACTGTATGGGCGTTAACTCACTGTATACTGTATGGGTGTTAAACCACATGTATACTTGTATGGTTAAACTCAGCATGTACTTGTATGGGTGTTAAACCTCAGCATGAACTGTATGGGTTAAACTCAGCATGCTACCTTGTACGGGTGTTAAACTCACATGTTACTTGTAGGGTGTTAACTCAGATGATACACTAGTCACTTCAATACTCTTGTTAAGGGTTAAAATATCCTGAACTAGTGACCAGCCTTTGCAAACCTTCGTGTAGTAGCAAGAGTTCAAACCTAATTACCAACCAAACCTGTTCACCTTACCTCTGTACTGACTCTTTAACCAGTCATCATCTCCCATTCCCCTCCAGCAGCAACAGCCTGGTTGACCAGGCAAGCACCAGACGAGCCTGGCCCATGACCGGGCTCAGAGAGTAGATAAACTCTCGAAACTCTTTAAAGGTATATTAAAGGTACATCTTACCACTTCACCCTTCCCCAACCATCACCCTTTACCTGTCATGGGTTACCAGGAATCTGTCCCCCTTACCACTACATTTACCCTTTACCCTTTATCCTCAGCCATCACGCCCACTGAATAGGGTATTACAGAGGCGTTGCCGAGGGCAAGGTTTATATAAACACTGAGATAACTGGGACAAAGTCAGGTATAGAGGACAATGTTGTGGGTTCCCCACTGCTATCCCCCCCCCCCCACACACACACACCACCAACACTTTTTCTCTCTCCCGGTCTGAAGAATGAACACACGCATCGTTAAGCAACAACTACCTATCAATAACAAGATGTGTATATATCGTAAATACAAGCGAATGGATTAACAACGACTCACTGTATATATGTAAATGCATTTTTTTATCGTCTATTAATACCGGTTTCCTTACAGGTGTCCCGTGGCCTGGTGGCAAAAGCTCGCTTCATATGGTGAGGCTCCGGGTTCGATTCCCGGCGAAGGGGTGGAAACATCGGAACTGTTTCCTTACACTGGTTCCCTATGTCCACCCATCAGTAAAATGGGTACCTGGGTGTTAGTAGACTGGTGTGGGTCGCATCCTGGGACAAAACTGACCTAATTTGAGGGAAATGCTCAGCATAACAAGCGGCTTTCTATATAGTAGTATATCACTGATGTGAGCAATAGTCTGTATACCTTGTATATGTACTTGTAGTAAATAAAGATATTATTATTATTATTATTATTATTATTATTATTATTATTATTATTATTATTATTATTATTATTATTATTGATGTTGCTAGGACGAGGAGAAGTGAGGTGTCTCGCCAGCTTGTTACCAAGGTTGTACCTACACATTTCCACCATCACAGCCAGCACATTCTGTCATGTTTTAAGAGTCACGTAAGTTTGCCAGTCTTCTAATAACAAGTTTATTTTTCCACTATAATCTACCTTGTTTTGTCTGTTTCGTAAGGTGAAGTCCAGGATCTTTCCTTAATTCATGGTATAACTTACCTGGAGTATACCTGAAGAGGGTTTCGGGGGTCAACGCCCCCGCGGCTCCGGTCTGAGACCAGGCCTCGTGGTGGATTAGGATCCGACCAAGCAGGCCGTTACTGCTGGCCGCACGCAAACTGACGTACGAACCACAACCCGACTGGTCAGGTACTGATTTAAAAAATCTTTAAGGACAATTGTGAAGGGGAGGGGGGATCATCGCCCCCGCGACCAGGTCTGAGACCAGGACTCTTAAATTAGCAGGAAAACAATATAGAACCAAGAATTACTAAGAAATGTTGAAAAAAAAAACGATAAACAAATCTTTAATACAAGTTACAGTAAAAAAAATTCTACTGTCTTACGTAAGAGAGATACAGGATAATACATATATACCTGGAAAGTACTTGAGAACCTGGTGGGTCCCAGACCTGTACACTGCATAACAACATACTGGAGTGAGAAATACCTGGAGTTTACCTGGAGAGAGTTCCGGGGGTCAACGCCCCCGCGGCCCGGTCTGTGTAAAATAAATCCAGGGGGGAGATGTGGGCACAATAATAGAACATTGTATTGACATCTGTGCCCCAGATGCATCTTACAGAAGATATCAGAAACACTGCTGGAACAAGAGTATAAGTCTTCAATAGGAAACTGGACAAGTATCTCCACCAGGTGCCAGATCAACCAGGCTGTGATCAATATGAGACTGTATGACCCCCTGTGGGTTTAGCTCTTAGTTATAATTATAATAATGTGATGGATATGTTAGCCTGCGGGTTGCCAGCAGCAGCAGCCTGGTTGACCTGGCAAGCAACCTACTCAACCTTCTACATCTTACACTATTTCAGTCTTGATTTTTTTAAAACAATCGTACTTAATTCTCGAGGCAAGAATCGTCTTCCCTACACTCACGCTGGTTGTCTCTTATCAGGAGTGCACAATAAACTAGCCACTTCGGTGGCAAAATCCAAAAATCTAAATCTCTTCCCTGGGATTGCTTCGTAAATAACCCGCACATAAAAGAGAGAAGCTTACGACGACGTTTCGGTCCGACTTGGACCATTGACAAAGTCACACTGTGTATCGTTCCAGTCACGGTATTGTGCCTTTTTTGTTATTTCTGGGATTGCTTGCATCAACAGCCTGGCTTAACCCCTGTCCACTGGCTTTGCTCATCACTAACCCTCTTCTATCTCATGTTTCTCTGCATATTTACCTCTGCCAGCAATTCATACCTGCTGGCATGCTTCTTCTCCTTTTGCACGAGCCTGGCCCATGGCCGGGCTCCAAGAGTAGTAAGACTCTTGACACTCATCAGTCTCTCTATGGACAACTTCCCATCCAAAATCAACTTTAAACTTCATTTACCTCTCTTTTATCCGCCCCGTCTCTCTCTTTCGTCTCTTTTATTTACATATTTCTTTTACAGGATTAAGAGTTCCTATCTTTATTTACAAGCAAAGAGCTGTAACCTATCTCAGTCCATTTCAAAGCCTTTTTATTGTTATGAAACATACAAGTAGGGAACAGGTGGAAGTTGGAGCCAGCTGTGGGCCAGCATTTCATTTGGTCAACTTAATTTATTTC
>NC_069400.1:78132638-78217638 GCF_026875155.1 Cherax quadricarinatus | reverse complement strand
CTGATTGCTCAGGTCATCATCTGGGAAGCATGTTCTGGGATCAGGACCTGGGGGCAGTGACCCTCGGAACTGTGAACAGGTAAACCGTCTGGTGGAGGGTGTAAAACACCCTCCAGTGAAAAAAACAATCCTATTCCCCTCATTTCACACCTTCCCTTCTGCTTCTAAATAAATCGACCATCATCATGAAAGACAGTACTGACCTCCAACATCATGAAAGACAGTACTGACCTCCATCATCATGAAAGACAGTACTGACCTCCAACATCATGAAAGACAGTACTGACCTCCATCATCATGAAAGACAGTACTGACCTCCAACATCATGAAAGACAGTACTGACCTCCAACATCATGAAAGACAGTACTGACCTCCAACATCATGAAAGACAGTACTGACCTCCATCATCATGAAAGGCAGTACTGACCTCCAAACATCATGATGAACGACAGTACTGACCTCCAAACATCACGTCAAGCCGTGATCACTAGCCAGCCTTTATTTACAAACTCCCTCACCCCCTTCCTTCTCTCTGGCTAACTTCCCTCTCTTCTTCCATCCCCTCTTTCCCCTGGTAGCCAAATATACTTCGACATAACCCGACTTATTACATCTATTTCCTCAACCAAGTTATCCTATTTTTATTTATAATTACACCTCATTATCTATCCACGTTCCCATAATTAACCAAACAAGCAGCTGGCTTATTTTTACATGGCCTGTACAGGACATTACTGATTTTTTTATATGCTCGTTTGCATGGATTTACACGACCCTTGACGCTTCGTTTGGCAATAAGTATGATTACAGAGAGAGAAAATATGCACCACTGTACCTTGCATTTTGCAAGACTTTTTTTTTCTTCTACGTGGCGTTTGAACTTCGTACTTTTGTGTGTGTGTGTTCCCGTCTGTCAGTGTCTTTGTTCTTGTGTCTGTACGGGTGTTTTGTTTATGCTCAGTTCTGTGTACGTGCTCCCTTTTGTGTGTGCGCTTGTTCAAGGGCATTGTGTGAACTCACCGAGTTGTGTTTGTGGGGGCTGTGACACGGCTCCTGGCCCTGCCTCCTACATTACTCCCATCGGCGTTGCTGACGCCTGACCTCCTACTTACCCTAACTACTCTTGGGGCAAAATGAAGGTGTATGTTACTACTGACTTCCTTAATGTCAGGTGGTATCAGAGACACGTGTACCTTCAGGATTGTTCCAGGGTTCAACGCCCCCGCGGCCCAGGCCTCCTGACATATTCCTGTGGGTTGTCAACGTACAGTCTGACAAAATATCAGCTCCCTGATCACCGAATCCTACAGTACTTTGCTGATGTACACTTGATGTAGATTCCGGGTCACTGCACCTGCGAACCATTCCCACACCAGGCCTCCTGACTGACAGTCAGGCTGTTGGTTCTAGCAGGACACAGACTACTACAGGCGCCACACCCCAACTGATTAAGAACCAACTATCATGCTCTTAGCATACTTGCAGCATTTCTGTTACCGGATACGAAAGTTACTGGAGCCTCGCAGCCCAGTAGTGTAGGTACACCAACAACGTACACCCACATATGTACACCCACAACCGTTAGTGTTCAAGAAGGCTGCTGCTACCAGTCACCCGCAGGCCTACACAACCTTCACAACCTACCTGAACTGGCACTTAGCTGAAACTTGCAGTGACTAGCTTCAAGGGTTACTCTACCATCGCAACCTGGAAGGTTCCTAGTCAAGCAGATTGTTTGTATTAGCGGCCAACAGCCCACATACCATCACAACCCAGCTGGTGAGCCACTGATGGATGGGCTTTTTTCCTTGTAAACTTCTACCTTTGTTCCGGTCTTTACCCTTAATATACCTTTAATGAGTTCCGAGAGTTTACTCCTCCCAGAGCCCGGCCATGAGCCAGGATCGTCTGGTGCTTACCTGGTCAACCATACTGCTGCTACTGGTGGTCCGCTGCCCCCACACAACCATTACAACCACGTTGATCTAGACCATTCATACACCTGACATACACAAGAACCTAAATCATAGTGTCATATCAACCTTTGCTGATGACACTAGAATATACATGACAGTGGCGTCTGCTGGTAACAATATACATGACAGTGGCGTGTGCTGGTAACAATATACATGACAGTGGCGTGTGCTGGTAACAATATACATGACAGTGGCGTGTGCTGGTAACAATATACATGACAGTGGCGTCTGCTGGTAACAATATACATGACAGTGGCGTGTGCTGGTAACAATATACATGACAGTGGCGTCTGCTGGTAACAATATACATGACAGTGGCGTGTGCTGGTAACAATATACATGACAGTGGCGTGTGCTGGTAACAATATACATGACAATGGCGTGTGCTGATAACAATATACATGACAATGGCGTGTGCTGGTAACAATATACATGACAGTGGCGTGTGCTGGTAACAATATACATGACAGTGGCGTGTGCTGGTAACAATATACATGACAGTGGCGTGTGCTGGTAACAATATACATGACAGTGGCGTGTGCTGGTAACAATATACATGACAGTGGCGTGTGCTGGTAACAATATACATGACAATGGCGTGTGCTGGTAACAATATACATGACAATGGCGTGTGCTGATAACAATATACATGACAATGGCGTGTGCTGGTAACAATATACATGACAATGGCGTGTACTGATAACAATATACATGACAGTGGCGTGTGCTGATAACAATATACATGACAATGGCGTGTGCTGATAACAATATACATGACAATGGCGTGTACTGGTAACAATATACATGACAGTGGCGTGTGCTGATAACAATATACATGACAATGGCGTGTGCTGGTAACAATATACATGACAATGGCGTGTACTGATAACAATATACATGACAAGGCGTGTGCTGATAACAATATACATGACAATGGCGTGTGCTGATAACAATATACATGACAATGGCGTGTACTGATAACAATATACATGACAATGGCGTGTGCTGATAACAATATACATGACAATGGCGTGTGCTGGTAACAATATACATGACAATGGCGTGTACTGATAACAATATACATGACAATGGCGTGTGCTGATAACAATATACATGACAATGGCGTGCGCTGATAACAATATACATGACAATGGCGTGTGCTGATAACAATATACATGACAATGGCGTGTGCTGGTAACAATATACATGACAGTGGCGTGTGCTGATAACAATATACATGACAATGGCGTGCGCTGATAACAATATACATGACAATGGCGTGTGCTGATAACAATATACATGACAATGGCGTGTGCTGATAACAATATATATGACAATGGCGTGTGCTGATAACAATATACATGACAATGGCGTGTGCTGGTAACAATATGATGCTCTGCAAGAACAAATTTCAGTTACTTCGCTAGGGAAGAATGAACTCAAGACTGAAACGGAGTAAGAGAGGAAGAGTGAGAGGCTTGTGGGACACAATGTCAGAGGATCTCGCAATAAAAAAGAATCACAAAACTTGCTATGGCATCCGCAAGAAAAACAACAATAGGCTGGAGAGCCAGAACATCCACAGCAAGAGTTGCCGAGCTAATGACGACACTCTTCAGGTCGCTTGTTCTCTCTGGGCTGGAACACTGCTGTGAAATCTGGAAAGAACCTTCACTGGTCAGACTCAGACAAGCATCTGAACTACTCAGAATACATTTTAATTTCCCTGAACTGTGGAAACTCCTGTGTATTATTGTGATGCTGTGTATGTCCTAAGATTTAAAAAAAAAGTACTTCCTAACTTTGTCTGAGACTTCAGCTGCCATCTATATCCTCTGGCTTCCTCTCCTCGCCACCCATAATATTTTAACCCTCAGAGTATTTAGTATGTCATGATCGTGTTTCCTCTCTTCTACAGCTGTTAGTCTGAGTTATATAAGTTTCTCCTCAACAAGCGTACGGGCGACATTATGGTCATAGTTCACCTCTACTCAAACCATTAATACCTAAAATAGAAATACACTTAAAATCAGTGTATAAATACTGGTATACACACCTCATTGTATATAAACACTGGTATACATACCTCAGTGTATATAAACAATGGCATACACATCTCAGTGTATATAAACAATGGCATACACATCTCAGTGTATATAAACACTGGTATACACATCTCAGTGTATATAAACAATGGCATACACATCTCAGTGTATATAAACAATGGGATACACATCTCAGTGTATATAAACACTGGTATACACATCTCAGTGTATATAAACAATGGCGTACATACCTCAGTGCATATAAACACTGGTATACACATCTCAGTGTATATAAACACTGTTATACACATCTCAGTGTATATAAACACTGGTATACACATCTCAGTGCATATAAACACTGGTATACACATCTCAGTGCATATAAACACTGGTATACACATCTCAGTGCATATAAACACTGGTATACACATCTCAGTGTATATAAACACTGGTATACACATCTCAGTGTATATAAACACAGTGTATATATACACATCTCAGTGTATATAAACACTGGTATACACATCTCAGTGTATATAAACACTGGTATACACATCTCAGTGTATATAAACACAGTGTATATAAACACAGTGTATATATACACATCTCAGTGTATATAAACACTGGTATACACATCTCAGTGTATATAAACACTGGTATACACATCTCAGTGTATATAAACACAGTGTATATATACACATCTCAGTGCATATAAACACTGGTATACACATCTGTGTATATAAACACTGGTATACACATCTCAGTGTATATACCTTGTTGTGGTGAAAGTTTGAACAAATATTAAAGATGAACGATGGAGAAGATGAGACATGGGTGGGGAGGAATATCTAGCAGAGGGATACCTTTGATATACTTTTGAAGAGTTTCGAGAGTATATCTACTCTCTGAGCCGGGCCATGGGCCAGGCTCGTCTGGTGCTTGCCTGGTCAATCAGGCTGTTGCTGCTGGAGGCCTGCTGCCCCACATATTCATCACAGCCTGGTTGATCTGGCACCTGGTGAAGATACTTGTCTAGTTTCCTCTTGAAGACTTCTACACTTGTTCCAGCAGTGTTTCTGATATCTTCTGGTAAGATGTTGAATAGTCTGGGACCCCGGATGTTGATACAGTGTTCCCTTATTGTCCCCACCGCACCCCTGCTCCTCACTGGGTTTATTTTACACTTCCTCCCATATCTCTCACTCCAGTATGTTGTTATGACAGTGTGCAGATTTGGGACCAGGCCCTCGAGTACCTTCCAGGTATATATTATCATGTACCTCTCTCTCCTCCGCTCCAATAAGTACATGTTCAAGACTTGCAGGCGTTCCCATTAGTTTAGATGCTTTACTGATTCAATATGAGCCGTAAACGATCTCTGTATTTGTTCCAGCTCCGATATTTCTCCTGCCCTGAACGGGGTCGTCAGCACTGAGCAATATTGTAAGTGAGAGAGCACTAGTGATTTGAAGAGTGTCACCATCGGCATTGTTTCCCTTGTTTTGAAAGTTCTCAATACCCACCCAGTCATCTTCCTGGCTGTCGTGATCTTTGTCTTGTTATGGTCTTTAAAAGAAAGGTCCGCTGACATAATTATTCCTAGGTCTTTTACGTGTTCCTTACGTTCTATTTGGTGACCCTCTTGAGTTTTGTATATAGTGTTCCTTTTGAGTTCTTCATTCTTTCCATACCTAAGCAGCGGGAAACTTATCACCATTGAACGTCATGTTGTTTTCCACTGCCCACGGGAAAAAACCCTGTTTATGTCTTCCTGTACTTTTTCAGTGTCCTCTACCGTACTGACTTTCATGCTTATTTTAGTATCATCTGCAAATGATGATACAAAAGTGTGCCGGGTGTTTCTGTCTATGTCTGCTATGAGGATGAGGAACAGCAGAGGTGCCAGGACAGTGCCTTGGGGCACTGAGCTTTTGACCTCGCTGATGCTGGATCTTGCCCTGTTCACTACTACTTTTTGTGTTCTGTGTGTTAGGAAACCGAAAATACATCTGCCTACCTTCCCCGTAATGCCCATGCCCTTCATTTTGTGCGCTGTCACTCCATGATCGCATTTGTCAAACACCTTTGCAAAATCTGTGTAAATCACATCTGCGTTTTGGTCGTCTTCCAGTGCCTCCGTAATTCCGTCATAATGGTTCAGCAGCTGTGACAGACATGATCGTCCTGCTCTAAAACCATGCTGGTTCGGGTTATGTTGGTTGTGCTGCTCCATGAAATTTGTAACTTGCCGTCTCATCACTCTTTCGAGTGGGAGGAGGGAACAATGAATATAGGGGAGAGAGAAAGAGGGGAGAAAGAGGAGGGAGAGGGGAGAGAGAAAGAGGGAGAAAGAGAGGGGAGGGGAGAGAGAGAGAGAGAGAGAGAGAGAGAGAGCGAGGGAAGGGGAGAGGGATACAACAGCTGTCTCTCTGTTTTGCATGCTCTAATATAAATAATTAGTTTGTCCCGGCAGCAGCTGAGGGAAGTCTAGGGGCGGGAAGGAAAAGGAAAGAAAAAACAATGGGAAGAAAAAGGAGTTAAGGAAAACAGGAGAGAGAGAGAGAGAGAGAGAGAGAGAGAGAGAGAGAGAGAGAGAGAGAGAGAGAGAGAGAGAGAGAGAGAGAGAGAGAGTCAGTTGATCAAATTACAATGCTGGCCCACAGATGGCTCCAACTTCATCCTGTTCCCTACTTGTATGTCTCATAACAATAAAAATGCTTTCAAATGAGCTGATATAGGTAACAGCGATTACCTTCAGTGATTACCTTCATTTGGGAGATCTCTAAGTGTAGTTTTTCAATGGAACGGAATCAGCAAGACATCCTATTGGGGCAGGTGTTCCACAAGGAAGCGTGCTGGGACCATTGTTATGGAATGTCTACTTCAACGATCTTCTTCGTCTCATCCCAGAATCACATGCATATGCAGACGACTGTACACTGACATTCACTTATCCAAGAGAAGAAAAGCCAGCTGCTCTAAGCTACATCAATCACCAGCTGAGAGCTATATCAGCTTGGGGAAATAGATGGCAAGTAACATTTGCACCTGAGAAAACGCAAATGATGATGGTCTCTAGGCACCATGATGGTAATGCTGGTGCAGTAGTAAGGATGAATGGGAGGGTGTTGGCACCTGGAGAAGAAATTGATATCCTTGGGGTGAAATTTGACTCCAAACTAACCATGAAGAACCATGTTGTAAATCTTGCAAACAAGGCAGCCAGGAAGCTTACAGCACTTCGCCGTATCTCCCATCTGCTTGACAGCAGGGGTTGCAAGATTCTGTACGAGGCACAAGTACGCTCACACCTTCAGTATGCTCCACTTTCTTGGTTTGTCTGCCCCCCTCTCATCTGCGACTGGTTGGCAGAGTAGAGAACAGAGCAAGACGTCTCATCTCTCGCCTGGACCCATCCTGGATAGATCTGTCATCTCAGCAGAGCCTTCAACATAGGAGGGATGTGGGTGGCCTTACTGTTATGTACAAGGCCAATATTGTCAAAGTACCACACTTGGATCCACTTCGAGGACAGTGTGAAACAAACTTTTATGCCACAAGACGGGCAGAAAGCAGCAACTTCACTCTGGCTGTACCCTTCTCCAGAACATCACTCCATCTGAGATCATATATACCCAGGATGACTCGAGTATGGAACACATTCGTACAGCATAATGATGTCAACGAGATAACGTCAGTTGATCAAATGAAAATGCTGGCCCACAGATGGCTCCAACTTCATCCTGTTCCCTACTTGTATGTCTCATAACAATAAAAATGCTTTCAAATGAGCTGATGTAGGTAACAGCTCTTAGCTTGCCAATAAAGTTAGGAATCCTTAACCTGTAAATAGCTTGTCAATAAAGCTAGGGATCCTTAACCTTGTCAAACCCTGTGTAAAAAAAAAAATAAAGTCACCCACCCAGCTACTCGTATCTTGGCTCAGCAGTTTTGTGCTTTATACAAGACCACAGAGCTACATCCTAGCAGCTGCCCCGGTGTCCTACCTGCCTCAGGGGGCAGGCACCTTACACACCAAACAACTCAAGCTGACCACGGTAGGGTGGGGATTGAACTCGTGGCAAGTGAGTCGTAAAACTCTAGGCCAGCGCGTAAGCCACTGAGCCAGCTGGCCAGCTGGCCAGCTCAATCGCCACACGTACCGTGCTTTGTTTGCAATCGTGTCATTACGATTTTGTGAGTCAACTCAAGCTGAACACATCATGAGGAGCCAGTCTATCAGCATCCTGTCGGCCAACATCAGAAGCTTCATTACCAATACTGGAGAACTCAAGCGAAATTTCGTGAACACTCGACGTCCCGACATGATAGCTGTTGCTGAAGCATTTTTGGACTACAGGACTTCAGAAAATTTTACTGGAATTGCTGGCTACATCTCATGGATGAGAAGAGACAGGCAAGGTCAAGGAGGAGGTGTTGCTGTGTGCTTCTCTAAAAGTGTACATGCCCAGCACATCGATATTACCATCCCTACTCACCTAGAAATGATGATCTTCAAGTTATGCATAAACAATAGTACCCCCCATACCTGGAAAGTATTTCGGGGGTCAACGCCCCCGCGACCCGGTCCAAGACCAGGCTTCGTGATCATATTTGTCAAATGCCTTTGCAAAAAAAAATTTTTTTCCGCGTGCATCAAAACCCCTACCACCCTTTAAAAGGCCTGGGAGCTATAGCCTGGGGATTTAAGGGACACTTAAGTACTCCTGTATTCTAATAACATTGTGCTGTAAAGGTGTGAGCTTTTCTCAGACTTCTACAACACAATTGTCCTCAAATATTTGTTAAGTTATGCCATGACTTAAGGAAAGATCCTGGACTTCACTTTACGAAACAGACGAAGCAAATGCAATAGTAATTATGGACAAGGTAGATTATAGTGGAAAAACGAACTTGTTATTAGAAGACTGAGGAACTTAGGTGCCTCTTAAAGAACCTACCAGGAAACCTGGTCTCAGGTCATGGACCGTGAGTAGAGTGCTGGAAACCAGTCACGGCTATGTCACAAGTAATCACTGGCTCTCCCTCACCTCGGTTATCCACCAGAACACATTAATTATCCTTTCATTATCATATTTGTCTTATCCTCGCTATCCAATTTTTTTTTTCCGTATTTTCGATCATTCTTGTCCCATGATTTTTTTTAATTCTCACCTCTCAAGTTCATTAACTTGGTGCATCTTCCACAAAGTCCAACAGAGCAAACCTTTGCCGACAACATTTTGCTCAGGGAGAGTTTTATCAAGTCACCTTGAGCGAAACGTTCTCTCAATATCTTCCTCTGCTAGAAGTGTCTTCATATTAACATACTCATACTTTTGACATTAAGGATTAAGACGACGAGAGCTGTCGTGAGATGGGAAGGAAGAAGGATAAGTAAGGATGAAAATGACTGGAAAAGGATGATGAGTTTTGAGATTTTCTACACCTGGAACCCGGCCTTAAGCTAGGCTTATTTGGTGGTTGCCTGGTACACCAGGCTGTTGCTGCTGATGGCCCGTAGACCCACACATCCATCACAGCCTGGTTAATCTGGCACCTGGTGAAGATATTTGTCTAGTTTCCTCTGAAAGACTTCTACACTCGTCCCAGCAGTGTTTCTGATATCTTCTCTCAAGATGTTGAATAGTCTGGAGCCACGGATGTTGATACAGTGTTCTCTTATTGTGCTCACTGAACCCCTGTTTTTCACCAGGTTCTGCACTCCCATATCTCTCACTCCAATATGTTGTTATGGCAGTGTGCAGAACTGGGACAAGGCCCTTAAGTACGTCTCAGTACCCTGACCCTGATCTTTGCAGCACTCCTGGGGATCATCGCCCCTGTGACCCGCTCTCTTACCCCAATAATCGGCCAGGTTGTTGGTGCCTGCATCTCGTACTACGACAGAGGCAGGAATCCTCAAAACCTCTGACAGGTTTCGAGGGTTTTCTGCCTTTTCGGCCTGGCCTTAGGCCCGACTTCCTCACCGACTGCTGGTCAATCAGGCTATGGCTGTTATCCACCCGCGGCCCCACAAAACCATTATAACATGGATGATGTGACACATTTTAGTCCAGTTTCCTCTGGGAAACTTTACATCTGTCCCAACTGTTTACAAACGTAAAAAAACAATCACCATAATTATGTTTTAGTAGCGTGTACATCCACCAAGTAATGGAGGATAAACATCAACTCTGACAGCACCACAAATCTTCACCTCCGCCCTACGAAATAATACTTGTGAAAATTAGGTAATATTACTTTCAAACTTCGTGTAGTAAGGCTGTAACCCCGAGATGAATAGCTTAATAACACGCCATAGTGTCCTGCGCCCCTCCGCCTGTGACATACCAGTGGCTGGTATTCAGAGTTCCACTCTTGCAGCCGTGACGACGACCAAACTTCCCTATTGACAGCTTAATTAATCAAGCTGTTATTGCCAGCGGCCAGCAGGACTACACAGCCACCATTTTCACGGAATTTTTATTTTATTATCACACTGGCCGATTCCCACCAAGGCAGGGTGGCCCGAAAAAGAAAAACTTTCACCATCAATCACTCCATCACTGTCTTGCCAAAAGGGTGCTTTACACTACAGTTTTTAAACTGCAACATTGACACCCCTCCTTCAGAGTGCAGGCACTGTACTTCCCATCTCCAGGACTCAAGTCCGGCCTGCCGGTTTCCCTGAACCCCTTCATAAATGTTACTTTGCTCACACTCCAACAGCACGTCAAGTATTAAAAACCATTTGTCTCCATTCACTCCTATCAAACACGCTCACGCATGCCTGCTGGAAGTCCAAGCCCCTCGCACACAAAACCTCCTTTACCCCCTCCCTCCAACCTTTCACGGAAATATTTATCATATCTGTAGATACCGCATTTTCCGGCATATAGGGCGCACGAGAATATAAGATATTAGGAGGGTGTTATCGAGCAGTTGTAACTTAACGTTAGTTAACAACCCCTAAAGCGTAACCCAAAGCCTACCCTTGACCTTGACCTCGAGCATATAAGGCGCAGGCTGATTTTCAAATACTTTTTTTTGGGGGGGGGGGAAATAGGAGCGCCTTATATCCCTGAAAATAGGGGAATACCTGTGATTTACCTATGACTGGGTTCAAGGGCTTTTCTACCCCTACAGCCCACCTTGAGACCATGTCAACCACACCGCAGTTACCTGCTTTCACATGTTTTCACTTGAGACCTCTCCAGAGGTTTTCCGGCTGTAAATTATGAGGGATTGTTGCTGCCTACAATCCAGGGAGCACAGTACAAAGGACTTCATATTTTCCAGTAACTTAGATGATTGACTGAGTTTATATGGTCACCGGAGGATCTCCGTACATTCTCCAGCTCTAGGATTTCGCTTTCCTTAAAGGGAGCTACTGTGGGCCTCAGTGTTCCACATTAAAGGAACATTAGACAAGATGAAAAATTATACACGTGAAACGTTGGGTACTTTTTTTGTCGTTTCGCCATCCGTGGCTTTATCAGTCAAAATTCAACGCATGATGAAAGAAGTAGGAAAATATATACAAAAGTAGTAATCATCCCTCAGCCTTGTATATATTCTAAAAAACTTCCAAAAATGTCCCTTTAATTTTGTGTTGTAAAACCCCTGGATGGCGAAAACGTCTCAAAAAAAGATACCCAAGTTTCACATTGTCTAACTCTTGATCAGTGCTTTAGCCTCTAGGGTGGAAAACTGTGATAGAATAAATTTTAAAGACTACTACCTCGGGGTTTCCCTTTTTTACTTGTCCCGCCTATTTTTTTTCTTTGCGATTGGGTAATTTTTATCGTTATCAATGAATAGAGATCTTTAACATTACCATTTCCAAATCTCGTTTTAAAATTTCCCTATTCAAAGATGGGAATCAGTAAAGTCTAAAAGTTTGAGAGGTCTCTCGGAGAGGAGGAGGAAAAGATACAAAGTATAAAAGGAAGATACTTGAGGGCCTCGTCCCCAACATACACTTACCATTACGTACTGGAGAGCTATGGAAGGAAGAGTAATTAAATCCCAGTGAAAAGCTGGGACTGCATCGCCAAAATAGGGAAACACTATATCAACATCCCTGGACCCAGACTATTCAACATCTTACCAAAGGATATAAAAACACTTCATGGGGAAAGTCGATCAATATCTCAACCAAGTGTCAGATCAACCAGGCTATAATGGATATGTGGCCCAGCAGGCTGCTAACAGCAACAGCCTGGTTGACCAGCACTACACAAGTCATGACCAGGCTGCGGGAACAGGAAAAAAAAAACTCGAAACTCATCACAGGCACAGGGCCATAGGCCTATTTAACATTGTAGATAAATGGTTCAGAGAACCAATAAGTTGATAAATTAGACACATGTGCAACACTTGGGTAAATTTATTGTGGAAACGTTTCGCCATACAGTGACTTCATCAGTCCATACAAAGAAGAATGGTGATCAGTACGAGTTTGAAGTAATCAGTCCCTCAGCCTGGAGTCAGTGTAATTAGTCCATCAATCTTGATTGATGGACTCCAGGGACTGATTGCCTCAAACCCCTTCTAATTTTCACCATTCTTCTTTGTACTGGACTGATGAAGTCACTGTGTGGCGAAACGTTTCCTCAATAAATTTACCCAAGTGTTGCACCTGTGTCTAGTTTGCCTATATAACACTGTAACCAGACTGCTCGTACAGTTTAAGCGGGTAGTGATCTAGTTCTTGAACACCCGGAGTCATCCACCACGGATGTTAAACACAACAAGATGGCAAGCCAATGATAATACTCCAACAGCTCTGCTCATGGCAGGCGAGATTGTAGCCAACCTTCGCTGCTCGCATAAATTCAGTCAAGCAGCTAAATTACTGGGAACGTTTGAAGTCCCTCGGCTTGCACTCCCTGGAACGTAGAGGCAGAGATACATTATAATCCATACCTGGAAAATTCTAGGAGGATTTATCGAAATCTGTCTGAAGGAAGTTTCTGGGGGTCAATGCTCTCACAACCCGACCCCAGACCAGGCCTCCTGGTGGCTCAAGGCCTGCTCAACCAGGCTTTTAATGCTGGCCGCAAACAGCCCCACGTATCAACTACAGTCCAGCTGGTCATGAACTGAAAGTAAAAGGCTCGGCAGACGGTGTTAAATGCACCAATGAAAAGCAGAAGCGCAGCAAGTACGATAATGGAAACTTTAAAAAGCGTGAAGGGACCTAGACTCTTCAATGTCCTCCCTTCATGTATAAGTGGGATTACCAACCAACCCCTTAAGTCAGTGCGTAATGAGCAGGGCTGCGGTGCATACGCTGGACTTTGTGCGGCTAGCACCAACAGCCTGGTTGATCAGGCTATCCACCGGGAGGCGCAGGAGAGTTAATCGGAACACTCTCCAGGTAAACCCCAGGTGCCTTTGTTATCCCTTTGATGATTTGCGATAGCTTTACTACTCCCGGAGCCTAGCCATAGGCCAGGCTTGTCTGGTGCTTGCCTGGTCAACCAGGCTGTTGCAACTGGTATACTCCACACAGACCTCAGGTACACCCCGGTGTTCTACAACTGCACCAATGACAGAAGGTATGAGCGTTAGGGTAATGGTGAACATGATCTTGTACAGGGAACGTGCCGTGTTTCCTCACGAAGACACTCAGTGGTGAGGGAGGGTAATTACTTGTATATTTACAGAGGATGTGGGGAAGCCTGAGGCACTTGGTAATTTAGCTTCCAGTCAGGCAATTATCATCATCCTGTCTTCTTCTAAAATGTAAACAGCTCACACTATCAATGTATACAAAGCGCTTAAGCTGTGTTTCCTCGGTACGATGAACTAGCAATGTACCGATGTCTTCACGACTGATCTTAAGTCACTGACACAAGTTGCAGATCACCCAAAGTGTGGTGCAAATTTTTTTCCCTTTTTTTCCATTTTCCCGCGCTAGTTAGCGAGCACCAACAGCCTCAGAGATCAAAAGAAATATAAGATACAATGAAACTGCATAACCTTTTGGCCCATACTAGGCAGGTACTTTCGCAAACCCAAAACCACTAACGGAATAAACGGTACCCAAGCAATAAGCTTTGACATTTGTATTTACTTGGTACAGGACCAAACTGCGCTATGATGAAAATCTCAAACATCACCAATTAGGTCAACCTACCTGAAGATTACCTGTGGTCGATTTCGGTGGTGATGGTCCCGGGGTGCGGTCCCAGACCACGGAGGAGACGAACGTAAGCACCACAGCCAGGATGAACTGGAATTGACTTCAAGAACTTATCCAATTCTCTCTTGAAGATAGCGAGGGGTGTGTTAGAAATTCCCATTATGATGAATGAGAGTGTGAACACTTGGTCCCTTTACTTTTAAGCGGCTTAGTGTGCTTACTAAATGTACCAATGGGTATTTGTACCGTCTGCCGAACCTCTTGCTTGTGCAGGGACAGCGAGAGGCAAGTGTTTCCAAGAGGTAAGTGTTTCCAAACACCAACCAATCTGTGAAAGATAAGTGGACCAGGGAGCCACCAGCAGCAACAGCTTGGTTGATCAACAACCACCAGAGGAGCCGGACCAGGGCCGGGCTCCAGGAAAACTCTCGAAAAACCCCTTTAAAGGTATATCAAAAGAACTTTCCCGGAAGCCGACTTAACCAGTAATAACAATAACAACAACAACTTGCCAGCCTCTCAGCCTGAGGGGCCGTGTTTGTTGCTGTAACAATATCTAATCTATTTATCTTTGGTGCAGATAACCGAACTTTGTCAATATTATCACCTGTAATACAGTCACTGCTGAGACAACACTAAAACTGGACTACTAACATATATATATTTTATATATATATATATAAAATATATATATAAATATATATATATATATAATATATATATATATATATATATATATACTATATTATATATATATATATTATATATATATATATATATATATATATATATATATATATAATATATATATTTTATATATAAGGGGCAGCTGCCAGCTTCAGGGAGTCCCAAAAGTCTAGAAAATATGGAGAACTTGCCCATCATTTATGTTTGTTCCCATAGGCTCAGAGACCCTTGGCTCATGGGGAAAGAGTGCATCTAAATTCCTTAAGGAGCTGGGAAAAAGACTCATCAGGGTAACTAGGATCCCAGGGCAGCTAGTTTCTGTTCCAGCGGCTCAGTGCGGCTGTTCAAAGGGGTAATGCCTGCTGTATTTTGGGCACACGCCCCAGCTCTGAGGAGCTGGATGAGATTTTCACCTTATAATCGGTGATACACACGTAACAACATGTACCGTATATGCCACCTTTATATCAATAATGTATCTCTTAAATCTTCTGTACCATATTATGTAATAAAAATATTCCTATTAGTAAATTATATATTATATATATATATTATATATATATATATATTTTATATATATTATATTTAAATATATATAATATATATATATATATATATCAGAGCCTGGCCCATGGCCGGGCTCCGAGAGTAGTCAAACTCTCGAAGCTCTTCAAAGGAAGGTACCAGTGGTAGGGAGGCAGCAGTGACGAGTGGTAGGGAGTTAGTAGTGACCAGTGGTAGGGAGTTAGTAGTGACCAGTGGTAGGGAGTTAGTAGTGACCAGGTTTACAGGTTTTAATGTATTATGCCAGCCTGGCCTCATACCAGCCTTCCCTGTTGACCGCTTGATCAACCAGGCTGTAGGTGCCTACACAGCCCTAACAACCAGACTGATCTGCTCTTCCTAAAGCAGTGATATACAGTGAAATGAATAAAAAAATGATTGGAACACCCTGAACAGGCTTCCTGGTTGACAGCCTAGCATTCAGGCTGTTGGTGCTTGCATCATGCGCTCCCATGTAAGCACTGCTGCCAGACTGATTACTGCTTGTATACCCGAAGGATACTTCCGGTTGACAACCCCACAGCGGCCCGGTCCCAGACCAAGCCTCCCGATGCATCAAGGCCAGATCAACCAAGTTGCTGTTTTCAAGTTCCCTCGATAGGTGGTGCTAAATATCCCCAAAGAGAAGCAAGGATAAGAACATAAGAAAGGAGGAACACTGTAGCAGGCCTGTTGGCCCATACTAGGCAGGTCCTTCACAAATTCAATCCATTAACAAAATATTCGCTTGGAAGCACTTGACTTGTACTCGTTGGAACGCAGGAGGGAGAGATATATCATAATCTACACTTGGAAAATCTTGGAAGGAATGGTCCCAAATCTGCACACAGAAATCACTCCCTACGAAAGTAAAAGACTGGGCAGGCGAGGCAAAATGCCGCCAATAAAAAGTAGGGGCGCCATTGGTACACTAAGAGAAAACACCATAAGTGTCCGGGGCCCAAAACTGTTCAACAGCCTCCCATCAAGCATTAGGGGAATTGCCAATAAACCCCTGGCTGCCTTCAAGAGAGAGCTGGACAGATACCTAAAGTCAGTGCCGGATCAGCCGGGCTGTGGCTCGTACGTCGGACTGCGTGCGGCCAGCAGTAACAGCCTAGTTGATCAGGCCCTGATCCATCGGGAGGCCTGGTCATGGACCGGGCCGCGGGGGCGTTGATCCCCGGAATAACCTCCAGGTAACCTCCAGGTAACAATAAGCTCTAGGATGCAGTAAGTCCACTAAGAAATAACTTGATAAGTGTCAAGAGACCAAGACTTTTCAGCACCATTCCCTCATAAACAAAGAGATATTACAACAGCTTCCTAACTGTCCTCAAGGGAGAACTTGTTAAGTTCCTCAAGTTAGTGATCAACAGGACTGTGGTACCTACAGTGGACTGCAGGTTGTCAGTATCAACAACCTGGTCGGCTAGCCCATCAAACAGAAAGCGCTGAGAGCCGGCTAAGGACGGGGGCAGACCAGGAAAGCCACTGACAGCATGCCTCTGCACTCTATCCCAGGACCTGACTCATGGAACGTTATATTCATTAAGAGCTGCAAGAAACCACTGTCTCTTGCTTGGAACATCGTATGGAGAAGAGGAGGAGCCTGGACGCAGGAATCATCACGCTCTTTAAAACCCACAAAGGCGGCAGTAGAGCAATACTGAAAAGTAATTGAAGAATGTTTCCAAAAGTCAATGGATGCATCCAGCGGCCCGGTCCTAGACCAGGCTTACTTTTACCCGCATCTCTGTGAAAGCCACAAACAATACATTTGGTTCAGTAAGGAATCGACTAATAAAAGGGTATTGTGTTGTAACTTGTTTTTAAGAACTTGAGAGTAAGACACATGTGCAACATCTGGGTATCTTTATTGTAGACGTTTCGCCATCCAGTGGCTTTATCAATACAAATTCTAGGACATAACTTGGATGGCGAAACGTCTACAATAAAGATACCCAGATGTTGCACATGTGTCTTACTCTCATCTTGTCGGTATTATATACCATTTTAAGAACTTGTATGTTTGTAAATCTAAATAATGTCGTAGTGGGGGACTCTTTTTTTTTTGTCGTTCTTAAAAAGTGTGGCTCTGAGCCAGTCACTAGTCTTGTTTCCGGTCCAGCATGACTCCAAGGTGCGCTTACATTCTTATCATTTCTTACCATTCTTTTACAATCCTGGCATTAAAACAAACCACTGTCGTTCGTGTAAATGTCTTATGTAGCTGGCCGATCAGGAGGCCTTGTTCCCCTAGTTCCCTTTCTGGGGAATACACGACAAGATGTATCATAACACTGTTTCTTATTGGCGCATTTAGAAGAGGCATTAACAGGTCTTGGACGAATTATATGCCTTTTTTAAGGTGAGTGCGGCATTTCACTGGATGGTCGAATTGTCATCTTCCGTTTCTTGTACTAGTCGCTCCGAGTCTGCAAATCCACCCATAAATAGTGCCGGCACACTTGGATGAACTGTTGACTCTGGCCAATAGACTTTGCATTAGTGACTCTCATTTTCAATACTTACAACTAATTCAGGTTATTCTCAATTAGTACTCGGGTTGGAGGGTTGAGAGAGTACTTTCTCAGTGCTTCACTTACATGATGCACCGTAATGTTTCCTATTCGTTAACCAGTACTTCTCAGTCTTGTGAGAGTCGTGAACCTTTGAGAAATTCCACATTTGTTTAGGTCTGTATTTATCATTATACGAACTGCCTATAGAGGGACCGTTGTTACCAATACCTTTGATATATCTTTGTTTAGTTCCCAGAGTAGTTTCCTTCTTGAGAATAACGTTCTAATTTAGGGAAAACTAAAGAATAAAAAGACACAATATTGCGACTGGAACAAGTCGGACCGAAGCATGTTATTTGTATACGGAAAAAATGCCCCCCCCCAAAAAAAAAAATCACAACAATGTTACCTGTGACCTATTTCAAGGTTTCCTCTACCCTAGCAGCCCAGAAACAGTCTAGGCTTCCATGTTGAACGCCTGGTCAACCAATCTATTTGTACTTGGGTCCCCCAGGTCCACAAAGCGATCACAACTGCCGATCAGGAACTTGCAAGAGATAATAATTCATTTATAACCCCAATGAAGATGATATCCATAATTTTAAACCCCATGAGCTCTAAGGCAAGAGACTAATATGACAAAAAAGTGGTGACATGTACTTAGCTCAGTGAGGACTGAACCAAGATGCCCTCCATCGAGCAACTTTACCAGCAGCTTAAGGAAGAATTGAGGGTAGCGAAGATGGAGATACAGCGATTGACTGAGGAAAACAAGAGGGTTCGTAGTAGTCCTCCTGTTTTGAGTCCTCAGGTCAAGAAGGGAACCTGGACAGTGGCTGGACAGCATGGAACAACGTCGTTGGCGATCAAGAAGACGAATGGAAAGGTAGAAATGATGAAGAAGAAAGAGACTACAGTGGAAACTGTTGTGGAAACATCTAATGCATTCTCAGTGCTACCCGACGAATGTGAGTCGACTACTGGGAACGTCACGATGAAGGACACCATGGAAGGTAAGATATTGATGTTGTTGGGGATAGTCAGGTTAGATACATGGATAGGGCGTTCTTCTTGAAGGACAGGAGTAGGAGACAGAGGGTTTGCTTTCCTGGGGCTGAGATGGAGGATATTGTTAGCCATCTGGATGACATCATGAGAGGTAATGGGAGCAATCCTATTATCTGTCTCAGTGCTGGAGGCAATGATGTAGGCAGACGTAGGAGTGAGGACCTGATTAGCAGGTATAGGTCAGCAATAGAGATAATTAGGAGGAAGGGTGGGAACCCTGTCATATGTGGTATTTTGGCAAGGAGAGGAATTGGAAACGAATGGTTGTCTAGGGCAATTGGTGTCAACTGCTTGCTTGACAAATACTGTAAGGAAAATGCAGTAACATTCATTGACAACTTGGACCTCTTCTATGGCAGAAATGACATGTATGCCAGGGATGGGGTTCATTTATCTAGCTCTGGGGTGGGGGCACTGGCAACTGCAGTGGAGGGAGCTGTTAGGACTTTAAACTAGGAATAGTTAGTGGTATGGGTTTTGGCGGGAAAACAGTGAAGTCCCGATGTAGTAATATGAGTACTAGGAGAACTAGTAATAGGCAAAATGAGATGGATATTGGAAAGCCAGTGGCACTAGGTGACAAGGACAATAATAGGTTTAGTGGAAAAACAGAAATGAGCAGGAAGGGTAAAGAAAAATGAGGGTCATTAAATATACATTGTGCTAATTCCCGTAGTGCTAGGAATAAAATGGACGAGTTGGGATTAGCTGCTAGTGCAGGTAACATTGATGTATTTGCCATAACTGAGACATGGTTTAATTCAAAAAGTCGGGACATGCCTGCAGAATGTTACACTCAGGGTTTTAAATTGTTCCAAGTAGATAGAAGTATCGGGAAGGGGGGTGGGGTGGCACTGTATCCGAGATCGCTTGAACTGTTGCATAAAAACGGGTATTAAGTCTGAAGTAACACATACATAAGAACATAAGAACATAAGAACGAAGGAACACTGCAGAAGGCCTACTGGCCCATGCGAGGCAGGTCCAAGTCTCCTACCGGCTTAAGCCAATGCACCCAACCTAGTCAGGTCAGGTCACGTTGACTTAAGGGAGGAACACGGCAACCGACCTGGTAGCACAAGCTATCAGGTCCAACTCACACCCACCCACATCCACTCATGTATTTATCCAACCTATTTTTAAAGCTACACAACGTTCTGGCCTCTATAACTGTACTCGGGAGTTTGTTCCACTCATCCACAACTCTATTACCAAACCAGTACTTTCCTATATCCTTCCTGAATCTGAATTTTTCCAACTTAAAACCATTGCTGCGAGTCCTGTCTAGGCTAGATATTTTCAGCACACTATTTACATCCCCTTTATTTATTCCTGTCTTCCATTTATACACCTCAATCATATCCCCCCTAATTCTACGTCTTTCTAGAGAGTGCAGATTCAGGGCCCTTAGTCTATCCTCATAGGGAAGGTTTCTGATACATGGGATCAACTTTGTCATCCTCCTTTGTACATTTTCCAGAGAATTATATCCATTCTGTAATACGGTGACCAAAACTGTGCAGCATAATCTAAATGAGGGCCTAACCAAGGATGTATAGAGTTGAAGAACAACCTGAGGGCTCCTATTATTTATGCTTCTTGATATGAAGCCAAGGATTCTATTAGCTTTATTGCGAACACTTATGCACTGTTGTCTTGGTTTCAGATTACTGCTAACCAGAACTCCTAAATCTTTTTCGCAATCCGTAATATTAAGATCTACATTATTTAGTTTATATGTGGCATGGTTATTGTCCTGTCCAACATTTAGAACTTTGCATTTGTCTATATTAAACTGCATCTGCCACTTCTCCGACCACTGCATCAGTCTATTCAAATCTTCCTGGAGTGCTCGAATGTCCTCGTCAGAATGACTTCGACGGCCTATTTTGGTGTCGTCGGCAAACTTGCCGATGTCACTCTTTATGCCCTCATCTATGTCGTTTATGTAGATTGTGAACAGCAGGGGGCCCAACACTGACCCCTGTGGAACACCGCTCGTGACGCTTCCCCACTCTGATTTCTCCCCATTTATGCAAACTCTCTGCTGCCTATTTGTCAACCATGCCTCTATCCAGGAAAAAATTTCTCCTCCTATTCCATGTGCCTTAATTTTCCTCAATAGTCTCTGATGTGGGACCCTGTCAAAAGCCTTACTGAAGTCCATATACACAATATCATATTCATTACCATGATCTACCTCCTCAAATACCTTAGTGAAAAAAGTTAATAAATTCGTAAGGCAGGAACGCCCCTTTGTAAAACCATGCTGAGATTCGTTGATTAATTTATGCTTTTCAAGGTGGCTACGAACTGCCTCGGCAATTATTGATTCCATAAATTTTCCCACTATGGAGGTTAGGCTTATTGGTCTATAGTTCGAAGCTAAGGACCTGTCACCTGTTTTGAAAATAGGTATCACATTTGCCATTTTCCACTTATCTGGCACCATGCCAGTTTGTAGTGATATGTTGAAAAGATTAGCCAAAGGTGTGCTAAGCTCCTCTTTACATTCCTTTAGAACCCTTGCATACAGTTCAATCAGGGCCTGGGGATTTGTTAGGTTTTAATTTATCTATTTGCCTAAGGACCATGTCACTTGTGACCCTAATCGTGCACAGTTTATTATCGTCCTGTTCTACATAATTTATCATTACTGGAATATCGCTGGTATCCTCCTGTGTAAAAACTGAGAGGAAGTATGTGTTAAAAATTCTAACACATTTCCTTATCACTGTCAGTGAGCTGACCCGAGGAACTTTTGAGTGGGCCTATCTTGTCCCTGATCTTACTTCTGTATACCTGAAAGAATCCTTTTGGGTTAGTCTTCGATTCTCTTGCAACTTTAACCTCATAATCTCTTTTTGCTTTTCTAATTCCCTTTTTTATTTCTCTCTTTAACTGAATATATCGATTTCTTAATTGCCCCTCTCCTCTTTTGATTTGCCTATATATGCCTCTCTTTTGACCAATCAGATATTTTAATCTATTGTTCATCCATTTAGGATCATTTTTGTTTGATCTGATTTCCCTATTTGGAACATAATTTGACTGAGCAGCTAGAACTATGCCCTGGAAAGCATCATATCGGCAACCATCACCACCTACCTGACCCTTAGTCAGGTCATTCCAGTTCTGCCCACCTAAGTAATTTTTCAGTCCTATGAAATCAGCCAAGCGAAAGTCAGGGACGGAGACTTGATTGCCATTATTAGGGAATTCCATGATATATTAAAACTGAGTGATTTGTGATCACTTTCCCCAAGCTCATCATTAACCTCAAGATTATTAATTAGTGTTTCCCTACTAGCAAGAACCAAGTCAAGGAGGTTATTTCCCCTAGTTGGCTCTGTCACAAACTGTTTTAAAAAACAATCCTGGATCGTATCAAGAAAGTCACCTGACTCTAAATTTCCTGTCAAATTGCTCCAGTCAATCTGTCTATAGTTGAAATCTCCCATTAGCACAACATTTTCGTATGGAGATGCCTTACGAATTTCGTCCCATAGAAGTTTACTGCGCTCCCTATCAAGATTTGGGGCCCTGTAAATCACACCCAAAATTAGTTTTTTCTCGGCCCTCGAGAAGCTGTAACCAAACAGATTCAGTGGCTGACGCTTCTAATTTAATATCTTGTCTAACACAACAATTTAAATTGTCTCTGACATACATCGCTACTCCACCACCTTTCCTGTTGACCCTGTCAGTGTGGAATAATTTATAGCCTTGTATGTGACATTCAGAGGGCATCTCTCTATCTTTCAGATTGAGCCAGGTCTCTGTTATAGCAATAATATCTATGTTTCCTGCACTTGCAATTAATCTTAGCTCATCTATCTTATTTCTTACACTCCTGCTATTAGTATAGTAAACCTTAAGGGAGCTAGTCCCTTGCTGCCCTCTGCTGTCCCCCTTTGTTTGCTGACCTGATCTATTGTCTTTATTTATAACTTCATGCTGAATGCCTTTTATACATTTACTGTTTCCAACCCTAGTGTTGCAACCTGCTTGTTTCCCACACACACCCATACCTCTATCTTCCATCAGTTTAAAATCATAGGCATTTCACCAATGGCCTTCTCAATCGAGTCTGCAAGTGCTACCACCCCAGCCCCAGAGAGATGTACCCCATCCCTTGCATACATATCATGTTTGCCATAAAAGTTGTTCCAGTTGTCAATGAATGGGATTGCAAGTTCCTTGCAGTATCTGTCTAGCCAGCAATTTACACCAATTGCCCTAGACAACCATTCATTTCCTACTCCCCTTCTAGGCAAGATGCTACATATGATTGGGATCCCTCCCTTAGACTTAATGAAATCTATAGCTGACCTGTACTTATCTAGCAGCTCTTCTCTCCTACCCTTCCCAATATCATTTCCACCAGCACACTGAGACAGATAATGGGCTTGTTCCCATTACCTGACATGATATTATCCAGCCTGTTGACAATGTCCCCAACACCAGCTCCAGGGAAGCACACTCTATCTCTCATCTTCTTATTCCTATTACAAAAAGCACGGTCAATATATCTTACCTGAGAGTCACCAACCACAAGAATGCGCTTACCTCCATTAGCAGGGGCAGTAGTACCCTTACCTTCACTGGCCACTGAAGTACATTCATCCTGAAGAACAGAGAAGCAATTTCCTACCTTCAGATCTTCACTCTTAACTTTCCTTACTCTGATGCGCCTCCCATTACTGTGAACCACTCGCCACTTGTAGCAGGTGCTGGGCTGCACCTCACTGCTGGTAGCCGTTGCTACCTCCCCAACTACAGCCTCCTCACAGTGAGAGACAGACTGCACCTCACTGCTAGAAGCCTCATTTCCCACAACTCCAGCCACCTCACACTCTCTCCCAGACCCATTGAGGTGGACCTTCAGCCTCCTAATCTCCTCCTGGAGAAGCAAGACCTCCTCCTTCAACTCTCCAACCTCAATTTTTAAAACACTGCAGAAGCAAACCATGCTTTGTAACCGTCCACGCTAATCCCCAAAGCAGCTCAGGGTCTGTGACCTCACGTGATGACTGACCACTGACCACTGTACAGAGTCTGTTAGGATAGAATTTTCAGAGGGGCATGAAAAATTTATTTTAGATGTAATATACTGTCCCCCAAACTTAGATAGGGACCAAAGGAGACTACTATGGGAGGAAATTGTTAAGGCCACAAGGCACAATAACGTAGTAATTCTAGGAGACTTTAACTTTAGTCATATTGATTGGAATTTCTTGACTGGGAATTTAGAATCAAACGACTTCTTAGAAGTAGTTCAGGATTGTTTTTTGAGGCAGTTGTGACAGAGCCTACATGGGGAAATAACCTGCTTGACTTGGTTTTGGCAAACAAGGAAACCCTTGTTAATAATTTAGAAATTACAGAGGAACTCGGCACAAGCAATCACAAATCAATTACCTTCAGCATTGAATGGAAGTATGATAGTAGGGATAATTCAGTAATGGTCCCAGATTCTCATTTAGCAGATTACAATCGGCTTAGAGAACACTTATCATCTGTAGACTGGAGTAACGAAGAGAGCTATCAGTATGACAGCTTTCTCAACACAATACATGCTGCCCAAAGGACATTTATCCCATATAAGGAAATTAGATCGAATAGAAATGACCCCAAATGGATGAATAATAGGCTCAAATATCTTTTAGGACAGATGACAGGAATTTATAGGCGTATCAAAAGAGGTGAGGGTCATCGTCAGGCAGCACTACACCTTCAGTTGTGGAATTCGTCAAGACGTTCTCGATGGCCTTTGTTGGGGTTTCTAGGGATGTCTCACTCACGTTTGCCAATGCTTCCTTGGTGCTTGTTGTGGCATTCCCAGTAGAACACCCACATTCGTCAGGTAGCACCGAAAATGGGTTGGAAGTTTCCACAGTAGTCTTCTGGTTCCTCGTTGTTTCTACCTCTCCAACAGTCTTCTTGATCCTCAGCTTGGTTCCATGTTGCCCGGCCACTGACCAAGTTCCCCTCTTAACCTGGGGACTCACAACAGGAGGATTACTGCGAATCCTCTTTTCTCCGTTAATCGCCGTATCTCCATCTTAGCAACCCTAAGCTCTTCTTTCAGCTGCTGGTAAAGTTTCTCAAGAGAGGGGATCCTGGTTCAGATTCACAGAGAGCACACAAACAGGTCTTCACAGAGCTAAGTACACGTCACCACTTTCACAAGCTAACACCAGAGTCGCCATCACTTCCAGCACTTCAATAAAGGATCTAACCAGGACAAAATCAAAGCACCACAAACCAGTCAATGCAGGGGTTTACACTATACCCTGTGGAGGCTGCGACAAGATTTATGTAGGTGAAACAGCAAGAAACCTCGACACCCACCTAAATGAACACATTTATGCATGTAGGAACGATAACTTGAACAACGCCTGTGTACAACACTGAAATTCCACCAATCATCTCATGAAATTCAGGGATGCCCAATTAGGACATAAGAACATAAGAATGGAGGAACACTGCAGAAGGCCTACTGGCCCATGCAAGGCAAGTCCTTATCAAAATGACCTCTACCCAAAGTAACCCAAAAATTAACTCCCATACCCAATGACACCAATCAAACCCAGCCTCTATCACCCTACTGGAAAGATTGCTCCACGCATCCACAACTCTGTTAGAAAATCAGTACTTACCTTTGTCCTTTCTTAATCTAAATTTATCCAACTTAAATCCACTAATTTTGTGGTTTCCAGTGTTACGTTCTATTGTGTCGGTGACGGCGACACTGCATTCTTCAGGTCACCGTGCGTCACTCACACCTCACTCTCCGCCTATATATAATGTCTTTCTACCTCTGTATGTTAGAAGTGATCAAGGTCCCAGAACCGAAATGTTTTCTAATAAATATGTCATAGTGTTTGCTTACGTGTCTTTCTAAACCATGTATAGAGCTGTAAAATAACTTTCGGACTTTTGTAACTTATACTTCTTGAGATAAATCCCAGTAATCTGTTAGCGTTGTTGCACACACTTAGACACTGCTGTCTTGGCTTTAGATTTCTGTTTACCATGATCAAGTTCTACTTCACCTAGTTTATAGCTTTGAGGGTTATTTTCATTCCCAAGGACTAGTACCTTACACTTGTCCACATTGAACTTCATCTGCCATTTGTCAGGCCAAGACATTAATTTGTCCAAATCCTCCAGGACTTCATTGGAATCCTCCTCAGAATGAATCATACGGCCTATCTTTGTATCATCAGCAAATCTACTCATGCCACTTGTAATTACTTCATCAAGGTTATTAATGTAAATTATGAACAACAGAGGGCCCAAAACTGATCCTTGTGGAACGCCACTAGTGACTAATCCCAATTCAGATTTGACCCCATTAATGGAAACTCTCTGCTTTCTGTTGGTAAGCCATGCCTCTACCCATGCTAGAACATTACCTCCTATACCATGAGCTGCCACTTTTCTTAAGAGTCTCTCGTGAGGTACTCTCTTGAAGGCTTTACTAAAATCCAAATAGACGATATCATATTCTTTATTACTGTCTACTGCCTCAAATGCTTTATTGAAGAACGTCAGTGTTCTCCACAGAGACTCCACGGGGCATTTGATGAACTGGAATGAGGCACAACTAGTTCTTACCGAACCAGACCTCAGACGCCGACGGTGCCTAGAAGCCTCACTAATCGCCGTCACCGACACAATAGAACGTAACACTGGAAACTACAAAATTTCAAAAAACATTAGCATACATAATACTTAAGCACCACCAACCCAACAACACAGGAGTCACTTGATCTCATCCCAACATGGCATTCTTCAGGTCACCATGCGTCACTCACACCTCACTTTCCGCCTATATATAATGTCTTTCTACCTCTGTATGATAGAAGTGATCAAGGTCCCAGGACCGAAACGTTTTCTAATAAATATGTCATAGTGTTTGCTTACGTTTCTTTCTAAACCAAGAACGTCAGTAAATCTGTCAGGCACGAACGACCTCTCGTGAACCCATGCTGAGATTCATTAATTAAATTATGCTCTTCAAGGTTAATTCTAATGTCAGCTATAATTGATTCTAATAATTTGCCTACTATAGACGTCAGGCTTATTGGACGATAATTTGAAGGAATGGACTTATCCCTGGATTTAAATATAGGAACCACATTAGCCATCTTCCACGTCTCAGGCACAACACCAGTAAGGATGGACGAATTAAACACACTCGTTAATGGTATAAACCTTGGTAATAAATACCGACAAGTTGGTTTAGAAAGACACGTAAGCAAACACTATAACATATTTATTAGAAAACGTTTCGGTCCTGGGACAGTGATCAAGGTCCCAGGACCGAAACGTTTTCTAATAAATATGTTATAGTGTTTGCTTACGTGTCTTTCTAAACCACACTCGTTAATGTAGATGAATGGTTCAGAGAACCGACACGTTGATAAATTAGACACATATGCAACTCTTGGGTATCTTTATTGAGGAAATGTTTCGCCACACAGTGGCTTCATCAGTGATGAAGTCACTGTGTGGCGAAACGTTTCCTCAATAAAGATACCCAAGAGTTGTGATGAATGGTTTGAAAAACCGACATGTTGAAGATTGAGACACTTATGCAGCATATGGGAATCTTTATTCAGGAAACGTTTCGCCACACAGTGGCTTCATCAGTCCAATACAAAGAGGAAGGCGTAAGGAGAGGAGGAGAATGAGGTAATCAGTCCCTCAACCTGGAGTCGATGTGTTCAGTCCATCAATCTTGTAGAATGTACAGCATAGGGCCGTAGACGTGGCTTATATACTGTAGTGAGGTGACGTAAAGCAGGTGGAGGCGGGGTCATAGTGGTACCATCCACTAGTCGAAGTAGGTCTTCGTCCAAAGGTTGAACAAGTGTTGAAGAATTCTTTGTAACAAGACCCCTGATGCGCGTGTCGACAGTTTGATAAAGGGTTTTTAAAAAACCGACAGTTAAGATTGAACACTTATGCAGCATAGGGGAATCTTTATTCGGAAAACGTTCGCCACACAGGGCTTCATCAGTCCAATACAAAGGAAGGCGTAAGGAGAGGAGGAGAATGGGTAACGCCCCCAAAAACCTGGAGTCGAGGTTTCAGTCAAATTTTTAGAATGTACAGCATGGGGGCCCGTAGACTGGTTTATATATTTTAGGAGGGACGTAAAGCAGGGGAGGGGGGGGTCAAGTGGTACCACCATAGTCGAATGGGGTCTTCGTCAAAGGTTTGAACAAGGTTGAAGAATTTTTTTGAAACAAGACCCCAAATGATGTGCGGTCTGACAGGTGATAATGGTTTGAAAACCGACATGTTAAAGATTGAACACTTATGCAGCATAGGGAATTTTTATTCAGGAAACTTTCCCCCAACGGGGCTTCAACACCCCAATACAAAGGGGAAAGGCGTAAGGAGAGGGGGAATGAGGTAATCATCCCTAAACCCCCGATCGATGTGTTCAGTCATCAATCTTGTAGAATGTACAGCATAGGGCCGAGACGTGGCTATAACGTAGTGGGGTGAGTAAAGCAGGTGGAGGCGGGTCATAGGGGTCCCCTCCCTAGTCGAATGGGCTTCGCCCAAAAGGGTTTGAAAAAAGGGTTTTGAAGAATTCTTTGTAACAAGTTCCCATGATGCTGCAGTGTCTGACATTGTGATAAAAGGGTTTTAAAAAACCGACTTTTAAGTTTGGGAAAAATTTAGCAGATGGGGGGAATTTTTATTCAAAACTTTCGCCCCCAAAATGGCTTCATCGTCCAATACAAAGAGGAAGGCGTAAGGAGGGGGAGAATGGGGAAATGTCCCAACCTGGATCATTGTTCAGCCATCAATCTTGTAGAATGTACAGCATGGGGGCCGTGACTGGCTTATATACGTGTGATGACGTAAAGCAGGTGGAGGCGGGGTCATAGGGGTACCACCCTATCGAAGAGGTCTTCGTAAAAAGGTTGAACAAGTTTGAAGAATTCTTTGTAAACAAATCCCATGATGCTGCAGTGTCTGACAGTTGTGATGAATGGTTTAAAAAACCCGCAGTTAAAAATTGAGACACTTATGCAGCATAGGGGGGGAATCTTTATTCAGGAAACTTTTTCGCCACCAGGGGCTTCATCAGTCCAAAAAAAGGGAAGGCTTTAAGGAGAGGAGGAAATAGGTAATCAGCCCTCAACCTGGAGTCGAGTGTTCAGTCCATCAATCTTGAAAAGATTCCCATTGCTGCAAAGGCTCAATTAACATCCCTTTTTAAACTTCTCCAAGGAAAACATGAGAATTTTTTTTTACAAGAATTCTTCAACATTGTTAATTTTGAAAAACCACTTGAAGTGAGCCCAACTATGCCCCCCCTATGGAATTCTTTATAAGAAACGTTTTGGGCCCTTCCTGTAATCCAAGAGAGGGTTAAAAGGGAGGGAGGGATGATTTACCCTTCCCTCCCCTTTACCCTTTTTTTTTAGTCCCCTTTAAAACCCTAAAAAAGATTCCCATATCTGCATAAGTGTCTCAATCTTCAACTTGTCGGTTTTTCAAACCATTCATCACAACTGTCAGACACTGCAGCATCATGGGATCTTGTTACAAAGAATTCTTCAATACTTGTTCAACCTTTGGACGAAGACCTACTTCGACTAGTGGATGGTACCACTATGACCCCGCCTCCACCTGCTTCACGTCACCTCACTACAGTATATAAGCCACGTCTACGGCCCTATGCTGTACATTCTACAAGATTGATGGACTGAACACATCGACTCCAGGTTGAGGGACTGATTACCTCATTCTCCTCCTCTCCTTACGCCTTCCTCTTTGTATTGGACTGATGAAGCCACTGTGTGGCGAAACGTTTCCTGAATAAAGATTCCCATATGCTGCATAAGTGTCTCAATCTTCACCCAAGAGTTGCACATGTGTCTAATTTACCACACTCGTTAATGGCTGACTAAGTTCCATCTTACATTCTTAAAGTACCCTGGAAAACAACTCGTCGGGTCTCGGGGACTTACTTTGCTTCAGTTTGTCTATCTGTTTGATAACTATGTCCCTCGTGACAGTAGTATTAGTTAATTTGAATTCATCAGGAATTGAATTATCGTTATCAAAGCTTAGTTATTCCTTGAGTAGTATTGAAAACGGGTTGGGCAAATATTTTCGTTAGTGGGATTTGGTTTGAGGAAGACCTGCCTAGTGTGGGTCAGTAGGCCTGCTGCAGTGCTCCCCCTTATGTCTTATTAAGAAACATAAGAACATAAGAAAGGAGGATCACTGCAGCAGGCCTGTTGGCCCATACTAGGCAGGTCCTTTACAATCCATCCATGTAATTCAAAGCCAAGTTGAATTCATTATAGTGCAAACAAGGCAAGAACAGAAACACTGCCGCTCCTAACCAAGTCTCATGAAAGACTGGAGGAACACTAACTAAGACAGGTTTGCGAGGAACTAAAATAAGCAGAGGTATCATAGAGGAACAAGAAATGATACTAGAGAAGTGGAACATCAAAATGATACACAATACAGACAGGTTGATAAGTAAGACACGTGTGCAAGTGTCTTAATTATCAAGATGAACATCCACACAAGAAAGGATGCTGTACTGGAGCACCTGGAGAGAGAGGCAAAACAAAAAAAGTGATAATATAATGAAAAGTAAAAGGACACAAGTGCAACTAATGTGACATTTTATTGTGGCAACGTTTCGCTCTCCAGGAGCTTTGTCAAGCTTGAGAGCGAAACGTTGCCACAATAAAATGTCACATTAGTTGCACTATGCACTACAGTCTGGCTGATCAGGAACTGTGGACAAGATGTACCGTCACTGAAAGACGGGATGACATTTTACTAGTCGACCCATGACTGTCCATACTGTATGTAAATGGCCTGACAGAAAAGATCGAATTGTGTGTCTCTGTTGACTATGAATCTTCTGAGAAGAATACAAATGAGAGAGGAAATAGACAGGCTCCAGGAAGACTTTGACAGGCTGCCGAGGTAGAGTAAGTGCTGCAGGAGATCATTCCAAGCAAGTGCATAGTCATGTTGATCAAGGAATGAGAGGGGAAAAATTAGACAGTGTACAGACAGTGAGAACAAAAACCTACAAATATCGATGAAAGGAAAGGATCTGAGAGTAAACAACACACCAAACATATCACTGGAGAAGGATAGCATATATTTAAAAAAAACTTCAGGATCATTAGTAAAGAATCGACTAGGACTCTAAACAGGTCATGTAAGACCTGTCTTAAAACGCCCAATACCATACCTGTGAAATACCTGTGACTGATCTCGAGAACTCTGCTCGTGAAACCCTGCCTGAAGCCAGACTTAACTGTTGATTGCCTGGTTAATTGGGCTGTTATTTACAGCCCTATCACAAGATGGTTTATCTTGAACATGCTGCAGATAATTGTCAGATTTCCTCTTGAAAGCCTCAACCTTTGTTCCAATATTTCTTGTATCATTTAGTATAAGACTGAAGAGCCTTGGACCACAGATTGTGACTTACGCGCTGGCCTGGAGTTTAACAACTCACTCGCCACGAGTTCAATCCCCACCCGTGGTGTGGGTTCTCTGTGTTTATCACACCCCCGTTTTTCACTGGGGTTATTCTACTCTTCTTCCCTCATCTTTCACTCCAGTTACTTATGGCAATGAGAACATAAGAACATAAGAATGGAGGAACACTGCAGAAGGCCTACTGGCCCATACAAGGGGCCAGTAGGCCTTATATCAAATATCAAATATCCCCTCTCGTCTACGTTCCAGAATGCACATTCCAAGCGCTGTGAGGCACTGCCAAAAATTGCCATGAAATCGCTCCTACTTCGAAAGGAAGTGGAAGGAATAATAATCCAGACGAGAGAGAACAAATTATCACAATGTTTATGTCTGGTCCCTCTGTCTCGCCCGGAGTCTACATAACGCAGTCTGTGATTGATGTTTCCCATTTCTTTAACCAGAGCTCCCTCATCCTCTTCTGCCGTAGAGGTGTCTGCAGCGTACTTCGAGTGCTAAAGAGGGTATCCTCTCGGGGAAGAAATTTAGATCTTGGGTGGTCATATCTTAACAGCGTATTCCAGCCTAGAGAAAACAATTCCACCTGCCTCCCTACCTGGAGATATTCCCGAGGGTCAACGCTCTCATGGCCCGGTTTCAGACCAGACCTCTCGTTGGATGGACTGATCAGGTCTGCAAACACACCGAAGTTCAGAGTTGAGGGTGTGCAGTATTAAGACTGATGGAACTGATGACGCCGAAAGAGAGAGATAGGAGAAACATGATTACGATGTACAAGATGCTTGCTAGGAATTGACAAGGGCAGACAGTCTGCAATCATTGCCACTAAGTCACGACACCAACTCATTACCGTCTAAGAATTTGCAGTTTTGCAACATGTTTTTTCCCAGGAGTATCCATTTACCTTGCAATATTATACATTAATTTGTATGTTATACAGTCTTGCTATTTCGTGCTGCGTCTCAGAGAGCTCTGGCTTAATTAAAAGCGCAAAATCACGCACCGGGATGTTTTTAAACCTTCAGCGCGAGTTAAACGTTTCGACAGAACCGGTAAAAAAAATTGACCAGTCCCACCAATTTTCTTAACACAGTCCAAGGGCAAGAGCTCACCTGTCTTTTAACCAGTCCTTGAATTTGCCCTTGAGAGTAGAGCTTCCCATCAAGCGGGAGACAACCCCTTTAACCAGGGTCGGGTTCACCGGCAATGAAAAAAAATAAAAAATTTTTTGGTGAAGAGGTGAGTTCGTATTTTTAGCTTGGACCCCCTCTGGCCACACTCAACATTTTCACTCTTTTTCCCTCCCGCAACTTACCTTATTTTGCTCGTTATTTTTGATAAAGCTCAGGATTCATTTACTTTAAACCCGCTTATTTTTAAACCTTCCTTATTTTTTAAACCCTTCCCTTTTCTCTTTAAAAACCCCCGCTCTTAATTCACAAACAGTTTTTTTTTTATGTTGGTTTTTGGGTTTCAGTGTATTATTTTCAAAAAACCCAAAAAAACATTTATAATTTTTTTGCTTTTAAGATGGGAGGTAATTTTTCGACTAGTACTTAATGATGTCAAAACCTTTCATGCTCGGTCCGACCAGACCTCCAGTTGTGGCCCCATTGCAGGCGTTAGGCTGGGGCCGCACGCAGCCAACGTATGAAAACCATCAGGTTGATCAGAATAATTGAGGGGGTTTAAATGTTGGGACCATTTGGGACTTTTCCCCCTCTGGGAAGTACCAATGGTATATTATAAAAGGTACTTGCACAATTGCCAAGTTCCCTTACTTTAAAACGGAAGGATTTTGTGTGCAGGTTTGGGGGCCAGCCCCTCCAGCTGTAAATTATAATATACCTTTCTCGCCTCGTTCCAAAGAATATATTTTAAGGACTTTCAAGTGTTCTCAGCAGTTCAGATGTTTGACTTAACTGAAAGTTTCCGCCCTCTTTCTAGCTAAGCACTCTCTCCCACCTTAACCTAACCTTGTAAATCCACGGGGTAAAAAAAACAAGAGAGAGAAAAAAGGGGAACGAGATTGAGAGAGAGAGAGGAGAGAGAGAGAAGAAGGAAGAGAGAGGAGGAGGAGAGAGGAGAGATGAGAGAGAGGAAAAGGGGAAGGGGAGAGAGAGAGAGAGAAAGAGGAAAACGAGAGAAAATTATTAATTATATAGAGAAACATAGTAAGTAAGAGAACGGAAGGGTACATAAAGCGCGTAGCAGTGTTGATGCTGGTCAATGTGACCTTTAGAGGGAGCAAGAAAGCGTCTTTCTTAACTGTCAACAACATGATAGAATGTTCTGACCTTTAGAACAAAGAACAGTATCACTCAACTGTCAGGACTGTGATAGGATGGGCTGACCTTTACAGGGATAAGTGGAACTTTACAAATAAGATATACCAGCCCAACACCGCAGTAGTCTTCATGTGGTGTTATAGCGCAAAAAAGTATGCACCAGAGGAATGTCTGAGAAATTGGGAAGATGGCTATTTAACTTTTTAATAAATAGAACAAAAAAGTAATAGCGAAAAGAGTTAAATCAGAGGCTGTCAGAGTGAAAAGTTCTGTTCCCCACGACACAGTACTCACCCATGCCTTCCCTTCTTCCCTGTGGTGTTCCCCAGGACACAGTACTCACCCCTGCCTTCCCTTCTTCCCTGTGGTGTTCCCCACGACACAGTACTCACCCCTGCCTTCCCTTCTTCCCTGTGGTGTTCCCCACGACACAGTACTCACCCCTGCCTTCCCTTCTTCCCTGTGGTGTTCCCCACGACACAGTACTACCCCTCCCTTTCCCCTTCTTTCCTGTGGTTTTTCCCCACGACACAGTACTCACCCCTGCCTTCCCTTCTTCCCTGTGGTGTTCCCCACTACACAGTACTCACCCCTGCCTTCCCTTCTTCGCTGCGGTGTTCCCCACGACACAGTACTCACCCCTGCCTTCCTTCTTCCCTGTGGTGTTCCCCACGACACAGTACTCCCCCCTGTTTTCCCCTTCTTCCCTGTGGTGTTCCCCACGAACAGTACTCACCCCTGCCTTCCCTTCTTCCCGGGTGGTGTTCCCCACGACACAGAAACTCACCCCTGCCTTCCCGTCTTCCATATGGTTTTTCCCAACGACACAGTACTCACCCCTGCCTTCCCTTTCCTGTGGTGTTCCCACGACACAGTACTCCCCCCTGTCTTCCCTTCTTCCCTGTGGTGTTCCCCACGACACAGTACTCACCCCTGCTTCCCTTTTCCCTGTGGTGTTCCCCACGACACAGTACTCACCCCCTGCCTTCCCGTTTTCCCATATGGTGTTCCCAACGACACGTATTTCACCCCTGCCTTCCCTTTTTTCCTGTGGTTTTCCCCCACGAGACAGTACTCACCCTGCCTTCCCTTCTTCCCTGTGGTTTTCCCCCACGACACAGTATCACCCCTGCCTTCCCTTCTTCCCTGTGGTGTTCCCTACGACACATTTACTCACCCCTGCCTTCCCTTCTTCCCTGTGGTGTTCCCCACGACACAGTACTCACCCCTGCCTTCCCTTCTTCCCTGTGGTGTTCCTCACGACAAAGTACTCACCCCTGCCTTCCCTTCTTCCCTTTTGGTGTTCCCACGCCACAGTACTCATCCCTTCCTTCCCTTCTTCCCTGGGGGTTTTCCCCCACGACAACAGTATCACCCCTGCCTTCCCTTCTTTCCTGCCGTGTTCCCCACGACAACAGTATTCACCCCTGCCTTCCCTTCTTCCCTGTGGTGTTCCCCACGAACAGTTACTCACCCCTCCCTTCCCTTTTTCCCCTGTGGTTTTTTCCCACTACACAGTATTCACCCCTTCCTTCCCTGTGGTGTTTCCCACGACACACTATTCACCCCTTCCTTCCCTTCTTCCCTGTGGTGTTTCCCACTACACAGTACTCACCCCTTCCTTCCCTTCTTCCCTGTGGTGTTTCCCCGACATAGTACTCACCCTGCCTTCCTTCTTCCCTGTGGTGTTCCACGACACAGTACTCAACCTGTCTTCCCTTCTTTTCTGCGGTGTTCCCCACGACACAGCACTCACCCCTGCCTTCCCTTCTTCCCTGTGGTGTTCCCCACGACACAGTACTCAACCTGCTTCCTCTTTCCCTGTAGTGTTCCCCACGACACAGTACTCACCCCTTCCTTCCCTTCTTCCCTGTGGTGTTCCCCACGACACAGTACTCACCCCTGCCTTCCCTTCTTTCCTGCGGTGTTCCCCACGACACAGTACTCACCCCTTCCTTCCCTTCTTCCCTGTGGTGTTCCCCACGACATAGTACTCACCCTGCCTTCCCTTCTCCTGTGGTGTTCCCCAGACACAGTACTCACCCCTGCCTTCCCTTCTTCCCTGTGGTGTTCCCCACTACAGAGTACTCACCCTTGCCTTCCCCTATTCCCTGTGGTGTTCCCCATGACACAGTACTCACCCCTGCCTTCCCTTCTTCCCTGTGGTGTTCCCACGACACAGTACTCACCCTGTCTTTCCATCTTCGTGGTGTTCCCCACGACATAGTACTCACCCCTACCTTCCCTTCTTCCCTGTGGTGTTCCCCACGACACAGTACTCAACCCTGTCTTCCCCTTTTAACTGCGGTGTTCCCCACGACACAGTACTCACGCCTGCCTTCCCTTCTTTTCTGCGGTGTTCCCCACGACACAGTACTCACCCCTTCCTTCCCTTCTTCCGTGTGGTGTTCCCCACGACACAGTACTCACCCCTGCCTTCCCTTCTTCCCTGTGGTGTTCCCCACGACACAGTACTCACCCCTGCCTTCCCTTCTTCCCTGTGGTGTTCCCCACGACACAGTACTCACCCCTGCCTTCCCTTCTTCCCTGTGGTGTTTCCCACTACACACTATTCACCCCTTCCTTCCCTTCTTCCCTGTGGTGTTTCCCACTACACAGTACTCACCCCTTCCTTCCCTTCTTCCCTGTGGTGTTTCCCACTACAGAGTATTCAGCCCTTCCTTCCCTTCTTCCCTGTGGTGTTCCCCACGACACAGTACTCACCCCTGCCTTCCCTTCTTCCTGTGATGTTCCCCACGGACACAGTACTCACCCTGCCTTCCTTCTTCCTGTGGTGGTTCCCATACAGAGTACTCACCCCTGCCTTCCACTCTTCCTTGTGGTGTTCCCCACGACACAGTACTCACCCCTTCCTTCCCTTCTTCCCTGTGGTGTTCCCCACGACACAGTATTCACCCCTGCCTTCCCTTCTTCCCTGTGGTGTTCCCCACTACAGAGTACTCACCCCTGCCTTCCCTATTCCTGTGGTGTTCCCATGACACAGTACTCACCCCTGCCTTCCCTTCTTCCCTGTGGTGTTCCCCACTACAGAGTACTCACCCCTGCCTTCCCCTCTTCCCTGTGGTGTTCCCCATGACACAGTACTCACCCCTGCCTTCCCCTCTTCCCTGTGGTGTTCCCCACGACACAGTACTCACCCCTGCCTTCCCTTCTTCCCTGTGGTGTTCCCCCCACGACACAGTACTCAACCCTGTCTTCCCCTTTTCCCTGCGGTGTTCCCACGACACAGTATCACCCTGCCTTCCCTTCTTTTCTGCGGTGTTCCCCTACGACAAGTTCTCACCCCTGCCTTCCTTCTTCCCTGTGGTGTTCCCCACGACACAGTACTCACACCTGCCTTCCCCTCTTCCCTGCAGTGTTCCCCACGACACAGTACTCACCCCTGCCTTCCCTTCTTCCCTGTGGTGTTCCCCACGACACAGTACTCACCCTGCCTTCCTTCTTTCCTGTGGTGTTCCCACGACACAGTACTCACTCCTGCCTTCCCTTCTTCCCTGTGGTGTTCCCACAACACAGTACTCACCCCTGCCTTCCCTTCTTCCCTGTGGTGTTCCCCACGACACAGTACTCACCCTGCCTTCCCTTCTTCCCTGTGGTGTTTCCCACGACACAGTACTCACCCTGCCTTCCCTTCTTTCCTAGCGGTGTTCCCCACGACACAGTACTCACCCTGCCTTCCTTTTACCTGTGGTTTTCCCCACGACACAGTACTCACCCTGCCTTCCCTTCTTTCCTACGGTGTTCCCCCACACACAGTACTCACCCCTGCCTTTCCTTCTTTCTGCGGTGTTCCCACGACACAGTTACTCACCCCTGCCTTCCTTCTTTCCTGCGTGTTCCCCACGACACAGTACTCACCCCTGCTTCCCTTCTTTCCTGCGGTTTTCCACGACACAGTACTCACCCCTGCCTTCCTTCTTTCTTGCGGTGTTCCCCACGACACAGTACTCACCCTGCCTTCCCTTCTTCCTGCGTGTTCCCCACGACACAGTACTCACCCCTGCTTCCTTCTTCCCTTTGGTGTTCCCCACGACAGTGCTCACCCTGCCTTCCCTTCTTCCCTGTGGTGTTCCCCACGACACAGTACTCACCCCTGCCTTCCCTTCTTTCCTGCAGTGATTCCCACGACACAGTACTACCCCTTCTTCCCATTCTTCAGTGTGGTGTTCCCACGACACAGTACTCACCCTGCCTTCCTTCTTTCCTGCGGTCTTCCCACGGACACATTACTCACCCTGCCTTCCCTTCTTCCTGTGGTGTTCCCACGACACAGTACTCACCCCTGCCTTCCCTTCTTTCCTGCGGTGTTCCCAGACACAGTACTCACCCTGCCTTCCCTTCTTTCCTGCGGTGTTCCCCACGAACATTACTCACTCCTGCCTTCCCTTCTTTCCTGCGGTGTTCCCACGACACAGTACTCACCCCTGCCTTCCCTTCTTCCCTGTGGTGTTCCCCAGAACAGTAATCACCCCTGCCTTCCCTTCTTTCCTGCGGTGTTCCCCACGACACAGTACTCACCCCTGCCTTCCCTTCTTTCCTGCGGTGTTCCCCACGACACAGTACTCACCCCTGCCTTCCCTTCTTTATTGCGGTGTTCCCCACGACACAGTACTCACCCCTGCCTTCCCTTCTTTCCTGCCGTGTTCCCCACGACACAGTACTCACCCCTGCCTTCCCTTCTTCCCTTTGGTGTTCCCCACGACACAGTGCTCACCCCTGCCTTCCCTTCTTCCCTGTGGTGTTCCCCACGACACAGTACTCACCCCTGCCTTCCCTTCTTTCCTGCGGTGTTCCCCACGACACAGTACTCACCCCTGCCTTCCCTTCTTCCCTGTGGTGTTTTCCACGACACAGTACTCACCCCTGCCTTCCCTTCTTCCCTGTGGTGTTCCCCACGACACAGTACTCACCCCTGCCTTCCCTTCTTTCCTGCGGTGTTCCCCACGACACAGTACTCACCCCTGCCTTCCCTTCTTCCCTGTGGTGTTCCCCACGACACAGTACTCACCCCTGCCTTCCCTCGTCCCTGTAGTGTTCCCCACGACACAGTACTCACCCCTTCCTTCCCTTCTTCCCTGTGGTGTTCCCCACGACACAGTACTCACCCCTGCCTTCCCTTCTTTCCTGCGGTCTTCCCCACGACACATTACTCACCCCTGCCTTCCCTTCTTCCCTGTGGTGTTCCCCACGACACAGTACTCACCCCTGCCTTCCCTTCTTCCCTGTGGTGTTCCCCACGACACAGTACTCACCCCTGCCTTCCCTTCTTTCCTGCGGTGTTCCCCACGACACAGTACTCACTCCTGCCTTCCCTTCTTTCCTGTGGTGTTCCCACGACACAGTACTCACCCCTGCCTTCCCTTCTTCCCTGTGGTGTTCCCCACGACACAGTACTCACCCCTGCCTTCCCTTCTTTCCTGCGGTGTTCCCCACGACACAGTACTCACTCCTGCCTTCCCTTCTTTCCTGCGGTGTTCCCACGACACAGTACTCACCCCTGCCTTCCCTTCTTCCCTGTGGTGTTCCCCACGACACAGTACTCACACCTGCCTTCCCCTCTTCCCTGCAGTGTTCCCCACGACACAGTACTCACCCCTGCCTTCCCTTCTTCCCTGTGGTGTTCCCCACGACACAGTACTCACCCCTGCCTTCCCTTCTTTCCTGTGGTGTTCCCCACGACACAGTACTCACTCCTGCCTTCCCTTCTTCCCTGTGGTGTTCCCCACAACACAGTACTCACCCCTGCCTTCCCTTCTTCCCTGTGGTGTTCCCCACGACACAGTACTCACCCTGCCTTCCCTTCTTCCCTGTGGTGTTTCCCACGACACAGTACTCACCCCTTCCTTCCCTTCTTCCCTGTGGTGTTCCCCACGACACAGTTACCCCTGCCTTCCCTTCTTTCCTGCGGTGTTCCCCACGACACAGTACTCACCCCTGCCTTCCCTTCTTACCTGTGGTGTTCCCCACGACACAGTACTCACCCCTGCCTTCCCTTCTTTCCTACGGTGTTCCCCACGACACAGTACTCACCCCTGCCTTTCCTTCTTTCCTGCGGTGTTCCCCACGACACAGTACTCACCCCTGCCTTCCCTTCTTTCCTGCGGTGTTCCCTACGACACAGTACTCACCCCTGCCTTCCTTCTTTCCTGCGGTGTTCCCACGACACAGTACTCACCCCTGCCTTCCTTCTTCTTTGCGGTGTTCCCCACGACACAGTACTCACCCCTGCCTTCCCTTCTTTCCTGCCGTGTTCCCCACGACACAGTACTCACCCCTGCCTTCCCTTCTTCCCTTTGGTGTTCCCCACGACACAGTGCTCACCCCTGCCTTCCCTTCTTCCCTGTGGTGTTCCCCACGACACAGTACTCACCCCTGCCTTCCCTTCTTTCCTGCGGTGTTCCCCACGACACAGTACTCACCCCTGCCTTCCCTTCTTCCCTGTGGTGTTCCCCACGACACAGTACTCACCCTGCCTTCCCTTCTTCCCTGTGGTGTTTCCCACGACACAGTACTCACCCCTTCCTTCCCTTCTTCCCTGTGGTGTTCCCCACGACACAGTACTCACCCCTGCCTTCCCTTCTTTCCTGCGGTGTTCCCCACGACACAGTACTCACCCCTGCCTTCCCTTCTTACCTGTGGTGTTCCCCACGACACAGTACTCACCCCTGCCTTCCCTTCTTTCCTACGGTGTTCCCCACGACACAGTACTCACCCCTGCCTTTCCTTCTTTCCTGCGGTGTTCCCACGACACAGTACTCACCCTGCCTTCCCTTCTTTCCTGCGGTGTTCCCTACGACACAGTACTCACCCCTGCCTTCCCTTCTTTCCTGCGGTGTTCCCCACGACACAGTACTCACCCCTGCCTTCCCTTCTTTCTTGCGGTGTTCCCCACGACACAGTACTCACCCCTGCCTTCCCTTCTTTCCTGCCGTGTTCCCCACGACACAGTACTCACCCCTGCCTTCCCTTCTTCCCTTTGGTGTTCCCCACGACACAGTGCTCACCCTGCTTCCTTTTCCCTGTGGTGTTCCCCACGACACAGTACTCACCCCTGCCTTCCCTTCTTTCCTGCAGTGTTCCCCACGACACAGTACTCACCCCTTCCTTCCCTTCTTCAGTGTGGTGTTCCCCACGACACAGTACTCACCCCTGCCTTCCCTTCTTTCCTGCGGTCTTCCCCACGACACATTACTCACCCCTGCCTTCCCTTCTTCCCTGTGGTGTTCCCCACGACACAGTACTCACCCCTGCCTTCCCTTCTTTCCTGCGGTGTTCCCCACGACACAGTACTCACCCCTGCCTTCCCTTCTTTCCTGCGGTGTTCCCCACGACACATTACTCACTCCTGCCTTCCCTTCTTTCCTGCGGTGTTCCCCACGACACAGTACTCACCCCTGCCTTCCCTTCTTCCCTGTGGTGTTCCCCACGACACAGTAATCACCCCTGCCTTCCCTTCTTTCCTGCGGTGTTCCCCACGACACAGTACTCACCCCTGCCTTCCCTTCTTTCCTGCGGTGTTCCCCACGACACAGTACTCACCCCTGCCTTCCCTTCTTTATTGCGGTGTTCCCCACGACACAGTACTCACCCCTGCCTTCCCTTCTTTCCTGCCGTGTTCCCCACGACACAGTACTCACCCCTGCCTTCCCTTCTTCCTTTGGTGTTCCCACGACACAGTGTCACCCTGACTTCCCTTCTTCCCTGTGGTGTTCCCCACGACACAGTACTCACCCCTGCCTTCCCTTCTTTCCTGCGGTGTTCCCCACGACACAGTACTCACCCCTGCCTTCCCTTCTTCCCTGTGGTGTTTTCCACGACACAGTACTCACCCCTGCCTTCCCTTCTTCCCTGTGGTGTTCCCCACGACACAGTACTCACCCTGCCTTCCTTCTTTCCTGCGGTGTTCCCCACGACACAGTACTCACCCCTGCCTTCCCTTCTTCCCTGTGGTGTTCCCCACGACACAGTACTCACCCCTGCCTTCCCCTCGTCCCTGTAGTGTTCCCCACGACACAGTACTCACCCCTTCCTTCCCTTCTTCCCTGTGGTGTTCCCCACGACACAGTACTCACCCCTGCCTTCCCTTCTTTCCTGCGGTCTTCCCCACGACACATTACTCACCCCTGCCTTCCCTTCTTCCCTGTGGTGTTCCCCACGACACAGTACTCACCCCTGCCTTCCCTTCTTCCCTGTGGTGTTCCCACGACACAGTATCACCCCTGCCTTCCCTTCTTTCCTGCGGTGTTCCCCACGACACAGTACTCACTCCTGCCTTCCCTTCTTTCCTGTGGTTTCCACGACACAGTACTCACCCTGCCTTCCCTTCTTCCCTGTGGTGTTCCCCACGACACAGTACTCACCCCTGCCTTCCCTTCTTTCCTGCGGTGTTCCCCAGACACAGTACTCACTCCTGCCTTCCTTCTTTCCTGCGGTGTTCCCACGACACAGTACTCACCCCTGCCTTCCCTTCTTCCCTGTGGTGTTCCCCACGACACAGTAATCACCCTGCCTTCCCTTCTTTCCTGCGGTGTCCCACGACACAGTACTCACCCCTGCCTTCCCTTCTTTCCTGCGGTGTTCCCCACGACACAGTACTCACCCCTTCCTTCCCTTCTTCCCTGTGGTGTTCCCCACGACACAGTACTCACCCCTTCCTTCCCTTCTTCCCTGTGGTGTTCCCCACGACACAGTACTCACCCCTTCCTTCCCTTCTTCCCTGTGGTGTTCCCCACGACACAGTAATCCCCCCTGCCTTCCCTTCTTCCCTGTGGTGTTCCCCACGACACAGTAATCCCCCTGCCTTCCCTTCTTCCATGTGGGTGTTCCCCACGACACAGTAATCCCCCTGCCTTCCCTTCTTCCCTGTGGTGTTCCCCACGACACAGTACTCACCCCTTAGTTCCCTTCTTCCCTGTGGTGTTCCCCACGACACAGTATCCCCCCCTGCCTTCCCTCTTCCTGTGGTGTTCCCCACGATACAGTAATCCCCCTGCCTTCCCTTCTTCCCTGTGGTGTTCCCACGACACAGTAATCACCCCTGCCTTCCTTCTTCCCTGTGGTGTTCCCACGACACAGTACTCACCCCTGCCTTCCCTTCTTCCCTGTGGTGTTCCCCACGACACAGTAATCCCCCCTGCCTTCCCTTCTTCCCTGTGGTGTTCCCCACGACACAGTAATCACCCCTGCCTTCCCTTCTTCCCTGTGGTGTTCCCCACGACACAGTACTCACCCCTGCCTTCCCTTCTTCCCTGTGGTGTTCCCCACGACACAGTACTCACCCCTGCCTTCCCTTCTTCCCTGTGGTGTTCCCCACGACACAGTAATCCCCCCTGCCTTCCCCTCTTCCGTGTGGTGTTCCCCACGACACAGTAATCACCCCTCTGCCTTCCCCTCTTCCGTGTGGTGTTCCCCACGACACAGTAATCCCCCTGCCTTCCTTCTTCCCTGTGGTGTTCCCCACGACACAGTAATCACCGCTGCCTCCTTGTCCATTTCTCATTCTCATATACGACAGAGAGACAGACATGAAACATAACACCATATCTTTTTTTTTCCAGACGATACTAGAATTTAACTGAGCAATATCCATTGATATAAAGTCTTCCTGTGAGTCAGCTACAACAATGTAATGTTCAAGGAGGAAATAAAAATAGTAACAGAGAGCAAAACTAACTTGAATCACTTCAACGCAGCGAAAATTTAATGTGAGAGACCTGGGAGTGATAATGTCAGATTACCTCACATTCAATAATCAAAGTGAAAATGATAAGCTGGATAATGAGAACCATCACAACAAGAGATTCCAAGCTGATAAAGTCACTTCTCTCTAGGCTGAAATATTGCTATATATTAACGTAGGTGAGAAAGATACATCAAGATTTATACCAGGAAAATACTTGAGGGACTGTTCCCAAATCATCCTCCATGAAAGTCAGAGACTTGGTAGACGATGGACAGGCATCATCATCCACCGAGGACACAACAAACCTTCAACCTAATATAGTTTTTCAGTGGGATGCTGACAAAAATATGCTGTTCAATGAAGACAACCGTCAATTATTCTATTATGTAAAGACTGAGAAAACAAAGACTGAAACAGAGTATCTACCATATCAATCATTACAACATCAGATTAATGTGAGAGACCTAGGAGTGATTATATTAGATCTCACTTTCAAGGATCACAACAATGTCACTTTTACAACTGTAAGGTAAATGATAAGCTGAATAACTAGCGTGGACGACTATATGTGTGTATACTTGACTGGCTGTTAATCAGTGCCAATCTATTCACCCAGAGTATGAGAACCTCTCTACAAGCCCTGACAATGATTTAGTAAAACCACTTTTCTGGACTAGAAAAGAGGGGGGGGGGGTTACAGTACATAAAACAGGTACACTAGACACTATACACTTACCGTATAATGTCCTTGTTAACGCCTGGTTCCTGGTTTATTACCAGGGTGAATGGTCCTGCTTAATTGGTCTTTGGATGAGGCTGGGACCGACACAACGGTAAATACACGACGTGTTGAAACGACACTCTGACCAGCACTAGAGATTAACCACCTCACTTGCCCTACACCAACACCACTGTATTGCAATTAAGTTCCTACCTACCTTGTACAATATTATGGATAGGGGACAAAATAGACTTTTGTGCCCCAGGTCCATTCACTCTGTACTTGGGCTCGTGGTGGCATCAGGACTGGACGATGATTATGTTCTGCTGAATAACGAGAGCTGTCGCTATATCCAAATATTAAATTATAGTTGACACTTACTCGGCGCATGATTAGATTTTGCCATCGAAGTGGCCAGTTTATTGTGCACCCCATATTCATCTTGTGGATGGTAGCGCAAGAGCGTATGGATACACAAAAGGCCTAGGAATTAAGAACATAAGAAAGAACTGCAACAGGCCTACTGACCCATGTGGAGCAGGTTCATTCCCCCCCCCCCGGATAAGTCCAATGACCCCCCCCGGGTTAGCCCAATGACCCACCCAGTCTGGTCACCTCCACTCAAGGAAGGAGAACGGCACCTGACCCAGCAGCACAAGCTAGTCAGGTCCAACTCACACCCACCCACACCCACTCATGTATTTATCTAACTTATTTTTAAAACTACATAACGTTTTAGCCTCAATAACGGTACTCGGGAGTTTGTTCCACTCATCCACAACTCTATTACCAAACCAGTACTTTCCTATATCCTTCCTGAATCTGAATTTTTCCAACTTGAAACCATTGCTGCGAGTCCTGTCTTGGCTGGAAAATTTCAGCACGCTATTTACATCCCCTTTGTTTCTTCCTGTTTTCCATTTATACACCTCAATCATACTCTCCCTAATTCTACGCCTTTCGAGAGAGTGCAGATTCAGGGTCCTCAGTCTATCCTCATGGGGAAGATTTCTGATACATGGGATCATCTTTATCATCCTCCTCTGTACGTTTTCCAGAGCATTTATATCCATTCTGTAATACGGTGACCACAACTGAGCAGCACAGTGTAAATGAGGCCTAACCAAGGATATATAGAGTTGAAGAACAACTTGAGGACTTCTATTATTTATACTTCTAGATATGAAGCCAAGAATTCTGTTAGCTTTATTGCGAACACTAATGCACTGCTGTCTTGGTTTTAGATTACTGCTAACCAGAACTCCTAAATCCTTTTCGCAATCAGTAGTATTAAGATCTACATTATTTAGTTTATATGTGGCATGGTTATTTACGTGTTCCATTTAGAACTTTGCATTTGCCAATATTAAACTGCATCTGCCACTTCTCCGACCATTGCATCAGTCTATTCAAATCATCCTGGAGTGCTCTAGTGTCCTCATTAGAATGAATTGGACGGTCTATTTTGGTGTCATCAGCAAATTTGCTTATGTCGCTATTTATTCCCTCATCTATGTCGTTTATGTAAATTGTGAACAACAACGGGCCCAACACTGACCCCTGAGGAACACCGCTTGTGACGTGCCCCCATTCTGATTTCTGCCTATTTATGCAAACTCTCTGCTGCCTATTTGTCAGCCATGCCTCTACCCAGGAAAAAATTTATCCTCTTATTCCGTGTGCCTTAAGTTTCCTCAATAGCCTCTGGTGTGGAACTCTATCGAAAGCCTTACTGAAGTCCATATACACAATTTCATATTCATTACCATGATCTACCTCCTCAAACACCTTAGTGAAAAATGTTAGTAAATTCGTAAGACAGGAACGCCCCTTTGTAAAACCGTGTTGAGATTCATTAATCAATCTGTGTCTATCAAGATGGCTACGAATTGCTTCGGCAATTACTGATTCCATAAATTTTCCCACTATGGAGGTAAGGCTTATTGGTCTATAGTTCGAAGCCAAGGACCTGTCACCTGCCTTGTAAATAGGTATTACATTTGCCATTTTCCACTTATCAGGCACTATGCCAGTTTGTAGTGATATGTTAAAAAGATTAGCCAAAGGTATGCTAAGTTCCTCTTTACATTCCTTTAACACCCTTACAAACAGTTCATCAGGGCCTGGGGATTTGTTAGGTTTTAGTTTCTCTATTTGTCTGAGTACCATGTCACTAGTTACCGCAATCGTGCACAGTTTATTATCACCCTGTTCTACATAATCTATTATTTCAGGAATATCGCTAGTATTTTCCTGGGTGAAAACTGAGAGGAAGTAGGTAATGAGAATTTCACACATATCCTTATCAATGTCAGTGATCTGTCCCGAGTTACTCTTAAGTGGGCCAATCTTGTCCCTAATCTTACTTCTGTATACCTGAAAGAACCCTTTTGGGTTAGTCTTTGAATACCTTGCGACCTTAGCCTCATAATTAAGCCCCAAAAAGGTTTACAGAAGTACATCTGGTTTTATATCTACAGTGGATTCTGACTTTAGTCCAGCAAGTCCTAAGATAAATATTTAAATGAATCTGAATTCTTACCCCGATAACGAAGAGGTGTCAGAGCACACGAAAAATAGAGTTCCGAGCTTTCTCTCACTGATACGTTGAGGGAGCAATACTAAATTAATATGGTTTCCTGACTGAGGAATCACATCTGGCCATGTCTGCTCTCTCTCTGGTTCCAGACCCCAGCCATTCAAAAGCCTGGCCTACAGTCTGGCTGGTCATGGGGCTCCGCTGTCAGATGACTGGGAAAGGTGAGTGTGAATCAGCGTGGATATGTCAGAACGTCAGACACTATGATATTCATAACTCATCAAAGTTCTGAGATCTAATATCAAAATGATTTTATTTTCTAACACTGCAACTGACACCTGCCAGGCAGGTGTAGACACGGCACTACAGTATGCCGGGGAAAAGATGGTTGTACCCGTCTTCTCCCGTCACTGGACAGAGGGGTTAACGCTTACTCTGACATTCTAGACAGGGAGGAGAGGGTTACTACACTATACAATATTCTAACATATGGGAGGACTCAAAATTCCCCACAACTAGAACTTTCAGAGGAAGATATGCAAAGAAAATAATGATACTCATGAATTTAGTCACTTAATCTCCCTAGACTGCATACCCGGAGAATGTGCAGAGAACCTTCACTGCTCTCATAAATTCAGTCAGCCACCTAAATTAATGGGTACGCTTGAAGGCCCTAACTCTGTTTTTCTAGGAACATCTGAGAGATATATATTAAGTAAAACTGGAAAATTCTTGAGAGATTGGTCCCAAATTTGCACACACAAATCATTTATTATGAAATTACGAGACTCATCAGACTGTGTCAAAATGCCCCAATGAAAAGCAGAGGTGCAATGAATATATTAAGGGAAACTGAATAATTATGAATAATAATAATGTTTATATTTATTTACGTGATACAACTTGTACAGACCATAGCTGACATCAATGACGTACTACATTAGAAAGCCTCTTGTTATGCAGAGCATTTCGAACAAATTAGGTTTTGTCCCCAGGATGCGACCCACACCAGTCAGCTAACACTCAGGTACCTATTTACCGCTTGGTGAACTGGGGCAGTAGGTGTCTTAAGGAAACACGCCGGGGATCGAACCGTGGACCGTGAAGTGAGTGCACTACCAACCGAGATACCCCCCCCCACTTCCTTCATATATAAGTGGAATTACCGACAAACCCGTAGGTGCCAAGAGACAAGTGAACAAGTTCCATATGTCAGTCCCAGATCAGCCACATTGCTGCTCACCAACAGCCGGTTGATCATCCACCGGGATACCTAGTCTGGCACCAGGCTACGTAATCTTTGACTCTCGGAACACTCTGCAGGTAGCCCCAGCAGGCCTACATAGCCTCCACACCCTGACTCATCTGACGTAGAAAATATGAAGAAATTAAAAATTTGCAGATGGATGTTATTCAAAAAAGTCAGCAACTGAGGGCATCTATTACATTAGTTTTAAATTTGGGCAGACAACTTAGGATGTACTAACCTGTCCTTAATGTGATGGGTTATTTTTCGAAGTTTGGTGCCCAACGTGGATTTGTTAAAGCTTCCAACATATTTCCAAAAGCTAATTTGTTTATTTTGTTAGTTTTAGTTCGGTTAGTTAAGGTTGACCTGTAGTGTATTCTGGGAGTCATCCCCCAGTGGCCTGGTCCCACCTCTGATATGCCTTTGATGAGTTCCGAGAGTTTTTTCTACTCCCGGAGCCCGGCCATGAGTCAGGCTCGTTTGATACTTGCCTGGTCAACCAGGCTGTTGCTGCTGGTGGCCGCTGCCCCCCATATCCATCACAGCCTGGCTGATCTATTACCTGGTGAAGATACTTGTCCAGTTTCCTCTTGAAGACTTCTACACTTGTCCCAACAGTGTATCTGATATCTTCTGGTAAGATGTTGAATAGTCTGGTGCCACGAATGTTGATACAGTGTTCCCTTATTGTGGTCACTGCACCTTACCTACCTACAAAAGCTCCTTTTTGTTGGTAGCAAAGAATTTGCTGGTAATTTATCGTAGGCGTAATGGAAGAGTCTTGGTCCCCTTACAGATGGATATGTGGGTCAGCGGAACACCAGCAGCAACAGCATTGTTGACCAAGCAAGCACAAGACGAGCCTGACCCATGGTCGGGCTCCGGGAGTAGAGAAACTCTCAGAACTCATCAAAGGTATATATCAAAGGTAAAGGTATACAACTCTCCTTTCCCTGGATGTATTCTAACACCATCTGCCAATCCTCTTACTTCCAATATGAAATGAGTTTGACGTGCAGTTTTGGGACTGATCCTTCCAGGATTTTCCAGGTATAAACAATGAAGCATTTTTCTCAGTCTTCGTTCTGAGGAGTACACATCGAGGGACTTCCAGCCTTCCCAATAATTTAGCCGCTTGACTGAATTCATGCGACCAGTGAAAGTTTTCTGATATGTTTGGGAGAAATGATGTTAGTGACTGAAGGATTTTTTTAATTAATATAATTTGATACACGGTCACCTTTACCCCCAAAACTTTAACACTTCCAGCGGGGTATTGAACTCCGTCATACTCATGACTCTGATGTTTTCTGACACGGGAGCTGTCTAACACTTTTTTCTTTCCCCTCGGGATGCAATTCACAACAATCGCCTCACAGTCAGGTACGTATTTTTACTGGTAGGTGGACAAGGGCAGCTGGAGTGTGAGGAAACACGACCAAATGGTTTTCCTGTGCCAGGGAATTGAACTTGGGACCTTGCGAGTGGGTGGAATGCTCTCCCCACTGAGCTGTGTTCACGCATAGAGGGAGAGGAGAGAATAGTGGGGTGGGAGGGAGGCCAGGGTTGTTGCTCTTGTTATTTACAATATTAAAGTGAGAGTGAAGGAAGGAGAGACTGATGAAGTGTGAATAAGGGACAGTGAAAAAAAGGAGACAGTGAAGGAGTAAGGAAGAATGAAAAGTGGACAGGAGACGGGAGTGATGGAGGTGGTGTAAAGGAAGGAGAGGAGGTGGTGGTATGAGAGAAGGAGATAAAGTAGTGTTAATAAGAGGGAGAAAAAGAAGAATTACCAAGAAGGGTAAACCTCTGATAAGTGTCACTGTGAAAAGTATAAGAACACTCCACTTGGAAAGTGTTCCTGACACTGCACACTCATGGCAGTGGTTTACACACGAGGACAATTACCTATTTTCCATTTGATACCTAGAATTTCTACTGTATTATTCGCAGAATTCAGCAATTTTGTGCAACCAAAATTATCTTTCATATAGAATCTAATTCTTTCCTGTGACCTCTTAACTCTCTCACATTGTTATCTCACTAAAACATCCCTTGTGTGTTTCTGTGAATGCTGTAAACATGGCATTCACTTGTGAGAAGAGCCCACCAATAAAACTAACTTCGTCACTTTTATTTAATTTTAAACCCTGTATGCTTGCAAAAAAAAAAAAAAAGGTAACAGGATTCATCATTTAGGATGTCGTGGGTTAGTGTGTGTGAATAAAAAACAGTAAAGGCCCCAGGACTGTGCTTTGAGGTACTGAGCTTTTACCTCACTAATGATGAATTGTGCTCTGCTTCCTACTACTCTCTGAAAATCCATTTACCTTCCCCGTTATGCCTATGACCCTCATTTTGTGTGCAATCTCATGATAGCAATTGTCAAACGAAAAATCCGTGTATATCTCATCTGCGTTTTGCTGTTCTTCCGACGTCTCTGTAATTCTGTCATCGTGGTTTACCAGTTGTGAAGAGCATAATCTCCCAGTGCTGGTTTGGACTGTGCAGAGTGTACTGTGCCATGAAGTTCGTAATTTGACATCACATCACTCACTCGAAGATTTTATGTCAGAAGTTAAGGCTACTGGTCTGTGATTTTTGGAAAGTGCTCTGCTACCTCCCTTATGCAAAGAACCTGTGTCTGCACTCTTTAAGGTCCCTGGTATTTCACCTGGATTTAAGCTCTTCCTCCAAAGAATATTGAAGGCTCGTGCTAGTGGTAAAAAAGGGAATTACATGAATCTGGTCTAGGTGCTGGGTGAGGACGCATGTTTTCTCTTTCTTTTTTCGAATTTCATGGGGCTTTCAATTAATGGGTTGATGAACATCGACTCATGTGGATCTATAAGAATTTCGTTCATTTCCTGTTCACAGTCAGTACAGAAATCTCTTCGTATTAAGGGTACAATTCAACAGGTAGGTCTTAGTTTGGATTTTGCATCCGTATAGATATATTTGTCCCACTGCCATAACAACATACTGAAGTGAGAGATATGGGAGGAAATGCAGGGGGGCGGTGGACACAATAAGAGAACAATGTATGAATATCCGTGGTCCCAGACTATTCAACTTCTTCCCAGAAGATATCAGGAACACTGCTGGAACAAGTATAGAAGTCTTCAAGAGGTAACTGGACAAATATCTTCACCAGGTGCCAGATCAACCAGGCTGTGATGGTTATGTGGGGCAGCGGGCCACCAGCAGCAGACTGGTTGACCAGGCAAACACCAGACTAGCCTGGCCCAGTACTCGCCCCACTTCGCTTCCTCATTTTTACATGTAACACAGACAGAGACAAATCACAGCACCGTACCAACCTCTACAGATGATAAGCGAATGTGTACGAGAGTAAAGTCCGTCGAAACCACAGTGAACCTTGAAGCTAATTTCAGCTACGTCTTCCAGTGGGCCAACGACAGTAATATAATGTCCAACTTGGACAAAATTCAGTTAATGCACTATGGAAAAACTGAGGATTTAAAGAATGAAAGAGATCAAAACAAGGCTGAATAAGTCAACAGAGCAGAAGGTCAGTGTGAGAAATGTGGGAGAGATAATGACGAAGGAAGGCACGTGCAAAGATCATGACATTTGACTATTGCAACCTTTACCTTTGATGAGTTTCGAGAGTCTCTCTACTCTCGGAGCCAGGTCATGGGTCAGGCTCGTCTGGTGCTTGACTGGTCAACCAGGCTGTTGCTGCTGGAGGCTCGCTGCCCCACATATCCATCACAGCCTGGTTGATCTGGCACTTGGTGAAGATACTTGTCCAGTCTCCTCCTGAAGGCTTCTACTCTTGTACCAGCCGTGTTTCTGATAACTTCTGGACCTTAAGGAAAATGAAACCTGAGAATATTCAAAACAAGAGATGACAAGCCAGTGATGATTTTCTTCAAGTCACTTGTTCTCTCTAGGTTGGAATATCACTAAACTATCGGCTCACTTCAAGGCAGAAAAAATTGCAGAGCCTTCACTGCTAGAATAAATTCAGCCAAATATCTGAACTACTGGGAATGCCTGAAGTCCACTGAACAGTACTCCTTGGAATGTAGGAGTTGGCGATACATCATAATTTATAATGTATTTTCGGTTTTCAAATCATAATTTATACCTGGAGAAATCTAGAAGAATTAGTTATAAATCTGCACAGAACTCATCCACATGAGAGCAAGAGCTTGTCAAACAGTGCAAAATACCTCCACTGAAAAGAAGAGATGCACTGAATACACTAAGGGAGAATTAAATAAATGTAAGGGGACCAGGAATGCTTAAAACGCACCCATCGTATATATATTGAATTACTAACAAATCCCTAGCTGTTGTCAAGAGGGAATTTGGTTAGTTCCTGATCAGCCAGGCTGTGATGCATACACTGGATTGCGTGTGGCTGTCACTTGGTATAGGACCAATCACCAGACATCACAGGCTGGCAGTAGGCAGGGCCATGAGAGTGGACCTAGCAGCGACTAGAGAAGAAGCGGGGCTAGGAGCTGTGAATCGACCCCTGGAACCACAAATAGGTGAGTACACCCGAAACCAACCATTTTGGCAGGTGTAAAAAAGTGTCCAAGACACTAACCCCAGGCAACACTAACACTGGATCATAAACCAGGCTTCCATAACGGCTCTCAACACGCATTCCAGCGTCACAACCCGTCAGTACCCCCGCCACTACACTCGCAGAAAACGGAGTGCGGTTCCAGGGAAGTTTTTAACTGATGGTTCCAGGGAACGTTGCCAATTCGTAAATGAGACTTCTCTTATTCCCCCGGGATCCGAAGGTGAGACTTCTCTTATTCCCCCCGGGATCCAAAGGTGAGACTTCTCTTATTCCCCTCGGGATCCGAAGGTGAGACTTCTCTTATTCCCCCCGGGATCCGAAGGTGAGACTTCTCTTATTTCCCCCGGGATCCGAAGGTTATCCGAAGACAATTCCGAGGTGGGTTACCGCCCCCCCCCGCGATCCGGTCCCAGACTAGACCCCCACCCGGGAGGCTTGAGGAACCTATCAGCTTCTCTCTTGGGGTCTGTTGGAAATCTTCCCTACTAATACCTTTACCTTTGATATACCTTTGAAGAGTTTCGAGAGTTTATCTAAACAGTAATTTCATACGAGTAACTACAATATTTAAAGTAATGAAGTTTCTAGGTAAAAATAATAAAGTAATAAATACACAAATAACGACGACGTTTCGGTCCGATTTGGACCATTTATCTGGTGCAAGTCGGACCGAAACGTCGCCGTAAGTTTCTCTCTCCTATCACCTGGAGTTTACCTGGAGAGGGTTCCGGAGGTCAACGCCCCCGCGGCCCAGTCTGTGACCAGGCCTATGTCCGGGTTATTTGTGTAATGTCACAGTACCGTGACAAAAAGTCACAGTACTGTGACTTATTGTCCTTTAAAGTGACAAATTTTCTATCTATAAAATATTTAAAGCGACAATCTTCAAGGTTAGACAATATCCTCCTTAAGACAGTGACAAATGACTTAGTGCAGGCGACGTGTGTAACTGGGGGGAGGGGGGAGGGGGAGGGGGGGGTGAGACAAATTCGTGAAGAAAATTATGGATAATTAAGAAACGTAGAATTTCGCCTTTAAAGCAAAATTATATAATCACCTCAGTTTCCAAGAGGTAATGACACTTGTTGTTGTGGTGTAGTGGCACTCAAAGTGGTGTTTGACTGGCCCTCGGGGGCGGTGACCCCTCCCTGCACCGTCCTTCAGGTATCCTTCACACAGACCCTCTTCAGGTGGTGAAAAATATACCAATGAAGAGGTATTCGATAAGTGTAAAGGGACCAAGACTTTTCATTATCCTCCCTTCATGCCTTACCTTTGCCTTTGGCCCCTGGAACAAGTGTAGATGTTTTTAAAAAAGGGAAACTGGATCTGTACATACGTGATGTGTGAGATCAATCAGGCTGTGATGTAGGTCGGGTGGCCGCTAACAGCAACAGCCTGGTCGATCAACAGGAAGGTCCAAAACTGGACCTTCCTATTGATCGGAACATATTCCTTACGTTCAATGAGATGATCCTCCTATCTGTTGTGTCCAGTGCTCAGTTTGAGTTATTTTTCGACTGTGCACTAAAACTCTTTTATTAATTATCTACTTGTCTTGTACCGAGGCCCATATATATTCAAACAGGCCCGTATATATCCCAGCAACAACAGCCTGGCTGACCAGGCAAGCACCAGATGAACCTGGCCCATGGCGGGCTCAGAGTAGAGAAGCTCTCGAAACTCTTCAAAGGTATATCAAAGGTATCTATACTAATGGTAATGTTTGAAGTACATTCAACTGTATTCCTTAGAAAGTAGGCGAGAAAGGTACATTATTTTCTACACCTGGGAAATTCTGAAGTGACTGGTGCCAAACCTGCACATCGAAATTACTCCATATAAGCACAAGACACTTGTCAGACATTGCAGAGTATCTCCAATTAAAGGCAGGCGTGACACGAGTCAAGTAAGAACTCGATAAGTGTCAGAGGTCCCCGACTCTTCAACTCCCTCCCTCCATGCATAAAGGGAATAACTAATAAACAAATTTCTGGCTGTTTTCAAAAGGGAACTTGACAAGTTCCTCACATCAGTTATTGACCAGCGAGGCTGTGGTTCGAACGCTGGACTGTGCGCGGCCAGCAGTAATAGCCTGGTTAATCAGACCTTGATCCACTAGGACGCCTACTCGTGCCTGATTAAGACACATGTGCAACAATGTCTTATTCATCAATTTCTCGGTATTTTATACCGTTTTCAACATGATTGTTGGTCTGTCTCCTGAGAAAACATCTGCCACCGAGATTCACATCCTGGTGAAGCATATATCCCTTTGTATATATGTTGGTAGAATTACCGACAATATGTGAAGTAAAAGGACACAAGTGCAACTAATGTGACATTTTATTGTGGCAATGTTTCCCTCTCCGGGCTTGACAAAACTCCTGGAGAGCGAAACGTTGCCACAAAAAAATGCCATATAAGTTGCACTTGTGTCCTTTTACTTTGCGTATATCCCTTTTGATGAGTTTCCAGAGTTTTTCTACTACTAGAGCCAAGTTCCTCTGGTCTTTGCCTGGTCAACCAGGCTGTTACTGTTGGTGTCCCGCAGCCCCATATATCTTTGATCTTTCTTTTAGGAACATTGATCTTTGATTCTACCTGGTACATGGGGGTTATTCGGGGATCAAGCCCCGCGGTCCGGTTTACGACCAGGCCTCCCGGTGGATCAGGGCCTGATCAACCAAGCTATTACTGCTGGCCGCACGTAGTCCAACGTATGAACCACAGTCCGGCTGATCCGGCACGGACTTTAAAGTATCTGTCCAGCTCCCTTTTGAAGACAGCCAGGGACCTATTAGTAATTCCCCAGGATTCAAACCCCACCCGTTCCGCGGTTTGTTCGCAATCCCATTACTACGATTTAGAGAACATAAATCTTTTTCTTTGACAGATCCTATGTTTCTGTAGACAGCTTCACCTCGTGCTGGTGCAGCTGAGACGTACTCAGCAGGACTGTCTCCCAAGCTATGTCTGATATCTGTCCCAGTCAATTATCTGATTGTTGAAGTTAAATATACTGGACATCTCTTCACGCTGGTTATATTACAGGTTTTTTACATGTATTCATGCTTTCTATACCTTAGTAAGGTTGTGGGTAGAATATTACTGCATCTGATGCCTTAGTAAGGAGTGGTAGTAATATACTGCACTGAGGTAGAGTGATGGTAAAGTGGTGAGGAGGGAATAAAGCGAGGTGAGAGCCGAAGAACGTTTCGGGGGTCAAAGCCCCCAAGGCATGGTCTGGGACCTCTGGTCCTAGACAGGCCTCCTGATTTTCAGACCAGGCCTTTGGTCAGACCAGATTTCTTAGCCCCAGACCAGACCTCCAGGTCCCAGACCAGGCCTTCTGGTCCCAAACTGGACCTCCTGGTCTCAGACCACACCTCCTGGTCACAGACCAGGCCTCCTGGTCGTACAAAGAGCGTAAGAAATTCAGGGAGGCAGAGAGAGGAAACTTAAAAAGGGGTGTTAAGTAGGAAGGGGGATGTAGTTAGGGAATGTAAAGCAAGACAGCGTAAAGTAGAAGGGGCGTAGAGAGAAGGCATAAAGTAGGAAGTGCAGCACAGAGACGGGAGACGTAGAGAGTAAGGAGGAAAAAGTAGAGAGAATTACAGTACACAAATTAGGAACGGTAGTGCAAAGTAAGAAAAAGGATATAAAGTAGCCAGCTTGTGGTTCGTACGGTGGACTGCTTGCGATCAACAGTAACAAGCTGGTTGATCATGCCTTGATACACCAGTAGGTCTGGTCTGGGACCGGGCAGCGGGGGCGTTGATCCCCTGAAACCCTCTTCAGGTATCCTTCAGGGAGGAGGGTGTAAAGCAAGCAGGAGAATATAAAGCAGAAAGGGGGTGTGAAGTAGGAAGGGTGATTTATGAATCAAGGGTAGCACTGAGGTAAAGGAGGAGGTTAAGAATCAAGGGTAGCACTGAGGTAGAGGAGGAGGTTAAGAATCAAGGGTAGTACTGAGGTAGAGGAGGAGGTTAAGAATCAAGGGTAGACTGAGGTAGAGGAGGAGTTAAGAATCAAGGGTAGCACTGAGGTAGAGGAGGAAGTTAAAGAATCAAGGGTGCACTGAGGTAGAGGAGGAGGTTAAGAATCAAGGGTAGTACTGAGGTAGAGGAGGAGGTTAAGAATCAAGGGTAGCACTGAGGTAGAGGAGGAAGTTAAGAATCAAGGGTAGCACTGAGGTAGAGGAGGAGGTTAAGAATCAAGGGTAGCACTGAGGTAGGGAGGAGGAGGTTAAGAATCAAAGGTAGCACTGAGGTAGAGGAGGAGGTTAAGAATCAAGGGTAGCACTGAGGTAGAGGAGGAGGTTAAGAATCAAGGTTAGCACTGAGGTAGACGAGGAGGTTAAGAATCAAGGTTAGCACTGAGGTAGAGGAGGAGGAGGTTAAGAATCAAGGGTAGCACTGAGGTAGAGGAGGAGGTTAAGAATCAAGGGTAGCACTGAGGTAGAGGAGGAGGAGGTTAAGAATCAAGGGTAGCACTGAGGTAGAGGAGGAGGTTAAGAATCAAGGGTAGCACTGAGGTAGACGAGGAGGTTAAGAATCAAGGGTAGCACTGAGGTAGAGGAGGAGGTTAAAAATCAAGGGTAGCACTGAGGTAGAGAAGGAGGTTAAGAATCAAGGGTAGCACTGGGTAGAGGAGGAGGTTAAGAATAAAGGGGTAGCACTGAGGTAGAGGAGGAGGTTAAGAATCAAGGGTAGCACTGAGGTAGAGGAGGAGGTTAAGAATCAAGGGTAGCACTGAGGTAGAGAAGGAGGTTAAGAATCAAGGGTAGCACTGAGGTAGAGGAGGAGGTTAAGAATCAAGGGTAGCACTGAGGTAGCGGGGGAAGGTTAAGAATCAAGGGTAGCACTGAGGTAGACGAGGAGGTTAAGAATCAAGGGTAGCACTGAGGTAGAGGAGGAGGTTAAGAATCAAGGGTAGCACTGAGGTAGACGAGGAGGTTAAGAATCAAGGGTAGCACTGAGGTAGAGGAGGAGGTTAAGAATCAAGGGTAGCACTGAGGTAGAGGAGGAGGAGGTTAAGAATCAAGGGTAGCACTGAGGTAGAGGAGGAGGTTAAGAATCAAGGGTAGCACTGAGGTAGAGGAGGAGGTTAAGAATCAAGGGTAGCACTGAGGTAGCGGAGGAGGTTAAGAATCAAGGGTAGCACTGAGGTAGACGAGGAGGTTAAGAATCAAGGGTAGCACTGAGGTAGACGAGGAGGTTAAGAATCAAGGGTAGCACTGAGGTAGACGAGGAGGTTAAGAATCAAGGGTAGCACTGAGGTAGAGGAGGAGGTTAAGAATCAAGGGTAGCACTGAGGTAGACGAGGAGGTTAAGAATCAAGGGTAGCAATGAGGTAGAGGAGGAGTTAAGAATCAAGAGTAGCACTGAGGTAGACGAGGAGGTTAAGAATCAAGGGTAGCACTGAGGTAGAGGAGGAGGTTAAGAGTCAAGGGTAGCACTGAGGTAGGAGGAGGGGGGGAGGAGGAGGTTAAGAATCAAGAGTAGCACTGAGGTAGAGGAGGAGGTTAAGAAACAAGGGTAGCACTGAGGTAGACGAGGAGGTTAAGAATCAAGGGTAGCACTGAGGTAGAGGAGGAGGTTAAAAATCAAGGGCAGCACTGAGGTAGAACAGTAGTAGGAGTTAAGAATCAAGGGTAGCACTGAGGCAGAACAGTAGTAGAAGGTTAAGAATCAAAAAAAAAACGGGTAGCACTGAGGCAGAACAGTAGTAGGAGGTTAAGAATCAAGGGTAGCACTGAGGCAGAACAGGAGTAGAAGGTTAAGAATCAAGGGTAGCACTGAGGCAGAACAGTAGTAGGAGGTTAAGAATCAAGGGTAACACTGAGGCAGAATAGTAGTAGGAGGTTAAGAATCAAGGGTAGCACTGAGGCAGAACAGTAGTAGGTTAAAAATCAAGGGTAGCACTGAAGCAGAACAGGAGTAGGATGTTAAGAATCAAGGGTAACACTGAGGCAGAACAGTAGTAGAAGGTTAAGAATCAAGGGAGTAGTAATGTCTGAGGATCTTACTTTCAAGGATCACAACAGTGCCACGATCACAAGTGCAAAGAAAATGATAGGATGGATAATGAGAACGTTCAAAACGAGAGATGCCAAACCAATGGTGATCCTTTTCAAATCACTTGTTTTCTCTAGGCTGGAATACTGCTGTACATTAACATCTCCATTCAAAGCAGGTGAAATTGCAGATCTAGAGAATGTACAGAGATCCTTTACTGCACGTATAAGTTCTGTCAAGCACCTTAACTACTGGGAACGCTTGGAAGCACTTGACTTGTACTCGTTGGAACGCAGGAGGGAGAGATATATCATAATTACACTTGGAAAATCTTGGAAGGAATGGTCCCAAATCTGCACACAGAAATCACTCCCTACGAAAGTAAAAGACTGGGCAGGCGATGCAAAATGCCCCCAATTAAAAGTAGGGGCGCCATTGGTACACTAAGGGAAAACACCATAAGTGTCCGGGGCCCAAGACTGTTCAACAGCCTCCCATCAAGCGTTAGGGGAATTGCCAATAAACCCCTGGCTGCCTTCAAGAGAGAGCTGGACAGATACCTAAAGTCAGTGTCGGATCAGCCGGGCTGTGGCTCGTACGTTGGACTGCATGCGGCCAGCAGTAACAGCCTAGTTGATCAGGCCCTGATCCATCGGGAGGCCTGGTCATGGACCGAGCCGCGGGGGCGTTGATCCTCGGAATAACCTCCAGGTAACCTCCAGGTAAGGGTAGCACTGAGGCAGAACAGTAGTAGGAGGCTAAGAATCAAGGGCAGCACTGAGGCAGAACAGTAGTAGGAGGTTAAGAATCAAGGGTAGCACTGAGGCAGAACAGTAGCAGAAGGTTAAGAATCAAGGGCAGCACTGAGGCAGAACAGTAGTAGGAGGTTAAGAATCAAGGGTAGTACTGAGGCAGAACAGTAGTAGGAGGCTAAGAATCAAGGGCAGCACTGAGGCAGAACAGTAGTAGGAGGTTAAGAATCAAGGGTAGCACTGAGGCAGAACAGTAGTAGAAGGTTAAGAATCAAGGGCAGCACTGAGGCAGAACAGTAGTAGGAGGTTAAGAATCAAGGGTAACACTGAGGCAGAACAGTAGTAGGAGGTTAAGAATCAAGGGTAGCACTGAGGCAGAACAGTAGTAGAAGGTTAAGAATCAAGGGCAGCACTGAGGCAGAACAGTAGTAGAAGGTTAAGAATCAAGGGTAACACTGAGGCAGAACAGTAGAAGGAGGTTAAGAATCAAGGGTAGCACTGAGGCAGAACAGTAGTAGGAGGTTAAGAATCAAGGGTAGCACTGAGGCAGAACAGTAGCAGAAGGTTAAGAATCAAGGGTAGCACTGAGGCAGAACAGTAGTAGAAGGTTAAGAATCAAGGGTAGCACTGAGGCGAACAGTAGTAGGAGGTTAAGAATCAAGGGTAGCACTTAGGCAGAACAGTAGTAGGTTAAGAATCAAGGGTAGCCCCTGAGGCAGAACAGTAGTAGAAGGTTAAGAATCAAGGGCAGCACTGAGGCAGAACAGTAGTAGGAGGTTAAGAATCAAGGGTAGCACTGAGGCAGAACAGTAGTAGAAGGTTTAGAATCAAGGGTAGCACTGAGGCAGAACAGTAGTAGAAGGTTAAGAATCAAGGGTAACACTGAGGCAGAACAGTAGAAGGAGGTTAAGAATCAAGGGTAGCACTGAGGCAGAACAGTAGCAGAAGGTTAAGAATCAAGGGTAGCACTGAGGCAGAACAGTAGTAGAAGGTTAAGAATCAAGGGTAGCACTGAGGCAGAACAGTAGTAGGAGGTTAAGAATCAAGGGCAGCACTGAGGCAGAACAGTAGTAGGAGGTTAAGAATCAAGGGTAGCACTGAGGCAGAACAGTAGTAGATGGTTAAGAATCAAGGGTAACACTGAGGCAGAACAGTAGAAGGAGGTTAAGAATCAAAGGTAGCACTGAGGCAGAACAGTAGTAGGAGGTTAAGAATCAAGGGTAACACTGAGGCAGAACAGCAGTAGGAGGTTAAGAATCAAGGGTAACACTGAGGCAGAACAGTAGAGAGAGGTTAAGAATCAAGGGTAACACTGAGGCAGAACAGTAGTAGGAGGTTAAGAATCAAGGGTAGCACTGAGGCAGAACAGTAGCAGAAGGTTAAGAATCAAGGGTAACACTGAGGCAGAACAGTAGTAGATGGTTAAGAATCAAGGGTAACACTGAGGCAGAACAGTAGAAGGAGGTTAAGAATCAAGGGTAACACTGAGGGAGCCACCAACAACAGTGGAATACAGTCACTAAGAAACACAAGATACCAGCACCATTCATAAACAAGGTGGAGAGCAATTCAATAAGAGGAGCCGTGCGTCTGCCTCCTACAAACTAAACTCATTATCAAGCCACAATAGACGATAAATTAAGGCTCATTCAAAGCCATAATAACAATAATTTAATATTAATAATGGACCCCCCAAAACGTGGACTGCGATGTTTTTTTGCAATCATTTATAAAGAAACTTCAAAGGTCTTTATTCGTAGTCGAAGAGGATAATAATTAAACGCCAAACAGTAGTGATTAAGAACAACAGGAGAAAATACTCTTGTGTATATACCGTTATAAATCATCTCTAAAATTATTCAACGAATGTCAGGGTATAAATTATATTAGCTGGAGAGTAGAACTTCAGAAATATGTTATTCTCCTCTTGGAAATCGTAGGATTAACAGAAGTATCAAAGCAGTAAGAAAAGATCTTAGTTTACATCCTTCTTTCCAAGTGAAGGTTGTTTTGTACATGTTCAAGTTTATTCCAACATGATACGATCTTGATACAGTAATGGGCGACACCGGAGTACATGTTGAAAGCCCATGATTAAATAGGTACCTGAGTGTTAGTCGACTGGTGTGGGTGGTATCACGGGGACAAAACTTACCTAGTTTGCCCGAAATGCTCCGCATAACAAGGGACTTTCTATATAGTTTGTCACTGATGTCAACTAGTCATGTGTACGTTGTACATGTACTTGTAGAAATAAAGATTATGGTCATGAGGAGCATTTTGGGCAGCAACTGTGATGTTTGAGATTTGTCTCTTTCACACATCGTCACTCCCCCACAAACATCTTGGAACTGATGCACTGATCAATTTTTTAAAGAAGAAATTGGTCATGATCTGAGAAAGAATGGAACAATGAATAGGCAATGGTGACACCCACGATGCCTTGTACCTCCTCTAAAATGCCAGGGAGGAAAATCTAGTGAAGTTATACTCTCCAGATATTACCGAGAACTACTGTAAGTCGCCAAAAAAACTGAGAATCTCCATTCCTTGTTTACGTTCGTCAACTTGGCAGACTTTCAAGTCACTCTTGTATAAACTTTAATATCCAGTCTTACCTTTGGTCTAACTCATTCGTTGTATTTCCTTTAAATTTACGTTGTTAAGCGTTAAGAATGGTGGTGGGGTAAGTAGGTATGATCCGAAGGGATGGATAGCTCCAATTCCTTGGATCAAGAGTCCTTAATAAGTACCAAGGCACCCTATGATTTTAGTCAGCTTTACAAAGTCAAACTTGCAATTTACTGTAACTGCTAGAGGGTCCTCAAAGTGTACTTCCTGGATATGAACACGAGCAACAAACATCACAGATGTAAAATCCTGGAAGTCCTTAAGTTACTCTGGGCGAACGAGCTTATAAGGATCGTAGATAAATGGTTACGAACCAAATGATAATTAACCTACACGTTCGCACACATTGGCTTCCTCAGTCCTTATACAAAGAAGATGGTTGAAGCTCAGAAGGAGTTTGAGGTAATCAGTCCCTCAGCCTGGAGTCGAGGTAATCAGTCCCTCAGCCTGGAGTCGAGGTAATCAGTCCCTCAGCCTGGAGTCGAGGTAATCAGTCCATCAAACTTAAAAAGACTGATGGACTGATTACATGTGGATCCTGTTTCCACGGTTGTTTCAGCACTAACCCATCCTATTTCCAGCACCATATAACAAACTTGATGAGTTCCCAGAGCCCGGCCATGGGTCAGGCTCGTTTGGTGCTTGCCTTATCAACCAGGCTGTTGCTGCTGGTGCCCCGCTGACCCACCACAGCCTGGTTGATTTGCCACCCCCACTTCAACTTCTTGTCAATACTAACTCAGCTCTCACAACCGCTACACCCTATTTTTTAACATCAATTTACCCTGTTTTTAACACCAATTCACCTTATATCAGCACCAACTTATCTAATTTTTTACAATTAACCCCATTTCTAATTAGATATTTTTGTCGGTAATACACAGCATCATTTGTTACCAACTTCTCTGACCAAGAATCTGTCTAATTACCTCTGGAATTTCCAATCAGGGCGTACAAAGGTAGGTATTATGGGCAGGTCAGAGCTGGTGGAGAGGCAGAGGAGTATACTTTGGCGTAACCAGCGTAAGGCTCAGGCTTGTTACGCAGCTGGGTGTACTCTTCTGACGCAGGTAGAGGCACTGCTGAAGGTTACCTGAAGATAAGTGTCTGGGTCACCACCGCTGCGGGCCGGTCCCAGACGAAGCCTCCTAGTTGATGGCCTGATCACATTAGGCTGTTGGTGCTAGCATATTCTATATTATATGTCGGTACATCCAATCGCTATCCCAGTCACCAACCTGCACTAACTCATCCAGATGTACTGACACTTCAGGCACAGTTTCAAGAGAAGGTATGACAAAGCCCCGGTGTCAAAAAAACAGCAATTCCTTTCATGATTCAGGAATCGTCGGTCTCCCTGGCCTGGTCCTAAATCAAGTCTCTTGGGTAACAGTCAGTCAAGGTGTTGGTGGTCATGGCACGTAGTCTGATGTACACTGTATGAGTACAATACAAGGCCATAAATATGGGTAGCGGATTAATGCATATCCATGAACTAGACGTATGTCGGGAGCTGCGTTAACCGAGAAACGGTAATCCACCGTATTGCATAACCCAGCCCCTCCAAAACCAAACACAGGCGAAAAAAGATTCAATACAGTGAGGAATAGCGGTATATGGCAAGTTATACTGATGAATAAAAGTGGTAAGTTGTAGGATATTTGGCTCAAAATTCAGAGTTTCTCTAAGAAAAAACAACTTTGTAGCTACCTAGAATAATCTCTTGTTATCTCCGAGGGACCAATATCATAAAACACACCAGCACATCAAGTTTGAAGCCAGTCTAAACATGAAACCTCTCACAGGTATGTCACAGGTAAGAGTCTAAGACTTTTCAACAGCCTTCATGTATAAGAAAAATTTGGGAGGGAAACAAAAGTATTCAGTGAAGAGCCCAACAGTTTCTGATCAGCCAGGCTGTGGTGTTTATGCCGGAGCATGGGTTGCTAGCACCAACAACCTGAGGAGGCACTAGCGTGAAAGCCGCGGGAGAGATTATCACCCGATCAAGACACGAAGTAGACAGAACTAACCCAGTTAACCTACAGTCAATCCCATTAATCAAACAATTTACACAGTCAGTCCCATTAATGGAACCATTTATACAGTTAATCCCATTAATCGAACCATTTACACAGTCAATCCCATTAATCGACCCATTTACACAGTCAATCCCATTAATCTAACCATTTATAGTCAATCCTATTAATCAAACAATTTACACAGTCAATCCCAATAACTGAATCATTTATACAGTTAATCCCATTAATCGAACCATTTATACAGTCAATCCCATTAATCGAACCATTTATACAGTCAATCCCATTAATCGAACCATTTATACAGTCAATCCCATTAATGGAAACATTTATACAGTCAATCCCATTAATCGAAACATTTATACAGTCAATCCCAATAATGGAGCAATTTATACAGTGAATCCCATTAATCGAACCATTTATGCAGTCAATCCCATTAATCGAACCATTTATACAGTCAATCCCATTAATGGAAACATTTATACAGTCAATCCCATTAATCGAACCATTTATACAGTCAATCCCATTAATCGAACCATTTATACAGTCAATCCCATTAATCGAACCATTTATGCAGTCAATCCCATTAATCGAACCATTTATACAGTCAATCCCATTAATGGAACCTTTTATGCAGTCAATCCCATTAATCGAACCATTTATACAGTCAATCCCATTAATCGAACCATTTATACAGTCAATCCCGGAAGAAACAGAGCCAGTCATTAACGAACATCGGTACAGTGCCGAAACAACTCGTTGCCAGTGGCATACCCGTGACCAGTCACGAGAGTTGTTCCAGCCTCAGATCTCCTTGCTGCATTCTGATCAACCAGGCTGTTGCTGCTCAATTTGATTATGCACGAAAGTCATTCAGGGGGCTGTTACCCCGAGACTTCAGGACTCCCCTTACCTAAATAGTCAACCGGGAGTCCTGGAGCTGGTGAAGTGCTCTTGATCCAATGGACTGGAGCTACTCTCTGCTTCCTTGGATCAAAGGTGATTACCATTCACTCTTCAGCAGCAGTATTACTCTTATGGGATTAACACTAACCCATAATAATAATAGTAATAATAACAATAATAATAGTAATAATAATAATAATAATAATAATAATAATAATAATAATAATAATAATAATAATAATAATAATAATAATAATAATAATAATAGTAATAATAACAATAATAATAGTAATAATAATAATAATAATAATAATAATAATAATAATAATAATAGTAATAATAACAATAATAATAGTAATAATAATAATAATAATAATAATAATAATAATAATAATAATAGTAATAATAACAATAATAATAATAACAATAATAATAATAATAGTAATAACAATAATAATAGTAGTAATAATAATAATAATAATAATAATAATAATAGTAATAATAACAATAATAGTAATAACAATAATAATAATAATAATAGTAATAATAACAATAATAATAGTAGTAATAATAATAATAATAATAATAATAATAATAATAATAATAATAATAGTAATAATAACAATAATAGCAGTAGTAGTAGTAATAATAATAATAATAATAATAATAATAATAATAATAATTATAATAATAATAATAATAATGTGCACATCGGTGGGTGCACAAAACCAAAACAAAAGAACTACAGACGAGACAAACAACTGTTGAAAATCAATAATATATATAATTCCTAACAGGGCCCCAAAAAAGCGAACTCCAAATACAGAATTTTCAAAGCATTAAATATACCACATATAAAAAAAAGATCCATTTTATTGCATATCAAGACAAACTAACACAATTAAATTATATAATCGAAAACTCAATTGTTTTCAGAAGTATTACGAAGAAAACGTTAATATTTTCTTGCTCAAAAAAATACCACCAGTAAATATTAAAAGTTTTAAAAGTTCAATTTGAAGTAATAAGAAAAACAACGTGGTAGGGAAGATTTTTTTTTTTAAGTTCACGTCAAGTTTCATTTTGGCAGGATGAATATATAGGGCAAAAATTGTGATAAATTATTCAGATGAGAGAGAGAGAGAGAGAGAGAGAGAGAGAGAGAGAGAGAGAGAGAGAGAGAGAGAGAGAGAGAGAGGGGAAGAGAGAGAGAGAGAGAGAGAGAGAGAGAGAGAGAGAGAGAGAAAGTGAAGGGGAGGATGGATTAAAACCACCATTTATGAGCTAGTTCCTAGGACCACTAGAGCACCTCCCAACATTCAACATTGTCTCTTCACGTATTCACCCAAGCTCTCCAAACTGACTGATTACCTGGAGAGAGAGAGTTATGGGGGTCAACGCCCCCGCGGCCCGGTCCATGACAAGGCCTCATGACTGACTTAATTTCCTCCACATTTAACTACTGATTCTCGTGATAGCGCCCGATACTGACCTAAGGAAAAAGGACCAACACCCCCCATCCCAACATGGATTCACAACAGGAAGGTCGTGCCTGTTATACATATTACGTTATTAAGACAATTCTTGAGGCTCTGGAAGAAAACCAAAACAGTTTACATGATGTGATATACCTATGAAATATGCTTAATAAATTTTTATTATTATTATCACACTGGCCGATTCCCACCAAGGCAGGGTGGCCCGAAAAAGAAAAACTTTCACCATCATTCACTCCATCACTGTCTTGCCAGAAGGGTGCTTTACACTACAGTTTTTAAACTGCAACATTAACACCCCTCCTTTAATAAATATACCTACTAATATACCTCATCCTCAGAGAAGACAATAAACGTACCTCGGGGAAAACTCAAGGTTCTCCCCGGAGTTGTTTGAATATATATATTAATAAGCCCATTAACTCATTTCATAGGCTAATAAGGAAAGTTGATCCCATGGAGTCTAGGGATCCTATGGAGGCTAGGGATCCTATGGAGGCTAGGGATCCCACGGAGAATAGGGATCCCATTGTGGCTAGGGACCCCATGGAGTCTAGGGATCCCGTGGAGTCTAGGGATCCCATGGAATCTCGGGATCCCATGGAGACTAGGGATCTCATGGAGGCTAGGGATCCCATGGAGGCTAGATATTCCATGGAGACTAGGGATCCCATGGAGACTAGGGATCCCTCACAGGATAGAGATCTTGGGAGGATGGAGGCCTAAGGATTAAGGTGATCCCGGGGAGGATAGGGATCCTAGGAAGGATGATGACTATCAAGGAACGAGAAGGCAGGAGGAGGGGGAGGAGGAGGATGAGAGGGAAGAGGAGGAGGGGAGGAATGAGAGGGGAAGGAGGAGGGGGAGCATGAGGTACATGGCTGCCAACACTACCTCAGTCACCCTTCGCCAGTGTCTCACACAAACATCATTCACCACCCACCATCTCTAGACAGTTCAATCTCGACTCCCAAAATATTCACAATTTACAGAAAACGTAAACCCTGCACACCCAAGATGCAGCCGGGGAGAGGAGGGGCAGGAGTTCTTAGGATGGAATAAAATTCACGTGATGAGAATGTTGTTAGTGTGTAGAAGAGACAGGCAGACACTGGCGCTACACCGAAAATAAGTTGACAGCCTCACACCACTCCCTCACAGCATCCCCCCTCCCCTCTGTATAAATCTCCTCGCCCCCCCCCCTCTGCTCTCCCCCTTCCCTCATTCGAACCTTGAGAGCGTTCTACTCACACTCAAAGGGTTCCCAGTAGTTCAGATGCTTGAGTGTACACGAGCAGTGAAAGTTCTTTGTATGTTTTCCATCTCATCAGTCTCACGTCTCTTGAAGGAGCCCGTCAGAATACAGCAGTATTCTAGCTTGGAGGTACTTGTGCCTCCTCCCATGGGAGACGTAGGTCTCACGACACTCCCTAGACAGGGAGCCAAGGCCTGGCCACCATCTGGAAAAGACCCGGGCCGGGAGAGCACCGGTGAATCAAGAAGATGATAACAAGTGACCTGAGTATCATCTTGTCTTGAAGGTTCTAGTTATCCAGCGCATTATTTTCCTTGTGGTACAATGACAAAAACTGTTGTGATGCTGGAATGTGAGATCTTCTCACATCATTACTACCCATCTCGCACATGAAATTTTTCGCTCTACTGAATGAATTGAGTTTATCCTGGACTCTGTTACAATCTTGATTTCCTCCAAACTTCCACAGCAGAGCAACTGAAACTTGTCCTCGTTAAACATCATACCGTTGTCTGAGGCCCACTTGAAGACTTGATTTCTATCCGCCTGCTACTGTTAACAATTTGTTATCGTCATTTGTTCTCTCCAGGCTGATATACTACTGTATACTAACGGCCTCCTTCAAAGCAGGTGAAATTGCTGTTTCAAAACATACAGGGAACTTTCACTGCCCGTAAACAATCAGTAAAGCATCAGAACTACTGGGAACGCTTGAAGTCTCCTCGACTGTTTTTCTTGGAAAGTAGTCGAGAAAAATGCATCATAATTTGTTCCTGGAAAATCCTGAAGGGAATGGACCCAAACTTACTCACAAAAAACACTCCATTTGGAAACAAGAGACTTAACAGACGGTGCAGAGTACTGCCAATTAAAAAAAAAGTGCAACGAGTCTAAGAGAGAGAACAAGTTGCCAGGGGTTTCTGACTCTTCCTTTCTTTGTGCATATGGGAAACCACCAACAAACCTCTGGCATCTCGGAAGACGGAACTTGGGAAGTTCTTCAAATCAGTTCCTGATCAGCTGGGCTAAGGTTCGTACGTTGTGATGCGTGTAGCTAATAGTAACAGCCTGGTTGATCAGGCCTTGAATCAGCAGGAGCCCTGTTGTGACCAATCCACAGGATGGGGCGTTAACCCCCGGAAGCGTCCTTTAGGAATCATTACCAATTTACTGCTATCATTATGTGATATCTTGAGAGTGGGTCTCCAGTGTCTGCTTGTAACCGCAGTTATCACAAGTGCTTATTACCCAGAGAGCCTGTCTCGGTCAGAGGGTGTGGAAGCCTTTATAAGCCCAGATGAAAGTAATTCAGAGAAGACTTGGTAGGGAGTCTTGGTTGGGCACAGAGCTGGAAGATTTGGTGTTTAGACTTTGACGGGAACAGAGCTAAGGTGCTGTCTGAGATCATGGACCATTTACAAAGTTACAATGTGACTTTGTAAATGGTCCAGTCACGGTATTGTGCCTTTTTGTTCTTCAGTGTTATATATAGCTTTCACTCTTCCAAACATTGATTTGTGTGTACCTAGTTGAGTGGAAACAAGCAGTCCCGAATGGAGTGTAGTGTCTACCTGGCTACCTACCTGGAGAGTGTTCCGTGGGTCAACGCCCCCGCGGTCCGATCCATGACCAGGTCTCCCGGTGGATCAGGAATCAGGCAGAGATTGTAGATGAATGGTTCAGAGAACCGACAAGTCGATAAATTAGACACATGTGCAACACTTAGGTATCTTTAAAAAAGGAAACGTTACGCCATACATATGCTGTATTCTTTTCAAGACTGATGGACTGATTCCATCGACTCAAGGCTCAGGGACTGATTACCTCAAACTCCTCCTGTTCTTCACTATTCTCCTTTGTATGGACTGATGAAGCCACCGTGTGGCTAAACGTTTCCTCTTTAAAGATACCCAAATGCTGCATATGTGTCTAATTTATCAAGGCAGAGATTGTATCCTCGCTGTCTCGATTCACTACTCATTACCTCCCAGTGTTGAGGGTAAGACTGGTCTGACCTCCTCGCCTCTTATCCGACTTGTATTAAAAATCAGTCCTATATACTATTTGATTGCTCGGTTATATGCTACCAGTTATTTTTTTCCTATTGAAAAATTAAAAAAATAATTAGATTATCTTAGGAAAGTTAAATTGAGTATCTTACCCTGCGATATTATACATTCTAAAAACTGGATGAAATATTGGGGAAAATACTCCCATAGTACAAGATGACCTCTGCTGACCCATTTGTGACCGTAATATATTTTTTAAGATATGTGGGGAGAGTAATTAGTGTTTTCCTTGAGAGATTTTTTGGAAGTACTTACAGGACGAAACCGAATATTTAGATTAAAAAAAGTCACCCTGCTGGATTTGGCTCATTTATTGCCCTTATTGATACAGCTGTTGAATTAGCGTGACGTCACCATCACCCAGCCTGGGGTATTGTAGTGAGGGATCATCGCCCTGAGTCACCCATCGTACCGTCTGTCACATGAAGGCGGCCCTCAAAACCTGTTGTATCGAGAGATGTCACCCAAGACAAGATAGACAATCCAAACAATTTTTTCATGAATGAGCCTCAAAACCCTGTCAATGTATGCCAAATTTCTGACATAACCCTAACTCCACTAGACTTTGAGAAAGCCATTGACAACATGCCCATGCACTCAGCCCCAGGCCCAGACTCGTGGAACTCTGTGTTCATTAACAACTGCAAGAAACCCCTCTCACAGGCTCGAAGTATGCTATGGAGAAGGAACATAAAACACATAAGATTCTACAGTCGCTAAAAACAACGGATATACCCCCACTCCATAAAGGTGGCAGCAAAGCAATATGTAACGTAAAAGGACACAATTGCAACTAATGTGACATGTTACTGTGGCAACGTTTCGCTCTCCAGGAGCTTTGTCAAGCCGTTACAAACAATACATGGACACAGAGCGCTATATATAGGCTGTGATGAATGGTTTAAAAAACTGACAAGTTGAAGGTTGAGATACTGATGAAGCCACACAGTGGCTTCATCAGTCCAATACAAAGCAGAAAGGTGTAAGGAGAAGAGGTGTTTGAGGTAATCAGTCCCTCAGCCTGGAATCGATGTATTCAATCCACCAATCTTGTAGAATGTACAGCACAGGGCCGTAGACGTGGTTTTTTAAGCCATTCGTCACATCTGTCAGACACTGCAACATCATGGGATCTTGATACAAAGAATTCTTTAACACTTGTCCAACCATTGGACGAAGACCTACTTACACTAGTGGATGGTTCCACTATGACCCCGCCTCCTCCTGCTTCGCCTCACCTGACTACAGTATAAAAGCCACGTAAATCAGTGAAGGTTCGGTGAATGTATGTACATTCCTCGTCAAGAAACTCAGGACTACAAATTCAGTATTATGCTCTTAGGAAAAACCCGATGATGATGCCTCTTTTGGTCTTAATATCTTGACTGGAATAGAAGTGTGTGAGATTATTTTTATTTGTACGTTTCCGGTAAACATGAAATCTTGGGTTGTTGTCTACTTTGTGAATGAGGACGTCGAGGAAAGGTAGCTTGTCACTGGATAACCAAGTGACCAAGTGACGCTTGAAGGGATGATGTTGGCGAAGTGTTCGGACTCTAGGTGTTCCATGTATAAGTTGGCTAGGACGGCACTGATGGGGGACCCCATTCCCATGCCGTAGGTTTGTTTGTAGAGCTTGTTATTGTAAGAAAAGAGATCTTCAGATCATCAATTCTCCATGCACCAACACCATTCCTAACAAAGTTATAATTCTTTCCAACAGCCAGGTTGCATTGAACGTTCCTAAAGTACTTGCACAAGCTAACACCAGAGTCGCCATCACTTCCAGCACTTCAATAAAGGATCTAACCAGGACAAAATCCAAGTACCATGAACCAGTCAACGCAGGGGTTTACACTATACCCTGTGGAGGCTGCGACAGGATTTATATAGGTGAAACAGCAAGAAACCTCGGAACCCGCCTCATTGAACACATTTATGCATGTAGGAACGATAACTTGAACAACGCCTGTGTACAACACCGAAATTCCACCAATCATCTCATGAAGTTCAGGGACGCCCAATTAGTGCCTTGAATCAACACTAATCGCTGTTTCTAATACAATTAAACAAAACAACGGCAGCTTCACCATCTCTGAAGTCTTATCAAGAATCCTCCTGAAAACAGTAAACCCTGCAATCACATAGTCTCTCCTGTTATACTACACAAGCACATTACAGAGAATGAACATTAAAACAGGCTTTCCTCATTCAGCCTCCAATAGAAATATTTGTCTAACCTATTTTTGTTACCCAAGTAATAGCTTTTATATCCTTTTACTCGTGTGCGAGTTAATTGTTCTACCATATTGTATTACTACTACTACTACAACTAATATCACTACTACTACTACCACTTATATCATTACTACTACTACTACTACCACTAGTATTGCACCTCACTCTAAGCCTATATATACCCTCTGTGTCCATGTATTGTTTGTAATGGCTTGACAAAGCTCCTGGAGAGCGAAACGTTGCCACAATAAAAATGTCACATTAGTTGCACTTGTGTCCTTTTACGTTACGTTATATTGTCGTTAATTCTACCAACATATATACAGCAAAGCAATAGCTAAGAACTACAGACCAATAGTTTTAACGTCCCACATCATAAAAATCTTTGAAAGAGTTCTAAGAAGCAGGATTGCAAACCATCTGGACTCCCAACAATTGTACAATCTATACACAATCCAGGGCAACGTGGGTTCAGAGCAAGTCGCTCCTGCCTCTCGCAACTACTGGACCACTGGAAAACAAACAGAATGCAGATGTACTATACACAGATTTTGCAAAAGCCTTTGTAATAGCGCACAAAATAGCGCTGTTAAAGGGATAACTGGCAAAGTAGGCAGATGGATCTTCAACTTTCTAACCAATCGCACACAAAGAGTAGTGGTCAACAGAGTTAAATCAGATGCTGCCATAGTGAAGAGCTCTGTCCCACAAGGCACATTACTCGCACCTAACCTGTTCCTCATCCTCGTATTAGACATAGAGAGAGATGTAAACCATAACACCGTATCATCCTTTGCAGACGATACTAGGATCTGCATGAGAGTGTCATCCATTGAGGACACTGTTAACCTCCAAGAAGATATAAACCAAGTTTTCCAATGGGCAACAGAGAACAATATGATGTTCAATGAAGACAAATTCCAACTACTCCGTTATGGAAAACTGGAGGAAATAATAACTAGAACTGAGTATACTACAAACTCCAATCACACAATAGAGCGGAAAAGTAATGTGAAGGACCTGGGTGTGGTAATGTCCGAAGACCTCACCTTCAAGGATCACAACAATGCCACTATCACATCTGCTAGGAAACTGATAGGATGGATAATGAGAACATTCAAGACAAGAGATGCCAAGCCAATGATGATCCTTTTTAAATCACCTGTTCTATCTAGGCTGGAATACTGCTGTACATTAACATCTACATTCAAGGCAGGTGAAATTATAGATCTAGAGAATGTACAGAGAACCTTTAATGCACGTATAAGCTCCATCAAACACCTTAACTACTGGGAACGCCTGGAAGCACTTGATTTGTACTCACTGGCGAGCAGGCGAGAGAGATACGTCACAATCTATACCTGGAAGATCTTGGAGGGACTGGTCCCTAATCTGCATACAGAAATCACTCCCTACGAAAGCAGACTTGGCAGGCGATGCAGTATACCCCCAGTGAAAAGTAGGGGCGCCACTGGTACACTAAGAGAAAACACAATATGTGTCTGGGGCCCAAGACTGTTCAACAACCTCCCACCACCCATATGGGGAATTACCAATAGACCCCTGGTTGTCTTCAAGATGGAGCTGGACAGATACCTAAAGTCAGTGCCGAATCAGCCTGGCTGTGGTTCGTATGTTGGACTATGTGCGACCAGCAGTAACAGCCTAGTTGATTAGACTCTGATCCACCATAAGGCCTGGTCATGGACCGGGCCGCGGGGGAGTTGATCCCCGGAATACCCTCCAGGTAAAACTCCCACCTCCTGATGATAGCCCATTACCGGTCACCTGCCAGATGTTACCCACTGGACGTATTCAACCCTTGACCTAGGTCCATTGTGGTGGATGCCTAGTGAATGTCGCCCCACATTCCTTGCCTGAGTCACCCGCTGGCATCCATGGATAGGTGACCAAGTTGCTGAATTACCTATTGTGAGTCTGTGACCTGCAAGGAGACTGCAGTGTAACACAAGGGCGCTATGGCCACTGTCGGCCCCTTGATACTCCTGCCACACTCACCCAATGGAATATAGAGAGCTCTCCTCCGAGGTCAACAGTCTGCCTCAGTCGTACCCATCACGACCCTCGCCCTAGCGTATGGTGCTTGAGGAAATATGAAGACCCATGATTAGGTAGCGGTGGTGGTTGGTACAAACAGCCGGAAAAGGATAAGTTAAGAAATCAATGAGGATAAGATGCAGATTAAAAAAATGGCATGGAAAATCCATAAGTTTAATCCCTTTTATAAGACCTCCCCAGGGAGGGCGAAGACAGGCCCAAGAATTTTACTCTTGTAGCGAAGAGAATGGTTGTAGTTACGTACTCTTGTAGCGAAGAGAATGGTTGTAGTTACGTACTCTTGTAGCGAAGAGAATGGTTGTAGTTACGTACTCTTGTAGCGAAGAGAATGGTTGTAGTTACGTACTCTTGTAGCGAAGAGAATGGTTGTAGTTACGTACTCTTGTAGCGAAGAGAATGGTTGTAGTTACGTATTCTTGTAGCGAAGAGAATGGTTGTAGTTACGTACTCTTGTAGCGAAGAGAATGGTTGTAGTTACGTATTCTTGTAGCGAAGAGAATGGTTGTAGTTACGTATTCTTGTAGCGAAGAGGAATGGTTGTAGTTACAGTACTTGTACGAGAGAATGGTTTTAGTACGTACTCTTTTTAGCGAAGGAATGGTTGTTACGTATTCTTGTTAGCGAGAGAATGGTTGTAGTTCGTACTTCTGTACGAGGAATGGTTGTAGTTACGTACTCTTGTAGCAAAGATAGGTGTAGTACGTATCTGTAAGCAAGAGAATGGTTAGTTACGTACTTTAGCGAAAGAAATGGTTCTTGTTACGTATACTTGTAGCGCAAAGAATGGTTGTAGTTACTACTCTTGTAGCGAAGAGAATGGTTGTAGTTAGACTCTTGTAGCGAGAAATGGTTGATAGTCACTAGCTTGTAGCGAAGAGAATGGTTGTAGTTACGATTCTTGTAGCGAAGCAGTGATGGTTGTAAGTTAGTCTCTTTGTGCGAAGGAGAATGGTTTAGTTACGTACTCTTGTAGCGAAGAGACATGGTTGTTTGTTACATCTCTTGTAGCGTAAGAGAATGTTTGTATTAGTACTCTTGTAGCGAAGAGAATGGTTTTAGTTACGTACTCTTGTAGCGAAGAGAATGTTGTAGTACGTACTCTTGTAGCGAAGAGAATGTTGTGTTACTACTCTTGTAGCGAAAGAAAGGTTGTACGTTACTTACTCTTGTAGCGATGAGAATGGTTGTAGTTACTATTCTTGTAGCGAGAGATGGTTGTAGTTACGTACTCTTGTAGCGAAGAATGGTTGTTGTTACGTACTTTTGTAGCGAATGAGAATGGTTGTAGTTAATATTCTTGTAACGAACGAATGGTTGTAGTTTTTAGTACTTTTTGTAGCGAAGAAATGGTTGTATTACGTACTTTGTAGCGAAGAGATGGTTGTAGTTAATATTCTTGTAGCGAAGAGAATGTTGTAGTTAGTACTCTTGTAGCGAAGAGAATGGTTGTAGTTACGTATCTTGTAGCGAAGAGAATGTTGTAGTTACGTATTCTTGTAGCGATAGAGAATGGTTGTAGTTACCCTACTCTTGTAGCGAAGGAATGTTGTAGTTACGTAACCTTGTAGCGAAGAGAATGGTTGTAGTTAGTACTCTTGTAGCGAAGAGAATGGGTTTTAGTTACGTACTCTTGTAGCGAAGAGAATGGTTGTAGTTAGTACTCTTGTAGCGAAGAGAATGGTTGTAGTTACGTACTCTTGTAGCGAAGAGAATGGTTGTAGTTACTACTCTTGTAGCGAAGAGAATGGTTGTTAAATTTACGTACTCTTGTAGCGAAGAGAATGGTTGTAGTTACGTATTCTTGTAGCGAAGAGAATGGTTGTAGTTACGTACTCTTGTAGCGAAAAGAATGGTTGTAGTTACGTACTCTTGTAGCGAAGAGAATGGTTGTAGTTTTCGTACTCTTGTAGCGAAGAGAATGGTTGTAGTTACGTATTCTTGTAGCGAAGAGAATGGTTGTAGTTACGTATTCTTGTAGCGAAGAGAATGGTTGTAGTTACGTATTCTTGTAAACGAAGAAATGGTTTTAGTTACGTATTCTTGTAGCGAAAGGGGAATGGTTGTAGTTACCGTACTCTTGTAGCGAAGAGAATGGTTGTAGTTACGTACTCTTGTAGCGAAGAGAATGGTTGTAGTTACGTACCTTGTAGCGAAGAGAATGGTTGTAGTTACGTACTCTTGTAGCGAAGAGAATGGTTGTAGTTACGTACTCTTGTAGCGAAGAGAATGGTTGTAGTTACGTTTCTTTTAGCGAAGAGAATGGTTGTAGTTACGTACTCTTGTAGCGAGAGAATGGTTGTAGTTACGTACTCTTGTAGCGAAGAGAATGGTTGTAGTTCGTACTCTTGTAGCGAGAGAATGGTTGTAGTTACGTACTCTTGTAGCGAAGAGAATGGTTGTAGTTACGTATTCTTGTAGCGAAGAGAATGGTTGTAGTTACGTACTCTTGTAGCGAAGAGAATGGTTGTAGTTACGTACTCTGTAGCGAAGAGAATGGTTGTAGTTACGTACTCTTGTAGCGAAGAGAATGGTTGTAGTTACGTATTCTTGTAGCGAAGAGAATGGTTGTAGTTACGTACTCTTGTAGCGAAGAGAATGGTTGTAGTTACGTACTCTTGTAGCGAAGAGAATGGTTGTAGTTACGTACTCTTGTAGCGAAGAGAATGGTTGTAGTTACGTACTCTTGTAGCGAAGGAATGGTTGTAGTTACGTACTCTTTTAGCGAAGAGAATGGTTGTAGTTACGTACTCTTGTAGCGAAGAGAATGGTTGTAGTTACGTACTCTTGTTTCGAAGAGAATGGTTGTAGTTACGTACTCTTGTAGCGAAGAGAATGGTTTTAGTTACGTATTCTTGTAGCGAAGAGAATGGTTGTAGTTACGTACTCTTGTAGCGAAGAGAATGGGTTTTAGTTACCGTACTCTTGTAGCGAAGAGAATGGTTGTAGTTACGTATTCTTGTAGCGAAGAGAAAGGTTGTAGTTACGTATCTTGTAGCGAAGAGAATGGTTTTGTTTACGTACTCTTGTAGCGAAGAGAATGGTTGTAGTTACGTATTCTTGTAGCGAAAGAATGGTTGTAGTTACGTACTCTTGTAGCGAGAGAATGGTTGTAGTTACGTACTCTTGTAGCGAAGAGAATGGTTGTAGTTACGTATTCTTGTAGCGAAGAGAATGGTTGTAGTTACGTACTCTTGTAGCGAAGAGAATGGTTGTAGTTACGTACTCTTGTAGCGAGAGAATGGTTGTAGTTACGTACTTTGTAGCGAAGAGAAAGGTTGTAGTTACGTACTCTTGTAGCGAAGAGAATGTTGTATTACGTACTCTTGTAGCGAAGAGAATGGTTGTAGTTACGTACTCTTGTAGCGAAGAGAATGGTTGTAGTTACGTACTCTTGTAGCGAAGAGAATGGTTGTAGTTACGTACTCCCTTTTAGCGAAGAGAATGGGTTTTAGTTACGTATTCTTGTAGCGAAGAGAATGGTTGTAGTTACGTACTCTTGTAGCGAAGAGAATGGTTGTAGTTACGTACTCTTGTAGCGAAGAGAAATGGTTGTAGTTACGTACTCTTGTAGCGAAGGAATGGTTGTAGTTACGTACTCTTGTAGCGAAGAGAATGGTTGTAGTTACGTATTCTTGTAGCGAAGAGAATGGTTGTAGTTACGTACTCTTGTAGCGAAGAGAATGGTTGTAGTTACGTACTCTTGTAGCGAAGAGAATGGTTGTAGTTACGTATTCTTGTAGCGAAGAGAATGGTTGTAGTTACGTACTCTTGTAGCGAAGAGAATGGTTTTTAGTTACGTACTCTTGTAGCGAAGAGAATGGTGTAGTTACGTACTCTTGTAGCGAAGAGAATTTGGGTTTTAGTTACGTATCTTTTAGCGAAGAGAATGGTTTTAGTTACGTATTCTTGTAGCGAAGAGAATGGTTGTAGTTACGTACTCTTTAGCGAAGAGAATGGTTGTAGTTACGTACTCTTGTAGCGAAGAGAATGGTTGTAGTTACGTATTCTTGTAGCGAAGAGAATGTTGTAGTTACGTACTCTTGTAGCGAAGAGAATGGTTGTAGTTACGTACTCTTGTAGCGAAGAGAATGGTTGTAGTTACGTACTCTTGTAGCGAAGAGAATGGTTGTAGTTACGTACTCCCTTTTAGCGAAGAGAATGGTTGTAGTTACGTACTCTTGTAGCGAAGAGAATGGTTGTGTACGTACTCTTGTAGCGAAGAGAATGGTTGTAGTTACGTACTCTTGTAGCGAAGAGAATGGGTTTTAGTTACGTACTCTTGTAGCGAAGAGAATGGTTGTAGTTACGTATTCTTGTAGCGAAGAGAATGGTTGTAGTTTCGTACTTTGTAGCGAAGAGAATTTGGTTGTAGTTACGTACTCTTGAGCGAAGAGAATGGTTGTAGTTACGTACTCTTGTAGCGAAGAGAATGGTTTTTAGTTACGTACTCTTGTAGCGAAAGAATGGTTGTAGTTACGTATTCTTGTAGCGAAGAGAATGGTTGTTGTTACGTACTCTTGTAGCGAAGAGAATGGTTGTAGTTACGTACTCCTTTTAGCGAAGAGAATGGTTGTAGTTACTATTCTTGTTTGCGAAGAGAATGGTTGTAGTTTTCGTACCTTGTAGCGAAGAGAATTGGTTGTAGTTAGTACTCTTGTAGCGAAGAGAATGGTTGTATTACCGTACTCTTGTAGCGAAGAGAAGGGTTTTAGTTACGTACTCTTGTAGCGAAAAGAATGGTTTTTAGTTACGTACTCTGTAGCGAAGAGAATGGTTGTAGTTACCGTACTCTTGTAGCGAAGAGAATGGTTGTAGTTACGTAATCTTGTAGCGAAGAGAATGGTTTTAGTTACCGTACTCCCTTTTAGCGAAGAGAATGGTTGTAGTTACGTACTCTTGTAGCGAAAAAAATGGTTGTAGTTACCCTACTCTTGTGCGAAGAGAATGGTTGTAGTTACGTACTCTTGTAGCGAAGAGAATGGTTGTAGTTACCCTACTCTTGTTTGCGAAGAGAATGGGTTGAGTTTCCGTACTCTTGTAGCGAAGAGAATGGTTGTAGTTACCGTATTCTTGTAGCGAAGAGAATGGTTGTAGTTACCGTACTCTTGTAGCGAAGAGAAGGTTGTAGTTACGTAACTCTTGTAGCGAAGAGAATGGTTGTAGTTACCGTACTCTTGTAGCGAAGAGAATGGTTGAGTTACGTACTCTTGTAGCGAAGGAAAGGTTGTAGTTACGTACTCTTGTAGCGAAGAGAATGGTTTAGTTACCGTACTCTTGTAGCGAAGAGAATGGTTGTAGTTACGTACTCTTGTAGCGAAGAGAATTTGGGTTGTAGTTACCGTACTCTTGTAAGCGAAGAGAATGGTTTAGTTACCGTATCTTGTACGAAAGAATGGTTTTAGTTACCTACTCTGTAGCGAAGAATGGTTGTATTACGTACTCCTTGTAGCGAGAGAAGGTTAGTAGTTACCCTACTCTTTACAAGAAAAATGGTTTTAGTTACGTACTCTTGTAGCGATGAGAATGTTTAAATTTCCGTAACCCCTTGTAGCGAAGGAATGGTTTAGTTACGTACCTTGTAGCGAAGAGAATGGTTGTAGTTAAGTACCTTGAGCGAAGAGAAGTTTGTAGTTACCGTACTCTTGACGAAAAGAATGGTTTGTATTACGTACTCTTGTAGCGAAAGAGAATGGTTGTAGTTACCGTACTCTTGTAGCGAAGAGAATGGTTGTAGTTACCGTATCTTGTAGCGAAGAGAATGGTTGTAGTACCCTACTCTTGTAGCGAAGAGAATGGTTTTTAGTTACCGTATTCTTGTAGCGAAGAGAATGGTTGTAGTTACCGTACTCTTGTAGCGAAGAGAATGGTTGTAGTTACCGTATTCTTGTAGCGAAGAGAATGGTTGTAGTTACCGTACTCTTGTAGCGAAGAGAATGGTTTTTAGTTACGTATTCTTGTTGCGAAGAGAATGGTTGTAGTTACCGTACTCTTGTAGCGAAGAGAATGGTTGTAGTTACGTACTCTTGTAGCGAAGAGAATGGTTGTAGTTACGTACTCTTGTAGCGAAGAGAATGGTTGTAGTTACCGTACTCTTGTAGCGAAGAGAATGGTTGTAGTTACGTACTCTTGTAGCGAAGAGAATGGTTGTAGTTACCGTACTCTTGTAGCGAAGAGAATGGTTGTAGTTACGTATTCTGTAGCGAAGAGAATGGTTGTAGTTACGTACTCTTGTAGCGAAGAGAATGTTGTAGTTACGTATTCTTTTTAGCCCAAGAGAATGGTTTAGTTACGTATTCTTGTAGCGAAGAGGAAAAGGTTGTAGTTACCCCTACTCTTGTAGCGAAGGAATGGTTGTGTTACGTATTTTTGTAGCGAAGAGATGGTTTTATTAGTTCTTGAGCGAAGAGAATGTTGTAGTTACGATTTTTGTAGCGAAGAGAATGGTTGTAGTTAGTATTTTTTGTAGCGAAGAGAATGGTTGTGTTACCCTATTTGACGAAAGAATGGTTGTGTTACGTTTTTTGTAGCGAAGAGAATGGTTGTAGTTACCGTACTTTGTAGCGAAAAGAAAGGTTGTTCCCTATCTTTTGCGAAGATTTTTGGGGGAAAAGGGAATACTATTAAAGGCTTTCTTCTCTCTCTTTTTTCTTGTCTTCGTCTGTCTCCTCTCTCTCTTTCTCTGTTGTCTCTCTGTCTGTTGTTGTCTCTCTCTCTCTCTCTCTCTCTCTCTCTCAGTACGGTGATAATAACTGACTGGAACAAAGGGGTTAATATTAAAAAAATAATATTCTTAATACTGTAATATTACCTCCTTTTTTTAACAATTTAAAATGATCAGTCCTTGATCAGACCTCCCGGTGGATCAAGGTCTGATCCACCAGGCTGTTACTGCTGGCAGCATGTAATCCAACCGACGAACCACAGCCCAGCTGATCGGGTTAAATTTTTTTTTGGGGGGGGGACAGGATTTTTAAACATAAAGTAGATTTTGGAATGCCATTTTGATTTTGATTTCAATTTCTATTGTGTGATTATTTTTTTTTATTGAGTTTTGTTACCACATTTTATTTTTTATTTATATACAGTAAATATCTGATAATATCTAAATAAATGGCCCTTATAGAAGAATGTCATGAATTACCATTACTTATGGAATTTATCTATTTTTGTTGAGATTTTTTTTTACTATAAATATTTTTGTTAAATTTTCTCTGAATTTAATTCTAGTTTATGTTAATTATTCATTTTAACATCCGTGTCATTTTTTTTATTTTTGATAATAGAATACCATATATATATATATATATATATATATATATATATATATATATATATATATATATATATATATATATATATATATATATAATCAATCCCTCCAAGTGTGAAATCATCACAGCGAACCAGGAAATAATCAATGCTGTGCGAAGAATCCTCCCGGAAGTCTCTACTACCACTCCGTCCAACAGTACCCTCTTGGGGGCACCGCTGGGTCACCAGGCCATCAACACTGTCCTCAGGGACAAATTGAATGACCTGATGAGAATGGAGGAGAGAATAAGCGATCCTGATGCCCATGATGCTCTGTATCTCCTCACAAGGTGTCTTACTATGCCAAGACTCACTTACTTCTTGAGGTATACACCCTCTTTTGACAACCCAACACTCGATGAATATGACGCACACCTGAGATCAACTTTTAAGAAGGCACTGAACCTGTCACTAGAGGATGAGCAATGGGATCAGGCAACCCTCCCAGTGCGACTGGGAGGTATAGGGGTGCGTAAAGCAACGCATGTTGCTTTACCTGCTTTTCTGTCTTCATGTTTGGCTTCCAGTGCATTAGTCAAGAAGATAGTTCCCGAATGCTTGGAGACGTGGAAGGAGCTCAAGACCCCAGGTTTACTGAAGCAGCGATTCGGTGGGACACCCTTACAGACTCCTCCAGTAGACCAGCTCCTCCCAAAGAGCACAAACAGTCCCACTGGGACAAACCGATCATGGAAAAAATCGCCAACACAATGCTCTCCAATGCTTCAAGAAAGGACAAAGCTCGTCTCCTGGCAGTGAAGGCACCACACTCAGGAGATTTCCTGTTAGCTGTTCCCAATTCCTCCCTGGGCACCCGTCTCGACCCACAGGCCATTTGGATTGGTGTTGCTCTTCGCCTAGCCGCCCCTAACCTCACCGAACATAGGTGTATTTGCGGCAGGGCGACAGCTGATCAATTCGGACTTCATGGTCTCGTGTGTCACACAGCAGAAGGGAAGTATGCCAGACATGAGGAAGTCAATGACATCATAAAGAGAAGCCTCGCCACAGCCCGTTGCCCAGCTCAACGGGAACCCCAAGTACAGAGGTCTGATGGAAGTCAAAAGTGTCCTGATGGAGCCACTATGCTACCCTGGAAGGATGGAAAGCAGATTGCCTGGGACTACACCTGTGCTGCCACATTGGCAGACACCTACTTGCCATACTCCGTAGTGGAAGGGAGTGGAGCTGCCAGCCACAGGGAGACCCAGAAGATCCGAAAATATGAAGACCTTCCCCCTTGCTATAACTTCATTCCAATAGGGTCGGAGACCCTTGGAGCATGGGGCAAGTGTGCTCTAAAGTTCCTCAAAGAGCTGGGTGAAAAGCTCATCATAGAAACCAAGGACCACAGGGCGACCAGCTTCCTCTTTCAGAGACTCAGTGTTGCGATCCAGAGAGGAAATGCCTGCAGCATTCTGGGCACACAGCCCACTGCAGGGGAGCTGGACGAAGTATTCGAGATGTAGCTCTGAGTTACCTATGTTGTTTTGCTTTCTGTTGTATTTTTGCGAATGTTTGGCCAATGTATTTTGTCTTTAAATAATATATATATATATATATATATATATATATATATATATATATATATATATATATATATATATATATATATATATATATATATATATATATATATATATATATATATATATATATATATATATATATATATATATATATATATATAATATATATATATATATATATATATATATATATATATATATATATATATATATATATATATATATATATATATAGGTAAAACTTGCTAATTAGGCCGAATAGGGCAAGCGAAAATTTGTGTATGCAATAATTTCGGAAAAATCATTCTGAACCTAACGAAGAAATATATTTCACTGAATTTGTTAATTATTAAATTATTGTAAATTTATCTAAAATATATTTAGTTTGATTAGGCTAAATTGTGCTTGTTAAAATAAGGTTAGGTAAGTTTTCTAACGCTCTTTTGGTACAAAATTATTAATTTTTACGCTAACATAAATGGGCAAAAATATATCTTTAAACGTATAAGAGAAAATTTTAGAATGGACTTAATTTTAAATGAGTTCTTGCTAATTGACAAATTTTACTTATTCGACACGACGTGTATGTGTGTGTATGTGTATGTGTATGTGTGTGTGTGTGTGTGTGTGTGTGTGTGTGTGTGTGTGTGTGTGTGTGTGTGTGTGTGTGTGTGTGTACTCACCTAGTTGTACTCACCTAGTTGAGGTTGCGGGGGTCGAGTCCGAGCTCCTGGCCCCGCCTCTTCACTGATCGCTACTAGGTCACTCTCCCTGAGCCGTGAGCTTCATCATACCTCTGCTTAAAGCTATGTATGGATCCTGCCTCCACTACATCGCTTCCCAAACTATTCCACTTACTGACTACTCTGTGGCTGAAGAAATACTTCCTAACATCCCTGTGATTCATCTGTGTCTTCAGCTTCCAACTGTGTCCCCTTGTTACTGTGTCCAATCTCTGGAACATCCTGTCTTTGTCCACCTTGTCAATTCCTCTCAGTATTTTGTGTGTGTGTGTGTGTGTGTGTGTGTGTGTGTGTGTGTGTGTGTTGTGTGTGTGTGTGTGTGTGTGTGTGTGTTTAACAATTCGTAAACAGGCGAAATTATTTATAAACATTACCTCTCAGTCCACAGCAGGATTCGAACCTGCAAACCCGGCATTAGAGTACACGGTACTTTATCCACAACAACTGACTGCCCATAAGTGTATGGGCGCCCAGAACAGGATTTGATGAAATAAATTTAAAGAGGCCTGGTACTCCGGGGTATTGGGTATGACGGTCTTGCTTCGGCTAGGTGCCCATACTTATCTGGAGTCTGGCTTGTGGATAAAGTATTGTGTACTCTGATGCCGAGTTTGCAGGTTCGAATCCTGCTATGGACTGAGAGATAATGTGTGCGTGTATGTAGGTATCAGAGTAATTTAATAGTGAGTACAATATTCCAAGGAATGTAATGCGAAGTACGATGTAATGTAAGTGTACTCATCTCTTTAAATATATATATATATATATATATATATATATATATATATATATATATATATATATATATATATATATATATAAATATATATATATATATATATATATATATATATATATATATATATATATATATATATATATATATATATATATATATATATATATATATATCACTCAGAAAGTAACGATCCTTTTGACTATGTCTGATTTTCCCCTCTAAAATTCCCTCATTAATCATTTATATTATTGCCTACGTCATCCCTTCCTCATATACCTCAGCAATGCTTAATTACAATACTGGGGAGCTTGTCCCACGGGTATGGTAATTATTCCTGCTGGATAATTAAGGAGAAGGTAATACCGGATGACCACGGGGGATACCCCAACTAATCGGTATTTGTTATACAGTATATGACTATTATACATGGTATAAATCATATACCTTTGATGAGTTTCGAGTCTTTATACTTCCGGAGCCCGACAATGGGCCAGGCTCATTTAGTACTAGCCAGTACACTGGTATAATCAGTAGGGTACACAGGTATAACCAATGGGGTACACAGGTATTCTCAGTAGGGTACACAGGTATAACTAGTAGGGTACAGAGGTATAAGCAA